>BTHU01000022.1:12723514-13323514 GCA_036184795.1 Tokudaia tokunoshimensis
ACACTCGAACTGCAACCCATCAACCCACGTCACACAGAGGGGCTATGTCAGAAGCCTGCAATGCATGCTGGGCTAGCTGCTACTTCACCGCTCATCTTGTTCTAAGCAGTCAAGCGTCTTCATAGAATTTAAAATGAAAGGCGAACTCGGTTCTGTTTAAACATAGCACTCTCCTTTTCAAGTTCTCCTCATCGTGACCGTGACCATTGACTTGCAAGCCAGAACGGCTTCCGGGAGCATCTCCTCTCCAAAGGTCCACTGACAACAAAAGCCTTCAAATGTCGGACGTCTCAAAAGGTGGTTTGCTTGCTTGCTTTTTCCTGCTTTTGCTTTTGAAAAAAGTATTTTCTAAAGAAGAGCTTAAGGATGATTGGCTTTCCATTGTGTGTGTGTCCGTGTGAATGTTTATGTATTTATGTATTGTGCTCATGCCTGTATGTGTACATGTGCAGTTTGTATGTGTCTGTCTGTCTGTCTATCTATCTATCTATCTATCTATCTATCTATCTATCTATCTACCTATGCACATATGTGTGCGCTTTCCTGTGGGGGCCAGAGACAAACAGTGTCTTCTTCAACCTGGTTTTTATTTGTTTGTTGTTTGTTTGTTTATTAAGACAGGGTCTCTCTTGGAACCTGAACTTGGAGCTTGCTGATTCAGCTCAACAGGCTGGCTAATGAACCCCCAGGATTTTCTTGTCTCTGCCCCCACAGTATTAGGCTTAGGCTCCCAGCTTCTTGACATTGATCTGGGGATCAAACTCAGGCCCCCATGCTTGAGCACCAAGAACTTTACTTATTGAGCTATCTTCAAGCCCCTGTTTTTTTTATTTTTATTTTTCTCTTGTATGGAGCCTGGAGAGATGGCTCAGTAGGTAAGAAGAGCACTTGCTACACAAGCTTGGGGAGCCAGAGTTCAAATCCCCAGCATCCATAGAAAAGCCTGTAACTCCAGCCTGTGAAGGGGATTGAAGGATTGCAGAGGCTGCGGACCACCAGGTCAGCTCCAGGTGCAGAGAGAGGCCCGTCTCCAGAGACTAAGGTGGGGAGCAATGAGGGAAGACACCTGATGTCTCTTACACCTTCTGTCACTCACACAATTAATTGTACTTTCATCTTCCTGCTTTCTGATGAGATTTTAAGTGTCTTTGCCTGGATCGAGGTTTAGTCTTTTTATCTCTGCTCAGTGCCTCCTCTTCCTGGTTGCTTTCAATGTTGTGTCTTTTGCCAGGTTTTAGCAATGTGTTGATATGGTATTTGTCATGGATTTCTCCTTTCTGCACCTAACTGGGGGCTTTGGTGCAACTTGGGGCTTTAAGCTTACAGTTTCCTCCATCACATTTAGAAGAAGTGATTGCCTTTATTTCTCCAAGGGACCTCTTTCCTGCATTTCCCTGGTTACTCCTGGGCTTTCTCAGATGACTCTGAGAAACACCAGAGTCATCAACACCATGGCAGTATTTCTGCTGTTCTGTTGTTCTTTGTTTTATTTCTATATTTTCATTTCAGCATTCTATTCAGGATTCTTTTCATTCATTCACTCATTCATTCCTTCCTTCCTTCATTCATTCATTCCTTTGTTCATTTGTTCTCTCATTCTATGATGCCGATAGTTGAATCAAGGGGTCTTGTGCATTCTAGACATGCCCTCTACCAATGAACTACATTCCCAGGCTACTTTGGAGATAATGTTCATATTTTATCGTCCCAGGGTCACTAATCTTTTGGGGGTTTTTTTTTTCTACCTAGTATTGTTGCTACTTTGTTTCCAACCCAATTACCCAGTAAAAGAAATCTCAATTCAATCAGTAACAATACAAGCTATAAGCCTAGATTGGGCAGATCTTCCACCACACTACACTATTCTCATCTATATTATCCCATATAACTTGTGGTTTCTCCAGACCATGAGCATCTCTGTCAATCCCCTGTAACTCCTTCCCCTTCCCCTCCATCCTCCGTAGCTCCTCCCCTTTTCCACTGATCTTTTTCTCCTCCAAACCCTCAGCTCCTCCTCCTTCCATCTGCCCAATCATTGGCTCAAGCCTTTATTTGAAAAGTTAAGGAGGGGAGAAGGTTCACAAGGCAACTCCTCATCTGCAGCCCCTCCCAGGAGTGGAATTAACATCAAAATACAAGCCCAGGGCTATCCACAACATAGTGTATCTTCCACTTAGGTACTATCTTTGTTATTTCTAGAAGTTTCTTTTGAGGTGACCAATCTCTCACCCCTTGTGCAGGGTCCCTCAGAATAAATTTGCCCTAAGAGTTCTTCTTTTTGCTGAGTAGCCCTTGTCTGTTCACAGTTCTTGAAGCTGAGGTGGTGACATCTTCAGAGATCTGCCAGGCCAAGTCAGGTGTGGAAGCCTGAGAGTTTGAAAGTTTAAGGGTACGGTACTTTTCTAAATTTGAGGAGGTCAACTGTCTGCAAAATCCACTTTAAGCATGGTGTGTGAGATAGGTCAGCTGATAAAGGTACTTGCTGGTAAGCCTGATCACTTAGAGCAATCTGAGAGCTGAGTGGTAGAAGGAAAGATTTTCCACAACTTGCCTTCTGACCACCAGACTCACGCTCTTGTGAGTGGGCACTCATGCCCAGCCCCCACTTACAAAATAAATAAATACGTGTGGGAAAATATTTAGAAAATTTATTTTAAGCAGATTCAAAAACGGACATTTTCACAAGTGCCTCCCAGAAGTCTCTTCCTCTGCCCTGTATGTTCAAAGGTCAGGCATCTACATGTGTGGTATATATTTGTTTGTAGTGTGTATGTCTGTTTGCTTGTATGTGTGTAAGTATATGTGCACCTATGGACATGTGTGTCTGCATCTGGAAGTCCAGATTTGTGTAGAATGTCTTCCTTGATTGTGTTCACTTTATTGAGACAGTTTGTCCCCAAGTCTGTCCCAGTCTGTACTTCCTGAATGATGGCAGGTGGCTGCCACAACTTTCCAACATTTACGTGGATTCTGGGGATCCAAACCCAAGTCCTCAAACTTGTACAGTGATCACCTTTTCCCCTGAGCAGCTTCCCAACCTGAGGCTCAGATTTCCACCCCATAGACTAATGGACTTGGCCGTAGTTTCCTTACTCACACAGTTCTGTAGCTGTGTAAATACCTAAAGCAGGTAACAATGACATACAGTCATATGTCACTGACACAGTCTGGAAATGCAGCATCAAGTGACTTTGTCCTTGGATATGCGTCATGGAGTGACAGACCCACAGGGCAGCATTGTTGCCAGGCAACACTGGCTCATGAGATCTCAGAGGATACTCGGCCCATTGTAGAACTATTGAATTGACAAATATGTAGATAACCAAGGTAAACAGTGCAGCCCTGCTGTGCTTACAGACTGCAATGTGATCCCACTCAGAGGAGGGGACACAGCACCTCCTGTCTGGGAGGAAGAGACAGAGGCACCAGGTTACCCTGCCTCTTTAGATGCTCAAATTCCTGGGCTGGGGTGATACCGAAGTGGATAAGTTTACTCAGTTGGTAAAGTCCTTGAAGTAAAAGCTGGAGGAGCTGAGGTCAGAACTACAGAACACACATAAAAAGCCAGGCATGTATCTGTATCACAGTGTTTGGGAGGTGGAGATGGAAGCACCCGTCTGTGCTATGTGAGACTTTGGCACATGACATACATATTCTGCTTATCCTTGGAAGAGAACTCATGACAGACCAAAGCAATAACTTGGTGAAGCAGTTAACTTGTTGGGCTTAATAAGTCCACGACTGTGGGGGAGGGATCACTTACAGGGGCTGGAAAGGCTTAAGGGTTTGGAGTGGGACAGAGTTGAGTCTGGTGGTCCGTCTGGTCTGAGGCTTTAGTAGTAGTGGTAACACAATTATCTTGGACATTTAATCTCATCTAGTTGATCTCCAATAACTGGTCCTACCCAAATTTGCTCATTCAATTGTGTAGTTTTCAATATTTAATGCTTTCATAGGGAAATTTTGTTTGGAGAAAGAGTGACATTTATTTTAGTGCTGTGCTGAGAGGCACCGAGGTATTTACATCAAGGGAGCCCAGCTAGCTCCCGATCAGAGCAGGAAAGCTCTGCTTCACTCTGTCCACATAATCTTCCCTGGCTAGTTTTGTTCATTAGGGAAGCAAACTAAATCACAAGCAGAGAGCAATTGCTTCTAAGCATTGTAGGTTGAAATATTTTTAAAACACTGAAGTTTGACCCCCAAATCCAATTGTGTTGGAAAACCTGCTTGTGATGCTCTTGCCTTTGAACTGGAGACACCTGCTGTCTTTCTCAATCCTCAGGAGGCACATTGTAGCAGGCAAGATGAACAGACTTGTTACTTTCGGAAGCAGTAAATATACTAGAGAGGGCAGTGAACTGTTAAGAAATTTGCTCTTTTTCCAGAGGCTGGGAGTTGGCTTCCAAGCACCCACATCAGGCAGCTCACATTCGTCTGTAAGTCCAGCTGCAGGGCATCTGATGCCCTTCTCTGGCTTCCCCCCCACCTCATCCCACCCCTCCCTGGCACCTGTACTCACTTGTGGGTATTCCCGCACACAGACCCCCACACATCTTAAAGAAAGAAAGGCAACTGCAAAGATAAATACTGGGCAGGAAGGAACGATGCTCCCCTGATTTACAGACACAGCGAAGCTCTGTGACTAGATGATCAGCTACTCAGAATTCTCTTCAAACAATCCTCAATTTCAAATCTGTTACATAGTTTGCATTGTTACTTGCATTGCTGTTACATTGTTACATTTCTTACATAGTAACACATTTGAAAATGACTATGGATGGGGAGGCTAGACTAAAGCGACAACAGAACATCTCACATAGCTAGGAATAAGATGAGGCAAAAGACTTTAAAAAGCTGAGTTTGGTGTTGTGTGTCTGAAATCCCAGCCCAGAGGAGACTGCGTCTAGGAGAGCAGGAATTCAAGGCCAGCCTGAACCTCACAGCAGCTTCAAGACAATCCCCAAACTAGAAAATAAGTATTTGGACAAATTAAACTATATTAAAGGGTAGGTAGGGTTTTAATCAAGAGATTTTATACAGTTGATTTAGGAGATGAGACTCGTCCTCACGTTGTTTTGTTTAACTTACTAAAATTCCCATATGGAAATAGGGTTTTTTAAAAAATAATTCTTAACATTTTAGAAAATTAATAAAAGGAATTGTGCATGTGTGTGGGTACGTATGTGCATGTGAGCATGAGTGCATGAATGTTTACACATGCAAGGAGTTCAGAGGACAATCTCAGCTGTCCTTTCCCAGGGGCCACCCTTGTTTTTTGAAGCAGGGTCATTACCGCTAAGTACACTAAGCTGGTTGACCAACAAGCCCCAGACACTAGCCTGTCTCAGCTTTCCAGTGCTGAGACTACAAGTCCCATCATGCCCTGTTTTTTCCTTTTTAAACCTGGGTTTTCTTTTTTAAACTCCTTAACGCAAGCAAAGATCCTTATGCCTGCAAAGCAAGCCCTGTAACGACTGAGCTATCACCCTAGCCCTGCAAACAATTGCTTAAGTAAATTAACAAAGATTAGCAAGAGCTCAAGTGTATTTGCTTTCCTAGGTTGGAGAAACCATGAGAGAGAACTGATGGACCACTGTGGATATCGGTGCCAGAATATTAGCAACTGGGGCTAGACAGATGTTTCACTGGGTTTGTAGACTGGTCAGGGAGAGTCAGGAGAGGACTGGATGTGGCTACAAAGGGCAGTATGAGGGGAGCTGATGGTCAGATCTGTTTACTGAAGAGGAAAAATGTATCTGAATGATGTACTGAAGGCTAGCACATTTTAGGACCTTGCCCAGTTCACCTTGTCTCAGAGACCACCGGCTTCCTAGCGCCTATTCTACAGCAGAGGCCCGCAGATCTCCATTTGTCTTTTATTCAGTTTGCTTGTTAGCCCAGCTGTTTAGCCGTGCACTTACCAGTTATGAGACTGAAGCTTTGATCTCAGGGTGTCCCTCTCATGCGTCCTTCATCTCAAATGACTCCAAGCCCAGATGGAGAAGACGCAATATGTGCTTATTGGACTCTGTGATCCTTAATATGAATCTCTCACTGGATTATAGAATTATAGAAGAGATGAGCCTCTGAGCATGTCTGTTAGAGAATTCCTCGATTTGGCTGAGGTTCAAGAGACGCACCCTAAATGTGGGGCGGCATCCCATGGGCTGAGTTGTGAGGATGAACAAAAAGAAGAAGATGAACTGAGCACGTGTTCATCTCTCTCTCTCTCTGTTTCCTGACCATAGACACAATGTGATACCCTAAGCTCCTGCCACCGGATCTTCCCTGCCAGGATAGACTGTAGTATCTGTGAACCAAAATGAGCCCTGATCTCCTTAAGCTGTTGTTGCTAAGTATGTTGTTATAGTAACTAGGAACATAACTGATAACAGCCTTCTGGTATGATACATTAGTATTTGTGTCATGGTCACCAAAGTTTGGGAGAATTTATATCTGGGCTGAAATACAGCACACGCATGGAGTACAGGTTCTTCAATGGGAAGCCATTCCTGCTTGGATGCCAGTGTTTGGACACCTCTTCCCAGGCAGCAGTGAGTTCAGGAAAAACACAGAATACCTACTTAGAAAGCTTGCAAGAAGAACTTCGCTTCCTTTCTGAATGATGTGATGTAGTTTGGCTTTATTGTGCCGTATAGATATAATAGTGCATGCCCCTTTATAATTTTTTAAATGTATAATGAAAGTTCCAGTCTGGAGAGATGGCTCAATAGCCAAGAGCACTTCTTGCTTTTGTAGGGGGCACGGGTTCAATTCTTGGACCCCTGTAGTGGTTCACAACCTTCTGTAATCCTTGTCCCAAGGGAACCCACAACCTCTGTCTTTTGACTTCTGAGGGCATCAGGAATGATTGTGGTGGTGTACATACATGCAGGTAAAGTACACACATGAAATAACATATACATATATATATGTTATATATATGTGTATATATATGTATACACACAGAGACATATATATGTATATATATATACACATACATACATACATATATATATATATATATATATATATATATAGTCTTACTTAGTTGGGGTTTCAATTCCTGCACAAACATCATGACCAAGAAGCAAGTTGGGGAGGAAAGGGTTTATTCAGCTTAAACTTCCCATTGCTGTTCATCACCAAAGGAAGTCAGGACTGGAACTCAAGCAGGTCAGGAAGCAGGAGCTGATGCAGAGGCCATGGACGGATGTTTTTTTACTAACTTGCTTCCCCTGACTTGCTCAGCTTGCTTTCTTATAGAACTCAGGATTACCAGCCCAGAGATGGTACCACCCACAATGGGTCCTCCCACCCTTGATCACTAATTGAGAAAATGCCTTACAGCTGGATCTCATGGAGGCATTTCCTCAAGGGAGGCTCCTTTGTCTGTGATAACTCCAGCCTGTGTCAAGTTGACACACAAAACCAGCCAATACAACAATGCATATTATATACTTAATATACATATTATTTATATATATTATATATTGAAGATTAAACACACCTTATACATGTTAAATATTTACAATATATAACATATTTTATATATTTATATTTGTGGAAGGTTTTGCACACACACATATGCAAATATACTATGCAAAAATTGTAAGATAACCTTCCATTGTTATCCCCATAACAATACTTTTCCTAACTCTCCTTGTTGCTTGATCTTCATACATTGACTCCATATTTCTCAGGGAAATGCTGGAGCCTGTGGAAACCACACAAGCATTCTGAAGATAATGACTCAGACAGTCTGAAGAAGGCCGGCAGCACGATGGGCTATCAGCCCCGGCAATTACGTAACAGCAGTACAAAGCACAAAAACAACATCCTGCCATAAATGTCACTGGGCAACTTCACATGGAAAAACAGCGTCTCCAAGATGGCCCTGCAGGGGACACTGTGACTTCTCATACAGAAAACAAGCTGGGTTCTACAGCCTTGCTCAGAAACGCACCCTGTGCAAGCCAGGAAAGCCCACGCTTCTGCGAACACACCTGGTACAGGGTGGGTCTGGGGGACTTCTTCAGGTGTGTGGAGCACAGCAAAGGCCAATCTTGACTCCACAGATGAGGGGCAGGGGAGGCCATCTGTGTGGAGCAATACTGTCCCTCACTCTTCAGAGACAAGACCTGGTAAACTTCCTCCAGAAGACTCAGTACATTTCCAGACTACTTTACTGCCACAAGTTTATGGTATTATGACTCTCTCTCTCTCTCTCTCTCTCTCTCTCTCTCTCTCTCTCTCTCTCTCTCTCTCTTTCTCTTTCTCTTTCTCTTTCTCTCTCCCTCTCTCCTTTCCTCCCTCTCTCTTCTCTCCCCCTCTGTGTGTGTGTGTGTGTGCGTGTGTATGTTCACTTATATGGATGTATATGCATGAGTGTGAACTCACATATGGAGGCCAAAGGATAATGTTGTAACTTTGGGTATTTTTCCTGTGGGGTTCTCTGCCTTTTCTTTGGGACTTGATGGGTGTGTAGACTAGGCTAAGCTGGCTGGCCAGCGAAGCTCTAGGATCTGCCTGTCTCTTGGGACTTTTACGTGTGTGTCATTATGCCCAGGTTCTGTTGTTGTTGTTGTTTGTTTGTTGTTTTTTTATAGACTTTGGGGTTATGCTTGTAAGACAAGCACTTTACCAGTGGCATTATTTCTCCTGTCTGAATGTGTTGCGGGAAATATTAAAAAATTGAGCCCACCAACTCTCCAGCCACACTGGACCACAGGGCTCCTGCAAGGCCATCTCTCTGGCAACGCCCTCCCCCCACCCCAGTTCCTGTAGCTGCCACACCATGCCCACACACCCCAAGTGTACCCACACATGGCATTTTTTCCAGCCACAAGTAGCTATGATTTCACAAGGTTAGAAATACTGTGACGAAGCTTTTATCATTATTAATTGGCTCTGAAATTATTGTATTGGCATCTTGTAAATTGTGATGTTATTGATACATAAATCTGATTGGTTAATTAAGCTTTAAGAGTCACGATTCCACCGGGTTACTGGGTATTGTGTTATGCAACCTTAAGGGTAGGTGATTCCATTTAGATACTAGAATGTGGGATCGCTGATTACATGGGTTTACGGCTGAGGAAGAACTAACAGCTCCACGGATAAGTGAACAAGATCTGGGAACAGAGCGATAGGGCGCAGTCTGGGCTAGCTGGGGAAAGTACTATACTTCAAGATCTCCATGCCAAGATCCAGGTCAGAAATTTGTATCTCTGAGCCTCCAGATTAGGATCACAGGTGAGTCTTCCAATTCTGGATTGTAGTTCATTCCAGATATAGCCAAGTTGACAATGAGAAATAGTCACTACAGTGGCCCAAAGTGGCCTATATGTGCTTCCAACGGCTGCTGAAGAATGACCTGTGGCACCTTTGGTAGAGGAAGAGAGCCTGAGTCTTGATGAAACATAATGCAGTCAAGTGTCTCACTCTGGGCTGGAACAAGCCAGAGAAAAGAACTTCCATAAGACAGGGGTGGTGGAAATAAAGAGAGGTCCAGAGTTCTGGGATTTGAGCTGTGAGGAGGTAGCTGGAAGTTTCAACTGTGCAAAGACCTCCCTGTGTGTGTCTCAAGGCACTCTGGCCATGGTACTGTAGGCTGCTGTTAGCAGACGAGGCTTCTCTAGCCATGGTTGCCTCTCGTGCTTCAGTGGGACTGCCTTCTGTAAGGTGATTAGTACACAGTGTTCAACTGTGTGTGACAACAGTCATCGAGACACATGGAACCAGGGCAATTGCAGCCCAAGTTAAGAAACAGTCGGCACATCTGACCCTGAGAAGATTCAGAAGCTTGGGCTCTCTGAGGAGGGTGTTTTGTTATAAAGCATGGAATTTCTCATTAACCAATTCAGAGTTCTCATGAAAGAAGTCAAACGTAGAAAGTGCCGGGAAAGAAGTAAAAACTGAAAAGACAAGAAAACAGAAAAAGAAAATACTACAACTGAAAAAAAAAATGTGACCAGCAAAAACATCATTGAGAAATTTAAGTGGAGAAAGGAGAGGAGCTAAGCAGTGTAGACCAGTGAATGCAGATCATGCAATTTAGGGAACAGAGAGATAAAGACGGGGAAATAAATGTCTTGTAGCAAATACTCATGGTACTTGTAATAGTAATACAGAAATCCAACAACAATAACAAAAAAATAGCATTTTGTTAGCAGAGACTTCGATTGGGAAGACAACCTGAAAAAAATATCCTAAAAACTAGTGGCTCGAATCCCTCCAAATTTATAAATACACAGACATATGGTTCAAGAGGCTGAGGGAAGCACATGCCTATACTAAAAGAACCCAGAAAGCTCAGGCATCCACACGTCTGAAGGCTAAGACCAAAGGAAGACTCTGGAAGGTCACAGTGAGGCAGGACACAGATGCCATGCTGCCTCTCTGGGAGCACCGACCTGTGCATCATCCCAGGGCTGAGGAGGAGAAATGGCACACTTCAAATTCTAAAGAAGAAGAGACAGATGCTTATGAATTCTAAACCTTATGAAAAAAATCCTTTGGGGGTGTTGCAGAGGTGGATCAGCATTAAGAGCTCTTGTTGCTCTTGCAGAGAGACCCAGGTTCAAACCCAGCACCCATATGCTGCCTCACGACTGCCTGTAATGCCAGCTCTCCTCTGACTTCTGAAGGCACCCACAAGTATGTGGACATGCACACACAGAGATATGTTCATCTACACCTATAAGATGTTATCATTTGTGTAAATATTACATGAGATGCAGGCTGACAGCACTAACCATCTAAGTCACCATGGGAGGAGGGACATGGGACTCTCAGTCTTCCTGAGGAGCTCTGGGGTCCTAGATAGATAGATGTCTTACTTGCAATCTACAAGTTTCTCTCTAATCCTGTCTTTCTATATATACATACACATATATAGATAGATGTAGCTATTTGATAAATATATATCATCTGACAAATATATATTGATAGGCATCTATCTGACACACATATATGTGTATATATATATATATATATGATAGGTATATATCTTCTAATATATGTATATATGTGATAGATATATATCATCCCATAAATATGTATCTGATATGTATCATCTAATAGATATATATCTGATAGATATGTATCTGAGATATATGTATATATACATGTGATAACTATATATCTGATAAATATCTATCTAATAGATAGGCATCTGAGAGAGCAGATGACTACATCCAGTATCTTTCTCGGTCACTCTCACCTTACCTTTGGGAATCTGTCACTGAACACAGTCTTTACAGATTGACCAGGCTGACTGGCTAGCAAGCCGTGGAGACCTTCCTGTCTCTGTCTGCCTTGTGTTAGGTCATAGATATGCACCACAACACCCAGTCCTGATGATTGTACATCAGGTACTCTCCACACTTATGAGTACTGCTTAAAGAAAAAATGTAAATAACATACCTTTGGTGTGTATAAGTATGCATGTTAGTGGTGATGTTAAACAAACACAAGCAAATAAACAAAACAGACACAAACCAGAAAACCAACAACCCCAAGTATCCCCATCCCCACCCCCCAAAACCCAACACTCAGTATGCTGATGTGCTCAGACCAGGGTGAATCATAAAGAGAGTAAGGGGCAAGCATACTCAAACATCTCTAGGGTTTTAATTTCTCCATGAAGTGTTAACCCTCGCACCTTTATTTTCTACATCAGTGTTGATTTTTGTAAAAGATGCTCCAGGCATCCAAATAAAAATAGTTAGAAATGGCACGTAAAATATATCATTTTGTTTTGTAGAAAGAAGAGGTGCCTGCCAGATGGAGCAGAGAAGCTACAAGACCGGCTGATTTCCTCACTCACCTTCTTTCCACCCCTACTTTGGCTCCTGCTTGGTAGACGGCATGTGAGTGTTTGGCAGGAAACGGACGCCCACCATGCTTCCTTCCTACGCCAGCCAATGCCATCTGTGTGCCACAGTGGTGCCACATCTTCAACATGGCCTTGGGAGAGACAGCTCTCTGTGAATGCTTCACACAGTTCACCTTGGCTTTTTCAAAAACAAGAAGAATGTTTGTCTTAGTTAGGGTTTTACAGCTGTGAACAGACACCGTGACCAAGGCAACTCTTATAAAGGACAACATTTCATTGGGGCTGGCTTACAAGTTCAGAGGTTCAGTCCATCATCGTCAAGGCAGGAGCATGGCAGCATCCAGGCAGGCATGGTGCAGGAGGATATGAGAGTTCTACATCTTCATCTGAAGGCTTCTAGCAGAATACTGACTTCCAGGCAACTGGGATAAGGGTCTTAAAGCCCATGCCCACAGTGACACACCTACTCCAACAGAGCCAAACCTTCTAATAGTGCCACTCCCTGGGTCGAGCACATACAAACCATCACGGTGCTGTACACTCATGGTTTGAACAAGCAGGCTTTCCTCATGCCTGTCTCCACAGCACCAGCCCCTGCCTAACACTGTGGTTTCCTAACCCCAATGGTTTTGTCTTTTGTGCAATGTCAGGTAAATGAAATCCTACAGAACATTCTCCAGTCAGCTCTAAAATTCACCTATGGAGTTGTGTGTGTGTTGTGTGAGCTTATCTTCTTAACTCTGAGTAGAATTGTTTCTCTCTCTCTCTCTCTTTCTCTCTCTCTCTCTCTCTCTCTCTCTCTCTCTCTCTCTCTCTCTCTCTCTCTCTCTGTGTCTGTGTGTGTGTGTGCGCGCGCGCACACGCACACACATGTGGAAGCCTGAAGACAACTTCATTTGTCATTCCTCAGCTGTTGTTTGTCTGTCTGCTTTGTTTTTTGACACAGACTCCTTCTGACTTGCCACTAGGCTAGGCTGATAGGCCAGAGAGCCCTTGCGAATTTGCCCTCCTCACGGTTGCAAAGCAGGGCTTCTTATTGACTGAACTATCTTTCCAGAGCAGGAGGCTCTTGTCTGTGCTAGCAAAAGCCATTTCTAAAGTCCCCAACCTCCACAGAGCAAATGCTGCCTCTAGAAGATTCTATACATCTCTTTTTGAGTAGATGCAAATTTTCATCTCTCTTGGAAAATAGAATGGCATCCTCCAGTCCTGCAGGGAGTGCCTGTGAAAGAACCTGCTAAACTGTGCCCTGCAATTACTGGACCATTTCGTGGCCACAGCATCGCTGTGCTGCCTGCAAATGAGGATTCCTGGACAGAAGCCGTCTTTTATTGTACGCTGATAAAAACTTCACCGACTGTGGAGAGTTTGCAGTGTTGCTGATCCCACAGGCTGATCAGTTTCCCTCCAGCTATCTTTGCCCCCTAAAAAGATCCTCTTTGCTCAGCTCTGTTTCAGACCTAACCTCCTGATGAACAGATAGAAACCGTTAGAATGTGTTAGCATAATAAAACCTATTCTACACCAACAGAAGGGCTAAGAACGCTATCCCATGGCATCCAAGGCCTTTGGTTGAGATCCTTCTGCCTGTTGTAACTTGACTAATGTTTCCACCAGTGATTTTTAAAATTGCCTTGATTTCTGGCTTTGTTATATTGCTTTAAAGCTCCGTGAAGCTACTTCCATGTCGGAAGTGGGGTAACCTGAACTTGTGTTTTTCAAGGCTGTATTAATTCAATTTGGGGTTCAGAATAAACCATTGAGGTGAGAGCTGTGGTTTTGGCAACAACGTGCCAAATTCCAAGGCACCTCAGCTGGCAAATACACAGTTTCCAGGCTTCCCTGGATAGAAAGGAAGCCTAAGCAGTTCCCTGTGTGGTGTAACTGGTTGGGAACAACTTTGAAGCTGCAAAAATTTTGCTTTGTATATCTCCCGATCTAATTAGTTAAAAGTGGTAATGGTGGAGAGACAGTGAGACAGCTCACTTGGTAAGGTTCTTATCAACTGGGTGGGGAAAAAAATGAAAAGATTTTAGATAAATCTTTAAAACCCAGAAAGAAACACAAGATTCCTCTGTCCCTTTTAGGTTGAAAAATGTTTTGTAGTCTACAAAGAGAGGTAATCTAGATGCAGTTTCCACAGATTTCCCTAGTTAGCTGAGCAGAGACCAGCAACGTCCACATAGCAGGGGAGAGGCATGTGTGTGTGTGTGTGTGTGTGTGTGTGTGTGTGTGTGTGTGTCTGTGTGTATGTGTGTGTGCGCGCATGCACGCGCACATGTGTAGAGGGAGAGATTCTCCTTGGTGTTCCTCGGCTGGCTGGGCACTGATGTTCTTTTTGCTTCCCACAGCCTGGCTTTTCTGTTTGCGGGGGAAGCACAGAGATGTGGGAAGTGCCAGTAGCTGGTCCTCTGGGTTGGGTGCAGCACGAATCAGAAATACAAGAAGGCAAAGCCTTCTCAGAGCCGCCTGTAGCAATAACAGTACAACAAGGCTGTGAGTGGGACGTCAGCTCAGAACAATGGGCCTGGGATTCTCATATCTAACTGATGCTTCCTCCCGGAGACGGCTCACCATAGACACTGTTTCTGAGGCCTTTGTGGAGCCAGGAGGATGAATCTTCCTTCGGAAGGCTCATAGTATAACAAGACTTGGGCAGTTCCTCAAGTGTGTTTGCACAAATCATGACACAGAAAATTAGACAAAATGCTGAAGAATTTGCATATAGACCACAATTAAATCCCAGGATGTGATAAGAAGTAGATTATATTTGAAACTTAGGGCTGTTTTCAATTCTCCTACAAATGTTGTGTGAGGGTACAGGAGTCAGGTTGTTTTGAAGTAAAGGAAAGCTGGAGGAGACAGAGGAAGACAGAGAGAGAGAGAGAGAGAGAGAGAGAGAGAGAGAGAGAGAGAGAGAGAGAGAGAGAGAGAGAGAGAAAAGAACTCGAAGGCTAAAAACAGATAGTAGAAAGATAAAGATTTCAGAGAAAAATATATAAATAAAAAATAAGATTTAGAAGGGGACTGAGAGTTGGCTTAATGGGTCAAGCACTTGTCACACAATGTGAGATGCTGAGTTCAGATCTTGACATGCTGGGTAGGTGTGGCCAGGTACCATGCTGGGCTTCAGAGACAGGGACTCCTCAAACAAGGTGGCTAGCTCTACCAGCTGAAGGGGCAAAGTTCAGCAAAGAGGCCCTACCTCACCTCAGTGACTAAAGGAAGAGCCAGAAAGATACCAGACACAGGCTCACACAAGTGTGCACACCCTCTCGCATGAAGATGAAGACGACTATGTACCTGTATCACACATGCCCTAAGCAAGATTTCAGGAGAAATGGGGAGTTATACCAGAGCAGCATAATGGGGCCTTGGGCAGAGGGGAGCATTTCCTGAAGAACCTGGACAGGAGCTTTACTAAGGGAATGTGCATCATCACAGAGCGAGCATTGTGTGTAATGAAGGGAAAGGGGAAATCTTCAAGGCCTCCAAAGGGGTTGTGTCAGAAGGGACAGCCACCATGTACACGTGCCTGCAGGGAAGAACCATCAATTCCTGAGGACGAAAGGAGTTTCTGGCTCTTACAGGTGTTTGGGTCAGGGATGCTGCACTACATGTGACCTGGTCTACACACACAAAGAGGGCCTGAAATTGAGTATGCCCCTGAGTTTATTCCTCGGCTTACCAGGGAAAGAGAAGGGCTGTAAACCCACAGGAGGGCTGACTTTTTGCCAACCATGTGTCTCAGAGACAGTCGTGAGGATCAGGACGAATGCTGAAAGGGGGGAGACACAGTCTGTGACCTAGGTCAGCTGGACTCTTAGCCGCAGCCCCCAGAGCTGTCTGTAGTCTTGGAGTACCCAGCTTGATAAAGACCAGGCTTTACTGCTCTCTAGGACTGAGCAACTTCAAGCTTCTCCTGTTTCCTTAATCCTGGAGGAGTCTCCCTCTTTCTCCTGAAGGAATTACACCTTCTCTTCAGTTGATCTGAGCTGGTTGCATCAACATTATTCAGCTTTGGGGACACTACAGAGTTTGAAAATGGAGTACTAGACCACAGGTTTTGTAGTCCTGAGATACCAAGTTGACACCCACAATGGTAACTAAGAGGCAAGTGACTGGGAACTTACTTAGCATTGATACTCGTGAAGGACTGTTCACCCCCAGGCAGCGTGGAGACGTGGTCGAACAGTGTGTCACTTAACACTTGGGACATGTTTGTTTCTGGAATGTTTCACACCACAGAGACCACAGCTAACTGGAAGTGTGGAAAGTGGAAAAGTAACAACTTTTTGTTTTGGCCTGAGTTTCTAGACATGTTATCACAAGTGGATATAAAACCACCAGATACCTCAGTATCTCCATATAGGGCTGAAGGGAACAGAGCCATTTTGTGTGTCCTGGAGGCAGACCCAGCCACTCACTATCACTTGCCTTCAGTGGCTTGTCAGTTCTGCCTGTGACCAGAATCCTTAGGGACAGACCAGGGACCCTTTCAGTTCTAACACTCTAAGTTCAGCCACTCGTCCTAAAAGAAAAATTAAGAGTGAAAAGCAGCAGCACGAAGAAATTTCCTTATGGTGGCCACAGTGGAAAGAGGAAGAAAGAATTCCAGTGACTCTCAAGTCCGTCTTAGAATGCTGACATGAGGGTTAGGTTGAAATAGAGGGTGGGACTATGCATGACTGAATAGTCTCTTACAAGGTGTGTCCTACAGGTCAACCCCCTCAACCCTGCCAGGACTTTCATGCTGAGGGGGAACATGGCAGCAGGAAGGCAGACATGGTGATGGAACAGACGCTGAGAACTTTCATTCTGATCCACAAGCTGAGCCAGAGAGAAAGAGAGAGAGAGACAGATAGACAGAGAGAGAGAGAGACAGAGACAGAGAGAGAGACAGACAGAGACAGAGAACAAGAGAGAGAGGAGAGAGAGAGAGACAGAGACAGAGATGGACAGAGACAGAGAACAAGAGAGAGAGAGAGAGAGAGAGAGAGAGGAGAGAGAGACAGAGACAGAGACAGAGATGGACAGAGACAGAGAACGAGAGAGAGAGAGAGAGAGTGAGTCAGAAAGCAAGAGAGAGGGAGATGGGGGAGAGAGGGAGAGAAAGAGAGAGAATGGGTGTGTATACGTGTGTGTGTGTGTGTGTGTGTGTGTGAGAGAGAGAGAGAGAGAGAGAGAGAGAGAGCAAGAGAGAGAGAAGAGCAAACTAGCTAATTTGGGATGGACATTTTAAAGCTCAAAGTACACTCCAGTGACACACTTCTTCCAACAAGGCCATGCCTCCTTATTCATCCCAGATAGTTCCACTTATGCGGAGCGAGCTTTCCGATACAGAAGCCTATGGGAGCCATCCTCATTCCAACCACCACAGTTGGTAAAGGGCTTATTGCACAAACTTAGGAACTTCAGTTCAATGCCAGCACTTGCATAGAGAAGTCAGGCATGATGGCATGCACCTGAAAACTAAGCACTCGTTGGCAGAGATAAGTAGATCCAAGAGCACACTGACCAATCTATGCTGAGGTTTGGTCTGTTGCTTTGTATTGTAATGCTAAATTCTGTGCCCGAAGGTCTAGGCCCGTGAGTGAATTCTCACGCTTACCAGATGTTGCTGTGTAAACCTTGTTGCTTAATATAAAACTATTGGTTGAATAAAGAAGTTTCCTACAACTTGTAGCTGGAGATTCAGCTCCTGGGCTTAGGGTCCGAGGAGGACCATGACGGGTGAAGACAGAAGAGAGTGGAGGGAGGGGAAGATGCCATAGGGTAAGAGATCATGAGAACTGGACCAGGTGCAGCATGGCACGTCATATCTCGGGTTTTGGCAGAGAAGAAGACATAATAACGTAGAGGGTCGATGTCTGCCCAGCTCTAGTGCTTTAAAGGTTTATTATAACTATAAAGATTTTGTGTATTTTATCTGGGAACTGAATGATCTAAGGCAGTGTAGAAACCCCCGACTGATGATTAAATATTTACAACAACAAGACTGTCTAGAGGGATCCATAAACCCAAAATTCAGTGAGACTCCCTGTCTCAATAAAAGAGACAACAGTCTATGCCAGCCTCCCACACTTAGACATGCATGCATGCATGCAGCACACGTGCACACACACACACACACTCAGAGAGACAGACAGACAGACAGGCAGACAGACAGACAGACAGACAGACATAGACAGATACAAACAGAGACACAGAGAGACTTGAGTTAGAAACCCAGAGATGACAAACTGGGTCTCTTCCCTCTTCTTTCTCAGTACCTTGAGATTAGGGTTCATTCATAGTGAATGTCTTTATGCTATGCTCCGTTTAGATTTGCTAGCTCACAGACCCTCTAGCTTCCTTTCTACCTCTCCTACAAATCAGGTTACCACCCCTCCTCCAGCTTGTTCTCTGCCCCTCCACCCAGCCCAGCCCCTCTAACAGAGAGTTAAGAAGCCATGTCACCCTGTGGCCTTGAGGCCTTTCTCCTCACTACTGTAAGGTAAGACCTAACTGCTGCCTGCCTCCTGGCTCGTAGGCTATGACAACTTAAATCTTGTTCTGTGGAACTTCCTATTGCCCCCTGAAAACCTAAAAAAAAGTCACAAATCATCCTTGTTCCTCGGATTTCTCTGTAGCTTCTCTCTCCTTCAGGTCTCCCTGTATCCAGCAGCTGTCTCTCGAGCGCTTCCATTTTAAGCATGTCTCCTAACATAGCTAGGATTTCCAGATTTTGAAAGAAAAGTTCTCTGTCTCTCAGGGTACCCTCATGATGCCCTGGTCCCTGCATGATAGTCACTTCGTCACCCTCCAAAACTGTAAATCCCAAATAACCCTTCCTTCTATAATTTGCTTGGTCATGAAGTCTCATCATAGCAATAATAATAATAATATAAAAAAGTAGCCAAGGAACCAACCAAGCTGTACCTGAGCCCTCAGCCTCCTAAGCCTTTCTCATACCCCTGACCCATGTACTTGCCTGGAATCACTCTTTCTTGATAAACCCTCCCGGCTCTACCATGTGAGTCTATGCAATTCATTGTCACACATACAAAAGCCTAGACAGTCCAGTGAGCACTGTCCAAACGCCCTCCTCACCTCTAGCATCATTTCAGCGTGGCTTGCAGAGTATTTCTAAAGATGCAATCTGAACATGGCCGGGTGCCACAGTTCTTTCTAAGCACAAACATCACGAAGAGACATTGACGGGACTCCAGGCCCACAGTATCTCCTCTTCTTCTACCCACCTGAAAGCTAATGTTTCAGACTAGAGTTTGCTTTTTAAAAAAGTGGAAATGAAGGCCAAGATATGACTTAGCAGTTCCTTGTGTCTCTTTGGAAGGCTAAAGTTTGGTTTCAAGTATCCACATACATTAGAGTCCAGCTCCAGTTGGGCGCAGGTCCTAAAAGGAGTCAGTGAAGGAAAGAGAAGGACACAAGCTGAGGGTAAATCAGGATAGCTCCTGTGTCTGTTGAAAAAAAAAAGGCTACACCTTTTATACCCTGTATTTGCATAGTAGCTTAATCACAGGTAAAGTTGAAAGCAGACTTAACAATTCCAAGAAATACATGATCCTTTCACAGTTTGTTTTTAACCATTTAGCCCTGTTTTTCAGCATCCAGAATGAAAGAGGTAATCAACTTTGTGACAGTATTTTTCTTAAAAACAAAAGCAGTAATAGAAGGGAAACTAGGGAAGAACCTTGAACATATGGGCACAGGGGAGAATTTCCTGAACAGAACTCCAATAGCTTATGCTCTAAGATCAAGAATAGACAAATGGGACCTCATTAAATTACAAAGTTTTTGCAAGGCAAAAGACACTGTCAAAAAGACAAAGCGGCAACCAACTAACTGGGAAATGATCTTTACCAACCTTACATCCGACAGAGGGCTAATATCCAATATATACAAAGAACTCAAGAAGTTAAACTCCAGAGAGGCAAGTAACCCTATTAAAAAATGGGGTACAGAGCTACACAAAGAGTTCTCACCTGAAGAATATCTAATGGCTGAGAAGCACCTAAAGAGATGTTCATCATCCTTAGTCATTAGGGAAATGCAAATCAAAACAACCCTGAGATTCCATCTCACACCAGTCAAGATGGCTAAGATCAAAAACACAGGAGACAGCAGTTGTTGGCGAGGATGTGGAGAAAGAGGAACACTCCTCCACTGCTGGTGGAATTGCAAGCTGGTACAACCACTCTGGAAAACAGTCTGGTGGTTCCTCAGAAAACTGGGCATGACACTCCCGGAGGATCCGGCTATACCACTCCTGGGCATATACCCAGAGACTTTACCTGCATGCAATAAGGACACATGCTCCGCTATGTTCATAGCAGCCTTATTTATAATAGCCAGAAGCTGGAAAGAACCCAGATGTCCCTCAACGGAGGAATGGATTCAGAAGATGTGGTATATCTACACAATGGAATACTACTCTGCAATTAAAAACAATGAATTCAAGAAATTCCTAGGCAAATGGTCAGATCTTGAAAATATCATCCTTAGTGAGGTAACCCAATCACAAAAGAACACACATGGTATGCAGTCACTGATAAGGGGATATTGACCCAGAATCTCGGAATACCCTAGACACAATCCGCATATCAATAGATTTCTAAAAAGATGGTAGGAGAGACCCCTGGTCCTGGAAAGACTGGATGTAGGGGAACACCAGGACAGAGTAATGAGAGGGGGTTGAATGGAGAAAAGAGGGAGGGAAGGGGGCTTATGGGACTTTCGGGGAGGGAGGAAACGGGAAAGGGGAAGTGATTTGGAATGTAAATTAAAAAATAAAATAAAATAAATAATAAAAAAAAAACAAAAGCAGTAAATTCAGCAAGCATCTGAATCTCTAATGCTCTCCGAGAGGTTCGGCAACCCCACCAGGTGTCCCTGTACATTTCCTCATGCACCGCTCTCAGCCTCTGTGGTCAGGGGTGCTATACACTGAGTCCCGAGAAACAAACCCACGAGAGCCATTTCGTTCCTCGGTGTTTGCACATGTAGTATAATTAGTATTGGGCTGTTTCCTAACTGGGTTACTTTGGGTCGTAGTCGCCTTTACATCGTAGTCTTACAGTATGAGCCTTTTCCCCTCATATGGTCCTGATCTCTTACTGTTTTTCCAATATACCATACTGTCCCAATTCCTTCTATGTATGCTCCTGCATATAGCAGATGGGGATCAAGCCAATCTAACTTCTTAGCAGAATCTGCTCTTCATGGTGCATATGAGAGATTGCCATTCATCATGTAAGTCACGTACCCAGGGAACCAATCATAGGCACCACTCGTATACTTGACTGAACTCCTGCCCTCAACTACCAAGGCCTCAGGCTCTGGGTCTGGGCCCATTGTTTCTCTCAACTGTGTATTTTTGTCCTTGGGACCAGGTGTAAGTGCCTAAGAGTTTCTGGAACCATCTTTCAGTTAATAAATCTTTACCTTGTTTATTCTTGGCGCAAACAAGGGGGCACAAAGGTGATTCTTGTGTAGCAGGCAGAGTTATCACACTATAGGATTCCATGGTGGCAGAGATGTTTTATTTTTTTTTCAAAGAATAATTTTATTTAGAGAGATATCCTCTACTAAAGCCATACAAAATTTCCCAAGGGGAAAAAATTATACGGGGATTCCCATAACACGTAGTGGTCGTGTGATCCGTGATGTCAACATGCTGGAACTTTGTCAAGCAGCAGTGGTCAGTCACCATGCCGTTAGTCCATGTCACACATGGAGGGCTCACAAATTGTGTAACTCCATGCCAAGGGGTTCCAACAGCCTCCTATGATCACCACAGGCACCTAAGTACACATAACAGATGCTTACACAGACACGCATGTATACAAACATTTTTAAAAGAAATGTTTTTAAAAAGTAGGAACCATTTTGCAATATCTTCAAAGGGAGTGGAATCATTTACATCAATCCCATCCACGGAAATGAAAGTCAAATCTAGCATGAAGCCAGTCATACTAGATAATAACTAGACACCCTGACTTATCAATATTGCATTTCTTCATCTCTTTATTTTCTCAAGATCTCTTCAGGGTGAACAGGGGGAAGGACATATGAAGGAGCTTCCAAACATATGAGACAGAGGAAACTTAGGAACCTCTCAAATAAGCCACAGCCTGCCTGCCTGCCTGCACACAAGCAGTTAAGAGATGAAGAGACTGTCACTTGTACCTTTTCGATTCCCAGGAATGTTTTCCTAAAATTTCTCCGAAACAATCACATCTTTAAAAGGCTTTATATAACTAGCAATTTAAGAATCCCTTTAAGTGTGACAGGCTTGCAATCAAATGAACACCTAGATAGCTGTGCGGCAAGATGTTCATACAAGGTGAAGTGAATCATGGCGGCCGATGGCCAGCAACAAATGAATGAATACATCAAGGAAGGAGAGGGCGGCGGCCGATGGCCAGCAACAAATGAATGAATATATCAAGGAAGGAGAGGGCAACAGAGTGTGGACGAACATTTGATCGCCTCTCTGAGCATAAAATGTATTCCTGTGACAAAAAGGGAAAGTAACTTGACTGTGTTAAAACCCTGTAGCATGCACCTCAGAGGGAGCCAGACCTCAAAGACATAAAACACACACTATACCCTGGTGGTCACAGAACCATTCTGAGCAGTGTTATTAGTGTGTGCTCAGCTTCTATGCCCACTGCACAGGGAGGCATTTGCTACTGCGCTGGAGGCTCTAATGAAGTTTGGACTACATTTGCATTTCAGAACTCAGAGCACAGGACGGAGCCAGACAGCCTGCCTTTAGACCCAGTGGCTCCACTTGCTAATTGTGTCCCCATGGGCATTTTCTTAATGTATTAATAGGATAATAATGACAGACTCCATAGACACTACATTCTCCATCCCTGCATCTTCTTGACCTAAAGAAGAGGCCCAGTCTGATGCTCTTGTACCATCCCTTCTTTGTTTGGCTCCAGGTTATCCTTTGCCCATGAGATGGTTTCATCCTGTCAGAGTGAAGCTGTACCCTGCTCTGCATTCCTCCATCGTGTATGAGATAGTTGTTAGGATTTCTGTTTTATTTTCTTGCCCTGAACGATTCCATTTCACGAGCAGGTTTTGACTTCATCTTGAGAATGGAAGATGAATGTATTCCTGGGTGGATACATAAATAAGATTGCTGGTCCAGCACCATCCATATAACACAGTGCTGATTCCTAAAACTGAATGGCTGCCACCCTGTAAGGCTATCAGTGTTGGTTGAGAGTGAAGGGAACACGGTATATTGAAATCTTATCAGGATAAGCTTGTGTCGCCCGGTTAAGATTATTCCCCCACTGTCTCTGCATTTGAATACTCAGTCCCCAGTGGGTTGTGACTTTGTTGAAGGAAGCGTATTACTGGAGGCAGGCTTTGATCATTGAAAAACTCATGTTATACCCAGTTCACTCTCTCTGATCTCTGTGGTTCAAGTTGTGAGCCAGTAGCCTCTGCTCCACCATCACGGACTTCCATCCTGCTGGAAATGAAAACACAAACTTTTCATTCTGTAAATTGTACTGATTATGGTATTTTATGAGAGTGACAGAAAGTAACTGATGCAGTTGCCTCCAGCCACATGACTGAGACCTTTCCAAACCTGACCCCCCCCATCTGCCTCTCCCTTCTTCCTTCCCTCCCTCCACCACTCCCTCCTCTTTCTTTCTCCTCTCTATCTCTCTCCCACCTTCTCTGTTTCTATTGTTCTCTCTCTGTCTCTGTCTCCCTCTGTCTCTCTCTCTGTCTCTGTCTCTCTGTTTCTCTGTCTCTGTCTCTCTCTGTCTCTGTCTCTCTCTCTGTCTCTGTCTCTGCCTCTCTATCTCTGTGTGTGTCTGTGTGTGTGTGTGTGTGTGTGTGTTGTTTTCACATGAATTCTTTTCTATATGTTGCTGTCCATGGAAGTCATAGACCAATCTCAGGATTCACCCCATTTTTGCCTTCCACCTTGAGTTTTGAAAAATGTTTCCCACCAATTCTGAAGTTCACTAGTTCACTTAGACTCCTTTAGGTGCAAACTGAGAGTAGGGGTGACCACTGTACTCTACATTGTATGTCGGTTCTTGGCCAAGAACATAGGTTTTTCTTCATGGTTTTCTGACACAAACTTTACTGAGGTATTGCCACAAGACCAATCCCTAGGTTCATTTTCTCTCTCTCTCTCTCTCTCTCTCTCTCTCTCTCTCTCTCTCTCTCTTTCTCTCTCTCTCTCTCTCTCTCTCTCTCTCTCTCTCTCTCTCTCTCTCTCTCCCTCCCTCCCTCCCTCCCTCTCTCTCCCTCCCTTCCTCCCATCTTCCCTTCCTCCCTCCCACCCTCCCTCTTTCCCTCCAAACCTTCCTCCCTCCCTCTCAACTTTTCATTGACTCTTTTGAATTTCACATTATGCACCCATCCCTTCACATCCACGCTCCACTCTTACAACCTTCCCCACAAAAAAAAGCAAAACTAAAAATAAGATTAAAAGATAAATTAAAAAAACAAACAAAACCTCTCATAGTGGGAGCTCTGGTGTGTCACAGTGTGTCACACATTATATCCTTCTGCCCAATAGCTTTACTTGCAAATGTTCATTGCAATGAGTCACTAGTCTGGTCCAAGGCCTCTGGCTTCTGCTACACCATCGATACTCGATTCTCACCAGGTCTCTTCTCAGACATCTTGCTGTTGCCCTGTGTCAAGGAAATCCTGCAGCTTTGGATCTACAGGGCCCGCCCCTTCAAGTGCTCCTGCAGCTCATAGATGGGGTAGATGTTGGGATGGGCCAACTCAGAGCCCTGGATCTGGGCCTGGGTAGAAGCTGAGTTGGTCAGCCTGCTAGCTCTACTGCGTGCCCACACCGCCAGGGCCAGCTCTCCTGATATTCCAGGTAAGGGTCTGGGCTAGGTCTCTTTCACACTCTCAAGACCTGTTCTCCTGTGCCCAGGCTACCAGAGCCAGCTCTCCTGCTTTCCTGCCTTCCAGGTCTACTCAAGCACCTGCCACAGGTTGTGGGGGTTGGGGTGGGGTGGGGGTGTGTGGCATATCTCCCACATCCATGTTACCACAAGCAGATGAGGCATGAGAATCAAGGCTAGCTTTCCCATACAAACACCATTAGAGCCAATTCTCCCGTGCTGCCAGGACAAAGGGCAGGACCAGCTCTCCTACTACATGTGAGTGGTGAGGCCAGATCTCTCAAGCCCATGCCACCAGGTGTAGGGCAAACTCTACTGAATGTGGTACCAGACAAGGGGCAGGGCCAGTTCAGCTCAGTACTCCAACATCAACAGGGTCTCAGGTAGCAGCCTACACTAGGAACACCTGCATGGTGATAAGACAGGCCTTGGACATTAATACAGACCCTGACGATTATAGGATCATGAACCTAGCCACTGGCTGGAGCATATGACTATATACCACCATGGCCTAAGGTGGCAGCATGGGCCACTCAGATCAGCATGACCTCTGGCAGCAGCATAGCCCTCAGACATTCACATGGTCTCAGGTAGCAGCCCAGACCATGAACATCCACATAGCCATTGGTGGTAACTCAGATCCTGGACATCAACACAGCCCCCAGCTGTAGCAGGACCATGGACCTAAATGTGGCCTTCAGTGGTGGCCTAGGCTAGGATGTCATCATGGCTTCCAGTGGAAGCACAAGCCACTCAGATCAGTTTGCACACACACACACACACACACACACACACACACACACACACACCACCCCCCAATATCAGCATGACTCTGGACATCAGCATGGTCTCAAACAACAACTATCACCATTGACATCCAGGTGGCCTTCAGTGGCAATAAGGACCACATACCCTGGCTTTGGTAGGGCCACAGACCTACATAAGGTCTTTGGCAGGAGCTTGGACCTGAGCATTGCCAAGGACTCAGGTGGTAGCACAAGCATCTCATATCTGCCAGTTCCTCACCACCATCATGTCTCAGGCTCCAATTCTCTCCACATTGCATGAACCACTTGACTTTCTCTCCCATCTATCCACCTCATACTCCATCTTTCCCATCGCTCCATCACATATCTGAACACTGTAATGGCGCCCACCACGGGGACCTGGGCAGGTGCTTGGGTATCTTTCTTCCCCCAGCCACATGCACCATGATTGCTACTCTCCATTATGATCATGAGCTGTCTGTTCCTCAAAATATGGAACTCTCCAGAAGGCCATGTCCGGGTCCCGAGGCCAGAGGTCAAATGGTCTCTGTCCATCAGTGTCAATGTGACTTTGACCCTTGCACTGACAAAAATATGAAAATGACCCAAGATGAAGAACACTAAGAAATTTTATGCCTGTTTGTCAGAGTTGTAACTAGAACACTAAAGCTTTAACTGGGCAGGTGAACAGCTCCTGACCTCATTCTTACCAGGAATAGTCTCTTCTGAGGCTCTGTCCCTTGTCTCTCTGAGCTTTGGAAATTATGGGTTACCATGGAACACTGACACTTCTCATCTTTTGATATCATTTTTCAGGTTCTGACTCCTTTCTCTGGGTGTCTGTGTCTGCTGAGAGAGACCCAAGCTACACATTAGAAATTGAGAGAATTCAAGGTTCCAGGTTCAGAGGTAAACCCATCTACCCTTACAAGAGACAAAGTCTCCTCGTAAAATTTGTAAAATGGGTTCAGTGTGTAGTTCAATTGTAGAGTTCTGGCCCAGTATATAACAAGCTTAAGCTAGATCTAGCACTGTACAGGTGGAAGACAAAGATATTGACCTGTAATCTAAGCACTTGGAGGCCAAGGCAGAAGGAGCAGATGTCTAAGATCACCTTTAGGGTATTTATTCATCTTTAGACTAGATAACAGGTCCTATAGTACAAGGAATCAAAAATAAAATACACTGAGAAAAAAACATTCACTCCACAGGAGTGCAAATGATCTTTTATGTTCTTCTTAACAACCCAAGAGTGTGTGTGTGTGTGTGTGTGTGTGTGTGTGTGTGTCTGTGTATGTCTGTGTGTGTGCATTTATGTGTGCATGAGTGTATGTGTGTGTGTGTGTTAATGGATGTGTAGGGATCTCTGTGTGTATCTTTCTGTGTGTGCAGATTCATTTGTCTCTGTGTCTATACTTAGATTCATTCCATGTATGTACATGTGGAAGTCACAGGAAAACCTCAACGTTTGTTCCTCAGACACATTCACCTTGTATTTTGAGACAAGGTCTCTCATCTATATTAAGGGCTCAGTGCTTTGACTAGGCCACATGGCTGGACTGTGCAACCCAGGAATCAGTAAGTCTCTACCTTGCCAATTAAGGGACATAAATCAAAACCAGCAATCCAGGAAACAAAGGCTCAGTAGCAAAATTATGGCAGCAATCAATTCCTAATTAAAGTTGGAGTAACCAAAGCTGTTCACTTCTGCAAAGGTTTTCAGAGAGAGTGGGATTGTCTGACGGGCACCTGCCTTTGAAATCTCCACACACCTCAGAAATTTGTGACTCAGTAAATTCTGACATTGTGAAAAGACACTAAGTCTTCCTTTGTGTTTGTGACACAGCATGCTCAGGACACACACACTCTCTCTCTAGGAGGGCATAACTGCCTGGGAACACCTTCCAGGCACCAGAGCTGAGTCTTACCAGACAGCTGTCCATTACCCTGTCTTCAAATGGTCTTTAGGAAGGACCCAGGATTTGAGGCCAGTTGATCAGGACATCAGTGCCTCTAGGACTGAACTCCCCCTTTCTTTCCACTCATGCCAACAGCTTCCATGATTTTCACCCATGAAAAGCTGTCTCCAACCAAATCCCAAGTCTGAGGGAATTCCTCCACCAGACCATAGCACTGTCCTTCCAGTGTTGTGTAAACTATGTGAAACAGTTTATATGTGAAATGCAATGTGTATAAGAACAGACAACCACAGCATCTATCCAGGGGAAATGGCCCCAAAGTTATAATTATATTTACTATCATAAATATTATATAATCAATGCTATGGTGGCAATACCGACATTAATAATTACACAGAAGTCACTTGCCAAAACTTATTTTTATAACACAATTCTTATTTTTACATGAATTCATTTGTGTGTGCCTATGTGTATGTGAGTTTACATGTATGTACTCATGTGCCAGGTCATCTATGTGGTGATCAGAGGACAACTTGCAGGACTCAGTTCAATCTTTCTAACATGGGATTCTAGGGGTGGGACTCTCAGGCCACCAGGATTTGTGACAAGCACTCTTATCTAGTAAAGTGTCTTCATGGCCCTGTAGCACCATTTTAAATTCAGTTATTAACAATCGAGAAATGTAAAATTATTCAAAGATCCTCATGACCGTAGCTGAGATGAGACTTAAAACCCATTTATCTGTCAAATTATCTCTAATTCGTGAGTGCTAATTTTGATGGCCACATCCCTATTCCAACTCTTTGAAATGTATCTACTTCACTGCTCTGATTATTTTCACTAAAAAAAAAAATTAAAAAAAAGTCTTGAGGAAATGAAAGCTGCCTGCCTGGTATGACTGCAGTTCTGACTGAGATTTACCACTCTGGACCTTAGGGCCCGCTGTCATTCCACATCCCACAGTACCTTAAAGAGAATGAAGAAAGAGACATTCAACACCAGGCACTGCTCAGTACAGAGTGGACAGAGGCTGGGAAGCTGAGCTTCAGCGGTGACTCTGTGTTTTCTTTGCCCAGATGTGAGACTGTAGCAGGACACTCCAGATGGGGTGATTTTGAGGAGGGGAAGATTTCTAAGAGATCGAAAGGTTCAGCATCAAAGCACCAGCAGGATTAACATCAGGTTCCAAGAGGACACCATTGTTGCATCTTCTGGAGAAAATAATCAGTGTGTTCTTCTTGTTAGGAGAACAGGAGAGAGGGGAGTCAGAGAGGGTAGTGAGAGAGAGGGAGAGGAGTGAAAGCAAGAGACAGACAGACAGACAGACACACAGAGAGAGAGAGAGAGAGAGAGAGAGAGAGAGAGAGAGAGAGAGAGAGAGAGAGAACATTGATTCATTCACAAAGGCTCAGCCAGATCTAAATATCTCATCTAATCTACCTGATATTTATTTATCATCTATTTATTTGGACTTTTCTTCAGTCATGTCACAAAATATTATATTTGCTATATACATGTCCTTACCTCTCTTTCCAGATTTGTCTAAATTCTGGAGTACAGTATGGTATACAGTCAACAATATGTTATTATAAAAATTAGCTTCTGGTTTTCACTATTGGTATGCATGAAGAGATATGGGTTTATGAAAATATTAGCTGTATACTCTACAACCTTGCTCCAAGTTCCACAAACCTGTGTTCTAAGTCCATGAGATGGTCATCATACATGAGAGCTTGCCATACGTGGAGAATACTTCTATTTTCTATGCCGTGGGCCTTTTCTCCTCACCCTGTCATGACACCTAAGTCTTCTAATGGGAGCCTGAGTCTGAGTGGATAAAAGGATGTTTGTCTGTCCTCCATCTTTGGGAGAAAGTGCCTAGCTTCTCTCCTTCACTATTGTATTGACTTTAAGATTTTTGTGACTGTTGTGAATGTCTATTCCTAGCTTGTTGAGAGATCTTGCCATGAATTCATGTTGAGTTCTGTCAGATTGTTTTATGCACCAATTATTATAAACAACTCTTTGGGGTCAATTGATATAGTAAATTCATTTTGGATTTATTTTCTTTTACTTTTTTTTCAAAGATTTACTGATTGTGTGTGTGTGTGTGTGTATGTGTGTGTGTGTGTGTGTATGTGTGTGTGTGTGTGTGTGTGTGTATGTATGTTTGTACATGTAGTATCAATGGAGTCCAGAAGCGGACATCAGGTTCCCTGGAGCTGGACTTTGAGGCAATTGTCAGTCATCTAGTGGGTGCTGGGAAACATGTTCTTGCCTTCTGAAAAGGCAGAACATGCTCCTTGCTTCTGCACCATCTCTCCTGACCAAGAGGCGTGATGATCTTGGTGCTTCTCAGCCTTCTTAATCCTGCAATCCTCTAACACAGTTCCTCATGTTGCAGTGACCCCCCCAAACATAAAATTATTTCATTGATACTTCATAACTATAATTTTGCTACTGCTATGAATCATAATGTAAAATATCTGATATACAGGGTGAGAACAACTAGAATAGTGATGAAAGAAACTCATCCACCTTTAGTAAATCCATCCTCAATGAGCTGAGTATCCCATATGTTGGATTTGATTTATTAATATTTTGTTGAGGCTGTTATGTCTATGTTCATTCCATGTATTAGTTTTCCTTTCATATAGTGTATTTATGTAATTTTGATATCAGCATAAGCTAATTGAATGAATTAGCAAGAATTACCCATGCTTCTGTTTTCAGAAAGAGATTATACAGAATTAGTGTTATTTACTCCTTAAATATGTGGAAGACCTCATGAGTGACATGTTTGGACTCAACTTTTTCTTTTCTTTTTAAAATCTTACTAATTATTGCCTTGATGGGATCTGGGGGGGTGGTTCAGTGGGCAGATCGCTTTTCATAACTTGAGTCTCCAGAGTTCAGTTTCTCCAGACCCAGATGAAAGATAATAATAATCTTGTGGCCCCCATGGCCCATTCTGGGAACAATCTGACCCTCTGGGAAGACCTAGTCTGGGTAAACAATTCTCAAAATGTATTGACCCTCCAGAAAGTTCCAGATAAAGACAGAGCATATGTTAATGGGTTTAAAGTGTAATTTCTGCTGATGTGACCGACACCCCTAAAGAGTATAAAAACTGCTTACAATGTTCCTTCGGGGTCGTCTCGTTTCGGTAGGATGGGCGACCCCAGTGTGTTGGCTCAATAAACCTCTTGCCTTTTGCATCGATTGCTGCCTCCACAATTTCTTGAGGGGGGTCTTCCTGAACAAGACTCTTCGAGTCTTACACAGATAAAGCCAGACACGTCGTAGTACCTGTCTATAATCCCAACAATCCTACATTGAATTAAGAAGTGGAGTCTCCCCAGAAGCTCCATAGCCAACTAGCCTGTGTATACAGCACAAACTACTCAGGTGAGGTGTAGCCAACCAGATGAAAGGGATGACCAACACCCAAGGTTAATCTCGGTCTTCCAAACATGCTCATTTAGCATGCATGCACCATACATACCACTCCCTCCCTAATGGCTTGATTCCTTTAATAAGCCAGTAGGAAGGGTATTTCACATGATGTTTCTCATTTTAAAAATGGACTTGCTTTTGTTAGAAGTAGCTATTCACGTTACTAGTTTTGTGGCTGTAGAGTCATTCACAAGACTTTGTTCTTTCAATAACCATGGTTCAACTAGATGAGGAAATTGTTACCTGATTGAAAACTATTCCTCCTTCATTTCTTATTTGTTACTTTGTGTTTCTTTCCTCTCTCCCACTCCTTCACTCTCTGTCCTAGAACAATTAGATTTTTTCCCTATATAACCAATCTTTTAAAAGTAAAAATAATTAAAAGTAAATGAAATTTTGGTTCTTAGGCAACACTCAAAATCTTATTTCATTCCTTATAAATTAGAGCATTTTCATCTGTAAATGTATGGCATTCTACTTTTTTTAATGTTTCATATATACATTTAAAAAATAAGTGTAAAAATGAGGAATTTCAGCACAATTGGTACTTTTCACTGACCTGAAAACATAAAACATTATACTATATAGCACAGCAATATTGAAAAATTGTTCTTTATTTCAAATACCCAAGCCCATCCTCTCATAATCTAAAATGATTATTCTATACATGAAAGTTGTTCTTAAACAATTTCAAAGGTACCCACACAAGAAAATTAAGAGCTAAGCAGTTGGTTGTACCCAGTAAATAAGCATATCCCTCAGCTTTCTTTTAATGAATTGGAAATCATTCCCTTTCCATTCTCTGATTTTTGTTAAATTAAGCACACAAAGCAACTGAGAGAAAGCCAACTAAAGCTGTCGATCTGGTTCATCAAATTTAGTTTTAATTATGAGTGTTTAATCAAAATAAAACCCTGGAGGAAGAGACACAGTCAAAGAGATTGCTTCAGCAATCTTTGAGACAACAAAAGGTTGAGAGGGGCGGAAGCCGGGGGTGGCAGAGAACAAGGTGCTGCAGAGCCAGTAGGAAGGGCCACCAAGATGTCTCAAAGCCCTGGGATAGACTTAGAAACAGTTTCCCTCCATCCCTCCTGAATTTCACTTGAGTGTCCTGGTGCTCTTGGCTACAGTCTTCTGGAGAAGCCAAGGCTGAAATGAAGGTATAGTATTGGTTCTTGGCTGACTGAGGAGCTATGGGGTGTGGCTGGATGACAACCAAAATTATCTTGGGCCACTTTATGCCTTTTACTTGCTGTGGTGGTTTGAATCAGAATGACCCCACAGGATCACATAGTTGAATACCAGGGAGTGGCACTATTTGAAAGGTTGAGAAGGATTAGAAGGTGCAGCCTTGTTGGAGGAAGTATGTCACTATGAGTGAGCTTTGAGATTTCAAAAGCCCATACCAGTCAGAGGTTCTCTCTTTCTTTTTCTGCTTATGAATCAGGATGTGGCTTTTAGCTACTGTTGCAGTGCCTGCTTGCATGCCACCATGTTCCTTGCCATAATAATAAGGGACTAAGTCTCTGAAACTCTAAGTGATCCCCTAATTCAATACTCTCTTTGATGAGAGTTGCCTTGGTTGTGGTGTTTTCTTCATAGCAATAGAAGAATGACTAAGATGCTAGCCTTTGACATTCATCCTTGATAGCTGAGCTAACATCTCCTATTGGTGAAAAAGAAAACCCTCTAAGAATATATCTCTAATCAGAAAATAGCATCCCCTGCCCAGCCTGGAGCTAAGGATGCTGTACATGTAACACCTACGGATGCAAAGTTTCTCAGCTTGCTGTAGCTGCCTGCTGATGGTTTCATTTATATAAGTATATTCCAATCGCTTTTCTTATTAATGTGACAAAATACAGGGCAAAGCAACATCAGCAGCCACCATTTGGGCTCACACTGAGGACACAGTCTGGGGACATTAGAATCCAGACCCAAATGCTGCTCAGGTCTTAGTATCTGCAGCAGACCTTCTCCTCTCACAAGTATTACCAGGTCCCTGATAAGTCATTGCCTATGAGTCTCCAGTCAATAGATTTCCAAAGAGCATGCTATTGACTGGCTGACTGTCCATGGTGTTGACGACTCCTTTACTAAACTTCTTACTTCCCCCACAATCCAATCCAGTGAACTCCTAGAGTCCTCATCTGAGAGCTTTCAGTTTGTCATGATGAGGGAGGAAGAGTGGCAGACTGTGAGTTGGATTACCACAGTGTATCTACAGCCAGAAAGCAGAGAGCAATAGATGCTGGTGCTCAGATGGCTTTCTCTTTATAATTTGGTCCAGGATTCCAGCCAATGGGTTTCTGCCACAGCAATTAGCATAAGTCTTCCCACCTCAGTTAAGCCAAACTAAAAACTTCCCCACTGTAAAGCCAGATCCTGTCAAGTAGACAATATCAAGTGCATGATCTACGACTTTCTTTTTTGGGGGGTAGAAAAATGTGAGGAGCCATCTAGGATAGGCTAAAGGTTAGCAGATGACTTTCCTGAATGTGGTCTGCCATTTTTTTTTAAATATAATGTACTTTTATTTATTTTTTATTAAATATTTTCTTTACTTACATTTAAATGCTATCCCCTTTCCTCATTTCCCCTCTGAAAACCCCCTATTCCATCCCCTCTACCCCTGCTCACCAACTCACCCACTTTTGCTTCCCTACCCTGATATTTGCCTACACTGGGGTATCGAGCCTTTACAGGACCAAGGGCCTCTCCTCCCTTTGATGTCCAACAAGGCCATTCTCTGCTACATATGCAGCTGGAGCCACGGGTCCCTCCATGTGTATTCTTTGGTTGGTGGATTAGTCCCTGGGAGCTCTGGGGGTACTGGTTGGTTCATATTGTTGTTCCTCATGTAGAGCTGCAAATCCCTTCAGCTTTCTCTAGTTCCCCCGTTGGGAGCCCTATGATCAGTCCAATGGTTGGCAGAGGTGGCCCTCCATTTTTTCATGGACTGTGATGAGTGAGCTCCGGGAGGCAAGTCCCACCAGACTTCATCTCAGGATTGCTTCTTGAAGCTGATACGTCTTTCCTGTCATTATTAAATTAATATAACATTTCTGGGCATTAGCCCACCCTATTGGGCAGATTTTTGGCATATCAACAAAGATGTATTCTCTTATGGTAATGCAATGTAGACAAATAGATGATTTCATAACTCCCAACAATGATTCTATACAATTCCTAAATTTATAGAAGTAAATTTTGATTCCCTCTGTAATATGAAAACCACAGTTAGGACTCTGCAAGCCTTCATGTGTCACAAGTTCATTGCACTAAAATAGAAAGCAGGCATGTAACAGATTTATGATGAAGGAATATATTCCTTTTGTCCTATAAAATCATTAGCTGATAACTAAAGTTTGTAAAAGGGAATGAATGATTTGTTGTAGGTGCAAAAACAGAAGATAAAATATTGAATGGGTTTATCTATATAAAACTTCATACTAATGAGACACTAGGCAGATGATTTGCCTCTTGACAGACTGTGCTAACTTAGACATAAGAATTATAGTTTTTAACATTTAATGAACCTGTGGAACTAGTGGCAGATAATGAATGTTTAATTAGATAACAAGTCTTAATGGAAACACATGTAAACATCTTTGTTGTTACTTCTTATTCAATTTACAATTTGAGCTTATGTTTGAACTTGTAGTGAACTTTCAAAAAAAGATGCTCGGAATACCATGTGATCACGTGTCCTGAGAAGGTATAAGTACTGAGAAGGACAAGAGTCAGACAGTTTTTTTCTTAGACATAGGTTAGTTCCCCCTTTTTCTTTATCTTAGAAATAAAGATTAGAATCTGTTTTCAAAATGTTCATTTCTTTCTGCAACTTTCTCTGACTGTAAGGAGTTAGTGAACTCCCAGTCTCAGGGTCTGGGCCAGGAAGAACCTGGGGGCAGGGTGGGGAGATTTACTTAATCCCCTGCTGTTTAACAATTGGGTGTTAATCACCTGAGGCCTGTGGCTTCTGGCCTCAGAGTAACATGGAGTCAAGATAGGTAGGTGTTACTATATAGTAAGCAACCTTTACTCTTCCAAAACCAAGTTTTGCCCCCACCTGACACTCCACCCCCTCAGTTGCTCTCCAGAGAGAACCAGTACTCAGGCAGGTTCCCTAAAAGTACAAGTTCCCCTTCCAGGGGCATTCTGCCATTCAGGGAATTAATTAATTAATTAAATTAATTAATCAAATTAATCCATATCATCAAGATTCCCTGAGTCTTATATTTTGAATATATACAAGTATTTCTTGGGGTTTTTGTGTCTGTAACTGCACTGCCAAGCCTCAAGAGTCCCCATTCTGCAGGTGAGTATCATCTCTGTTCCTATGAGACAAAGAACCCAGGATCTTGTCCTGGACCCACCAATCATCATACAATGCAAATTCTATTGCTGTGATTAAGAAAGAAATTCTGATAGGAGCAACTTAAGGGAAATGTGGCTTCTTCTGGTTCACAGTTCAAGGGTGTTGTCCATCATGGTTGGGGAGTCAAGGCAACAGGAGCTTGAGCAGGCTGGTCACATGACATTCACAATCAGGAAACAAGAGGTGAATGCCTGCTTGCCTGCTCAGCATGAAGAAGCAATATAAGCTGTATATGTTTTTGTGGACATACATGAGAGAAAAAAGAAAGGAATGTGTTGTGCAAACACAGTTATTGCAGGTATTAATCTCTATGCCTATTAAACTGAGCCAGGGAGTGGCTATCACCAATAGGCAGGAACTGAACATGGCCACAGACAAAATTGTGAAGTGAAAGCAAAAGGAAAGGGTAGCTTCAGATTTCATTGCTGTTTAATTTGAAAAATCCAAACTTTCCACGAATTTATAGACTTTCCATTTGATGGAGTCAGGCCCTCCCAGAACTAAGTCACTTTGGCCCACTCTCTAAGGAAAAGATCAGTAAACTGTTCAAAGTCCCTTCATACTACCACCTAGATTCATACTCAATGAAGTGATACCTGGGATATCTGCAGCCTACACAGGGCACTATTCCCTACCTCCCTCTGCTTCCCACCATGAGGCAATCCTAGAAGCATGTCCTCGTGAGAAACATACCGGGAAGGAAGTTCCAGACTACAGTTCAACTGAGCCAAGGTGGCATGCCAAAAGCTATCTCACTTGGAACATGCAGATTTGATCAAATGTGGTTTACTTCCTGTCTTTATTAGGATTTCCATTGCTGCAAAGAGACACCATGACCAAGGCAACTCTTAATAAAGAGAACATTTCATTGGGGCTGGCTTACAGTTTCAGACATTTATTTCATTATTATCATGGTGGCAAACATGGCAGCATCCAGGCAGACATGGTACTGGAGAAGGAACCAAGAGTTTTAAGGCAGCAGAAGGAGACTGACTCAGCATAGCATATATAACCTCAAAGCCTGACTCCACAAGGCCTCACCTACTCCAACAAGGCCACACCTACTCCAACAAGGCCTCACCTCTTAAAAGTGCCACTCCCTTTGGGCCAAGCATCCAAACACATGAGTCTATGGAGGCCATACCTATTCAAACCATGACACTTCCCTCCGATTTCATTTTGTTTTTTAATGTTTAGTTATGTGCTCACACCATGGCATATATGTGGAGGTCAGAGGACAACTTGCTGGAGTCAGTTCTCTCCTTCCATGTAAGTCTGGGGATTGAACTTGGGTCATTGGGTTTGTAAACAAGCCTGTTAGTTCTAAAGTGTAGTCCCAAACCCCAGAATGACAGTCTGGGCTCAGCTGGCTGAACTCTGATCAGATAAATCCAGGTGGATTGCTAGGGATAAACAAAGGCCTAAACTCAGCATTCCTCAGGAACAAGTGAAGTCAATTTCTGTTTGTCAGGATGAGCTATTACTTCCCTCATTTGCCCCTACAATAGATTGCCTCCAGCAATGGGGCACCAGCTCCCTCTTAACATATACCTGTAATGCACACCAAATCCCCACACTAGCTCTTCTGACCTGCAAACCTGCCCTCACTAGTCTAACTTCCAGGCTGTTCAGTTTACAGGCTTCCTCCTGTCACAACTTTTGTCCTTAAAAATTGGTGAGACTTTCCTGACAGTTTGCTATTCTCTCTGCCCCTGAGAGATAGCCAGGGCAGTTTAAAATTCCCCAATAAAACATATCTTTCTACCCAGGGAGTGTTCATGTTAGATGGTTTCACTCTGCCCTTGCTTACATTCTCCAGGCCAGGAGTGACCAGATGTGTTCAGAGAGGCCAGTGAAGGAGCTGTATTTTAATCCACTTTACACAGGAGGAAGCTGAAGTCTGGATATATATATACACAACCTTTCTAGACTTCCAATGACTACCCCAAGAACAGAAACAAGCTGGCAGCTGTGCCCTGGACCCTGTCTGCATGGGCCATCACCATCCGTCATATCAGTAATTACCTGGTCTATAATTTTCAAGCAGTACTTACGAGGTAAAAAAAGATCAGCAGCCTTTAGATAGAATTTTTTTTCCAAATACATAGAATAGGAAGCCTCCAGCCCCTCGTGGGAGTTTAAATTGCTTTTCTCTACCCCTAGAGGAAACAAAATCACAGAAAAATGATTTTTTTTTTTACCCAGTTCTACCAGTTGCTAGCCATTTTGTTTGTTTCAGGGAGACAGAATGAAAGACAGAGACAGAAACAGAGACAGAGAGAGACTGAGACAGGGAGACATTTCATCTCTCTGACCCTGCCTTTATCGTCAGTAGTACTATGAGGGAGTAAAGTCTCTGCTGAGAGTGTTTGCTTTATGCATGCAATTCCAAGGCACTTTCTCCTCCCAGTCTTCATCTCCAAGCTCCGTCATAATACTTTCATCCTGAGCTGTAACTTTTGATAGGTACTGAGTCATGCCACCCACGCACGAGCCAGACTGTCCAGGACTTGCCAGAACACAGCTATGTTTTGATTTTTTTTTATTACCTACCAGGTCCAATTTATTAAATTTTTGATGTCTGCTTTTCAAAATCCTGTAGCTGATCAAAGTCTGTGGCAATCGCTCGAGGGGTAGAAATGAGGGGGGTTGGGGGGGGAGTTAGATTTTCCTAATGAGGGTTCTGGGTACAGGGCTCTCCATCTGAAAAGGAACTTGGTCACTTCTTAGGTTTGCACTTGATTTCTTCAGCTGCACTACATTAGTCTGGGGTTGAAAAGTTGTTCAACACTAGTGGCTTTGCAGTGTGTTCCAGATGCCTGCAGGCTGCATTTGGCCTCTGAGGTCAGGGAAGCCTCAATTCTAGAACACAGAGACTTTCCTCACTGTCCCACGATTTGCCTCATCCGGATCTCACCTGCCCTACTGTGTGTGATTCTACATTGTCCTGTGGAATGCAGGGAGACACTCAATGGTACAACTTGCATCTCTCAGGGTCCTGAGCATGGTACAATTGTGTAAACATGTCTGAGACACAGAGCAGAGCCTGAACAGCCACACTGCTGGAGGGAATAGGGGCTGGGGATGTGGATCTGTTGGTAGGATACTTACTAAACATATAGGAAACCCTGGGTTCAGTCCCCAGGACTGAATAAATTGGGAGTAGTGGTGCACACACAATCCTAGCACTCAAGAGGTGGGGGTAGGGAGATCAGAAATTAAAGGTCTTGGTTATATAAAACCCTGGGGATTTTTTTGTTAGTTTGTTTGTCTTGTTTTTTGTTTTTGATTTGGTTTGCTTTTTTAAAGAGCAAGTCAGACACAAACAGGATTTAGGGAAGCAAGAAACAGCTCCAATTTAGAAGAACCAGGGTTCTGTCAACTGTTACATTGAAACTACAGTCAACACTATGGACAGACAGGATATTAAACATAAGGGTCAACTTGAACTATCTGCAACCACTTGTTTCCTATGAAAGTAGTGTGTCAACTACCATTCAGATGTACCCAGGAACCCTAAGATCAAGCAGTGAGCAGCATACATGCTATCTTAACTTTGTGATGGGGGAGTGTCTTTTTCAAGGCTTACTTATCTTTATTTTGTGTATATGTTGGTTTTTGTTTTCTGTAGGTATCTCCATGGACCATTTCCATGCCTGATGCCAGAAGTAGATATCAGATCCTATAGGACTGGAGTTACAGACTGATGGTTAAATAAGAATGGCCCCCTTTGTGGGATTCCTAACAGTGGGAATGGTTGTGTCTCTGACTCTTTGCTCTTCAGACCCCTTCCACCTACTGGATTGCCTCATCCAGCCTTGATATGAGAGTTTATACCTAGTCTTATTGTAACTTGTTATGCCATGGTCTGTTGATATCCCTAAGAGGCCTGCTCTTTTCTGAAGGGAAATGGAGGAGGAATGGGTCTGGGGGGAGAGGAAGATGTGAGGGAACTGGGAGGAGTGGAGGGAGGAGAAACTGCAGTCAGGATACAACGTATGAGAGAAGAATTTAAAAAGGGGGGGTTGGATGGTCCCCTTAGACAAAAAAAAGTTACCATCTGAGAAAAATTACTGCAATGGAAAGTCATAGTTTCATGGGAGTTGGGATGCATGTACCTGAATGAGAGAGGCTGTTGCTGAGGACATGAAGGTACCCTGTGGCTTCGAAGGAGACATCTTTCTTAAAGCAGGAGCCCAAAGAAAGGGCTTCCTTGAAGAGCAGTAGTGTGAATTCCCTGTGCAAGACAAACCTTGCTTATAGTATGGGACTTCTGTCTGAACTGGTTGGGTACACAAGGGCAACCAAGAATATATTCTGTGTGAATAAGGAACTCTTGATTTTGGAACCCCCAAAAGCCAATGAACTAATGGGTTAAGTGGGGTTACTTGTAACAGTGTGAGTGGAGGGTTACTTACGGGAGTGAAGTGGAAACTTGAGGGTTCTTTGGAAAGTTGGTTGGATGGTGTTTTGCTGGGGGCAGACATGTTTCGTTAAAGGGAACACATGTGTGAAAGGCTAAAGCAGACTCATGAAGGAACATTTCCCTGAAGCAGACACAGAGGAGACAGTGTTCTGTTAAAGCAAGCACATGAAAGGACACGTGACGAAGGATTCTTTGCTAATGTATTGGTCCGCCTTACATTGCATAGTTGAGCTGCATTTGTCAGGACTCCATAGAGAGAAACACACCAAAAACTTCTGGTGCTGTGCTGCAGTTTGTTGCTGCTTCCTTGGATACAGGCTGATTGGATGTATGTGCTCAGGCAAGACTGGTGCTGAGGCAAGGAACATGGAGGACCTGTGATGTTTGGAGGGCAGAAATAGGACTCCACGGAGTGATGGAGACAGAGCTTGGCTTGCTGATACAGCTAGCTGTGCAATGCTTGTGGGTCTCGTGTCTTCACTGATCTTCCATTTTCTGAGAGAGGCACAGCCAAGAACTTCTCCTGGCATTCCTGTTGGTCCCTCCTGCTGACTCGAGCCACAGCTGAGGCCTGGCTGTCTCTGCTAGGTCATATCACTGTTGTTGCTGACCTGACTCTAATGACCTGGACTGCTGATGTATCTGTGAGGTGTTTGCAATGGATCAAGCTGCCGGTGCCTGCTAACCTGTGAACTGAACTGCTGATTTCCAGACAACACAGACAGGAGTTACTCCAAAGAGCCTTTCTAAACAGAGTCACGTACCCCATATTCTTTCTTTTCCACTACCTCTGGTGAGTGGTGGGCTACAATTAAGAGTTTAAGAAACATCATTAAAAATAGGATTTGAAAAAAATTAAAGTAGCTCTGGAGTGTGGATGACTCATGAGCTACTGTATCACTGAAAACCCATCCCTGAGGATGATGGCCCCTGAATAACTCTTTATAACTAGCAAGACAGCCCAATGGCCCAAGGATCTCTGCTGGGTGGCCTAGCTGGTCAGAGACTCATTCTGAGTCCTTTTTTTTAATCGCCTCCACAACACTGGGAGGCCTGTGCTGAATCTTCTAAGTTTCAACTTTCCAAGACAGGTAGAATTTGTTTACTTCCTGGATCTCGTGAACCACTCTTTCTCAAAATAATGTTTCAATTATGAAGGAAATCACTGTGCAACCAAATATAGGAAGGAGATAGGCCCACTGTAAGACGGGGCACCCTGTGCCCAGAGTTCAGCGAGAGGTTGCATGGCAGGAAACACATATAAGACATCGCAGTGTGGCCCAGGGGATGGGTCAGAAGGGACAAGGCCAGAATGTAGGCGGAGTGGATGAGAGAATCGTGAGCTATGGAAGCTTGAGTGGAGGATCACAGGCTGAAGATGGAAGGACTGGGAAGGTAGGCAGGAAGTCACAAAGTCCTCTCACTACCTCGAGTGATGCCACAGAAGCTTCTCACATTCTGTAGAAGAACAGGCGACTCAGTAGATTGTGGGGGCGGAGGCGGAAAGACCTGCAGGAAGTCATACTCGGAAGAATAACCGTTTCTTTCTTCTGCTCCATTATATTAAATTGCTTCCCCCCTCTTCTCACATCCATTTATCACTTAGGCTTACACTCAGACCGTGCTTAAAGATTTGCAAAGAGAAACATCTCTGGCACCTACGAGTGCACACAATGATCTACTTGCAGGATGAGCAATGTCAGTGACCGTCCATCTTTACTGGTTTACTGGCTTATGTCCACTTGTGTAAGTGGACAGGCTTCTCTGCCCAGGGACTTCTCAGGCTAGAGATCATCAGGTGCAGTAAGTTGACCAGAATGCTCTGGCACAAAACAACAGTAGTGAAACGGGGCTTCTTAGAAAATATAAATTATTCCTCTGGTGCGTTCTGTATGAAAGTATTATTGTATCACTCTGGATTGTCATCCAGAAAGTGCTGTGGTATTTGAAGGATGTGGTTTTTGTAACACAGTGATGTCATCACTTGGACAATTCTGCGTCCTCCAATGGCTGAGAGACATTTCCCATGGGTGCTCAGTGAAGACCAGTCAGACCTAGGAGAGACCTTTGGCAAAGACGCAGTACAAACCAGGCCTTTCTGCTTCCTTCCAACACCGATGTTCTATTTTTAAGGCTGCTTTGGCGATCCAATATGAAATCTGGGCTCATTTACCCAACTGCACATGAACAAACATCATTCTTTTCCCTGCAGGAATCTCCTAGGCTGGAGACAGTCATTGACACTTGTGTGGAAAGAGGTGGACACTTCCTAGAGGCAGGACACAGCATAAGGCCACAAAGTGACACCAATCCCCCCCGGCAGAGCAAAGATTGAGTCTTTGAGGGGACAGTTATCAAAAAGTTTTCCAGAAGTTTCTGCAAAGTTGATTAAGAAGTAAAGAGAAAATACAGATAAATTATGAGTGGAAAGCAGGGGAGAAAATAAGCCCATAGAAATGAATCCTTAGTTATAGTCTAATGATTAAGGAGGGATGTAGCTCAGTGGTAGAGTGCTTGACCCAAATGTATGAGGTCATAGGTTTAGTCTCTGGTTGTGGCAAAAAGAAAAGAAAGAAAATAATAATAATCTAACACAACGATATTAATTATAGTGTTGGATTTAGAATCTTAGATTAAATGGAGAAGAGGATTCCCATCTATAATTTACTCAATCTAACATAGACGGTGTTTCATAAATAGCCCTCATACTATTCAGAACTTTTTGATGAAGAACACAGGAGTCCTATCATGCTTATTTCTAATCTGAGCTCTCCCCAGTTCTGACAAGCAAGACCATTATAGTTTATATGGTCTTCTCCAGAGAGTGAAGGAAAATGATTCATCCGTTCCCTTCATAAGATTAGTATAATTGTGAGACAAAGCCTGACAGAGAAAATCAGACACCTCCTTCACTCACCAACCAAGATATAATAATTACTGTAAACGAAACCCCGAGGACACAAACCACACAGCTTGTAATAAAATGTCAGCACGCAGCACCCACGGACCAAGAATACTAGAGAAAGAAGACAATGGGTTGGTCCAGTGACAAAGGCACCACTGAGAAATAAACTCAGAAAGGCCATTCTCAAAGGTGCCTCGAGCTGGTCTAGGCCTCACTACAAAGAAACAGAAAACACAGACCCTTGCCAAAGCTTTCTAGCTGAGCTGTTCCTCAGGCTGGCCCTGGCCCAAACTCTATTATGCTATGCCCACCCACCCCAACCGGACGTTTACAGCATAAAATTACTCACAGCCAAGTTTGCCTGCAAGGTCACACTTCTGATAAGCTTTACAATAAACAGGATGCAACACGTAGAGATGAATGTACCCAGGTTTTTGTTGAGACAAAATGCAAGCATAAGTCACAGGGGAAAGGCGGAGCAGGGATGAAGTGTAAGACTGTGCCTCCTGTTTACTCAGTGGGAAGAGAGGACAACCACGCATCAGAATGTATAAATGGATCTCTACTCTATCAACACACCTGCCATTCTGGGCTGACACCCAATTTTACAGGACTGGGCTTGGAGGTCAAGAACCCATTAAATATGATAATATATTATCATATATTATTGGTATAAATCAATTTTAAGGAAAAAACAGAATTATACCATGTGGTGGTCAGCTTTCCAACACTGTAACAAAATACCTAAGAAAATCATCTTAAAAGAAAGGTTCATTTTTCGTTCCTGGTTGCAGAGGCTTTATTGTCCTTCTCCCTGAGGCGAGACAGATGTCACGATGGGGATGGCATGCTGGAGCTGTGCTTCTCACTTCAGGATGGCCAGTTATTAGAGGTTGCAGTCCCAATATCACTGCTGATGGAACCCATCAAAACTAAACACAGCAAACTGAGAAACTCAATGTTTGCATTTCCTGTACTGACTAGAGACTTCAATTCCTGCATGCACTCACACATTCTTAATATGAAACTCTTACAGGCAAGTATTATGATGTGTGTATCAAATCATAGCAATACCACACTAATATATATGCATATTTAATTGAATATTAATAATCTGTACTGATTGGTTTTATGTGTCAACTTGACACAAGCTGGAGCTATCACAGAGAAAGGAGCCTCCCTTGATGAAATGCCTCCATGAGATCAAGCTGTAAGACATTTTCTCAATTAGTGATCAAGGGTGGGAGGGCCCATTGTCGGTGGGGGCATCCCTGGGCTGGTGGTCCTGGGTTCTATAAGAAAGCAAGCTGAGCAAGATGGAGGAAGCAAGTCAGTAAGCAGCACCCCTCCATGGCCTCTCCAGCTCCTGCCACCAAGTTCCTGCCTGATGTGCATTCCTGTCCTGACTTCCTTTGGTGATGAACAGCAATGTGGAAGTATAAGCTGAATAAACCCTTTCCTCCCCTTTGCTTCTTGGTCATGATGTTTGTGCAGGAATAGAAACCCTGACCGAGACAAATTGGTTCCAGCCTAGTTTGGTATACCTGTGACAACCTGACCATGTTTGGGGGAGGACTGTGAAAGACTTTGAACTTTGGGCCAGAATAGACATTGGATGTTAGGAGCTCTGTGGGATGTTCTGTAGGTGCTTGGATGATAATGTTGAGAACAGTGCAGAAGATGGAGGCCTGGCTTGTGAAATTTCAGGGCGAAAATTAAGACTCTTATCAGGGCTATTGAGGTTTTGATTGTAAAGATTCTGTGGTTTTGGTTAGCTGGGGCTGAAGAATCGGCTGTGATTAACAAAATACCAGAAGATACTACTAAAGCAAAACCTTTGCGTTACTGAGTCAATTGATGCTGGTTAGCTGGAGCTAAGATATTAGTGGTGATTAAGAAGAGACCAGCATCATTGAGGTGAAATCTTCTGGAAGTGTTTCCTGAGAGCACAGAGAAGCTGTGTTCCAGATGCAGCCAGTTGTACCTTGTGTTGGCAGCCAGATGTGGTATGTATAAGAGTCGCCCAGGCAGTACTGGCTTTAAAATATGAAGGGGTCGTAGCTGATGCTTGACACTGTGAGAGGACAGGAGAGGCCATTGGTGAAGGTGCAGCCTCAGTGGCAGTTGAAGGCCTAGAACTGAAGGGGTCATGCAGAGAAGTTGAGGCTTAGCACCATGTAAAGAGCCTATGAGAGGCTATTTGTGAAAGTTGCAGCAGAAGACAGCAGTGTTTTGGAGATGCCAGTACCACAAGATAACCACCAAGAACAGCAGCAGCAGTGGAGTACAGGCAGCTGGAGCCTAGAAGACAAGGCATGTGCTACAAAGGGCAGAGTTGGAGAAGTGACCCAAACCCTTGGAGGAATCCAGACCATGAGTGGATCCCAGACATTGGACGATTTGAGTTTGATTTGTTTTTGATTGTGACTGTGCCCTGATAGTTTCCCCTCTTGAAATAAGAAAGTATTTTAGTGAAGCCCACAGTTAAGAGACTTTGAGTTGTAAAAATATTTTGAATTTCAAAAGAGATTGGATATTTTAAAGAGATTGAAATTTTAATATGTAAGAATTTATAAAGACTATGGGACTTTTAAAGTTATTTAGATCTTGAGGATGAATAAGAAAGTAAGAGTTGAGGCTTAATAGTGATATGTTTGTGTGTCAAGTTGACAAGGGGTCTATTGTACTGGCTGGTTTTGTGTGTCAACTTGACACAAGCTGGCGTTATCAGAGAGAAAGGAGCCTCCCTTGAGAAAATGCCTCCATGAGATCTAGCTGTTAGGCATTTTCTCAATTAGTGATCAAGGGGGAGGGTCCCTAGTGGGTGGTGCCATCCTGGGCTGGTAGTCTTGGGTTCTATAAGAAAGCAAACTGAGCAAGCCAGGAGAAGCAAGCCAGTAAGGAACATCCCTCCATGGCCTCTGCATCAGCTCCTGCTTCCTGACCTGCTTGAGTTCCAGTCCTGATTTTCTTTAGTGATGAACAGCAATGTGGAAGTGTAAGCTGAATAAACCCTTTCCTCCCCAACTTGCTTCTTGGTCATGATGTTTGTGCAGCAATAGAAACCCTGACTAAGACATAATCATATATATGTGTGTGTGTGTGTGTTAATAATTATATAATATTTAACTATATATGCATTTTAAATATTGAATTATATTTATTTTATATACTGGAAATATTAGAAACAACCAGACTGTTCATCACCAGATATATTACTTACTTTTCTTGTTGCAATTACTGTTACTAACCTGTTAAATAGAACAACTATCAAAATTTGTTTTAGGACTCACAGAACCCTTTATATTCAAATTAGATTTTACAAAACCATGTTCAAGAGGGTAGGTACCTGGGAAGTGAAGAAAGAAGGCAGGAATCCGGATCGTGGAAGGAAACTGGGACTCGGCTGCATGTGCTTTTCACGTGTGCAATTCAGGAAACCGTTAGGCAATTTCTAGTGAGGAGAACGTTGACTAGGTTCCCAAAGCAGAAAATTTAGCCTCATTCCTGCTGTGGCTCTGATATTGTCCCCACACAATTGATCACCCTGTAGATAGAAAAGTGCAGAAAGATCTAAGGAAATTTTGTAAGGAAAACTGATTAGTGATGCCATTGCAAAAAGTAATTAATGTTCTAATGTTTCTCTGTATTCATTATATAACCATAGACACTTTTAATAGCTTAGCTTAGTGACACCAGTAATTTATTGCCCATTTTTCTGTCTCTCTGTGATGGGGGTTTGGGTATAGACTGATTAATTGCCATGGGTGCTGAGGAGATTGGTGAGCTATTGTGCTGGATATTGAATTTCTCAGAGGAGGGTGTTAGAAATCCACTGAGCATCACTAAGGAGTCCATATCACAGCAAATCTAGCTTCTGAGTCATGGCTGGTGCATTAATAAACTGTCAAAAACTTAACATGGGGAATATCGTATTGTGGAAGTAAAGATGTTTGCTGTGTTTACAATGTATCGGGCTCAGATTAACACAGCAAAGCCGTCCGGGTTGACTGCAGAGGCACCACTGTGCTCAGCCGCCTGGCACACACCTGCCTGGGGCCAGCGCTTCCCCAGAGGTAGGTTAGAAATTGGAGTTAGTGAACTCTGCCCTGCCTTGGGCATCTCAAGCTTCAAAGCACTGAGAAGGAGAATATTTCAAACAAACCCTTGCTAAATCATCTCCTGGAAATTTTTTTTAAATTCATTTGTCTGTGTGCATGATGTGTATGTATGCATGCCTGCTTGCATGTTCTTATGTGTGGGACATGCACACTGTGAGTATGCATGCATATATGTGTGTTTGTGGAGGCCTGAGGTTGGTATCAAGAGTTTCCTTACATACTGAGGAATAGACTATCATTGGCACCTGGAGCTAGCCAGTCTAACTAGCCAGTCTAACTAAGTAGCTGATCTGACTAGCTAGCTCACCCTTGGAATTCCTGTCTCCCTCTCCTGCACACTGGAATGACATATGGGCCTCACTACATTCACCCAGGATTTATGTGGGTTCTGGGAATCCAAACTCCAGATCTCAGTCTTGCATAGCCATAAGAGCTGATTCATCTTCCCTGCTTGGTGACTCAGCAATTAAGAATACTTTCTGCTCTTGCAAGAGGACCTGAGTTTGCTTCCAAGCTCCCATGCTGGGCAGTTCACAATCACCTGTAACTCTAGCTCCAGGGGATCTGATACTGCCACCTGGCTTCCATGAATACACACACACACACACACACACACACACACACTCACACTTAAAAATAAAGCAAATGTTTAGAAAAGCAACAACAGTTCTAAACCACTTATATATTAGAGGCACCAAATAATAGAGAGAAGCCTCTCTCTTGCGTGGGTTAAAAATGAAGGCAAAGTCAGGACACTGTGGTCAAACCACACGCTACATAATGAGAGTTTATTCTATAAGAAGAGGAAAAAAATAAGTGTGTTGATGCAAGCACAGACCCCAGAAGGAAAGTTGCAACTGGGGGGCAGAGAGCAGAGTCGGCCTGCAAACCCTGGAAACAGTGCCATAGCTAAGTGGAATGAAACTTTCTGGAGGCCACTACAAAGGTGGAATTGGAATTAGCAGGCGTGCTTAGCATTAGATAGGCAGACGATGAATATCAACACTGAAATTAAATCTTTTCAACTAGTTCCAAAGAGCAATTAGTTTCCTGTGAAGCACTGTAATAGAAGACGCATGATTATCAGAAATGGATGGAAAAACATCCCTTGATTGACAGGGTTTAATGAGATGGCCCCGAGCCCCTGCCAAAGTACAGCTCCCATATCTAATGTTCTTCTAACAGGCAAATGAGGTACTATGGAAAATAATAGTCTCATGTTCTCGTTTCTGGATTCGGACGGTAAGTAGACATGTTTTATGTAATCCTTAAGGTGCTATTTGCTTGTGTTTGGTGTTCCGGTTCTAAATGTCTACCTATATATAAAAAGAAAAAAGAAAAAAAAGGTGGGCTTGCCCTTCAAGTTTCCACTGAAGCAAATATGTGTGTATGTGTGTTCAACTGTGTGCATCTATATATGAAGGTGCACATGTGTGTGCCTACACATACAGAGGCCAAAGGTCAACACCAGATGTCTTTATTGCATTACACTGTGGTATCATCATCATCATCATCATGCTTTTGAAATGGCATCTTTCACTAACCCTGGTGCTCATGAATAAGGTTAGACTGATTGGCTAGCAAGCCCCAGGGATCCTCCTGTCTCTGCCTCCCCAGTGCATGGATTATAAGTGTACCACTGCACTTGGCTTTTTATGTGGACTTTGGAGAGCTGAACTCAGGTCTTCCTGCTTGTACTCAAGCCCTTTGCCAACCGAGTCATCACCCCAGCCCTAAAATACACGTTTTTAAACGTGATTTTTTTTTTTGGAGACAGGGTATAACTCAGTAGCCCTGAAATCATGGGTGTGATAAACCATCACTTCCACCTTGTGATTTATTTGTTGTGGTAGATCTGCCCATGTTGCTTGCTGTACAATGAATTTCTAGGCCATTTTAATTTTGTAAAACCCAAACTGTCCCCTTTCCCGCTCTCTCCCTCTTCCAACTCCCAACAGTCATTTTGCTTTCTGTTCCCAGGTGTTTGACTAGCTTAGATAACAAACGGAATTAAAACATATTTTCCTAGGTCTTCATGTGACTGTGCCTCACACAGTGTCTGTCACCCAGTAAAACTCATCCACGCTGTGGCAAGTGACAGGATGTCCTTTATGGTGAAGGCTGCATGACATCCCCCAATGTGTCTCTCATATTCTTTATGTGGTCCTTCATTGCTCTAGTGGCTGGTCCTACGACCCTTAGTAAAAGCTATTTAGGGCAGAGAAGGGATCGTGCCAATTTACAGTTCCGGGTTCCAATCCATCATGGTGGGGAAGTCAAGGCAGAAATTTCAAACAGCTTGTAACCTGACATCACATCAAGAGCAGAGGAAATGGAATGCGCGCGTCCCTGCTGACTTGTTCATTTGCTCGCAGCTCCATTCCGCCATTCCGCGTGATGGAAGCTTAAGTCCGGCCTCAGTGGTTAAGAGCACTTGCAGCTGCTCCTGCAAGGGACTGAAGTTCCGCTTTCAGCGTCCACATCAAGCCAGTCACAAGCACCTGTAACTCCTGCTCCAGGGGACCTCACGCCCTCTTCCGGCTTTTGTAGGGACCCAACTGTGCACGCATGCGCACACAGGGGATCTCACGCCCTCTTCCGGCTTCTGCGGGTACCCACCTGTGCACACACACACACACACACACACACACACACACACACACACACACACACACGCACATTCACACACAGGTACCTGCACACACATACATGTGCTCATGCAAAAATAAAAATAAAAATAAAATAACTCTCTCTTTAGAGAAAACTTTCGCTAGGACGTGTTTCAGAAATTTTTCTGTGGGTTCCCCATCTTAAAAGTACTGTTCCTGTCTGTGGTGAAGGGTGGCGCAGGCACCGTGGAATGGCCTTCAGCTTCTCTGTCTCCTTTTACTGTTGTGGGTAAGTTTTAGTTCTTCAGATGTTTCTTAAAATTCTCTAGTGATGACATCTGCTGCTGGGATTTCTCTGGGGTTGAAATACTTTTAAAAGTGTTTTGACTTCCTCACCTCAGGCTGGTTGGCAAAGTGGTGTCAGCTGAAGACAGACACAGGTACTGAGGCAAGACACAAACTGAGGCAAGACCCGTGGAGGACAAATGATGTTTGGAGGGTATAAATAGAACTCAATGGACAGTGATGGAGGCTGAGGTTGGCTTGTTTACAGAGCTAACTGTGCAATGCTTGTGGGCCTCCCATCTTCTCTGATCTCAGCTTCCCTGAGAGACGCACAGCAGAGAGAACTTCTCCTGGTGTTCCTCCTGGTCCCTTCTGCTGCTGACTCATGCTGAGGACAGGCCTGGCTGTCTCTGCTAGGTCGTGCCACTGCTGTTGATACATGTTTGCTGTCCCGACTCTACCAAACTGGACTGCCGGTGTCTCTGTGAAGTATTTGTGAGTAGACCAAGCAGCTGCTGCCTGGTAACCTGTGAACTGAACTGTGGATTTCCAGATGGGAAACATAGATGGGAGTTGCTCCAAAGAACCTTTCTAAACAGGTCCACTTTCTTTCTTTCTAATTACCTCTGGTGGGTGGTAGGCTAAAAGGAATGTTTAAATGTTTAAAAACCATCATTAGAAGTAGATGTAAAAAATTAAAATTACAATGATCCTTTAAGAATTCCTAAAGTTATACTAGTATTTATTAAGCCCTTTATAATAGGACTTCTACTAAAGCCCTCTCTGATATGAAAACGGCAATGAGAACTCTGCCAGTCTTCACCTGTCATGAACTGATTGCTTCTGAGTTAGAAAAATGGGTATTTACAACTTAGAACACATTCTAAGAGGTTGAAAAGCAATTAACCAAAGGTCACAAAAGGGAATTAAGGATTTCTCCTAGGTACAAGGACAGAAGATAAAATATTGACTGGATTTATCAATTCAAAACTTCAATGCTAACTTAGTCACAAAAATTATGGTTTTAGTCTCTCTCGGAACTTGTGGAGCTAGTGACAGATAAAGACTGTCTAGCTGGATAGCTGGTCTTAACGGAAACACACGTACACATCTCTGCTGCAAATTTCTCAGTCAATTTATGACTTGAATTTATGCTTGAAATTTTAGTAAACTTTTGTTTAAACAAAAAAAGGGGGGGGGACGCTTAGAAAAACCATGTGATCTATTTCCCTAGAATAAGTACAGAAAAACGAGAAAGGTTGCATTACATTACAGCAGAAGGAGAGAGCAGATTAGGAGGAGGAAGGAGAAGGACAGCGGAGTAGAGTAACGTAGAAATTAAGAGAGCATATAGTCTGATAGATTTTCCCCTTTACTTTCTCTTAGAAATAAAGAGGACATTAGGACAGGAATAGAAGAAGAGAGTAATAAGCAGAATTCAGATAGAAAGAAGCTGCAGAGAGAGCAAGCAGGCTTCTCCTTACCATGGCACAAAACAGGGCTCTTTCTTAACAGCAAGGCAGGCTTAGTCTTACTGAAGAGGACAGAGCCTTTTTCTTACAGACTTGGGTTTAGTTCATTTAGCATTAAAAGGGTAGAGGCTTTTTCTTTCTCTATGCAAGAAGGATTGGAGCTCATTTTTCATCCAGAATGAGTGAGTTCTTTCTATACTGACACTTGGGCTTTTGTCCCATACGCATATGTAAGTATGGATGCTTGTAAGTTCGCAATTGTGAGATAAGTAATTAGCTGAGCCCTACTAGAATGCATGAAGGTGTGTAAGTATGTGTGCATAAATGTGTATACGAATGTTTGTGAGCTCATGTGTATTTGCTTGCGTAAAACTTTTTCTTTCAGTGAGTGTGACTCTCAACTCGTGGTTCAATAAAAGTTTATTGCTCCAAACTACCTTTCTGCCTGACAAGTGAGTGGTGAGGCTTCTGGGCAAGAGAGAGAGGAACCCTAGCAACTAATTCTCTACTTAATCCCCCGCTATTAAGCAACAGATGTGAATCGAACAAGCCAGTGTGTCTTAGTCAGGGTTTTTATTCCTGCACAAACATAATGACCAAGAGCAAGTTGGGGAATCGAACAAGCCAGTGTGTCTTAGTCAGGGTTTTTATTCCTGCACAAACATCATGACCAAGAGCAAGTTGGGGAAGAAAGGGTTTATTCAGCTTAAACTTCCACAATGCTGTTCATCACCAAAAGAAGTCAGGACAGGAACTCAAGCAGGTCAGGAAGCAGGCACTGATGCAGAGGCCACAGAGGGATGTTTCTTACTGGCTTGCATCCCCTGGCTTGTTCAGCCTTCTCTTTTATAGAATCTAGGACCACCAGCCCAGGGATTACACCACCCACAATGGGCCCTCCCCGCCTTGATCACTAATTGAGAAAATGTCTTACAGCTGGATCTCATGGAGGCATTTCCTCCCCTGAAGCTCCTTTCTCTGTGATAACTCCAGCTTGTGTCAAGTTGACACACAAAACCAGACAGTACGCAGTGTTTTTTTAACCGCAGAATATGCAAAAAAAAAAAAAAAACTTTTAGATTTTTTTTAAAGCCTGCAGTTTCAGCGTTCAGTGTAGTTAGAGAGAGAGAAGGTCAGAGACCATCAGTCGTTAAAGCTACCTCTGTGTCCAACGCTGTGTCCTGCTTCCTCCCATTTAAGCCAGGCAGGCTCCCGGTAGGAGGCAGGGGAGGGGGAAGAAGCACTAAGCACGCGAAGACAAAGATGAGGAGCTGTGTGAGCAGTCAGTCTAGTTGGTTCCTTGGCATCTGTGAACTGTTAAGGCTGCTATAGTGCCAATGCTTCCTCAACGGACTGATGTGGGTCAATCGCAGCCGCATAGAGAGGAGGCTGAGTTCATCATAAGACAAGTGGGATGCTCTGAGCTCAGGGCTGTGCCAAGTTCCTTCTCTTTGCAGCCCATTCATTCCGTTATTCCTCCTTTCTTTTTCTTTTTCTATTTCACAAAATTCATTTATATTTTAGTGGTAATCCATGCCTCTTTCTTTTAGCTTCTTTTTTTTTTTAATTTTTTGTATTTGTGTATGTGTGGGCACAGAGAGACCACAGTCTATATGTGGAGGTCAGAGGACATCTTAGAAAATTTAGTCAAATCTTTCTACTATATAGGTTTTGGGTTTTCAGGCTTAGTGGATTTTACCCACTGGGCCATCCTGCTGGCTCAAATGATGCATATTTCTTAAACTTGCATTCCATCTTTACTGTTTATATTTTGAGGAAAGATAGGATATCATATGATTAGAAGGGCTTCTTCATAGAAAACTTTGCTTACATGGGGGAAACATTAGGACTGTCACAGAGTCTGGCAGCTCTGGTTGAGGTTACTCTAGAGAACAAATAGGTGTGTGTATAGATAGAGAGAAAGCAGATAGGTAGAGATGAGGCAGCGCATACATCAAGTGGATGGCAGATAAATAGATTGATAACAGGTAGATGAAGAGATAGATGATAGATGAAAGTTGGTAAACATATGTAGGTAGGTAGACAGATAGACAGGCAAGCAGACAGATAGCAGATGGTTGGTGGGTATATAGATGATAGCTAAGTATACAGGTAATAGAGATAGATAAATAGGTAGAAAAATGATAGACTGAGATAGGCAGATAGGTCTTTACATCTGGATTGATGCGGTCACACCACATTCATGAATGAATGGAGATATCCAGATATCCAATGGCAAGTTCCTATAAAGAGAATTTTTAAAGGATTTATTTGTGTGTGTGTCACATGTGTGTAGGGGGCCCATGAAGATCACAGTGGTTCTCTGGGAACCAGGAAAAACCACCGCAGTTTCCTTGGACAGAAAGCAGGACAAGGATTTGGGCTTTGCAATATAAAGAGCAGGGTGGAGCCCTTTGACCTGGATTTGCTGAGCAGTGGACAGCTTGCCTTTCCAGCCTGACATTTATTGTGGCTCTGATTTCTTCTGGCTCCAATTAGCACCTCACCCTACCTTTTGTTCTCTGTGTTATTGTGGGAACGTCAAGAGCAGCTGCAGATGTGCGTGTTACAGGCCCTGGGCTGTAGAGCTGAGCTGAGCTGAGCTGAGCCGATGACGGCTCCCTCGTGATTACAATTTGCACAGTACTTCGGTTTCTGAAATTGCTTTTGAGAGAACTCTTGCAGGCTCAATTGAACTTTATCTCAACAGCTTTAGAAATGAAGCACTCATTTCAAAAACTGCCCACAATTCATTTTTAATTCACTTTTAATTGCTCTTTCGGAAACAATATTTGAAGATCTTCTAGCAATGAACAAATTATGTTCTTCTGTTTGTTTTATTTTTTTTAATTCTGCAAAACAAGATATAGGGTAGAAAGAATGCAGGACAGAGGGATGATCGTTCAAATTTACCAGGTGATCGAGGTCCTTCGGGGAGTCTACAGTTGCTCAGTTTTCCCAAACTGAGTGTATTCATTTTGGCGGGTGTTCCAGGGATGTCACTTGGACCCACATTGAAAAGAAGTATCAATGCCTTCTCCATCATCCTGAACTCAGTTAATCTGAGGACTGTCTGTGATGTTTAACCTCATTTAGATATGAGGTATAGGGGTAATTCTAGTGGAATAAAAAAAAATGGGGGCCTGGGGAGATGGCTCCATTGGTAATGGACTTGAGATCAATCCCTAGAGCCCACATTTTAATAAAAGAAAAAAATCAAAAGACTTGGGTAGTTTACAATTGTAAGTCCAGCACTGGGGAGGTAGAGACAGGTAACAAGCATATCGCTAGAGCTCACTAGCCAAACAGCCAAGCCTTACTTGCAAGACCCAGGCCAGCGAAAGACACTGTTTCAAACAAAGCAAGGTGGACAGTGCCTGAGCAATGGCACCTGAGGTTGTCCCTGGCTCCAGTCTTTACACACACAAGCACACTGCTATATACATGTGCACCCACACACATGAACATAACACACGTAAATAAAAGTGGTCCTGATAGTTTGCATTTTGATAACTGCTACGGTGTGCTTCTCCAGTAGTACCTTACCTCCGTGTTCATCAATACTCCCCAGTGGATCAATGAGTCGTGGGGAAAAGTGCCACCTCCTTTAAAGGCAGATTCGAGACCCTCCGGTCACTATTATGTGGGATTTGTAGCCTCTGAGCCTCACACAGCATGTTCTCATGTTGCCATGAACATTTGAAGTTTCTTCAAAGGTATTTCGACACAGTTTTCCTCCTGCGAAAGGCCTCCCCCGAGGGTCATCCAGGAACCAGATTTATCACAGGTCAGTTCTAACTTAAAGTTTATCATTTTAAGGGGGCTCTTCCTTGGATTCTAGCAGTGAGGTCTGGAGCTGAGGCAGGGTGAGAAGGCCGCAGACAAGCCACCTGGGGGGTGCAGCCTTTTGTCTGTATTCCTGGGGTTGGCTTTGAAAGTGGAAGCTACCGTCCATCAGATGTCACAGCACTTGCAGGGAAACTCTGCACAACCTCCCACAGACTCAAACCATCTCCATATTATTTATAATAAGTAACATTGTTGAGAAAAGGCTGTGTAAATTGTGTTCGTGTTCGATCGTTTAGGGAATAAGAAGAAAAGTCTGAGTGGGTTTACGACAGGTTCAGTTCCCTCAGACAAAGATTTTTGACCCACAGTTGGTTGAGAATGTAGACATGAAAGCCTGAACAAGACTGGAGACTTTCAGAAGAGAGACCCGCAGACCCAGACCATAGACAGACAGACAGACGCATTCCTATAGAGAGAGAGAGACAGAGAAAAAGTCCCATTGTGCAAGTGCCCATGAAGGTTGTAAGAGGACCTGAGATCCCTGGAGCTGGAGTTGCAACAAACTTACTCTGGATGCTGGTACTGGGAGCCAAACTCAGGCCATCTCTCCAGCTAACAGAGAACATTTAGGTTCTCACAAGTGCAAGGGGACATCCTACACGAATTGAAGGTTGATGGGAGGTTGATGGCTGCCTCATAGGACATTTTGAACATCAAACATTGGCCTTTTTAAATGACTGACTTGAATCACAGAAATAGAAAGAAAATCTGTCAGTCCCGTTTTATCCATGAAACTCCGAGGACCTCAGTTCAGGCAGAGATGACAGAGACATCAGAGTGAAAGACCCTTTCTGGTAGAGGACACCCTGGAGAAAGGGGTGCAGCATGGGCTCCCAGCGATGAAAAATTCCCTTTTGACAAATAGATTCTGGTTCATTAATCCTGGGGAGCCTGAAAACCTCCAAGGAGACCAGAAGACACCACCCTTTGTGAATGGGACACAATTCACGGGAATTCACTTTGTGAATTGAGCCCCGTGCTCAGGGTACAATGCTTGCCTACGTTTTGAGCATCTATTCTCAGGGTCACCTGTCTTCATCTTCGTGAGCATCCCCCAACTTACATAAATACTCTCCTGCGTATGACACTGTTCTTGCTCATTGCCCTATTTTTCTGTATATGACAACCTGGGACACTCCTGAGTAGCTCAGGTTCCAGTGGAATGGCCCCTGGGACATCGCTCTGTCTTGAGGGAAGTTCTAAGTTACAATGTTGGACTCTGAATGACAGAGGGGTCTGTGGAGACCAGACAGCCTGTTTCCTCTAGGTCTTCCTGTGACTCTCTTCCAATTCCCCCAGAAGAAAGTGGGTCTGTGAAGTAATCATTTATATACAATTACAGTAAAGAAGATGATTTTCACTATTGCTGTATAGACCTGAAACTGGACACAATAGCAAGCCTCAGCATACAAATCCAAAGTGAAGTTTAAAATGCATATTAAGTTAGTCGACACTAAGTAGAACAATAGCAGTTCTGAATAGAATAATGACCCCTTGGATAAAGTACCACAGCATCACAACAGTCTATCTGGTAATGGACCCAGTTGCTAAATGACTAACAAGCAGGTAGCATATACGATGTGGATACGCTGAACATAATTCATTCAAGTCCTGAGCAAGACAGAGAGGGATGGCTCAAGACTTCATCAAGGTCTTAGAATGGCAATTTAACTTGCAGGTTGTTTCTTGGATATTTCTTTCCATAATTTTTTAGATCCCTGTTGATGCTGAAGCTATGAACAGTAAAACCATGAATTGAGGAGTAGACACGGTGTGAAATATCTTACATTCTAGCAGAAGGACCTATGTCTTGGGAGGCAACTGGTGCCAGTTTTGGGATTCCAGTCAACTATCCGACACAGACGTGGTTCTCAATGCACTCTGAAGTTATGAAGGAATCTGTAGACTTAGCTATGTGCCTGCTGGAGTAGTTAGGTGGAGGTGGTTCGAGATCCCTACTCATGATAAAACTGAGTCCAGGACTTAAGTCTGGAATGTCCAGATGGGTGTTGCTTACCAATCTAGTGCCAGCATTTTGGTATTTTAATGATAGGGAAACCAGGATAAAATGTGTGTGGCTCCATTCAGCTTTAACTGCTCTAAATCTCACTCCATCGTGGACATGGCTAGTCTCCTACATCACTCTCTTACAGACTGTCCTGGCTGCCTGGCCTGTGCACAGCCTGGAGGCCCAGCAGATTCCTCCATCACCGCTGTGGCTGCGTTTCTAGTGGGCCTCCAGCCAGGAACACAATGGACCTCAATGGATTAACTGATGACGTGGTATTCTTGTAGAGTGCCCTTATGGCTGCCAGGAGAGCCAAACTGCCTTCCTGTCTACGGCCTGAGTGCACAACCAGTGAGCCTTTCAAAAAAGAAAAAAAATAAAAGAGCAGTTTAAAGACAATTCCGTTGGTAGTGGCTGCAGATGTAGAGAGTCATTCCTTGGATAACATGCTGAGGTGGACGGAGGGGCTTTGGGAATTGATCTCTGTCTCAGTCTGGGTTTCTATTCCTGCACAGACATCATGACCAAGAAGCAAGTTGGGGAGGAAAGGGTTTATTCAGCTTACACTTCCACATTGCTGTTCATCACCAAAGGAGGTCAGGACTGGAACTCAAGCAGGTCAGGAAGCAGGAGCTGATGCAGAGGCCATGGAGGGATGTTCCTTACTGGCTTGCTTCCCCTGGCTTGCTCAGCCTGCTCTCTTATAGAACCCAGGACCACCAGCCCAGGGATGGCCCCACCCACAAGGGGCCCTCCCCTCTTGATCACTAATTGAGAAAATGCCTTACAGCTGGATCTCATGGAGGCATTTCCTCAACGGAAGCTCCTTTCTCTGTGATAACTCCGGCTTGGGTCAAGCTGACGCACAAAGCCGGCCAGCGCGGTCTCTGACCCTGGGTTTCACAACCTGCTTGAACAAAGCAAGGGAACCTGGGTAGCCGCCTCTTTGAACTTGGACTCTGTCTCAAGGGGTCTGGTGCCAGCCTTGACTCTCTTCTTAAACCCAGTGAGTCAGGAGGAAGGGACAAAGGTATGGGATGGGGGAGCCTCGGGATCCCCACCGGTGACAGCCTCAGCAGAGGCAAACGGACCTACCTCCCCGCAGCCCCAGCTTCACCTGAGACAGATATCCTCGGGGGCCTGTCCTCAATAGTCAGACACAGGAAAGCATGGCTTGTCCTCCAGAACGCTGTCCCTGTGTAGAGAGGGACAAACCAAACCTCTGTGCAGGCCAAAGCACGGAGCAGGAAGAGCCGAGAGAGTGTTCCAGTCCTCCTGGGAGCTGGCTGCATGTGGAATGAAATAGGAAAAGTGGCCGTCCAAGGACAGAGTTCATTATGGAGCCCCCCATGCAAAGTCCTGGTTCAGGAAGAAGTGCCCAACTCAGTGGTACCCAGGAATGCACACCCGAGATCAGGCACCATGCTGGGCCATCGCTGGCAGGCTGAAGTGTGTCCTTTGCTCCAGTGGCCTGTTGCTTCTTGACAGTGGATTCCAAACATTCTCAGCTTACTGTGTCCTCTCGTGGAACAGACTCGCCGTTATCTGCCCGCCACCTCGGCTTTAGTCATGCATTCTGGCTATCATTTGCCAGGATACATCTAGAGCTGGGGTGGGGCTTAGTTGATCTACAGAGGGATTGCATAACATGCATGAAACCCTGAGTTCCATTCCTGGCACTACATACCACATAAACCAGGCATGGTGGTGCATGCTCAGCTACCACTGACTGGAATGACTATGAGCAGGAGGAATTGGGGGATGGTGGGTACTTTGGTTATTTGTTCACCGTTCACCCTAATCCCTGTTCTAAGAATCATACTTAGAAAATACTAGGTGGTCAAACCTTTTATATGTGTTGAGAAGACAAAACATGCGTTGTCTGGCCTCTGCGAATGCCTACGGGGTATTGTCCTGATTAGGTGGGTCAAGGTGGGATCCTTAGTCCATCTACCCTGGGCGGGAATCCTGGGCTGGGCAGAGTGGAGAAAGTGAGCTGAGTAGTGGCATCTATTTGTGGCTCTGCTTCCGGGCTTGGGCGCAGTGTGGCCAGCTCCTCCTGTCTGACTTGCCCTCTGTGATGAACTGCACTCTTGAGCTGTGAGGCAAACATTAGCATAGCAGTGGAGGGAAAGCCCCTATGCATCCCTGTTGCCACTGCTAGTCTGAGATCTATCTCACATCACAGTTCCAACGCCACATCTCACTTACCACAGGAACATACAGATTCTAGTATTGTCCCAGATCCTGGAGCATTTCTAGCTTGCATTTAGATGTATTTCATTTTCATCTCTGAGACAACCAGCCCGGCTGGTGACCCTGTAGGAGACACTGGTCTGAGTACAACCATGTACCATGACTCAGTCTGCACATTTGACAGTGGAATTGCACAGAAATAGGACAAAGAAAAAAAATTAAAGTGACTAGCCAGGAACTTTAATAAGTAAAAATAAATAAATAAAAGTGAGGAGTCACAGTCACCACCTAAATGTAGACGAACACCTACTTGAATGGGGAGACAGACTCCAGAACAGCCAAGAGCGTATGTCTGCAGAGTGCAGAAGACCAGCCTACAAGACAGTTTTGAAGGATGCTGCACAGACTGCCAATGCTTTAAGTGAGAGCATCAGTGGTGCATGAGACAATGAAGTCAGCCTGGAGAGAGGAATGAAGGGGCCGCATGCAGTACAACCTGTGCCACAGCAAGCCATGGCAAGCATGCATGCTTGCAGACAGACTTGTGTGTGTGCATGTGTGTGCTCATGTGCACATGCAGTGCGGGTGCTTACATGCAGGGTTCTGCATGCACAGTGAGCTCAGAATATTAAGTAAGCGCCGGCGAGAGCCTTCTCAGCCACACTGCCTCCCTCTCTCCTCTCTCCTCGCCTTCTTCTCACTCTCGCTTGTCTGTGTAACCGTCTCCCCGCCGTGACATGAAGGGGGCGGATTTGATGGTTTCTAAACCAAACTCCAGTGCTGGCATTTAAAAAAATCCCAATCTGCTGATAACTTCTAAAGTAATACTTTACAAGAGAGCTCTTACATAGCTTTCTAACATTTTTCTTGTATTTTGTAAAAGACTCTGTGAGTGTGCGTGTGTTGTCTGTTTGTCTGTCTGTCCGTCTGCATCTCTGTGTGACTATGAACAAAGGGCATAGGATAGCCTCAAATGTCAGGTACCACCAGCTCCCTTGGTTTTTTTGTTTGTTTGTTTGTTTTGTTTTTGGTTTTTTTTTGAGAAAGCTGTCTCACTAGCCTGGCGATTGTTAAGTAGATTAGGCTAGCCAACCATGGAGCCCAAGGTTATTTGCCTGTCTGTGGCTCCTCCCAGGTTCTGGGATTACAAAAACATAGCACCATACCTGGCTTCTTTAAATGTGGCTTCTGGGGATGAAATGCAGAACCTTGTTCTTGGGCAGCGACTGCTTTGCTGACTGATCTATTTCCCAGTTCACTTACCGTTTAGGTTTCTGTGGTAATACTGCCAATGAAAACGTCCTTTCCAGGTACCAGGCTCGCAGCCCCTTTGACAAAGCAGACAGACAGTCAAGTAGGGGAGGAAGAGAAGCTCTCTAATGTATTTGCTTCCACACAGAAGTGTCGGCTGTGACAAAAATGGACACTCAGGAGAATGGGAGACTTATGGCCTCAAACTTAAGAGACCATTGGAGAGATGATTAGGGACAAGAAACGGATCCCTGAATTACTCTGGGGGGGAAAAAATCTAATCAGAGAAGATTAGTAAAGAACATTGCTTTTTTGGTGACTAATGGATTAATTAATTAATTTGTGAGGTAGAGGCATTGTTTATTAATAAAAAGACCCATCGATGTCTAAAGACCTGGGAAAGGTCTGAAGGTGCTGAGGCAGCTGGACTGGAGCTGAGCCTCATCCCTCATCTCCCAGGCACAGTGCTCCTGAGGCTCCACCTCTGGTGGGAGGTTCACACTGATGTGGCTCTTGGAGTCTGGCATCAAGGACAGAAACCTTTCCCTCCCGTCCAGCAAGGGCATTGTCCACGAAGCTAACACTCAGCCCCAGGTACCACATGGAAATGCAAACAAGGGAGAGCCCTGGGGAGCCGTCTGTCTGTCTGTCCGTCTGTCTGTCTGTCCGTCCGTCCATCCGCCAGGCTCCAGTGCTTACTCCAGGCAGTGCTACTGTGACCCTACAATTACCTTAGGGACAGACAGACAGGCTTTGTGGCATTTGTAGTCAGTTTGCAGGAGGTTCTTGATTTAGGGATTTCCCCTTCGTTTTTTTCGGTCTTCTGTCAATGTCTGTAATGGCTTCTCTTCACTATCAGCCTCACTGAATTTGTTATTCTGGGGAAAAAAAAAAAACCTCAGGGCTTATCTGTGAGGATGAGCTCCACGAGGTTAATTGAGGTGAGGAAACCCATCCTGACTGTGGACAGCACCATTCCACACTGGACTAAGTGGAGGGGAGGAAGCAAATTTGTCCTGGTTTCATTTCTATCATTGGGATAAGTATTCTGGCAGAAGGTGATTTGGTGGGGGGGGGTGGGGAAGAGGTTGTTTTAGATCACGATTCCAGGTCAGGGCCCATCACTGTAGGGAGAACACAGCAGCAGGGGCTGGAGAAACATCACATCCACAGATGAAGGCAGAGAAAACAAAGGTACCCAGTCCTGTTCCTTAGCTCATTTCTCAACTTAATGGAGCCCCAAACACAAGCTCAGGGAATAGTGCTGCCCATTGTGGACAGGCCTTCAGCCTCAACTCAGATACAATCAAAACAATTCTCCACAGAGGTGCCCAGAGGCCCACCTCATCCAGACAATTCCTTGTTGAGACTTCTAACCAGGATAATTTTACATTGTGTCAAGTTGACAATTAAAACTAAAGATCACATGAGGTGAACAGTAACATTCATCCTTCTGTGATTCCTGACTTTGCACACAATGTGACCAGTTGCCTGAATCTTCTGCCTCTATGCTGCCATGAGGGACTGTAACTGGGAACTGTGAGCTAAAACATAGTTTCCCTTCCTTAAGTTACTTTTTCAAGTGTTTTGTCACAGAAATAAGAAAAGTAATTGATACAAGCACCTCTTACTAAGTGGGGACAGTTCTTCTAAACAGATTCCTGGGTCACAGCTATAGTCTGTTCTTGCCCAGGGTCTCCCTACAATGCTCATAGATCGATCTTCACAGGATGACTCAGTTACATCATGTTGCCACAACAAAGTATAGAGTAGGTAGCTTTTGGGAATGGAAATATACTGCCTTATGCTGCCACCGTACTTTATGTGGTTGGTTTCTGGTGAGGTCCTTTTTAGGCTTAGATTTTTCAAAACCTACTTTAATTATGGGTCTTTCATTCTTCAACCTTCCTTCTAGCCCACCACCCACCAGAGGTAGGAGAAAAGAAAGATTAATAGGAAATAGGGGGGTGTGGACCTGTTTAGAAATAGTTCTTTGGGGCAATTCCAATCTTCATTGTCAGCAGTCCAGTCCACTAACAAATACCAAACAAGAATCAGTAGTGGGCTCGAGCCAAAAGAAACCACAAGACTCCACTGATTGGCATGAGTCCATGGAAGGAGCACGAAGCAGCAGAAACACCACCAGAAGTTCTTTGGTGCGTTTCTCTCTACAAAGTCACAACAAGCAAAGAAAGCAAGGCAAACTAATGCCAGAGAGTGATCTGGCATCAGAGAAGCCCAATGATAACTAATAAAGAGTGACAAGGCGAGCCAACGCCACACAGCATCATCCACTATCTGTTGGGTTATCCTTATACTCTTTCCAAACATCACATGCCCTTTCACCAGGCAGCTTCTAGAAAAACAGCACGTGTCTGCCCTCAGAAAAACATCCTCTCACATGTCTACTTCAGCAAAACATCCTCTCACAAGACAGTTTCCAGAAACATATCACATGACACAACCAAGTCTCCAACAAAATCAGAAATCCCCACTTCAGTCCTTCATCATGGTTTGTTGATACCTCCTTTCTTTCTGTGTTCAGAAATGTGGAAGAGAACAAGGATTCTCTCTTATGTGTTATCTTCCAAGGATGTTGATACCAGTTTGATGGCCCCAACCTCATGATCTTCTCTAATTACTTCCCAAATTCTCCATCTCTAAGTACTGTCACAGTAGATGGAATGTCTTCCTTAAGGTTTGGAGGCCATGATACAATTCCATTTATAATAAATAGCTCAGTTTTAGAGCAGTCTAGACCCTACCCCACCTCACCTGGCCACAGGTGTCTCTTGGAGACAGCCTGAAAAGTATGCTGAAGCAGAAGGTCAGATTCAGACTCCACAGAGGAATGGTTCCCCATGAAGGACAGCCCAGGCTCTGTTTTCCCAGTTGCAGATGAGGTCCTGGTTCACAAACCCACTTGGACGCCCTCCTGAGGAGGACCTTCTCAGGTACAGCAAAGGGTGAGAAACATGGAGGGTGGGATACTGTGTCAAGCAGAGACACTGACAAGGAATCTTCCTGAAATTGCATCTGAGTGGCCAATTCTAGTGACTGGATGTCCTCTAGGGTCTCCCATGTAAAGACCGTCAGGGTAAGGGCAGAATTTATGTCTTTAGAGTCCAACTGTGAGTGTAAACCACAAACTTACAATGTGACATGATGTACCACCATGCATAAGGAGGAGACAGAAAGTTAAAGTTATAGGGAAAATATTTGGAGGGTACTTGGTTCCTAAGAAGGGATGACAAATTTAATCAGCATCAAGAGTTTGCCAAAACCAGGACAGGGGCATGAAACACATATGTTGCAGTTCCTCTGAGGATGATGAGTATAAATGTGTCCTACACCATTCATATCACATTCTTTACTAAAATCAGTCATTGTTTATAAATTCAAATTTAACTAGGTATACAGTGTTTGATAAGTTTTTAGGAATGACTTACTATATGACTATACCTTTTACTCAATCATTATAATAGGTTCACATTGTGCATGTCATTACATACTTTAGTATTCTTACATCTCTTCTGTGAGGTTGAATTCAATAATAGCTCTGACACAATGACTTGTAAGAGTCTCTTTTTCCTCTCCTACTAATTCCCATGATTCTTTCCTAACTGAATATGATCTGCACTGTCAAAATAATACAACAGGAAAATTCCAATTAAGCATTTTTTTCACTGTATTTTATGGACACCGATGTCTTCCTGCAAGAGTGTCTATGTACCACCAGAAGAGGTCAGAATAGGGTGTCTGATCCCCTGGACCTGGAGTAACAGATGTTTGTAAGCTGCCACGTTTGGGTGATGGGACCAAACTCAGGTCTTCTGGATGAACAGTCAGTGCTCATAACATCTGGCCATCTCTCCAGCCCCACAGCTGTGTTTTAATGAGGACTGTGCTGTACCTGACTTGACTCTGCTTCTTTTAGATTAGAGAAGGATACTTACCATCAGACAGATGACCTGGGAAGCAAGATGATCCAACTCTGAAAGCTTTTATTTGTCCTCAAAATCACAGCTTGTTTTCAGTTAAAATTAGATTTCAAGTCATGGCTGAATGATGCAGCATGAAGGTCCCACACACAGAAAGAGGAAACAGAAGATTCAAATGGGGCTGGATTGTTGGTTGTCACAGTGAGCATGGGAACTGGATTTTTAAGATTGATTCAGGGACTAAGTCAGCCTTGAACTCTCGTTGGAAACAGGGTGGGATATAGAACAGCAAAAATCTCTAATTGAAATTTCAATTAAACCAGGAAGGAATCCAAGAGATCCTGAGTCAATATACTTTGTTTTACTTGGAACTTGGGCAGGAATTAAAACTATAATGCCTGGTCTCATGAACTTGTGTCCCCATGGCCTTGAGCCTGTAGCCAAAGAATGGGAACACAGACTATTACAAGCAATGTGCATGATTTTACATAATAAAAAGATCGCATGCTCAGGAGATCACTTTGTGATGACCAGGAGAATACAGAAAGAAGACCCTACTTTCAAACACACACCAATGACCCACATTCTCCATCTACTCCCTACCTCCTAAAAATGTCCAGATCCTCCCAAAATAGTGCCATCTGCTGGGATAGAAGCCTTCAACATACAATTCATGAGGAAAATTGGGTTTTCAAATCATCACAGCTAGGAATGATTTGGACATGGTGAGGTGGGCTTCAGGAGAATTTTCAATCCTTTTCCTCAATGGACTGGGAAAAAAGTCTCTTTGTTTTTGGTTTTAGGGATGTTATTTGCCTTTTTAAAAAAAAAAAAAGATTAATCTTTCAGGGATGTAGAGTGGGCCCAGTGGGGAGAGACCATGTTGGAAGCAATTTCCATAGCCAAAGAGAGAGCTAGCATAGGTAAGAACAGGGATGAGACGTTTATGTGAGGTAATGTTGATAGGAACAGGAAGCTGGGGAACAGAGCCTTTATTCAGGCTACTAAGTTCAGAAACCTAGGTGAGGGGTAGCTTACAGGAACATGGGTGAGGCGAGGTATCACAGGAAAACTCACCCAGCATGGTGGCCACTCATTCTAGCTGTGACCCTGCAACTCCGTGCATACCTGGTAGGCATCTCTAGAAGACTCTTCTCCCTACCATGAGTTTACTGCTTTCACCTCACCGAAGGGCCTTGTGAGACAAGCAATTTCCTAAGTCCACTGAGCCTTGTACTGTTTCTTTAACTTCCTGAGTTTTTCTTCTTCAGCAAGAAAATGTTTCCATTTGAAAGAGAAGACTAAAGTCTTGTTATTAGATCCTGTAGACATGATACTGGGCAATATAAAGGAATGGAGGGAGGGAGGGAGGGAGAAAGGAAGGAAGGAAGGAAGGAAGGAAGGAAGGAAGGAAGGAAGGAAGGAAGGAAGGAAATAAATAGATATTTGGGGAAACTTGAATTGCATTCCTCAGACTTGACTCCACAGTAAACTCTCTCATTCTCTTTGAAGTGAAAACTGCTTTCTGCACCAACAACACAAGACTACAGGCAGTGCTGAGAGAGAGAGACAGACAGACAGACAGACAGACAGACAGACAGACAGACAGAGAGACAGAGAGAAGACATGGTAACATTTGGGGGAATGTTTTGTTAACAGAAGAGTTACTGATCTCTTACACTGAAGTATCTAGTAGAGGAGGAACTTTTCTAGTTAAGATGGACATGGGACCAGGTAAGAATGAGGTCTGAGAACAGCGAGCATCTCATGATTCAGCCTCGTCAAACTGACCTGGAGGGATGGGCAGGCCAGATCTTCAGGGTAGGAACTGACCACACAGGCCTCCAGGCAGAAAGGAAATGGCAAGGTGAGTAGAAACTGAGAAGTTTGGTTTTTTTGTTTTCTGTTTTGTTTCTCATATTGTTCTTGATTTTTCAGGGAAGCAGAAATCAAAGGAAAGCAGACAGTGAAAATGGTGGAAATTGAGCCCCAGGGAAGAAGCATGAGCTGTCCCAGTATGGATGTGATGCTGTCCCAGTATGGACATGATGCTGTCCCAGTATGGACGTGATGCTGTCCCAGTATGGATGTGATACTGTCCCAGTATGGACGTGGTGCTGTCCCAATATGGACGTGATGCTGTCCCAGTATGGACATGGTGCTGTCCCACTATGGACGTGATGCTGTCCCAGTATGGACGTGATGCTGTCCCAGTATGGACGTGACGCTGTCCCAGTATGGATGTGATACTGTCCCAGTATGGACGAGGTGCTGTCCCAGTATGGACGTGATGCTGTCCCAGTATGGACGTGGTGCTGTCCCAGTATGGATGTGACGCTGTCCCAGTATGGATGTGATACTGTCCCAGTATGGACGTGGAGCTGTCCCAATATGGACGTGATACTGTCCCAGTATGGACATGGTGCTGTCCCAATATGGACGTGGTGCTGTCCCAGTATGGACGTGGTGCTGTCCCAGTATGGACGTGGTGCTGTCCCAGTATGGACGTGGTGCTGTCCCAGTATGGACGTGATACTGTCCCAGTATGGACGTGATGCTGTCCCAGTATGGATGTGGTGCTGTCCCAGTATGGACGTGGTGCTGTCCCAGTATGGACGTGGTGCTGTCCCAGTATGGACGTGATACTGTCCCAGTATGGACGTGATGCTGTCCCAGTATGGACGTGATGCTTTTAGAAGTGCTCTGTCAGGTGCTGGACCACAAAGCTTGGGGGAGCAGCCACAGCAGGGTGTGAATCTACCATCACGGTTCCCTATTTTCCTTATACTACTAGAACTGATGGGCAATTGGGCTGATGTAACCTTTCTGGCTTTTCTATACCTGCCCCAGTTCCCGATTAATAACACAGAGACTTATTTTTATTAATGAATGCCTAGACCTAGGTTAAGATTTATTCCCAACTAGCTCATAACTCAATCATCCCATTTATACTAATTTAAATTCTGTCGTGTTGGTTGGTTACCTCTCCCCAATTTCATATGTCCAGCTTCCCCTGAGTCTGGATGGCGAATCCCTACACCTGAGTCTTTCCCAGAGTGCCTCTCTCTCTGCTGGTTGTCCCAACATACTATCCTGCCTTTTGCTATAGGCTATGGGCTTTTTATTTTAACCAATCAGAAGGTGCCTTAGGCGGGCAAGGAAGGTCAGAGACATATCTTCTTTACACAGTGTCCAAAAGCATCAGTCCAACAGGCTGAAGTTATTCTAGGGAGGTTAAGTAAAGGCTGGAGAGAAGCCTGGGCTATGGGCAGGTATTAAAGGGAGTGTGGTTACACGGTAGACAAACCCGTGGTTGAGGAAGCTGAGACAGGTATGCAGGGGTGAAGACGCACTGGGGGAGTGGAAAGAGTTAAAAAGTTAGAAATCTGGTAGCTGCTTCTGGGTACTTAGGCCCACATTCTATTTTAAGTCTGTATATTCGGTTTTCATATATCATTCGTGGAGGCCCTATTATTATGCCCATCCATCTTGTAAGTGTCATGTCCTCGTTGTCCTCCAGACCCCAGCTAACTGTGCCGTCGCCTACTCCATTCTGGCCTTCTTCCAGCTCTTCCAACAGTTGGAAATTTCGTGGGACTTTTACTCCCGAGCCTGTGGTGGCTGCCATCTTGCATCTTCTCTGTCGCTGAAGGGAGCACCGGGTCCTCAGCCCTGCTGCCACCATCAGCCCTTGAGCTTTGAGCTCAGGTCTAGAGGTGAACAGGGCGACTCAGACCAGTCAGTGCTCAGGTGGATATATGCCTAGAGAGAGGCCATGCAGCGTCCTCAGTGAGATGGTTCCTTTTCTCATAATTGCTTTGTTTTTACACATGGAAGAGGTTTGAACAGGGCTCTCTCGAGTCACCCTGGCCACCCATCTGATGTGGAGTCTGATAGTTGGAACCTGAGGCCCTGACTCTGCAGACTCAGGTTTCAGTGTGACTCCTCAGACCCTCTGCAGGGACCAGGAGGAGCTCTGCGTCACCACATTTGCAGATCATTTGCAGATCAGTGGGCCTGGTCTCCTGGCTCATTGTCACATTTCCTATTCTGTTCAGGACCACTAAATGTTGAAATGTGGATGCATACCAGAATAAAGGTAATTCGTTGTGTGAAAGAAAGAAAGAAAGAAAGAAAGAAAGAAAGAAAGAAAGAAAAATCTGGTACTTTTGAAGATGACCAGAGTAAGGGTACTAGAATGAGAAAGATTTGTGGGCAACAAACTCCCAGCAGCACCATGCTGATATTGATGCTTTCTGAGTCACCAGGTGATGTGAAGTACGCATGTTGTGGTGTTTCTAGGAGCGAGGATTGTCATACGGCATAAGGAAGTCAAAGTGTTTAACTCACTGGGCTTCGAAGGCACCAAGAACAACTTTTTGATGAGACCCATCTTGAGACTGCCACAGGAAGCCCAGAAACTACTTTCTGAGTTTGAGGCCAGCCTGGTTTACAGAGTGAGTTCCAGGACAGCCAGGGGCTATGCAAAGAAACCCTGTCTCTGAACAAAAAAAAAGAAAAAGAAAAAAGAGTATGCGTTCACTCATGAGTGTAGGTGCCCACAGAGTCCAATAGAGGGCAGCAGATCCCCGGGAGGTGGAGCTAAGAGAGTGTCATGAACCATCCAACAGGGTCCTCTGTGGCATTTGCTAAGCCATCTCTTCAGCCCCAAATAGAAATGTTATTGAAAGAATTTGCAAAAGCATTAGCTGCATAGAGTTGGGGTTTTATCAGCCCTGCAGCCTGATACAATGGTTCTCTTTCCAGAATGTCTGATAGCCCCAAATCAATAATGAGCCTGCAGATTATTAACGTGTCTGTTTGTTGTGGCCCACCTTGGATTTTTTTCCCATGACACACAGACTTTGTCAAACCTAATTTAGACAAGATATATTAATGTAACCGTTCATCCTTGGCACTTCGAGGAAAAAAAAGTGGGGAGCGGACACAAATACCATTGTGAGTCTGTACCCCTTCACAACCAGCCTGGCTTCCTTCAGGGTAGCCTCCGCAATGGAGACAGTAAGTGTGCTCCTGTGGTGTTGTTGGTAGTGGTGATTGTCTCCAGATTTTGGTGATTTCTGTTTATTTTATTTTACGTGTGTTTTTTGAGACAGGTTTTTCACAACCTAGCCTTGAACTCATGCATAGCCTGGCCTGACCTAAAACAGCAATTCTCCTGCCTCGGCCTCCAGAATCCTGGAATTTACAGACATGCTTCACCATGTCCAACTGAAACGATCTGATCAATGGAAACATTGATCAGATGAAATAAGAGGTTGTAGAATGAGGGGGTCTCAGGTCATCAGCAGGGAAGACTGTGTTCCGGTGAGGAGGGGAGTCGAGTCGGGGAGGCATGAAAGCAGCTGGGAGGGGCGCGTCAGTAGCGGAGGGGACCCACTCCCACCCTCAACAGGAGGACACTGAAATAGCAACATCACTCATTGCCATTGGAATCAAGTAAAGAAAAGAGACAGGCTCTCGCCACCAGCATAAGTGATAAGTGAGAACCTGCAAAGGCAGAGGAGACCCAGCAGGGTGTCCCTAGTTGCCTCTTGATTCCCACTGAGTCTCACCAAGAGGTCTTCCGTGCAAATTAGGAACCCAGCTTCCTCCCCCCCCTCCCCCGCCCCATACAGTGAAAGGATTGCCGGACCCCTCTGGCAAGGTGCTGATCATGAGAATGTATATGTGCTAGAAAATCGACTTCCTGAACCCACTCTGGGCTCTGGGTTAAACAAAGGTGGAGAGGTAGTGTGAGTGAGATCTTGCATGCAGACTTTCTGTTACTAAGTGAACCTATCACACAGCTCAACCCTCTTAATCGGAAAACTTGTTTTAGAGCGCCCCCTACCTGTAAGGCTTAGAAAGACCAGAGGTGTAAGGCTGACTCTTAATTCAGGGAGCTTGACATCTGGGTAGGAATCACTTAAATTCACACCAAAATCACCTTTTGTCTGAGGTCAGTGTGTGACCATGAGCTAAGTGCAAAACCCGGCCTTCCTGACTATAGATAGAGGTCAGGGATGTGACCATCACACTGGGGTGAAGTCCAAACAGGCAGGTACCAGGATGAGCTCTGAAGACACAGAAAGAAGACAGGCAGAAGGAAGCTGCCCTGAAAACAGCTGGCCCTGGCCCACTCCAGTGTCAGCACACACACCCACACCCACACCCCACACCCCACACCCCACACCCCACACCCCACACCCCACACCCCGCACCCCGCACCCCGCACCCCGCACCCCACACCCCACACCCCACACCCGCCTGTTCTCAGTACTTGCTTCTTTCCATCTGTGGGCTTATGGGCTGGCTTCTCCCACATTTCCCTGCTCTATCAAACAAGCTCAGCGTGTTCAGGATCTGTGTCTGGTGTCTAGAGCTTTGGCAGGCAATCCCAGAATCTCTAGGAACACACTGAACGCTGTAAACGAAGGGTATACCGCCACCTTTGCAGCTCCTTCAAACAATCTGCTCCCGGCATGTCTCTCTGTAGGCTAGAGACAGCGAGCAGAGAGACCACTAGCCGGGCCACACCACTCATTGCCATTGGAATCAAGAAAAGAGACAGGCTCTGGCCACCAGCATAAGTGATAAGTGAGAACCTGCAATGGCAGAGGACCAGAGAACAGGCAGCTCCTGCAGTAAGGGCTGGGGTGATAGCTCAGGTTGAGAAAGGGCTTGAGAGCCTCAGGTCAATCCCCAACACCAGATAAAACGTCAGGGGCAACGGTGCATGCTTGTGCTCTCAGCACAGGGGGTGGGGGAAATTGACGGATCCGAGGACTTGCTGGCCACTGTACCCAGCGTAACCAGAAAACCCCAGGTCCCCGTGAGAGACTGTGTCTCAAAAAGCAAGGGATGGGGGAAGGGAGGGATAGCTCAGCAGTTGCAAAGGACCCAGGTTCAGTTCCCAACACCCACATGGTGGCTCACAAATGCCTCTAACTGCTGTTCTAGGGGAATCTGATGCCCTCCCTCTTCTGGCCTCCAGGGGCTCCTTCCTGCACATGGGGCGCACGATCTCCTGCCAACAATTATGTATGCACATAAATGAATAAACCTTTTTTTAAGAATTTAAAACCCAAGGTGGGTGGCTCCTAAGGGATGGCCTTTGGCCTCTCTCTCTCTCTGAACAGCTGTGCACATGCCTTCAATCACACGATTGCATTTGCACACACACGCGCACACACACACACACATATACACATATATACACACATACCCATACACGTACTCATAACTCAGCTAATACAGAAACTAGAAGGCTTCCCAGAGCGGGTTGAGCTATTCAGCCCAGTAGGGATTTTTCTGGGTGCCTTTCTGTGCTTACTGTTACTCAGTGATCTCACCCTCTGCTCACTTTCCATGATCACCCTCCCTTGATGCAGAAGACTCCCCGTTCTCAGTGCTAGCGAAGGGCAGCCCTAGGTTGGCTGTTTGTTCTGGCTTCCAGCTTGCTTCCTCCTAAGCACCCAGCAATCAGGAGATACTGACTAGGCTATGGTCCTCCTAGCCAAGCAGGGCACTGCATCCCCAAGGCTGTTGGCTTAGCTCCTGCTAACATACCACCGAGAACCATGCCTGGCACAAAGGCAGAGGTCGATAAACACCCATCACCAATGAAGCTACAGTTTGGTAAGACTGTTCTTGACAGAGCTGATCTGTATCTGTCCCCTACATCCCACCTCATCTTTCCATAAACTGATACCTTTTACTCCCCCCACCCCCATGCCACCCTCGCCTCTCTGCTTGGTAAAACCACTCTCCACACTGTGTAAGAAGCCTCAGCAGTTCACAGTGAGCCTCCTCCATCATCCCACCAACCCTCAGCAGAGAGTCTTCTACTTTCCATCCCAGAAATCCACCCCCAGAAAAACCCTAGAATAGCAGGAAACCTACACGCCACCTTCCCCCCAGGCTTAACAGCCATGGCATCTGTGGCAGCGATGGCAAAGTTCATTCTTCATTGTGTTTGTTATATTTATTTGTGTTAGTGGGAGGGATGCAAGGAACAAGGGGAGAGTCAGGAGGAAACTGGCTCTCTATGTTAGAGAACCAGGGTATAACTCCGGTTGTCAGGCTTGACCGGAGGGGGTTGTGGGGGGAGCTTCCTCACTGATCCATCTCCCCAGCCCTCAACCCTCATGTTTCAAATACAGAGGTGACACCACTGGGGATCACCCCCGAAGGGCTGTGGCTCCTTCTGTCTCAGAGTGAAGAAACACCCACCAGCAAGCACGCCTATTGTTAACGCGTTCTCGGTTCTGACGGACTAGTTAAAACTTTCAGAGTAGCAGCTGGAGAGGTGGCTCGGTGGTTAAGAGCACATGTTGCTCTTGCTAGGAATCCTAAGTTCAGTTCCCAGCATCCCTATCACGCTGCCCATTGCTGCCTATAATTCCAGCTCCTGGGTATATGGCTTCCTCTTCTGTAAACTCACACACAGATATGCACACATATAAGCATATATAAAATAAATCTTTAAAGCAAACAAAACTTCTCAAGTAAGCAGGTCCAAAGTCACATAGGGGCAAGAATAGAAAGAATTTTGATTATTTTTTGAAGGCATGTGGGCTTTTTGTTCAAGAATGGCGTGACTCTGTGTTCTGCCCGGCTGCTGGGCACGGCCATTAGAGAGGCGAAATTCGGCGAGCTTGACTGTACTTATCCCATGCCGTTGTGGTCAGGTGTTGGGCAGAGCACAGCTCCAGAGGTGGGAAAACGCAGTCTGAGGTTGGGGAGAAGGCAGAAGCTGGTGTTCCCTGACTTCCAGGCCTCCAGTTGCCTTGGAGAAGTCAGGAACAAAGTATCGGGAGTCCCCAGACCTGCGATGAGGCCAGGGCCTGTCATGGTTCCCAGACTATCAGACATCCAGGCACCAATGGGAGTCGCAGAAGAGCTGAGAACAAGCCTAGGGTTGGGGGAGGGGTGGGGAGGATGCCTTAGTCAGAGTTTGTATTCCTGCACAAAACATCATGACCAAGAAGCAAGTTGGGGGCTAGTGGGAAGAGTTTATTCAGCTTACACTTCCACATTGCTGTTCATCACCAAAGGAAGTCAGGACAAGAGCTCACACAGGGCAGGAACTTGGAGGCAGGAGCTAATGCAGAGTCCATGGAGGGATGCTGCTTACTGGCTTGCTTCCCCTGGCTTGCTTATAGAAGCCAGGACTACCAGCCCAGGGATGATGGCAACACCCAATGGGCCCTCCCTCCTTGATCACTACTTGAGAAAATAAATGCCTTACAGCTGGATCTCAAGGAGGCCTTTCCTCAAGGGAGGCTCCTTTCTCTCTGGTAACTCCAGCTGGTGTCAAGTTGACACACAGAACCAGCCAGCACAGAGGGGTAGCTCCGGCTTCGCTCATTGGTGACTGTCCTTAGCTTAGCAATGGTGGTTGTGGCTGGGAGCACAGAGAGGCCTTCTACAGGAGAACTAAGCAGTGTCTCTGTAGGTGAAGGCCTTCTCCATGTTCCCCATGGTGGTGTAGATGAAAGAGACAGTCCTTGGTTCCAAACTGTTTATTGGTTGTTCATAGTGGAAAATAGATGCGTACCTGAGATTAAATACTTTTTGCAGGGAGGAATGTCTGGAAAGAGAAGCTTTTTGGCTAAACATTCAGGGCCTCTAGATACCTCGTTCTGGGCCTACGTGACCACAGATCATGTTTCCTTATGTGGGAAGTGTGGCACATGTTCTAGGCCAGGAATCTGGCAGGCAGTGGGGAAGCTCCGACCATCTCAGGTGGGTGCCCACTGAATTTCCAGGGTCTCAGACCTACTCTGCCCACCAAGCTTCTTCCTGGCATGTTTTACCCTCCTACAAATGGGTGTGGGAAAACATTAGATCTAAACATAATGATATATATTTTTAAAAGAGATTGGAATTTTTTTATTATTTAGAAACTCCATGTTCTGTTCCAGATATTAAAAAAAAATCAACATATAAAATAAACAAAATATCCTATTGGATACCTTACAACCTAATTATATTTTTATTACATTTATTTATTTGGAAGGAGGATCAGCATATGTGAAAGCCCTATAATCAGTTCTTTCCTTCCACATTTATGTGGGTCTACAGATTGAACCTCGATCACCAGGCTTCATAGTAATTACCTTTACTTGCTGAGCCCTGGATTTCTATCCCTGTCTCTTTCTGCCTCTCTGCCTCTGTCTGTCTGTCTGCCTGCCTATCTCTCTCTCCATATATACATTGTGTGTGTGTATAGTCTTGCTATACTGCTGTAGGTGAGACCACCTCTTTAGAATCTCTCCATATAGACAAATATATATATGGAGACATATATATATATATATATATATATATATATATATATATATATATATATATATAGTCTTGCAGAACACTGCTGTAGGTGAGACCACATCTTTAGAATCTATGACACAGATTCATATCATAAAAATCCCAACTGACATGGTGTCTTTCATACAATAAGTTCCAAACACAGGTCTCTGGAGTACATGCTCAGGTGAGCAGGCCTGAATATATGTTTTAAACATAGTACATAGAGCATTTTTCTTTCATTGAAATCTAGCTGTTTATCCCTGGCACACAAAATTAGCTGCTGATTATAAACACCCCTCACGTCCCGAGATCTCGTTAACTGGGTCCAATGGCTTGGGAGAGTGAGGTGAGACGCTTGAGAGCAGCCTGTGCTAGCCAGACAGGTCTGCTTTGAAACAAACAAGTAAAAACCCTAACAAAACATGACAAACACACATTAGACAGCTATCCTAAGGCCTTCATCTGAGAGTCCCAGAGCCCTCAACATAGCTGAGTCTGGTTCAATCTGTCAATCATTTTACACCAACATGCCATTCTCTGCATTGGCTTCAAGATTTACTTTTATTTATATGGTTATGCAAGTGTGCACACAGGTCCTGTGTGTGCGTGCGTGTGCGTGTGTGTGTGTGTGTGTGTGTGTGTAGAAGCCAGAAGAGGGTATCAGTTCCCCTGAGCTGGAATTATAGGTAGTTGTAGGAGCTGAAAACCAAATCAGGTCCTCTGGAAGAGCAGCAAGTGCTTTAGCCCTGGGCTATCTCACCTTAGCCATTGGGCTATCTCACCTTAGCCATTGGGCTATCTCACCTTAGCCATTGGGCTATCTCACCTTAGCCATTGGGCTATCTCACTTTAGCCATTGGGCTATCTCACCAGCTCCTGGTTTTCCCACTTGCCTTTTGCCCTGCCTTGTAATTTTGGTTGAAAGTTAAATGTGTTGTGTCAAGTAATGGGATGAGGCACATGGGAAGATTCTGTGTTGAAGGTCTACTGTGGTACAGATCTGGAGCTCTGACTCCCTCGACGTCCCCTGCTTCTCTGTCTTCTGTCAAGGCATGACTGAATGAGGCCGCATCTTGCAGTTCGGTTACCTGGAATGACCTCAGTCACGGGTCACTGATTTCTTTCTCTCAAACATCAAATACATCAGAAAACACTATTGGCCTCAGCTTGACTGTGTACTTAGCCCAGAGCTACTGTCAAGTACCATGACCCTTCCCAGGTGTGTGAAGTTCATACCCTCATTCTTCAAAGTTCTGCACAAATCTCATTGTCTTACTGAGCCTACCTGATGGCAGGTTAGAATCCTGCTCTGTTTCTATCACTCTGTCCCCAAGACGGACTGGCTCTCTTTCTGTTTCTACCTTGTTTTTTCCTCATTAGAAAATATGTCACTTCAAGGATGCCATTAATAAGTATATTATATATTTATATATAATTTTTAATATATTTACATTATATTTTATACTATATATAGCATATTATGTCATTAATATAATATTATTAGGTGTGGGACTAATTTTATACATTCTATTCAATTTTGACAACCTGAGTCCAAAGCCAGGATCCCACAATGGAAGGAGAGAACTAATTCCTGGAAGGTGTCTTCTGACCTCCACATACTGTGACACATGAACATACATACACACACTTCACACACATACACATATACACACTTCACACACAGGCACACATACACACACTCATGCACATATGCACATGAACACACATACACGCACTTCACACACATACATATACATACTTCACATACACATACACACATACTCATACACATATGCACACTTCACACACACATACATATACACACATACACTCACTTTACATACATAATAATAATAATATAATATTTCAGAAAATTTTAAAAACTAAAAGATAATATTAATAACTTTGCAGAAATAGAAAATAAAGTAAAATGTCTACTTCTGTGCATTCATTGGTGTGTGCACTCTAGTGTTTGCACAGAAGTCTCGTGTACAAAAGAAATCATTAATAGTTGCCTCTAAAGAGGGAGTGGCTGTGTATTCAGGGTGGAATAGGAAAGAAGGAGTTATAGGAAGTCCGTCCATATTAAATATCACTTGAGTACATGACCTTTGCTTTTCAAAATAAATTAAGTCGAAAGTAGGAAATAAAACACGCGGCTTCTGCCATGCTGTCACCTGCATCTTGGAAAGATTATGCACAGGTCGCTGCTCTGTCCTCTCTCCCCATACAGCAGCAGGCATCTCTAACCCACAGATACATTTTCTCACTTTGAATCCCTTGTCACCCAAGACCACACTTTTCAGAGCTCTGGTGAAGATGAGGCAAACACTCGGCCTCGCCTTTCCATTCCAGCCTGGGCTTTCTTGCAAACAATTATCTCCACAGATAAGAAGCAATTTTCTCTCGAGGTGAATGTCCATTTCACTCTGCGAACCCAGCTTTGCTGTGGATGAAAGTCCATTTATGTTCAATAAATAATTCAGTTAAATTTATATTCCAAACGCCGTGTCTCATCAGACCTTGGAAAATTGGTTTTGATGTCTTCAGGGCTTTTTGATTCTCTCCCCATCTTTCTTTGGCTCCTGACTCACCGGTCCTTTCGTTCTTGGCTGGGTGTGAGACTCTTGCAGGGCACCGCTTTCTTGTAGCTGTTTGTCTGTTCCTACAACAGGGCCTCCCTGGAAATGCTGTGTCCTGTGCTTGCCTGAGCCTGGGAGTTGACACAGAAGTCTCTCTGCTGCTGAGTCCAATACAGCTCTCCTTGGCTTTCTTCCCCTCAATTCCCCCAACCCCCCATGCCATATTTTTTAGTGCTAGAGTTAACTTGCGCCCCCTATAGTTCACATGGTATGAGTGCACCCACGTATGTGCAGGTGGGCGTGTGTGTATGGAGAGCAAAGGATAAGCCATTATTCCTTAAGGGCTGTCTACCTGGTTTTGATTTAGGGTTCTTGTTTGTTTGTTCTATTTTGTTTTAGAGCTCATGCCTTAGACTGGGCTGACTCTCTAGCAAGTCCATTAAAACAGCAATTGTGTGTCTTACTGTTTCGAGTTACAGTGAATATAACTGTGTTTTGCTCATGGTATTTGTCTTTGTAAGACACACGCCATGAGCACCTCTGAAGACTCTTAGTACATATCTCTAAAAGCCTACCTCCAGCCTGAGAAGGGAACTGGCCTCTTCCTTCGCTTCCTGGCTGTAAGAACTTGGACCTTTCTCATCGTGTCTAAAAGGGGAAACTCACAGACTTGTCTGTCTGAAGGCTGGTTGAAAACTGACTTTCTCCCCAGGAGAATCTGAGACTGGCATGTGGCCAAGGGAGAGCTCTCAGGTTCTTCTTGGTGCTTCCCGGTAATTTGATGACTGTAACTGATTTTGTTTGAAGGACTCTCCGTTTCATTAAGTCAGTAGCTGATGGATACACGGGGACTCATGGCCATGTTTTCCTCTATTGGAATCTTGCCCTAAAAGCTTGAAAAAAAATAATAGAAAGATTTTGGTTTCCTCAGTTCATAAAAGATAAATCAAAGCCTACATGAATGGGGATGGGCCAAGCATATATCCTACCCAACTCATGCCATGCAAAGGCAACAGCCTACTTGCTACATTGTGTTATGTGTTAGGGACTGTGGTCAAACAGAAAACCTAATCTCAATGTGCATAAAGTTGAGTGTGCATAATGAAGCTATAGAAAGAAATGTGTATCTCCTTATAGCTTTGCCAGTGACTCACTAATAACACACACTGAATCGTGTTTACATATGTAATAGACCCCTCAGGGTCTAGGAGGGATCTATTGTAGAATTCCCGCAGCTCCTGAATCCAACTATGCTCCAGTCATTTATGGAAAATGGTGAGATGCCAGGCACGGAAGCAGATGACAGCAATCCCAGCAGTTGGGGGGTGGGGGGAAGGGGTAGAGGCAGAAGGGTTGGTAGTTCAAGGCCAGCCTCAGCTCCATGAGACCATGTGTCATAGAAAAAAGATAGAAAAATGGCCATCTTACCAAAGGCAATCTACAGTCAATGCAATTCCCATAAAAATTCCAACATAAGTCTTTACAGACCTTAAAGAAACAATACTCAACTTCATATGGAAAAAAAAAACAAAACAGGAGAGTTAAATCAATCCTACATAATGAAAGAACTTCTGAAGGTATCATCATCTCTGACTTCAAGCTATACTACAGAGAAATAGTAATAAAACCCACATGATATTGACATAAAAACAGACAGGTTGATCAATGGAATAGAATCAAAGACACAAAAGAAAACTCACTCAACTTTTGACAAAGAAGTGAGAACTATACAATGGGAAAAAAGATTCAACAAATGGTGCTGGTCTAACTGGTTATCTGCATGTAGAAGAATGCAAATAAACCCATATTTATCACCCTGCACAAAATTCAGGTACAAGTGGATCAAAGACCTCAACATAAAACCAGACACACTAAATCAATTAAAAGAAAAAATGGGGAACTGCCTTGAACACATTGGCACAGGAGACAACTTCCTGAACAGAACACCAATAGCTCAGGCAATTGATAAATGGGACCGCATGAAACTGAAAAGCTTCTGTAAGGTGAAGGACATGTCAACAGGACAAAACTGCAGCCTACAGAAAGGAAAAAGATCTTCACCAACACTACATCTGACAGAGGGCTAATATCCAAAATATATGAAGAACTCAGGAAACTAGACACCGACAAGCCAAATAGCCCAATTTAAAAATGGGATTCAGAGCTAACAGAGAATTCTCAACAGAAAAATTTCTAACGGTTGAGAAACACTTAAAGAAATGTTCAACATCCTTAGTCATCAGGGAAATACAAATCAAAAGGACCCTGAGATTCATCAGAATGGTTAAAATCAAAGACTCAAGTAGGCAGCACATGCTAGCAAGGATGTGGAGTCAGAAAAAAAATCCTCTATTGTTGGTGGGAGTTTCACGAGTTGAGAAAGGCTTGGCCAAAGACGACATGTGTACAGCTGGGACTCCCCATGTCATTTCCGGTGGGACCGGAAATGGAGAGCAGACTATAGGAACTGTGGCCAGACACTAAACACTCAAGGTCCGTTCGCTGTAACCCACTTCCTCCTCCAGCGAGGCTCTGCTTCCTAAGGGTTCCACAAACAGTGCTAGAGACCAAGTGTCCAACACATGAGCCTGTGCGGGGCATTTTTAAGTTCAAACAACAACAATGGGGTAGGCAGGAAGTGTTGCAGGGCTTCTCCGGAAATGCAGTCTGCCTTACCCCTGTCTCCAGGAGCAAGGCTAATAGATGAAAGGCTTGCTTGGGGTATAACTCATAATCCATGCAAAAAAGCCTTCCTGGTACCTCAGGTGATGGTGCAGGGGCGGGGGGGGGCGGGACCAAAATTTGAGGTTTTTCTAGAAAAATGGTGCCAAAGAGGTGGAGATAGGGTAATTCCTGGAACTCTATGACCAGCCCCTCAGCCTGCCTGGGGAGTTTGGGGATAGTGAGAGACCTTGTCTCAGAACACAAGGTGGATGGCTCCCCTTTCTCAACAGCACTGGAGGGCAGCCTGTGTCCTTCACACACATGTACCCACAAAAATTCATGGGCACTCGCCACCCATGACAGACTTTCACAGGTGACCACACACATATAAATCTAATTAATCAATCGATTGATTAATTAATTTGAGGACACAACCCTTACAAATTAGAGCCACAAAGTCGGACTGTTGGAGAAAGCTAATACAAATCAGGAGATGGGCCAGACAACAGAGAATCTAAGACTAGGGAAGATGCAAGAGCCCAAGGTAAAGCCACTCTGAGGCTGAGGAAGGCTGCCCTGATGGCTGGCAGTGGGGGAGGGGAGACGGGACAGATTCACACACTATTGGATGATGGCACACCTCTAAATGCAGAGTATTTGGAGTTCAGGGTCCTCCTGTTACATGAAGGTTTCTCTATCACAGTCACAAAATGTTTGCAAAACACAAGGCTTTGCTTCCAAGGTCTCAGAGAAAAGGAGTACCCGCAAAGGCTAAACCATTTCCCTCAAAGACCTTTGGAGTTCTGTGACTCCCTACAGAAGCGCTCATTCCCCTCTTGGGAGACAGAGCAAAATGTGATCTATGCCCCTGAAACAAAGGGGTTCTCTTCTCTTTGAAATGACCGGGTGGGATATCTGGGAGTCTGGTGAGGAGACTGAGCCCGGTGACATGAGGTCAAACTGCATTTACTCACAAACACATCTCTGGTAGCCTCAGCCTCCACTCCAGCCTCCAAGGTTTGCAAGAGCTGAGCCTCTGGCTACTCCAGCAAATGTGTCTCTTTTCTGACAGAGCTTCCTAGTTTTAGGCCAGCCAATGCCACTCACTGTTTACCCCCTGAGCCCTGACAGAGCCCTAATCTGTGGCTAGTGGTTCTTAAGTAAGACTCGTGACCTGAGTGATGGTGATTTATTTCATCTGCAGTTGTTTGAACTTTCTATTTCTCACTTTTGTCTTTTTTTTTTAATGGAGCTTTGAAATATAAATCAAGACAGAGATTTCGGCAAAGCCTGCACAAAACTAATGTAGCCTCTAGGAACTCAATAGGACAATTCCCACTCACCCTACTGAATGCAAACATAAAGGCCCTCAGGCCCTCAGGCTGTGGAGCCCCCAGGGTATGGGAAAGAAAGGGGAAAGGTGGGTCTCCACTCCTGCCTCAAGCTTCTCTTTGTCTGTTAAGTTTCTCTTTATCAGTTATTACCACACCAAAAAATGGGGTTAGAGGATTCACCCTGATTAGGGGGCAGACCCCAACCAACTAGTGGCTGTTTCCAAACTCACAGACAGGAACAGCGACTCAATTTCTATACCATGAGGCACAGGGACACCGTAGGTCCAATAGGAAAGCAAGAGGGATCCCCAAGAGGGGGTAACTTGAACTCAAATACCCCTCCCCCCTTAGAGGCAGAGGCTGTCCAGCTCTGGACTGTTCTCTGCCCTAGAAGTCTGTATAGGGTCCAATAGACTTGCCCTTGGTGCCAAGCCCTTTACTATTCTTCAGCTGACCGAGCTGGCTGGTCATAATATCACTGTCATAATAAATAAACGGTCAAAGGGGACTCTGACCAACCAAGGGCACAGGACGAGAGGAAAGCCCTGCTGCTTTTTCTGAACGTGACTTTTCTTACCTCGTAACTTACACTAGGCAACAAGAAACCCAGCAATGTGGAAGTCTCAACAGGTAGAGACAACAGAGCCAGCTGAAGGCTGGTGGGGACTCGCCCACAAGGATAAAGCTTAAGGCAATAAGCTCTCTATTCCAGCCAACCCCGACAGAAGAAAGAACACGTGGACCTGAGAATAAAGCTGTCCCTGTTCACAATGACGGAGATGGGCGTCCCCATAGGACTCTCCATGGGTCAAAACCAAATAAAGTTTGTGAATTAACGAGTGTGCTCTTCGAGGTATAAGGATAAATGACAGACACCTAGCCATATGTCTGTGCACTGACAGTGAGCCCCAAGACACAGAAGTTAACACTACAGAGCCAGGTACTATCAATCAGAATGGCTCAGTTAATGTTGGCCTGACAAAACACATACGTGTATGTACCGAAAACCGCACATACAAGCTTACTCTTGAAAGCTCCCACAAAGACTGGCATATTTGGAGAGACAATAGGGTTCATGTCTTAGAAAACTTAGAGAAATAAACTTAGAAAGGGATGGGCCCAGATGGGCATGGAAATCACACTCCATTCATGGGGAGGGCCCAGAAAAACTGGAGATGAGAGCACTCTAAAGTTTCTAGAGCAGGTGGCCTCTGCTGATCTCCTTGGGCTCTAGGAGTACACATGGTAAACACACATCCACTCAAGCAAAACAGCCTTACACATTGTACTGGCTGGTTTTGTGTGTCAACTTGACACAGACTGGAGTTATCACAGGGAAAGGAACCTCCCTTGAGGAAATGCCTCCATGAGATTCAGCTGTAAGGCATTTTCTCAATTAGTGATCAAGGTGGGAGGGCTCCAGAGGGTGGTGCCATCCCTGGGCTGGTAGTCCTGGGTTCTATAAGAAAGTAAACTGAGCAAGTCAGGGGAAGCAAGCCAGTAAGTAACATCCCTCCATGGCCTCAGCATCAGCTCCGATTCCAAGTTCCTGCCCTGTGTGAGTTCCTGTCCTGATTTCCTTTAGTGATGAACAGCAACGTGGAAGTGTAAGCTGAATAAACCCTTTCCTCCCCAACTGCTTCTTGGTCATGATGTTTGTGCAGAAATAGAAACCCTGACTAAGACACACATTAAGCTGAAAGAATAAACCATAAAGTAAGGATTGATGTTAGAGGACACTGAACAAAAAACCTTCTTGAAATTGGAGCTGGGTGGATGGCTCAGTGGGCAAATCACATGTGCAAACAGGAAGGTGTACAAAACCATGAGCACAGTGGGAGCATTTGTAACCACAGTTCCCCTAAGGGGAGCTTTAAATGCCCACAGGTGGGAGAATGAAAGGAGGCCCTTGGATTTTTGTAGCATCTCTCGGGAGTTGGATAGAGGTTCACACTTTGGTGCTATGCAGAACATCCATTTGAAACTGTCAGGACCGATCAGCCTGCCTCAACAGATTTCTTCTAGTAAGGACTCAGCTGGAAACTATCATGCTAAAACATGCTTACTGAAGGCGGGAGGAGCATGTTTGTGGCGTCACCATTCTGTAAAGGTTTGTTGGTGAGTAGAAAGCCCTCTCTCTTTATTTCTAATCTTAAACATTTTCTATTTAACTGTGGTCAGCCTTTTTTATTTTTTATTTTTTAGGAAAAAAATAAACAGGAACAACTATGAAAGCTAGAGAGAACTGTTCAAATAGAATTAGCGGTTATTTTGAAATGCCCCACATCTTTGATTAATGGCTATCTTGTCTTAGAGGCAACCCAGGTAGTCTAAAGACCATCTACTTCCACCTCAGGGCTTGATGTTTAAGTGAGAGAGAGAGAGAGAGAGAGAGAGAGAGAGAGAGAGAGAGAGAGAGAGAGAGAGAGAGAGAGAGAGAGAGAGAGAACTCCCTAGTTATGTTTTCATAAATAGAAAACCTCATCACTAGGAGAGGAACACGCTAAAATGAGTCAATGAGACGCCAAGGGCTCCACGCCCCGTGTCTCAAGTGATTCAACTTCAGGTAGGAGAGCACCCCAGAACCTGAGTGGTGAATCCAGAGATTGAGGCCACGCCTCCCGACCTCCCTGCCACTGATAAAAGAGGCCTAGGGATGCGCACACGTGACGCTGTGGAGCTACGGCACAGTTACTCAAGCCCCCAGAGTACCACTTCTCTCTGTGGTATTCCCAACTGCTTGGATCAGTACAACATTTGCAACAGACTTAATTTCATGAAAGTAAAGCAAGATTATGCGTGCCCCTGATTGGATTTGCTTGGTCAACGTGAGCATAGCTAAGCTTTGAATCTTGAGCATGTTTGACTTTCTGGCTTCTCCTGGATCCATGACAGACCCCTGACTGTTGTGTTTTCCTACTCCGGACTTTTGTAATTTATACACATCTTTCAGAGGCTTCGCCTCCAAAAAGAAATCCTGGTAACAGAGAATACCATGACTAATTGAGCTCTGTTTTCATTCTTAGAGCGCCATCTGCTGACCATCACTTACAATTTTTTTCTTTGATTAATTCAGGATCTGAAAAAACTAGCAATGGCTGTGTCCTCAGCTTCCATACAGCACTCCGGTAAATGCACCTTACAAAGGACCAGATATACGAATGTTGATGTGCACATACTCATCATGACTTTGGTTTATATATTGTGGGACCTTAATGAGACGTGTGACTACGCCCCAGGTTCTAGCCTGACTCCGCCTCGGCAGTCACCTGCCTGCAGCCACACTCTCCCCACCTATCAGGTTACCTGACCACCCAACTCACTATAAATAGCACCCCTCAGCGCGTGCTCTCTCTCTTTCTCCCCGCTTGTTCTCCCCCAGCCCTCTTCTTTGTCTATCTCTCTGCCTCTTCATTTTCTCCCCTTTCCACGTGATCATGGCTTTTCTTATCTATTTTCTCCTCTTCCTTTGTCTTTCTATCTCTTTTCTCTTTTTATTTTCTTAATAATAAAACATCAAAGCTATGGGCCGTGTCTTATTAAACTCGCCACACGGAGCTAGCTGGTACGCGCCGTCTGAGACTCAGAGATTCAGCCACTCGGACAGTCTGCGAGCACAGGTAACAGGCAGAGAAATCCACACCAGAATGGCTCCGCCTTTTGCGTGACATTTCTCTGCATGCCCGAGCATGCCCACGCTCAGAGACCGGCCAGCGTTGTGACTGCCTGATCCCCATTAGGCTGAGGCACGCGTGCATCTTGCCTGCGTCCTCTGCTTATGCACGCTACCTTGGCCTGAGAGCGAGGCCCACGCGCCGCCGGCCCAGCCTGGCACGTGCCCCCTCACCACCACCCCCCCGCATCCGCGTGTGCGCCGGCCCCGCACTTTCTTTTTTTCCCCCCACAATATATAATTGTCTTTGTTGTACTTATTGGTAGGGAAATAGAAGCATGTGCAATATACAGGCACTCTCATAATCCAGGGAATAGGGGCCTGGAGAGATGGCTCAGAGGTTAAGAGCACTTCCAGAGGTCCTGAATTCAGTACCCAGCAACCACATGGTGGCTCACAACCATCTGTAATGGGAATCCGATGTCCTCTTCTGGTGTGTCTGAAGATAGCAACAGTGTACTCACATACATGAAATAAATAGATAAATCTAATTTTAAAAAATTAACACTGTTTGAAAAAAATTCAGGGAATAATGTTTAACTCATTATACATTTTCTAAAGAAGTAGAAGAGAGACTTTGAAGGTCCACAACAAAAAGAAATGATGGGAAGCAGGCATGATGGAAATGCTAATCACCCTGATATAATCCTTGAACACCCTAGACAGGTATCGAATCACCCCACAATGCTCCATAAATACATACACTCATGTGTCAAATAAAAAAGAAAATTGAAAATTTATATACATATGCATATACATCATATACATATACATCATCATATACATCATATACATCATCATATACATATACATCATCATATACATCACCATTTACATCATCATATACATATACATCATCATATACATCATCATTTACATCATCGTATACATATATATCATATGCACATACATCATCATATACACATATATCATATACATATACACATACACACGTACATATACACATATACATATACAAACAGGAAAGTATTCATAATAGGCCAGATGAATCAGGGTGGTGTTTTGAGTATCATTCCAGTTAACCACGACAAGATCGCTCCATGGGTATGCTGTGGATGGAGCACACAAGCTACCGTTGTCTTTCTCTTCTGCCTTTTCTAGGATGTTTAATAAATATCTTCTGGGACTAGAAGAATGCTCAGCAGTTAAAGCACCCGCTGCTCTTCCAAAAGGCCCAGGTCCAGCTCCTAGCACCCACGCGGGATAGCTCCTATCACCCACGCGGGATAGCTCCTAGCACCCACGCGGGATAGCTCCTAGCACCCACGCGGGATAGCTCCTAGCACCCACGCGGGATAGCTCCTAGCACCCACGCGGGATAGCTCCTAGCACCCACGCGGGATAGCTCCAGCACCCACACGGGATAGCTCCTAGCACCCACACGGGATAGCTCCTAGCACCCACGCGGGATAGCTCCTAGCACCCACGCGGGATAGCTCCTAGCACCCACACGGGATAGCTCCTAGCACCCACACGGGATAGCTCCTAGCACCCACACGGGATAGCTCCTAGCACCCACGGGATAGTTCCTAGCACCCACACTGGATAGCTCCTAGCACCCACACGGGATAGCTCCTAGCACCCACACGGGATAGCTCACAGCACCCACACGGGATAGCTCCAAGCACCCACACGGGATAGCTCCTAGCACCCACACGGGATAGCTCCTAGCACCCACACGGGATAGCTCCTAGCACCCACACGGGATAGCTCCAGCACCCACACGGGATAGCTCCTAGCACCCACACGGGATAGCTCACAGCACCCACACGGGATAGCTCCTAGCACCCACACGGGATAGCTCCTAGCACCCACGGGATAGCTCCTAGCACCCACACGGGATAGCTCCAGCACCCACACGGGATAGCTCCTAGCACCCACACGGGATAGCTCCTAGCACCCACACGGGATAGCTCACAGCACCCACACGGGATAGCTCCTAGCACCCACACGGGATAGCTCCTAGCACCCACACGGGATAGCTCCTAGCACCCACACGGGATAGCTCACAGCACCCACACGGGATAGCTCCTAGCACCCACACGGGATAGCTCCTAGCACCCACACGAGATAGCTCCTAGCACCCACACGGGATAGCTCCTAGCACCCACACGGGATAGCTCACAGCACCCACACGGGATAACTCCTAGCACCCACACGGGATAGCTCCTAGCACCCACACGGGATAGCTCCTAGCACCCACACGGGATAGCTCCTAGCACCCACACGAGATAGCTCCTAGCACCCACACAGGATAGCTCCTAGCACCCACACGGGATAGCTCCTAGCACCCACACGGGATAGCTCACAGCCTCTTGTAATTCTAGTTCCAGGGGATCTATCTGGTGCCCTCTTCTGACCCTTGTCTGCCACTTCCTATACCTGGTGAACTTACATCCATCCGCTCAGACAACACACACACACACACAGACATAAGACAAATAATTATTTAAAAAAAAAAAAAACCTTCTGCCTTGTAATCAAGTAATTCATAGTTTATGCAAGCACACATTTGAAGCCTGTGAAAACCCATTGACAAACTATGGAGTTTCATTTCAGTTGCCGTGATAAAATACCCTGACAACTTAGGAAACCAAAGAGTTTATTTTAGTTCACAATTACAGCTTAAGGTTCTTTATTGCTAGGAAATCAAGGCAATGGGAACTTAAAACAGCTTGTCACATGACATCCACAGACCAGAGCAGAAAATAAAAAAGGGGCACACACATGCAGAGCTGTCAGCTAGCTTTCCCTGCAGTTACATAGTCTAGGTCCTATGGGAGTGATGTGTGGCCACCTTCAGACTGGGTCTTCCTACAACGGTTACTGTAACCAAGACAACACTCCTCAGATGTACTTGCAAGTCAACCTGATCTAGGCAGCTCTCACTAAAACTCTTCCCAGCAGATGCTAGCCTGTGTCAAACGGACAGGTAAAGCTAACCAGCGCATGGACGGCTGACACTGTGTACTTTAGTTCCATCTAGTGGGTGCAGGAGAATATGCAACTAGGAATCTAAATGGCTTTTCTCAAAATATTTAAAAACTGTTATGAAAAGAACTTGGGGCGGGGGGAGAGGGGAGGAGGAGGAGAAGATAGAAGAGACAGAAAGAGAAGAGATAAAAGAAGACAAGAAGGTCCCGGGAAACATGGAGGAATGGAACATGCAAAATCCTTGAATCATATTTTATGTGGGGTAAGGGCTTCTTTAATTGGATATGGAGTCAATTCTGTCTGTACCTGGTATCACGGTACCTACTCCCCAGCAAGAAGTAGCCATGTGGAGTGGTCATCAGAGCATGGAGGACTACCACCTATTGCCTCCATCCCCAGCTCACGTACAGCAAAGCTTCTTATACAGCCCAGGTCCACCTGCCCAGAGATGGCACCACCCACACTGAACTGGGACCTCCCTAGCAATCAAGAAAATGCCTCACAGACTTGCCAATCAGGCAGAAACAATTCTTCAGATGAGACTCCCACTTCTCGGGTGTCAACTTGGTAATCAAGATTAGTCATCACAGTTGCTGCTTCTGTAACACAAATCTCCTACTTTTGTATTCCACAGGGGTGGAAAGAGGTGATCTAGGCCTCACTTCCAATCCTAGACACCCTGCCTCCCCTAGTCCTCTAGGCTCTGGGGCCTACCATTTGCTATTCTAATCACCTGAGATACCTTCTCACTGCGCTGCTGGACAATGACTTGCTCTTAGCTACCTCCACTGGAAAAACCTAAAAATGCAGATATATAAAGAAATTATATTACCATATAAATTACCATAAAAGTTATCCTTCCAGTCCCAGCACAAAGGGAAGCTTATATGTATCTAGACACAGATCTATGGTTGGCATCTAGTCACAGGTCAATAAATGCACACTGACTTAGCCATGTTTGAGTTGAAGGTTGTGCTGCTACAAAGCCAACTAGATATTTTTGGGAAACTATTTTTTTAATTGGTGCCAGATATGGTCTTAAACCTCTGAAAAGAAGTGTCTTGTTTATGCCCGAAAGGTTTTGCTGTAACTCTAGAAATGAACACCAAGCACAGAAAGTGAAATTGTGTGTTGGACTAAAGGCAATAAGAAAAGTGTTCAGAGTAAAGCAAGAAGGAACAGGGTGCCACATGCCACTGGTGGCCCTTGACCAAGCCCGGGGCCAGAAGGATAGAGCTGAGAAATCTTCCTCATGAGCAGCTGTCCGGAGGACAGGGAATGATCGACAGAGGACATTAAGCCAACTGGGAAAGGCAAGAACCAGATCCAGGAGGGGTGTGGGAACTCGAGGCAGCAAATATAGGCCAAGTGCATGATGGGAAAAAAAACTGGACCCTTTTCCAGGATGACAAAGCTAAGGAGCAAAGTAGGCATCACAAGGTTCTGAGGTCTTCGCTCTTCTATGAAGGGATACATACATGAGACTGGAGAGACAACTCAACAGTTAAAAGGGTTTGCTGCTCTTGCAGAGGACCATATTCCATTTCCAGAACCATGTCCAGTGATTCACAAATGCCTGTAACTCCAGCTCCAGGGGGCCCTGCCTCTTCTTCTGGCCTCCACAGACACTCGAACACTTGTGCCTTAAACAGGCATGCACATATGTGCGTGCATGCACAAACACACACAAATAAAATTATGAGATATATATCGTATATATATAAATATAATATATAAAATATATTCCTTGTATATTCCCTACATAGATATAAGATATAAGACATAAGATATAAGATAGATATAAGATGTTATATCATATATCGTATATTATATATCGTGTGTTATGTTATATATTATATATTATGTTATATGTTATATATCATATATATATATATATATATATAGAGAGAGAGAGAGAGAATGAGAGAGGAACAGATTATCAGAAGTGTGATAAGACCAGAGGAAGTGGGAGCATACCCACAGTCCGGCAGCTCACAGTTGGCATGGCCTCAAACCTATGGTGGACCTACCCAGCACATCCTATGGATTTGTTACTATTAAAAATAGGTAAAAGACCTTCAGAAGCACAGTGGGCCAGCATTAGGCCACCTCACTGACACAGTAAAGGAAAATCAGGGGTACTTTGTGACAAATTTCTACTCTTACCAAGTAGGAGACTGGTGACAGTCCAAAAAAATGAACCTGTCCACATCCAGTCTGATGAGCCGATGGGTTTACTGACGTTATCTAACAAGAGCATGCATGACTCAATGCATGCATCACTGAAAGGCTGAAGAGCCAGGAAAGCTGCATCCCGGAACTCGCTACAAAGAGAACAGACTCAAATAGAACTCGGGACACTCTTACTAAAGTTGAAAAGAAAACCTCCAGAGAGGGCAAAGCATGAATCTCATAGCTGCCTGATGAAGAAGCCATGTCCACCTGAGACATGCCAGCATGGAGGTCAGCCACAGGGTGGCAGGCAACCACATGTCAGGGAGGGGACTTTTAGAGAAAGAACGACTCCTAAAGAATTAGGGAAAACATCCTCAGTAAGAAAAAGAAAGAAAAAAAAGGAAAAAAATCACACTTTTCAAAAAACCAGGCAGACTTCTGGATCAGTTTAGCCATGCCCTATAAGAGACTATGAGCAGGAATTCTGGGAAGGAAAAGTATACTACCTTAAAGTGAACGTATTCCTTAGGGATGTCCCTTATCTGGGCCACTGATAAGTCATGTGAGTTACTCTTCCATTGCTCTGATAAAATATCGTGACCAAAGCAACTTATAGAAGAAAGAGATTGCTGCGGCTTATGGTTTCAGAAGGCTAGATAAAGTCCATAATGGCAAGAACAGCAAGGCCGCAGGAGCATGAGGCTGACATATGACATATTTAGTCACAAGCAAAAAGCAGAGAGCAAAACAGGCAGATGTGGGCAGAGAGAGAGAAGCAGTGTGAGGCTATGAACTGTCAAAGCCTCCAGTGACTACTGTAACATTCTTCTTCCTGCAAGGCTGGACCTCCTAAAGCTTCCCAAATAGCACCACCAACTGGGGGGGAGGGTGAATGTGTTCAACTGCCTGGGCCTAGGGAAGTCTTTGAAGCCACCATAGCTGGCCAACTGCATTAACTCTTAAGGGAGCATGGGCATGTCTCCATCTAGAGGTAGGTGCTATAACAGAATCTATTTGGATTGTTCAGTCCACAGTCAGGGTGACTTCATGTTTACAGCCCTGTACACATGCATATAGGGCCACACTCTGTGAAAGACTTCCCACATGGCTGAATGCTCTGTGGTCACCATCCTGAAATTCTTTTTCTCTGAATCTGTGCTTCCCAAGGGCTAGAAGACAAGTGTGAGTTGAGGGAACAGGCAGAGTCGCACACCCAATGCTCCACACCCAGGGCTCCCTGACTCATTTGAGTGATTCTCAGTGCTCAAGAGCACAGAGCTCTAGTGGACCCTGGATGTATTTCATTGACACTCAAAGCAAGTACATGGAACATTTACCCCTGCCCAAGACAGGCAGAAGTCACTTGTTATCTGAAGGAGCCAAACTCACCTCAAGACAGAAAGGAAACTGTGAGCTTCTAAGATCACAGACCTTAGTACTCCAAAGGTCAGCTGACTGTCAAGGGCATTGCAGAGTGGGCGGTCAGGGGTCAGGGGTCAGGGGTCAGGGGGAGAAATGAACACTTGTGAGCTGCTAAATGCGGACTAGTTATGCATTCACATTGAATAAATAGTCTTATCTTTTGGCTAAAAACTGTTCTTGCCAATTCTATTCAAAGGTGACCAGGAAAATCCAGGCAAGAAATGTATCAAGTGAATTTGATTTTGCTCCTCATGGCAATCAAGAGCCAACCTATGTACATTCAAAAGATAACTGAATTTGGGGACTGGAGAGATGATTCAGCAGTTAAAGTACTGGCTGCTCTTCCAGAGGACCAGTGTTTGATTTTCAGCACTCACATGGCAACTCACAAGCACCTGTAATTCCAGTTCCGGGGATCTGACACCGTGCGGACATCCGGCACACATACAGTGCCCATTTATGGTGCAGGCAAAATATCCATACACTTAAGATAATTTTAAGATATTAAAGGTAGGGGACTTTTATGCAAGAATTTTATGTAAATGAGTCTGGAAAGTGCAGGTAAAAAACTGGCAAATCTCAACCATACCCGAGTTAACATAAGAAATAGAAATTCCAAATAGCTCTCTATGACAGAGATTTGATCAATAATTAAGACTCTCCTAGGAGAAAAATGAATTTTATCTAGAAGTCCTAGATAAAATGTCTCACCGGGAGACTCAGCAAAGGTTCAAAGTTAGAAAATGCGTCAGATGCATGTGTATGCATCCAGGAAACAAACTAGCAAGACACATCCCTGCATCCCTCATGAGAACAAAGCTCATCCCTCAGTCGTTTAAAGACATCACGAGGAAGAAAAAAACCACAGGACACTTCCTCCAGTGAGCCTATGTACAACAACGCTAAACAAAACATTGCCAGCTCAATACTGTGATATAAAAAGGCAGGTGTTACTGGCATGGAGTTGCACACCTTCAACCCCAGCACCCAAAGAGGCAGAGACAGAAGGATCTCTGTGAGTTCAGGCCAGCCTGGTCTAAAAGAGTATACTCCAGGCCAGCTACATAATGAGATCCCATGTTTTTTTTTTTTTTTTTTTAAATAGTGATTACAACTGTGGCATAGAAAGATATCTCTGACCTCTGTACTCCACACACATGTGCATGTGTGCCTGCTCATATGTGTGCATATGCACAGATACACTGACTTGTCCAGAGGAATTCATGACATAAAATAAAATAAATATAAAATTATAATGATTCAAAAAGGTGGGGAGGGAAGGACATGGTCCCCATCTCATACTGATGGCATTGTAACTGAGAGCATTGGTTTTTGTGCCTAAAAGCCCCCATGGAATAGATATCTCAGGCAGTGGTAGATAAGAAAATCTGTAAGGGGCCAAGAAACATGCTCAGGATAGACAGACCACAGTGTCAGCGCTGAGATGGGATCTTATTCTTTGCTGTTTCAAAGCTCATATCCTTATCAAACCACAAGGAAAGGCAGCCATGCACACAGCATAGGGAAAAGGAGATTAGTCTCACTCAACTCCTCAAGCACAGTTGGGATGAATGAGCGAATGAGCTAAGAGGGGTGAGAGACAGCACCAGGAGATCCCTCCGTGTGGCGAGGACAGGGTGGAGAAACGAGGGTATGGGTGGCTGTTTATCCCTACCATGTGTACATGTACACAGTTTGCACATTGCTTCCACGCCACCCAGCCCTCTGATTCTCGGCATATACCCTGTCCTGACTGCCATGCTGTGAACTGTTTGTGAAAGAGCAGTGCAGAAGCAGATGGGCATCTGAGAACACGCGTTGCGTGGGTGTGGCCTGAAATAGCCAACCCACAATGCGATGTGACAGCATCGGGAGGAGAGACCTTTGGGAAGGATCAGGTAATGAGGGGCGTGGCTCATGGGAGGGATAAGTGTCTTTTAAAAGAAGCTTGGAGAATATCCATTTTCCTGGGCGAACACTGCTTGGGACACAGTGGAAGTCAGATCTCGGCACATAGTACCGGCCACCAAATCTCACCTTGCCTTGGCCCCACACTTCCCAGCCTACACACCTGTGAGAAAAATAAGTCTGTTGCAAGTCACCAGAGTGAAGGGGTCAGGTCATGTGTTAGAACAGCCCAGATGCACCAAGGCAGAAGCAGAGCAGAGGACACCATCTGATCCAGTGGGGGTATGGAACTGTAGACATGGCTATGGTAGCACAGCAAATGTAGCAGCCAGTGACATCAGCCTTCTGGTCTAGTCCCTGGGGTAAACGACAGTGCAGAAGAGAAGCCAGGAAAGGGAAGGGTGTGAATAATTAACTGTAAAGAGTTCTGTCTTGTCCCTATGCCCCTAGGCATGCACACAGTGACATCAGATAGGCAACTGGAAGCAGCTATGGGGATATAAAACAAGGGCGATAAGAACTTTTTTATTGAGATATATAGTGGGTTGACCTAATGCTGCTGTATTCTAATGCTAATTTGGGTCCCCTCCCCCCCCAAAAAAAACTGCCCCAACGCTGAGAGAGTCCACACATTAGACATCAAGGGACCCCGCCCCCAGTTAATTCTGATTGGTAAATTAAGCAAGGTTTTGGTTTCTTAGGCTGGAGAGCACCAGGAGAAGAAGGGGGGAGAATAGGAAGAATGTACAGGAGGGCAGAGGAGAGCTGCACTGGGATAGGTGAGCTATAAAAAATGTGGCCACATGGGCTGGCCGACTGCAGTGAAGAGCAGTCCAGATGGAATACAGAAATTTTGAGTAGTAACGCGAGTTACTCTGAGTAAGGAAGGGGATTCTAACAGCATGGAGGGTAGGCCGTTGCTCAGCTACTGTGCTGCCTAAGGCATATTTAAAAAATATAAAGGCTGTCTGTCTGTCTGTCTTTCATCTGGCAACTTAAATGGTCTAAAGCAGGGAGAAGCCCCATGCAGGGATTTATGAAATATTTTTATAACAGAGACATGCAAATCTTAAGCTAGCAGGATGGCTAAAGTTGAGTATTTGGGATAGTTGGGCAGTCCACATATGTTAGAAGGGACAGTCAAAGGAATGACGTCAGAACAGCCCCTCAGATGAGTGAGGAAGAGGTTGATTCACATGCTGTCTTCTGTGTGGACACTCAGGACTTTTCTGAGGATGTCAGGCCCACTGTCTCCCTCACAGGAGCGCCTTGCTTCCCCTGCCTGTCCACAAGTCTGTGCTGACAGCCTCTTGTCACCTATGCATCTTCAGTTTTGCCCCAGTGCAGCCTTCAACTCTGCAGCTTGATGAAGATGATTCTCCCACAGGTGGCCTGGAGCCTAAGTATTCCCAAAGGCATAGCCCATGCACCCACCTGCAGATATAGCCCATGCACCCACCTGTAGGCATAGCCCATGCACCCACATGCAGGCATAGCCCATGCACCTACATGCAGACATAGCCTATGCACCTACATGCAGGCATAGCCCACACACCTACATGCAGGCATAGCCCATGCACCCACATGCAAGCATAGCCCATGCATGCACTTGCAATCCTATCTGCTCAGTGTATTCTTGGTGATTGTATACATAACCTCACCTCCATGGATCTGTTGTTCTTGTTTCCTGGGATTTCCTTTATTCTTTTGTCTCTTCCCCCAGTCTACTGCCTCACCCAGCAGTATATTCTCATTTCTTTACTTTGAAGCCTCACTAACAGAATCCAGCTTATGGTTGTTAAATAAGAATGACCCTCCTCACTCCATAGACTCATATGTTTGAATGCTTAGACATCAGTAAGTAGAAGTACTTGAGAGATGTTAGGAGGTGTGGCCTTGTTGGAGTAGGTGTGGCCTTGTGGAGGAAGTGTGTTACTGGGAGGTGGACTTTGAGGTTTCGAAAGCTGAAGCCAGGCCCAGGGGCTCTCTCTCTCTCTCTCTCTCTCTCTCTCTCTCTCTCTCTCTCTCTCTCTCTCTCTCTCTCTCTCTCTCTCTCTCCTGTAAACCTGGATGTAGAACTCTCAGCTACTCCTCAAGTACCATGTCTGCCTGTGTCACCATGTCCCCACCATGATGACAATGGACTGAACCTCTGAAACTGTAAGCCAGCCCCAATTAAATGCTTTCTTTTATAAGAGTTGCTATAATCGTGGCACATCTTTACAGAAATAGAACAGTAAGACAGAAGTTGTTATCAGTTGTCAGGTATTGCTGTAACAAGCCTGACCATGCTGCTGGTGACAAAATGTGGAGTTTGGGACTTTGGACTAGGAAAGTAGTTGAATGCTTTAAGTGGGGTTTAATGAGCTGTAGTAGTTGGGATGTTGAAGACAGGGGTGTTGAGAGCAATCTAGGTTGTTATGGCCCAGCTCAAGAGGTTTTAAAGGAGAAAAATATGAGTAAGTGATCTAGAGACTGTTCTTGTAATATTTTGGTAAAGAACATAGCTACTTTCTGCCCTTCTCCAAAAATCTGCCTGAAGCCAAATTAAAAGAGTTTTGGATTAATGTCATTGGCAGAGGAGATTTCAAGACAGCCTAATATTGACTCTGTCATGTGGTTAGTAGTGGTCAGTCTTATGCACATCTATAAGCTGAGCAAGGAAAAATACAAAATCTACAGTAGATAGATTTGAGGAGAAAAGAAGCACCTGGAAGTGTAATGTGCTAAGCCCCATGCTCAAGGAGATAAGAGGTTTCAAGAAAAGCCTGATGCTAAATGGAATAAAGGGAGTAGTGACCTCTGGGCAAGCAGAACAACTTGACAGCTTTGGACATGTGGTTCTAGCTTTAAAGTAAGGATACAAGAAAGGTGTTGTGGAATATCCCTCCATGGCTACAGAAAGCTGTTGAGGCCAGGCATGTGTCAGGGCTATCCATGCACGGAGACCCAGAAAGGCCATTCCGTGAAGCTGTGAAGGTGAAGTCTGGATTTTGTTAGAGGCTCCAAGATGCTGGAGTTTCCAGAGCCTTGGGATATCTGCTAAGGAGAAGCATTAACAGGAAATAGAACTGTCCCAAGAGAAACAAGTGTGTTGCAGTCAACAAAGCTGAAAGGAGTTAGAGATTTGAAGAGTACATTGAGATCAGACATGAAGAGATTGAATTTGGAGATTTCCCAGCTGGCTCTCAGTCTTGTTTCTGTCATTACCTTATTATGCTTCCTTTACGCCCTTTTGGAATGTTAATATATCCTGAGTCACTGTATGTCAGAAGTATGAGGTCTGATTTTTTATTTTTATCTTGCAAGGGTTTACAGTTAAGGGATTGCCATGAGTCTCAGAAGAGACATTGGACTTTGAACTTTTAAACAGCATTAACACTATTATAGACTGTAGGGACGTTTGAAGTTGGGCTGAATGCAGTGGAATGTGGTAGTTTGAATAAGGATGTTTGAATGCTTCCCCATCAGAGAGCAGCACTACTCAGGAGGGATTAGGAGATGTAGCTTTTGTTGGAGTAGGTGTGGCCTTGTTGGCCTGGAGATGGGTTTAGAGACCCAAGCCAGACCCAGTCTCTCAACTCTCTTCTTTCTCTCTCTCTCTCTCTCTCTCTCTCTCTCTCTCTCTCTCTCTATATATATATATATATATATATATATATATATATATATATATATATCACTCTCAGCATCTCCTCAGCATCATGTCTGCCTGCCAACTGCCATGCTTCCTACTCTGATGAAAATAGACTAAATCTTTGAAATTGTAAGCAAGCCCCAGTTAAACACTTTCTTTTATAAAAGTCACCACGGCCATGATATCTCTTCACAGCAATAGAACACTTACTAAGACACAGCTAAATCCCTTTCTCTTCTAGGATCTTACATCTGGGCATCCAGCCAGACCATTTCTTCTGAATTCATCCTGTGCCACCAACTCTCAATATCTTGGGTGTCACATGAGTGATGCTGGCCTATTCTTTTTACTTCCAGACCTGAGTCATCTTACTTTTAGATGTGGCTCTCAGAAGACTTCCCCATTTCCACAAATCAAAGTTCACCCTCCCCAAACACTGTACCCCATGAGGTGAGTAGCCTTCATGGTTTTACTGACAAAACTGTCTGGGCATCAACACCTCTGAGATTTTATATCACACCTGTTCACACATGGGTCCCTTCTCCACAGCCCAGATTATATCACTCTTGGAGTATTGTCTAAATCCCATATCTTCTGAAATCCTTCATGTTTCTAAAATATGTAGCTCGAGGAATGAAGATATACATACTCAGTGACCCAGAGTGCCCAGTGAAGGCCCATAGCCCACCAATCAAAATAGGGAGTGGTCAGCAGTATCTTAGATGCCCCGGGGGATGGGGTGCCTCTGATGCAGATGTCTGGAATGAGAAGAGAGAGAACTAGATTGGGGTGTTACATAATCACAGATAAAGAGGGACAGATTTCCAACATGAATAAATAGCAACAATGACAAACATGTCTATTTTGATTTCCTGGGAAATATTGTCCTTTTTTGAAGTTTATTGTGTACTCCCAGATGCACACCCAAAGACATTTTTTTCAAGAGAATTTTTAGAGTACACTAAACAATGTCAAATTGAATACATTCTATTTTTGAATTCCTGCACCTAGCCGCAGTGGGAAAAAGCTTTCACATCTATCAGCAGGAATGTTCCAGATTCAACAAGCAATTCAGTGACTTTTTTTTTATGTGCATTGCTTTTTTTAGCCCCCAACTTACTATTTATGTGGTCAATGGAAACAGTGGTCAGCACTAAAGAGACGACACCACATGACAAGCAGTGAAGAACTGTGCCTGAGGAGGACTGGGCACTTTTATTGCTCTTCCCCCACTATAGAAGGACACAGGCCCAAGTTGTCTCTTAATGTATAGGAACAAGTCACATAGGACATTGAAAATCCTCTTGCCTTACTTTGTTTTGTAGCTTAGATATGTATCAAAATTACACTATCAAACCCAAAACCTTGGTACTAAGAATGCAAATGTTCAGTGTGCTTCTCTCTGTTGATGTGCTAAAAAATTGACCAAATTCACCTTAGGGAGGAAAGGGCTTATTTCATCTTACATTTCCACATCACAGTCCATTGTTCCAAGGGCATGAATCTAGAGGCAAAAACTGAAGCAGAGACCAAGAAGAAATGCTGCATGCTAGCTTGCTAAGTTTGCTTTCTTATATTACTCAATACCACATTAATCATCAGTCAAGAAAATGTCCTTACAGACTTGTCCACAAGCCAATCTGATGGAGGAGATTTCTCAATTGAGGTTTCCTTTTCCCAGGAAACTCTAGTTTATGTCAAGTTGGCAAAAACTAACCAGCACACCAAGGGATACTCTTCCACAGAGTTCTCAACTCAGCCCATCAAGTAAGTAGAAACAAGTCCTTGTAGCTCAGAGTGTACACTGGACTAGAGTGTGCTCTATGGTGAATGTTTCTCAGGATCCAGCATGGACATAAGAGTCAGGTCAACTGCTTGGGACTAAAGAGAAGGTAATATTTCTTTCCACTAGAGACATCACTACCCCTGAGGTCTTTTGTTTCCAACTCTCCTTTGAAGTTTATCACCAGAATTCTAAGTCACACATGGCCTTGATGTTACCTTCTTCACTCTGGCATCTCTCCCTCAAGCCATGACCTCTACAACCACTCTCAGGACATGATGGATATCAGAAGAAATGGGAACCTCAAGACAGTCAACAGATGAAGACAACAGGCAACTCAAGGCCAGTGAATGACCAGTTAAAGGGATGAACTAGACAATAGATATGGCCATATTCGAAATTCCAAGTCTTAAGTTTGGGATGTTCTATAGGGAATGTTTAAGGTGGTTTTGGTACCCCAGACTACACTTTATTTGTGTCTGTTCATGTCTATATGTGTGCAAATGTCCATGTACCTATGTGTGCATGCATGTGGAAGCCAGAGGACAACTTCGGGTATTATTACTTAGACACTGGCTTTGTTTTTGTTGTTGCTTGAAGCAGGATCTCTCACTGGGACATGGGGCTTGCTTATTATGCTCCTAGCATCCAGGGATCCTTCTATTTCTACCTCTCTGGCTCAAGGATTATAAGTATACACTACCACACCTAGCTTTTTATGTGGGTGCTGAGGCTTGAACTAAGATCCTCAAGCTGTCAAGGCAAGCACTTAGTCAACTAAGTCATCTCCCCAGGTCCCTGTTTCAAACATTTCATGAGTCAAAAAAATATATAGCATATATAGTTTCTGCCTTCAATGAACAGTGCATCTAGTAGGTAGACCAGTTGTCCCATCTCTTTTCCACTGCCAACTAGATTTTTATAGGGCCTTTTGCAGTGATCCATGAGTGTAGGATACTGAGAGTCCAAGGCTGAGAACTAGATCGCCATGATATCTGGCAGTCTTAAAGACTTTTCCTTCCTTGAGTTGAGTCATCAGGGGAGTGTGTGGGGGGGTAACATCTCACCTGAGTTCACATACCTTCAAGCTATATAAAGAATCATTTAGTTTGCCCTCTCCATGCTCTACACCCCAGAAGATACAACACCTACTTCAGGACACACTGAGTATCTGTAACCAACAGAAGCATTCATGATTCTTAACCATGTTCAGTCATGATCCCTAGGTTTGTACCTAGAGATGGTGCAGTTTCCCCTAGTAGGATGTACCCTGTACCTGTGACTAGCTGAGGCTCTCTAACCCATGCTGGGTTGAGGATGCTTGAAACTGGGGTAATTTTTCAGCTTGTCACTTTGCTTTCATTTGTGATGTACCACAAATCTGTCCTGATGCACTGCTTCCTGAATATATGCAACTGATATCATTATTCAAAAAGACAAACGCAAAGATCTTTAAGGTTTTTTTTCCCCTTGATGCCTTTTGCTGGGCTTAAAGGAGATGCCACCTGTAATGTAGCGACAGTGTTCATAATTTTGATGATGCTAGTTTCATGATGCATGAGTCTGTGATCTGAGACATTCATCATCATTTAGATATCGCTGTGGTGGGTGGTACACAATGAATGTGAGCATAGAGTCCGCCCTCTTTCTCCCACTCTTTATTTCTCTGACTACAGAAGCATGCACACATCATGATGTCTCCACACTGACATAAGCACAGGTGTATTCTTGGTTACGTCAGGAACATTACAAGTCTCTTTTTTCCCCCACAAAGAGACAGTGGAAATATTTAGGAATGGTACTAGAGAAGGTATGTTTGCTGCTAATTTCTCTGAGTCCAGGTGGGGAAGAGAAGACACCCCCCATACAGTACTTACAGAAAGTCTGGCACAGTGTACATTCAATAATGTTATAGACAGGGTATAAGAGAACTATGCAAAGTCATGGGGTATCTTGAGACCACAGTCCCAATTTGAAGAGGCAACTACGAGGAGTCATTACCAGCAGTGAGAGACCTTATTTAGAGGATTCCTGATAGGGCTTATGACCTTCAGGAGAAAAAGGACAGCCTTCAGTGACCCACAAGGAGGAACATAGCTTTGGCCAACAGGGTTCTTCAGAGTATCAGGCTTCAGGCACCTGATAGCAATGAAGTAATGAGCATTAATGATGTACATGTGGAAACAGCCAGAGAGAAAACAGAAGGACTACGGTGGTCTTGGTTAAGCAAATTACACTCCTGTCCTCATTGGCAACTACAGTGAAAGTTGGGAGTTCTAAAGAAATGAGCAGAGTCCAGGCTTGGTGGCCTTTAATCCTAACCTGGGAGACAGAGATAGACTGATCTCTGTGAGTTTGAGGACAGCCTGGTTTACATAAAGAGTTCAAAGCCAGAGAGAGGGAGAGAGAGAGAGAGAGAGAGAGAGAGAGAGAGAGAGAGAGAGAGAGAGAGAGAGAAGAAGAAGGAGGAAGGGAGGGAAGGAGGGAGGATGGGTGGGAGGGAGAAAGAGACAGAGTGAGGAGAGGGAGAGAGACAGGAGAGAGAGAGAGAGAGAGAGAGAGAGAGAGAGAGAGAGAGAGAGAGAGGTGTCTTTATTAAAAAGGAAATGGTGGAGTTGGGAAATGCTTATCTGACAAAGTGAGCCCACATAAAAACCTGATGTGGTGCTTGTGTGTAATCCCAGTATCAGGGGTACTGGATAAAGACAGGAGGACACCCTGGCTATTGCTTACCAGTGAGTCTAGCAAAACCAGAGCATTCCAAGCTCAATGAGAGACCATCTCAAAAAATAAGGTGAGGTTGATAAAGGAAGATGCCTGATGTCAAACTCCACATGTGTTCATGTGCATACACAAACACACATGTACTCAACCAACACATACACACACACACACAGAGAGAGAGAGAGAGAGAGAGAGAGAGAGAGAGAGAGAGAGAGAGAGAGAATGGCTATTTCAAGTAAGCAAGATGAAGTGTAGAATACTCATACACACGGATGCAGACCTTGACTTAACTTGGGAAGACCCCTGAGTAGTTGGCGTCCTGGGGTGTACACATCCATAGAGTCTGAGACCAGAAAAGAAGAGGAAAAACAGAAAGTGTTCCTAGAGGCATGGCTGGGGTCTAACTTGGCTTTCCACAACAGCTGTGTGGCTGACTGCAAACATTCACAGAAGAACTGAAGGAGAGAGATCATCACCCTGAGCATGGAGGCATCACCTCTGACCTAGGAATGTTTGTCATGACTGGGAGAAATGAAGCTGTTTTTGACTTCCGCAGAAGTCAGGGCCTGAGGAACAGGGCTTGGGAGCTGGTTTTTCTGGAGCCCCTTTCCACGTGGCTAATCGACAGCTGTTTTGACAGCCTCCTATAAATACAACTCAGGCAACAGCAATAGCATTTCCTGACTTGAATCCAGTCAGAGAAGGCATGCTCACCAATGAGTCATGCTTTCAGATGCCACAGTGGGTTCCGGGATCAGAGGCTTAATGAAGTAGGTCACCAAGAGAAGGACATGTCTGGGGTCCCAGTTATTTGGAATGTGAAGGTCCTGAAGCATTTGGCCCTTGTTTGGAATTGGAATGGAAAACAGTAGGGATATTCAGGGCTGGAGGGCATCAAAGCTAAAGGCTTTTGTGGGCTGCCTTGTCGCTCATGAGAAGTCTCTGCATTCCCACACATAGGCTATGCAAGCCAGTTTTCTCAGGGGAAAATCTCTTTCTCAACACAAATGTATCTCTTTGTCTGAGAAGCGGTGTACCGGTTGGTTGTCACTGTCAACATGACATAACTTAGGATCACCTGACAAAGGAAATCTTAGAGAGGAATTTCCTAGAGCAGGATGGCCTGTGGGCACGTCTGTGGGAGACTGTCTTGGCTGTTAACTGAGGTGGGAAGGCACACTCGGGATTAGGTGGCACTGTTTCATGGGCTCACCCCTGAGCTGTGTAAGAGAGGGAGAAGCTACCTGACAAATGAGCAGGCAACATGGGAGCGTTCGACTCTGCTCCCGACTGGACATGGCTTGCCTGGGTGCTCAAGTCCCTGCCCTAACATCCTCTAAGTGATGCAACTGTAAGGTCAGGATATTTGTCGTTGCAGCAGCAATGTAAACAGAACAAGTGGTATGTCAAGTGTTAAGTTAATCCCCTCACTGCAGCCACGGTAAATATATTCACAATGGAGCTGGCTACTGAAATAACACATACATGCATACATACATACATATGCACATACATACATATACATACTCATACATACACACATACATACATACACATACTCACACATACACATGTATCCACATACACATACACACTCATACATACACATACACTCACATACACACAAATACACACATATATATACATACACACATACACGTACTCGCACACCCACATGAATACACATACAAACATACACACATACACATGTATACACATACACACATACACATATATACACATATACATACACATACACCATTTCATGCTTGAAAGCCTTTGTTTTAAGATGTTGATTAAAGGCAATCTTTTGGCAGAAGCTTTTGAGATGAGGATCACAGACATGCCAATCTGACTCCTGTGCTCAGTAATCATATAAATTAATAAGGGATGCTTACCCATAATGTTTCCATGGTCAATCAGACTGGAGGTGCTACAGTGACAGGCCTAGACCCAGGAGACATTCAGAGTCTTTTCTCTTCTCTTCATAGAGAGTAGTGTCCCAATTGCTTAAGAGGCAAGGAAGGTGGCATCCTGGCCCGGGGCTCTGATAGAAGTCATTGTGGCATGCAGCAACTGATACAAGCTTTGATGTCATTACATGCTGCTAACAGTGAAAAAAAAATCCCAACAACCAACCAACAAACCCACAGAGCTAGAGTGCTTGCTTGGCATGCACAAGGCCTTAAGTTTGATTCCCCCAGTGCTGCAGGAGATCAGGAGCGATGGCACATGTCTATGAGCCCAGCCCAGGAGCAGCAGAGGCAGGAGCATCTGTTTAAGGACATTTCCAAATTCATAAAAAGTCTTAAGGACCAGGAGAGTGATGGAAAATTCACATTGGAAGAGCCCCACGGTAGACAACACTGCTGGAGGCAACACTAAATCATGCTACAGGAAGAATAGATGTAGCTGGCTCTCCAGAGAGCCCTGTAGATCTTCTTTGTTCTCCACTGATTCCCCCTCCCTCACCCCTCCAAAGCTCCTCTCGCTGACCTACTTTTCCCATGGAGTCCTGGCCCAGGCTCATGGCATGGGAAGCTATGGCTTGAAGGTCCTCAGAGAACAGATCCCTGCCCTTCCCCCTGCCCCTCCCCCCTCCCCCTGGCTGAGCAGGTGGCTGCTGCTTGGGGCTGGCAGTTCACCCATCTAGGGACACATCAGCACTGACAGCATCCTTCCAGGAATCCTACAGAGAAAGCTGGAATACAGACAGAAGCCAGCGGTGTGCTGGAGTGAATGAGTTGGGCAGTTTGCCTTGACGATGACACACGGCTCCTGCTGGGAGACTTGCTCATCCAGATGACCTAAGAATACAGAGAAGATGCATGACTCCCTCCCGTGACATTTACTCACTGCCCTTCCAAACTGTGCATTTTTATTCCAGCAGACATCTCCAGGAAGAAAAAAAATGGAGCTCGTCCAACCTCTAGAATAGTAGGAGGTGTTAGTGATGTTGCTGTTGTTGTTCAAACATGTTTAAAATATGTATCCTTTGAAGTCCTAACACTATTCATGAAACTATTATCAGTAACTAAGTGGCTCTTTGGTCTTGATGGAAGGTTCATTACCCTGTTACAATCCAGCCCAGCCTTCATCCTGTCACAATGTTACAACCCAGCCCAGCCTTCATCCTGCTACAATGTTACAACCCAGCCCAGTCTTCATCCTGTTACTATGTTACAACCCAGCCAGCCGTCATCCTGTTACAATGTTACAACCCAGCCCAGCCTTCATCCTGCTACAATGTTACAACCCAGCCCAGCCTTCATCCTGCTACAATGTTACAACCCAGCCCAGTCTTCATCCTGCTACAATGTTACAACCCAGCCCAGCCTTCATCCTGTTACAATGTTACAACCCAGCCTAGCCTTCATCCTTTATGTGATGAGCTTGCTCCACTTATTGCCTTTTAGTGAATGTGGGATGGCCTCTCCAAGCAGGAACAGTCAAGAACATGTTTGTGTGTGCTCACTCTATGTGAGAGCTCTGGGCCCTGTGGGAGGGACTCTCCCTACAGCCTGGGATTTCAGAATGATCACACCCAATCTGCCTGCTCTCTGTGGAGCTGCTAGGATACTCTCAAACCATAGGGTGAGGAGAAATCAAGGAACAAGATGCCTTGCTGCCAAAGCTTAACTAGAGCACTTCCATCTTTGCCCACTGACCTCTGTATCTGCTTTTGACAGCTCTCCAGTCAGGGTTGTACCAGTTAACTGTCCCAGGAACAAGGCTGCCTACCCAGCAACCGCACTGTCAGCAACATTCCAATGTATGTTTGTACATATGTATTACCCATGGGGACGTGCACGTGTAGAAATCAGAAGTTGGCATCAAGGTGTTTCCTGAGGTTGCTGAACACCTTATTACCTTGAGTAAGCCTGAGACTCACCATTTTAGCCAAGACTGGCTAACCAGTGAGTTCCCAGGATCCATGTGGCTCTGCTCCCAGTGCAGAGTTATAAGCCAAACCCAGCTTTCTGTGTGTATGCTGCGATTTAGCTCAGGCTCTCATTAGCCACTGAGTCATCTACCCAGCCTCTTGTAATAATGACTTAAATAGCTCCCACTCTTGGGCTTTGACAGGTAAGCTAACATAGGCAGGGTTTGACTAGACAACTTACCAGGCCCAGATCACTGCCCTGTGCCTGGCATCCATTTTTAAGGCAGCAGCGGTCACAGGCAAGCTTCTGTGTCAGCTCCAGTGGTACAGGGACCACTGTGTATGATCTCTTCAAGTCTCTGTTCTTGAATGATGCTACCATCTCAGATCACATGATGGAGCTGACACCACTCAGCCACAGAGCTGCATGTCTCTGCCGGAAGGGAAGGGGAAATCTGAAACACTTTCTAAAAATTATCTAACTGCCATGTTACTCCTAATATTTCACTGGGTTTTTCCTTTATATTCAACTTCCTCTCTCCTATACCAGAGCCATAGAAATATGCTTAAGAAAGACACTTAAGATCACAGTACATTAGTTAACTGATCTTTTCTATAATATATGTTTAGTATCTACCTACCTAGAGTGGAACAGAACCCACAGCAGGGAAACAAATCTTTCTCAGCCCATACACTGTCAAAAGCCAAACTGTAGAGGGCCCGTGAAATAAGGCTGATCCTAATGGAGGTGCTCTTGTGGTATAAAACCCTGAATTTTGAAGCTTGTATAAAAGTGAGAAACTATCTCCTAGCATTTGGGAAACTTGAGGAAGATCATTAGGTTTGAGGCTAACTTGTGCTACATCACACACACACACACACACACACACACACACACACACACACACAAATGACCATAAAAGTGAAATATACCATTAAATTTCTATCTCGATTATACCCTGGCTAGTTTTGTGTTAGCTTGACACAAACTAGAGTTATTTGAAAGGATGGAACTTCAACTGAGAAAAGGTCTTTATAGGATTCTACTGTAGGGCATTTTCTTAATTAATGATTGCTGGGGGAGAGCCCAGACAATTGTGGGTGGTGCCATCCCTGGGCTGGTGGCCCTGGGTTCTATAAGAAAGCAGACTGAGGAAGCCATGAGAAGCAAGCCAGTAAGCAGCAACCCTCCATGGCCTCTGCATCTTTTTCTGCCTCCAGGTTACTGTCCTGTTTGAGTTCCTGTCTTGACTTCTTTCAATGATGGACAATGAACAATGTGAAAGTATAAGCTAAATAAACCCTTTTCTCCCAACTTGCTTTTTGCTCATGGTGTTTTATCATAGGAATAGTAACCCTCACTAAGACAGATTGTGTCTTGAAATGAAAAAATTTTACATATTCAGTTTAGTGAAATGTAATATCAAAAGTAGAAGGTGAAGATGTAGGCTCACTGGTTCACTAGTATGCACAAGGCCCTGGGACTCATCACTAGCATAGCAAAACTAAATGAAGAAATGAAATGAATAAATCGTGACACTAAGCTGTAACCCATCTTTTGCTACTTTGTGGGTTCTTTTTTCTTCCTCCTTTCTGCTTCTTTTCCCACCCTTTCAATCTTTGATCCTAACACTAAAGAGGAGAGAGAAAAGAACAGGGAAAAGGATGAGACGTTACTGTTAGATGATTCCTGCTCATTGGGGGGGGGGTTCGAGATCTTTGGGGCAAGTTTGATCTTCACCATCAGGATATCTAATTTCTTCTTGTTTCTTCTTTGTGCATGACTACTTAACAAATCTTGACTGACAACACTCAATGGCAACCAACCAACAACCTTGCCTCTCAGGGCCCTCTCGAAAGTCCTCAGAATTCCAAACAGTACACAATCACAGAAATTATCTGCAGCTGGCAAAATCAAGCCCCTTCTAGAGCATGAGGCAAATCATAGTCAGCTGCTATGGACAAGATGGAGCAGCCCTATATCCCACACCTGGGATTAGAACAAAAACATATGCCCATAATATTTCTCTGTTTTCCAAAGAAACTGGAACTCCAGAATTGTCACTACATTAAAGTTCACCTGGCAAAGTCACAGGAAATAAGAGGCAAAGAACCCAGAAATCTTTTCCATCGAAGTAAAGAAACCACTGGTAAAATTTGGCAGGACCATATCTCAGAGCTCTGAAAATTAATGCAAGGGTTGGGAGTCTAACACTATTCTATGAAAAAAAATCTTTGTCAAATTTTAAAGGGAGTATGATGGTTTGAATGAAAATGGCCTCCATAGGCACATAGGGAGTGACGTTCTTTGAAAGGGTTAGGACATGTGGCCTTGTTAGTGTAGGCATGGCCTTTTGGAAGAAGTGTGTCACTGGGTGTAGGCTTTGGAGTTTCAGAATCTCAAACCAGGCCTAGTGGCTCATTCTCTCTTTCTGCTGCCTGCCTATCCAGATGTAGAACTCTCAGTTCCTTCTCCAGCACCATGTCTGCCTGGATGCTGCCATGCTTCCCTCCAGGATGATCATGGACTGAACCTCTGAAACTGTAAGTCAGATCTAATTAAATGTTTTCCTTTATAAGAGTTGCTGAGGTCATGGTGTCTCTTCACAGCAATAGAAAGCCTAAGACAGGGGGTACAGAGATAGTTCAGTCAGTAAAGCACTTGTCCTACCACATACACACATGTGAGGACCAGAGTTAAAATCCCTAGCACCCAAATAAATTCTAGGCAATGTGGCAGCCACCTGTAACCTCATCAGTCAGAGGCAGAGACAGGACATCCCTAAAGCAAGCTGGACAGCCAGTCTGGCCAGTCAGCAACTTTTAGCTCAGGTGAGAGATTCTGTTTCAATATATAAGATGGACATCAATCAAGGAAGATGCCTTAATGTCAACATCTAGCCTCCACATGGACACACATAAATACATAAGCACACACACACATTTGTAATGACACACACATATGCACACTCACATGCCCATAGGCACATACACTTGTGAGGACACACACTTGTGACAACATAGTGCACACACATTCACACTCACATGCATACATAAGCACACACTTGTAAGGACACATATACATGCACACTCACATACATACATAAGCACACCTGTGAGGACACAAACACATGCACACACACATACACACTTTCATGCATGTGTGTGCAAATGAATCAACAAACAGAAAGCCCAACACTAGCCCCTGCAGCCTGCAGTTGCTGGATGAAATAGGGGACAGGAATCAGAGGCAGGAGACAAGAGCAGAGAGAAGGGGACAAGGGACCGGGGACAGGAGGTACTAGGAAATCTTTTTGGTGGGGCTCTGGAAATGTCCATACGTAACAGTTCTCTTTGCTTGGGCTAGTCCAATGCTTTTCCCAGGTCCAACAGCTCCTCCTCTAAGAGATAACTGCAGAACCCTGTGGTTGCTTTAACAAAAACAGGCAGCAATAGACCAACCAGGAAGCTTAAAGATAAAAACCAGAGATTAGGATGCTCATATGATTTTTTTTAACCCCTTGGGATAATTGAGGGATCTAAAAGTCCACATAGTCACATCATCTTTTAGGCGTGCTTAGGCAAGTCCTAAGCATTTGCTTTGCAATGACCTCAGACTCTGTCATGAACAGCAGGCCAGAGGCAGAATTGTCACCTGCCTCGAGCTGCTGAATGCATGCTTCAGGATACTCATAGATTCCCTCATGGGAAAAGGGGGGAGGGGCAATGACTTGGGTTCTAGCCACTTAAGGGAATCTTTTTGTCTGGCCTCTGAATTAGTAGTGCTGGACTGTTGGTGACCAAACATGTCAATGTTCACTTAGAAGAGTCACTCACAAAACAACAGAACCCTTACATAGAAACAGTCAACTCGGTGGAAAGGGAGGGATGTGACGAATGTTGGCTTTTGCCAACAAACATGACACTAGAAAAGAAGCCAGAAAGTTTTAGAGGGGAGACGGGGACAGAGAAGGTTCCCAAGAAAGCCCAGACACTGAGACTGCCAGATTAAACTTCCATTTAAAATGCACTGAAAGGGCCAAAGGGAGCCACGTCTGAAAAGATAAGAGCAGAAGTGACATAAGATCTTGCCACATGGAGAGCATTGACAAAGGAAAAGAACTCAACATCTCTGATTGAAAACTCTAGAAGTGTGGGACTCAAATGAAGTATTCCATAGAGGAACTCAGAAGCCAAATTCAGCAACACATTTGAAGACTGCCTGATTGAAGTGGAATCAAGCAGGAAGTGGAAGAGAAGAAACTGGTACAACTCAACGGTGGTGAGAAACTCCCCAAATCTGAGATCTACACATCAAGCATCTCAATGAACTCTGGATGGAATTGACTCAGATATTCACATTTAGACACTCCACAATTGTGCTAGGAGAAAACAGACAGAGAGACAAAGAGAGTCTTGAAGGCAGCAAGAAATGACCCATCACATATAAAGGAGCCTTGGAAAGATTAAAGCCTTATATCTCATCAAAACCCAATGTAGACAAAAGTCATGGAGGGGGAAACTCACAAAAACATATATATATATATTTCTCACAAAAGAAAGGTGAGACAAAGAGCACCAGATGTTCTGGTCTATATGGTCTGTGGTGATGTCTCATCATTTGCTATGAGAGTAGATTACCATGCACTTGTGACATAAAACAGCATATATCTATTTATTGACTTACAAGGTCATAGATGAAAATTAGGCTCAGGGTATGGACATCCGACTTTTCCCAGGCTCCACTCCCTTTGGGATAGCCGGGAGAGATGCTACTTCCCTTCTAATCTATCCCCTAAAGGCTATCTACATTCTTGGTTTATGACCACAGGCCCAGAGTCAAAGCCGAAACTCACTGTTCATAAGTGCATCCTCACATCTTCTCTGGCTCCAACCCTTCAGCTTCCTTCTAGACCCTTGAGATGTTGAACAGGAGTAAAAAGACAAGCCAGGGTCATCATTCCATTTTGATCCTTAAGTTAGAAGTGTCTGCAAAGTGCTTTTTACTTTAAAGGGAAGTGCCTTTTTTCTATTTAGACTGTTATAACTAAATATAAAGTGGACAACTTTGTGAACAGCAGAGGCCTATTTCCCATAGTTCCACAGGTTAAGAAATCCAAGATGAATGTTCCTATAGTTCTCTGGTGGCTGGTGAGCCTTTCTCTTAGGGTGAGGGAGAAAGATGGCTTTCTGAGAGCCCTGTTCTGATGACACTGGTCCTAAGTCACCTCCCAAAGGCCCTGACTGCTAACATCATCACGTTGGTGGTTTTCAGTTATAAATTTTGAGGAGATTAAAACACTCAGACCAAAACAATAAAACCATTGGTTCCAGGGATAAAGGGAACATACCTTGAGACTGTTGTATAACTTTTTCTGAGGGGATGTAAAGAAATGTCCTCTTACTTCAGACAGGGCACTGATGAGACACAAAAGTAATAGTTCCATTCATGTCCAACTTTGTATACCAGTAGGTTTCCTGGGGTTCTATCAGGAGTATGGATGAGTAGCTACTTACAGGAACACAGAAAACTCAAAGGCAGCTGCATTGTTGAGAAGCTCATTCCAACCTGAGTGACCATTCAGAAAAGCTGCACCCCCTAGAGCTTCTGCAGAATTTGCAGGCTGCTCCACAGGTTAAAGAGTCTCCTCTCTATAGTAATTCTGACTAAAGTCTTAGGGAGGGAGGTACCTTGAAAGTCCTGTAAGTTTTGGGGAATTCATGAGACTTGTTAGTTTCATACATCCCAAGCTTTATAAGTCTTGTTGACTTCCTGTATCTCATGAACCTCTCTCTTCCCTACAATTCTGAGAAATTTGCCACATAATAGGAATCATCACTGGATTGGCCAAGTCTCCCTGTCTGAGAGTAAAAGGTTAAGGACTATTCAAACAGGATGTTGGGGTATCCACACTTACCAAGCTTTCTGATTTTTGGGACTTTACAGAATCATGAGGATTCTGACTGCACCCAGACCAGACATCCAGAGTCAGAACCTTTGCCATGCCACCTGGATATTTAAAAATATATATATAAATAAAAATCTTATTGCTCATAATGTTAAAAACCCTGACCCCTTGGGGCCCATTGACAATATTCACAGTTCAAGGAAAAACAGTGTCATCTTATGAGAAACGTCTACAATTCCTTTGACACTTGGGAGCCTGCAGGAGCCAGGGTCTTGGCCAAATATTTACCTACTTCACTGAGGGCCTCTATTTTTGACAAAATTTCTCAGATTATATTGGTGTACACAGAAGTGAACCCCGAAGGGAGACACTGGTCTGCATGCGGCCTCCTAGTGTAAAGTTCATCTGTACCTAGAGAAGGACTGTGTTATCAAGGAGACCGAATGCCTAGGCAAATAATTTGCTTGGGGTAGGGTTTTGAAAGCTAAGGCATCTTTTCAGAGCCCTGTCTGGACACCCAACAGTGAGCAGTTCGGAGGGCACACATGCCACGCCCACCATGCAAGTCATGCACACCACACACATCACACATGCCACACAATTCTTTTTCCTTTTTGGCATGTGTCTGCATGTGTGATCAACATGCCTCCATATGTGTATTTGTATGTTGTGTGTGTATGTTTACGTGCATGAGGGTGCACCACTGTATGTGAGTATATGTGCACATGTGTGCGTGCACATGCGTTCATGCACATGCAGAAGTACAAGGCTGACATGGGGAGTCATTCCTGCCTGCTCTCCATGCTATTTGGTGAGGCAGGATTTCTCAACTGACCCCAGAGTTTACCATTTTAGCTAGCACCACTAGCTAGCTTGCTCTGGAGCATCCCTTGCCTCTGCCTTCCAAAAGCTAGAATTGCAGGTGGGCCATGTTCACCTAGCATTTGGGAGGGTTCTGGGAATTCAGACTCTAGTCCTTGAACTTGTATGGCAAGCACTTGATCCACTGAGCCATCTCCACAGCCCCTCGAGGCCATATGCCCGGACCTCGAGGAAAAAAACAGATTTGGATTCATGTCTGCAGGGCATAATGCTAGAAAAGTCCATGTGGTCCTCTTCCTTCTGATTCAAAATGACATCAGCTAGTACTGCTACCAAGGAAAAGGATACACAAGGGGGAACTCTCCCATCAAGAACATGGCTCGAGTTTATGATGCTAAGAATTTAGGACCATATATCTGCAAACATGTGAGATTCTTTTAAAAAAAAAAAAAGAAAAAAAAAGCATACCAAGGGAGCTCAGAGATCATCCAGTAAAGCAAGGAACCAGCCCCACAGGACCCCCCAGCTGTGCTTCCATGTTCTCTTGTTCCTTCTGAAATGCAGACATAATACTGGTCTTAGACATGCATATTGAAGTGTTATGAAGGGGTGTGTGTGTGTGTGTGTGTGTGTGTGTGTGTCTCAGAGGTCAATGTCAGATGTGATTCCTCTGAACACTGCTCACCCTTTTGAGGGGTACAAAGACAGGCTTTCCTACTAGCCTAATCTCCCCTAATTCTGCTAGACTGGCTTTCTGAACAGCAAGACACAGGATCTTCCTGCCTCTTCTCTGTTTCCCCAGCACTAGGACTTTAAGGGTACACCAATCTGCCTGGCTTTTTTTTACTTTTTTACCAAACTTAGGTTCTCATGCTTGAATAACAAGCGCTTTACTGAGCATCCCCTGCACCTCCAGCCCAGGGACACACACACATTAACTGTACAAAGTAGTACAGGCAAAGGATACAGGAACTTGCCTCTAGTTTCCAAAGCGTGGAACTTGCCAGAGATAAATGGTGAAGGCTGTTCTAAAGCTGATCTGCTTGCCTCTGTGTTTTTGAGTTGTTCATCTGAAATGGGCAATTACCTGTCATCATGGGAGAATCTCAAAATGGAAACACTTGACAGGAGCCAAAGCAAAAGAAACCTAAGAAAGCACAGATCTTAAACATCAAACAGGCAGGACTTCTCATGGTCTTCCTGTACAGTCTTACATGTCAACCGTGAGTAAACACGGCTCAGTTTGTCACTCTGTCTTTTGTGACACGTGCTCATGAAGATTTCTTGACTTAGAAATCTTCAAAGCAACAGTGCCCTACCACGAAAAAAAAATGTAACAAAGATCACAAGTAACATTCCCAAAGTGTCTCTCTAAATCCCTCTCTGAGCCTTCAATTAAAGGAGGAGGCCGTCTGGACGGCCAAGGCTGCAAGTTCTGCATGAGATCATGGGAAGAGAGCAAGGCAGAGTTTATTTATGACTGTGTTGATCACCCTGCTCCCTGGTGGGGAAGTAAATACCTGCTCTTCAGATGTACCCACAGGACAGATCCTGTGTGCATCCAAAAATGCCACTCCTGGCAACATCATAGAGTACCTGTGCCTAGCAGTGCTCATGATCCAACATGGTCTTCTGGGAGACATCAGAAATCATCTCAGAGGCAGAGATGGGAAGTCAGTGAGGCAGCCCACGCTCCCGGGTCAGAGGTAATTGGTTCTAGATTTGTGAGCATGATCTGAGTTCCAGATCCCCCTACATCCTTCCTCCCGCCCTTGTTCCCTCCCTCCCTTTCTACCTCCCCACTTTCTCTCCCTCCCCCCTACTCTCTGTGAGGAGGTGGGATGGAATAGAGCCATTGCCCCTGTACTATTCCTAGATTTTTTTTTTAATTAATGGACGAGCGTACATTTTACAGTAGGAATGGTATTTCATGAGAGGTGAAAACTTTAAAAAAACAAAACAAAAACAAACAAACAAAAAACTTTGTGAAGCTTGTTTGGAACTTAGTCCTTTAGAGAAGAGCACTTGTAGAAGCAGTTGGGCCCAGAGGACTGACGATTTTTATCACCTGGGTCTTTATGGACAAAGATTGTCCTGGGCCCCACTGCAGATCCTAGAGTTCTGCTATGGGTGGGTGAGTTCTAGAAGCATGCCCAGGTCTTTCAGGCAGGTTTTCCCCATCTGTCTGAAAGTCTCAGCTACACAATGTTACACATGTAATTCCAGCTTCCCACTTCACATCTGGAGGCTTGTCCCATACCTCCCTCACCATATCTGCTGGGTATCTTCTGGTATCACTACTATGGTAAGAATGTATTCTTAGGGCGCGCGCGCGCGCACACACACACACACACACACACACACACACATACCTACCTGTACACTCTCATACACTGTGATTTATACAGTTTAAGAAACTGGAATAAACACCCTATTAAATAAAGGTTGTGTGAAGTATGTCAACATACAACACAATCTTTTCCCTAAATGGAACCTTCTAGTTCTTTGGGCTTGAAAAAATGAGCAGTTGTTCTTTGTCCAAGATATTGACAATTTTGAACTTGATCATCCACATTTGAACCTCTAGAGGGCAGTAGATGTTCACAGTTGAAATGATACTATGTTTTTGTGTGTGTGTGTGTGTGTGTGTGTGTGTGTGTGTGTGTGTAAGGTGTGTGCGCATGAACACATGTCTGCAGTGTCTATGTGTATGCACCCACGCGTGTGCACATGTGTATTTTTATGTATGTGCATGTGTATTTAATGTATGTGTGTCTGTGATGTGTATGCAGAGTGATGTAGTGAAGTGTGAAGCATTAGAGATGTCCCATGTCCCTGTGTATACTTGTGTGTGGAGCAAAGGCAGGTCAGGTGGTGGGTGGCCTCAGAACTGCAGACAGCCTGTAAGCTGAGCTGATGCAGCTCAGGAGAGCCAGAAAGATCATGGCTTCTAGCCAGTGCCATGCTGGCCAGCCAGAGTCAGATGCCTTGCAGTAAGGCAGACTGAGCAGCAGAACCCAGGAAAGTGGTTCCTGCCTTCTATTCTCCATCTGGAGCTGTGGCCCTTCACTGGAATGTGCTTTTTTATCCAGGGACACTTTCTTGGAGGTTGGGGGACTGGAGGACTGGGAGTCTTTCCTTACCTCTTTCTATTGGCCCGCCACGGAGATCTGTGTCTTCTGTATCTGCGTTCACAGATCCTCCCGGCTGTTTGCAGGGGAGCGAGATAGCTGACCTTAGGCTGAGATCTAGTCAGACCACCTACCCGGGGCGGGAACAATGGCTGTGGAGCTGCCCCTGGGAGGCCTCTCTGTTGGAGACTGTGGCTGGTGATTACTTTGTTGAGCGTCTTCTGAGAAGACAATGGAAAAAATGGGGCTTTAATCGTCTGGGCCATCTGATAAGAAGGTCCAGGAAAGGGGTTGATAAGGAAGTTTGCAGAGCCCAATGACCAGAAGACAGGGAGAGTCCAGGCAGCCCCAGGTGCCGACGACTTCCGCCGCGTGGACCTGTGGATCCCCTCCCTCCTTCATTCCTCTGTAATGCCAGGCTGCACTGCCTACTTGGAGAGCTTGGGGAGAATTAAATGAAACACGGAGGGTGTCCGGGAAGGCTTTGTATTCTAAAGTGTGGGTGTGTTTCTACTGCTTTTATTGGCAAGGCCGACAAGGTTTTCCTGCTTTGGCCTCCCTCCTTCTCTCTGAGAGAACAGTTCAAGCTTCTCCTCGCTCTCTTTAATGGTCCTGGGGAGTTCAGACTACAGCCAGGCTCTGGATAACTTTGCCAATCCTCAGATAAAGAACTGAAGGAAACTGAGAATTTAGCTTGGGAGCTCTGGTCCTACCCAGTCCCACCCAGTGGCCTCTCTTGTTTGCAGGAGTTCATTGGCAGCCTCAGGCTGCTAGCTGGGTTCTAGGACCATGAGGAAGGTGAGACAAGGTGACCATCCCTAGCCCTGACATCTGGGTGTCAACACTTGCTGTTTGGAATGGGAACACAGAGAGCCTTGCCCTGGGGTGGCCCCTGAGTACTATTCCTACTCGTTTATTTATTTGGGAGCCAGGGAGACAGCCTGAGCTGGGGCGCACTGTTCCCACAGTGGCCTTTGACCTTGGAACAACCTGCCGCTGCCAAAGTCTCTGAAGCTCAGCCCTGGGGACATGGGAGTAACCCTTTGCAGGCTGGAAAAAAATGGGGAGGGGGGGTCACCTTGACTGTGCAAGGCCTCTTGGTGCTTAGGTGCTCCTGGTGAACTTGACCTCTGTCCTTAATTATTTACGTCATGACCAGACATATCCAGTTTCTTCTCACCCAGGCTCGGCTTATAGTAAGAGCTTCCTGTTTGGTTAAAATGCACTGAACAATTCCTACTAAGCTCCATGTTCTATTTTAAGTGAAACAGAGTTTCCCTTGCCAGAAAAAAGCAGCTCAGCTTCTCTTATCATCTCCCCAGAGGCTGCCAAGGTACCCAAGACTTATCCAAGGTAGCCAGGAAGATTTCTTAAGAGAATCAGCCGTCCGCAGAAACTGTTTTCAAGGAGTGACCAGACATGATCTGGAATATTCCATTGTGCAATGGGAGAATGCGTTATCTTCCCCAAAGTGCTATTTCCAAGGACGAGCCACTGTTGAAACGAGACAGAGTCCTCACTGCTCAGCCCACATGGCTATTGGAGAGTCTCTGGACTGGCCAGACTTCCCAACCATGCCTGCTATAAGGAAGATAGGGGGTGAGCTGTCCTGTGACAGAGGAGGGGGAGTAGGGATGCCCAGCTGAGATGCATGCATGCCTCCACATCTTCAGACAAATCATATTATCATATTAACATAAATGCTGAATGCACATATGTGCACGTGCTTGTGTGCATGTGCGTCACACACACACACACACACACACAAGATTCTTTCTTTCGTCTTATTCTGCCTTTATCTACTTAATCATTTTTGGTCCATCCCAAAGAACAATGTGTTGGACTGAGAAGGGAGCTTTCTACACAAGCATGAGGATCTATCTGAGTTAGATCCTCAGAATTCACATTTAGAAAGCCAGATGTAGAGACATGGCTTATGGCTTATAACCCCAGTACCAGGGAGACAGAGACAGTGGACCTCTGGGAGTTAATGGCCATTTATCCTAACCAACTTGATGGGCATCGGACCAGTGAGGGACCCTTCCTCAGTGAAAAGGTAGATGGCACCTGAGGAATGACACCTGAAGTGGTTCACAGGCCTGCTAAGACATATGTACACATATATGCACCTATACATGCATGCACCTTCACACACATTTACACATATACATAAAGGCCCTGGCAAAGATAACTATATAGATAAAAAAGATAACTCTAGGCCAATAAGAGTCACTCTCTCAAAACAAACAACTCAAAGGGGGATGGCTCCTAGGGAGTGAAATCTGGGGTTGTCCTCTGACCTCTAGAGCATGTGTACCTGCAAACACAATAAACACATGCACACACACACACACAGGCACACACTATGTTAATTCAGCCAAACTTGAGCAAACTAACCTGAGGAGAGGCATGCAAAGTCCGGCAGATGATCAGCAAAGCAGCAGATAGTCTGTCACCTTCACCAGAGTCCCTCAAGAGCACAACGTGGAGGGCACTCCCTGGATTCCTAAAGACATGGTCCTGCAGTGGGTGTCCTACGTTACATACTTTTATATCTAATGGTATAAAAAACATTTGCAAGTAGGATGAATTTGACATCACTCACTGTTCAAACTGATCACAGAGGCATAGAAACACTGGCTTGGCTTTCCCCTCCCCCACCCCCCACCCCTCCTGAGGGACACAAGAAAGGTTGAAAGGAAACCTAATACGATAATCTCCAGGTTTCCCCACAAATATATTTGTACAGAAGACGTGTCTGAAACTAAAATTTCACAGAAAAGCTGCCTAGTAGCCCCTGATAGAGGAAAAACCTTTAATAGAGCTAATGTCATATCTGAGCAAGGAGCTGAGAAGATGGTTTGATATGTAAAGTGCTGTCCACATATGCAGGAGAACCTGAGTTCGAGTCCCAGCTCCTGTGTAAGGATGTTGGGTATGGTGGTGCACACTGTAAGTAAGTTCAGTGCTGGGGACACAGGGACAAGGCTTCCCTTGGAGCTGTCTGGGGAGTCAGCCTAACTGACAAACTCCAGGTTCAGTGAAAGACTCTTATTTCCACAAAGTAAGGTGGAGAGAGATTGAGAAAGACACTGAAGTCAGCCACCCACCTCCACACACCCATCCACCCAAACAAGACTAAAAATAAAATTAAAACTTTAAAAACGGGACTCCGGGAAAGGTTAAACCCAATGGCTCCTTTCCCTCCCACCAGGTAAATCCTCAGAATCAACAAGAACTTTCAGCTAGAAACACAGCCTGCCAAGTGGCTTTTCCTTCCACTAACGGGTGGCAATCTACACTATCAAAGGTGCCGCCATTATCAATGCTGGCGTTGAAGTCAGTGTCTGTCATCTAACACCCACAGGATATATTTGAGCATGCGAATAACTCCATTTCACAGATGAAGGAGCAAGGGTCTCAGTTTAAGTGACGAGGAGGAAGCCTTCCCTAACTTGGGCGACTTGGCAGCCACTTTTGTTGCTGTGGCAGGATTGGATGGCAAGGTTCTTACCCAGCAGGCAAAGGGGGCGCCCCGCAGCTGGCGCTAGGCCCAGGGTCTCCGAGGGCGGAGTCCACGCCTGAGGGCGGTGATGGCTTCCGGGGTCTCAGTCTCTCTTTTGCCCGTTTCTGTGGCAGTGTCCACACCGGGCTAGCCCAGGCTGGAGCTTCTTAGCGTGTGAGCTCTGCAGTGGCTGCTCGGGTTTGGTTGCTTGCTGGCCCTGTGTCTCTTTGCTCGCCCTTGCTTCCGGTTTTTGTTCTTTTGGTTTTTTTGTTTTGTTTTGTTTTGTTTTTAATCAGCCTGTCTGTAACCCTGCAGGCTTGATCTTGCAATCTCGAACATTCAAGGCTGAAATGGAGCCTCCATTTCTCTAGCAGTGACTCCTCGGGGATGTTAGTGGCGTAGGTTCCTCTCCGTGGGTCCCATCTTGACTCTGAGGACTGTGGGGGATAAACCAGCACAGGGTGGTTCTCGCTGAGACTTCATTAGACTTCTCAGGGGAGGCTGAATCATTGCGGGGAGAAGCTGAACTGGGGGTTCTTTTCCGTCCATGGGAACCCCTAACCCATGGAGATTAGAAACATACACATTTGAACATATTTTGCATCCAGTTATGTGCTGGCCTCAGAAAGAAGGGTAGAAAGAGGTTAAGGACCCCTACAGATCAGTCAACTTTCAGTCACTGTGACAAAGCACCCGAGGTCACCTTATAAGAAGAAAGGTTGATGGAAGCTCACGGCGTCGGAGGTCTTGCTCCATTCTCCCTTGGCCCTGATGTTTCAGGTGCTTCTCTGTGGTGATTTACATACACATCACACTGTAAGGACAGGGGATAGGAGGCGTGTTCACCTCACAGCCTTCTCTAATAGATGGCAGCCAATCCTGTAACACAGTGGTCTTTTTCCTAAGTCTGTCTGGGAACCCTCTGGACTGCTCACTGCAGTGGCCATCATGGACCCATCTAAAGCCTCGCTCAGCAGGAGTAAGCTCTATGAGCTTCTGGGAGATAACAGGTCACCAGGGTCAAGGTCACTGCTCAGACACACTTTCCTCTGCCACCCAGCGCCTCTTTCTTTTCCTTTCTTATGTGTGTGTGTGCATGTGTGTGTGCAGATGTGTACATACATTCCAGAGGTCCACCTCATGTGCTCCTCAAGTGTTGCTACCTTGAGTTTTTGTTTAGTTTCTTCCTTCTGTTTCTAGTTTTACTAGACAGGGTCCTAGGATGTTGCCAAGGACACTAGGCTGGCGAGCCAGGAAGCTGCAGAGATTCTCTTGCCTCTACCTCTCAGGGCTGGGATTACAAGTGTACTCCATGCTTGGCTTTAAATGAGTTCTGGGGAATCCAATGAAGGCCCCAATGCTTGCACTTGTATCAAGTGAGGTATCTTCCCAGATACCCAGTATCTCTTCCTTTCCTGAGGTTTGCTCCCTCTCCTCTCCAAGCCGCTTTTGGTCATGGTGTTTATCAGCAAAAGAAAGCAAACTAGAGTCTCCAAGGAATGGAATTTCTCCCTGAAGAAGGATCTGGAGGTGGGGCAGGGCAGAATTCCTGGAGAGATGTTTACCTTCACGCAGCTCTATCTCGTTGTCAGTGACTTCCCCAGCAGTGTCCTGGGCTCCTAACATTCGTGAGCTTCCCTTCCTGGGGAATCACATGTTTTCTTAAAGATGCTTCCCAGGAGACACAGGCCAGGATCCCTCAGGAGGTGTTCAAGCTAAGCCAAGGTTCCATCATGGCCCCTCCACTCTGGGTGGGTTCTGACAGGCCTAATACTAGGTGCGAATATTCCCTGGGTGGAGAAGAATGAGCTCAGGCTAGACACGTCTCTTAAGTCGAGCCAATCACATATTAAAATTGGCTAGTTCTGGGCAAGACCTTTGACAATTTTAGATTAACTAAAGTTGTATGACATTATTTATATTACAGTTTATATTTTTGATATATTTTTGTTTACACTGAGTCTTATTTAAAACCCTTCTCACCCCAAAAGTAAAAAAGATAACTTTTCCTCTCCCTCCTCTTCTTCCTCTCCTTCCTCCTCCTCTACCTCCTTTCCTCCCTCCTCTTCTTCCTCTCCTTCCTCCTCCTCTATCTCCTTTCCTCCCTCCTCTTCTTCCTCTCCTCCCTCCTCCTCTATCTCCTTTCCTCCCTCCTCTTCTTCCTCTCCTCCCTCCTCCTCTATCTCCTTTCCTCCCTCCTCCTCTTCCTCTCCCTCCTCCTCTATCTCCTTTCCTCCCTCCTCCTCTTCCTCTCCTCCCTCCTCCTCTATCTCCTTTCCTCCCTCCTCTTCTTCCTCTCCTCCCTCCTCCTCTATCTCCTTTCCTCCCTCCTCTTCTTCCTCTCCTCCCTCCTCCTCTATCTCCTTTCCTCCCTCCTCTTCTTCCTCTCCCTCCTCCTCCTCTACATCCTTTCCTCCCTCCTCTTCTTTCTCTTTCTCCTTTTTTTGTTTTCATGAGACAGAATCTCAATATGCAGTCTAGACTGGCCTCAAACTCAGAGTGATCCTCCTGCTTCAGCCTCCCAAGCGCCAGAGCTGCATGTATGAGTCACCACACCCAGTTAATAAAGATAACTAAAGTCATCATCTAGCTATTCTAGGAGTGTATGGTTTTTCCTTTTGTGATTGCTTGGCTTCCTGCTAATGAAGATCTTCCCAGTGTTCCCCAGCCTAAGAGCAAGTGTTCTTTCTGGGAAAACTGATAATCATCATCTTGTTTTCTCTGGATATTCTTTCCAACCACCACAATCAAGCTCAGCACAGTAATTAAGCACCACTAAAGAGCTTTGCTTGGTGACTGTATGAGCCTCCCTCCCACTGAAATGGTGTACCTGTGTGCACATAAGTATCTGTGTATGTGTGTGCCCATAAGTAGACATATGTGTATATGTATGTGTACATAAGTACTCGTGTATATGTATGTGCACATAAGTATCCATGTGTCTGCATGTATATGTGTGTGCACATAAGTATCCATATGTGTGTATGTGTATGTGTGTGCACATAAGTATCCATATGTCTGCATGTGTATGTGTGTGCACATAAGTATCCATATGTGTGTATGTGTATGTATGTACAGATATGTATTCATTTGTGTGTGTACATACTTGTACATAAGTATCCATGTGTGTGTATATGTGTATGTGTGCATATGCACACACATGTTTTATGAATGATTCTGCTGAGAACATGTGTGAAATGTGGTGGGTAGTGCTCAGCCTGGTCACACTAATGTGTCTTCTATTCTGTGGCATGGTTACCACTTCACTAGGTGACGAGGACAGCCTTCATTATCTCACCAGATGATGTGGTCCTTGTCCCACTCTGCTTTGAACCTGACTTCCAGAGGCCATGTTTCTCTTATGAGTCACAGGATGAAGACATCCTGACACTGACAACTCACAGTGTCCCCTGGCCTTCAAATGCTGCTCTAATGTAAAGCATCCCTGGGGGTTTCACGTATCCCTGCCAATCAGGGATGGAATTGCTGCTCCTGTCTGGTCATGGAAAGCAGCAGGCAGAATGCCTAGGAATGGCATGATTGTGTGCCAGTAAAAATGTGTTTATAGACATTGCATTTTCTATTCTACACAATTTTCACGAAGGATTGTTAACATCTTCCCCCCCCCTTCCTTCTTTCTGCTTTTATAACCATGTCACAGTGACAGAAAATCAAATGACCCCAACACCTCACCTAGAAGACTGAAGACTTGTTGACTTTTTTTCTGGGATCTTTTTACAGTAGTGGAAATCATAAAGGCTCAGATCCTCTCTCTACAGGGGACTGGTTAAACAGATTTGGTGTACACATACAATATGGGGTGACAGATGCCAGTCTTTATAAAGACACTTGTTTAACCCCTCATGTGCTCAAAGGTGACTTAAAGACACAAGGCTAAATGAGAAAGAGAAAGATGGAGAAACACATTATGCCCAGAGTTGAGAAAAAGAAAGTTCAGATAGATGTCCATCTTCTGATCCACATTAAAATATCTGGAAAAAGACACAAGAAAGTTGACAGTGATTACTAATGTTGTTTTTACATTTGTTCTGAGAATCTGATCTGACCAGGCTGTGGTAGGAGGGAGAATTTTAGCTGTGCAATTTTTAATATGTGTAATCACTTAGTTATATAAGTGTATTTATTACCTAATTAAAATTTGAAGGTAAGAAAACTAGGTAATGTCTCTGATATACATAAAACCCTAAATTATTCAGAATATGGACTTAACTATAAATTATTTTAAAAGGTTAGGTTGTATCATGTGAGTACACACATACACACAACCTTGAATGTCACAAATTGCAGAATGGCCTAAAATCTCATTAAAATCTAGGACACACTTAATGAATGGATAAAGAAAAATGTGGTCTGTGCTCACAATGGGATATGGTTCAGCCACAAAAGCTGATAACCTGTCACTGGCAAATTCCACGGAACAGGAGGACCTTGGGTTAAGTGAGGTGATTCGGGCACTGAGAGACAAATAGGGCATGATCTCAGTGCATGTGGAATCTGAAAGTTGATGTCATAGGAGAGACTGGGACGATGATCACCAGAGGCTGGGGAGAAGAGAGCAGGAGAGAGGGTGGGAGAGACTGAGCACCAGGTGCAGGGTTACAATGAGACAGGGGCAAGGCATGTTGGTACTCTGCTACAGAGAAGTGGGGAGTGATGCTAAGTACATATTACCCCACATCCATGGGGTAGGCTGTGAGAACATATGGAGAAAGTCCATGGTACTGTACTGATAAGTATCTAAAGGGATCAATCTATGACTTGATCATTATGACTGGTTTAAAAATTACGTAGAGCTCGCAGTACTCCATAAATGTGCACAGTTCTAACTTGTTGATTAAAATTTGGGGGTGTGCAAGTTAAGTTGGGTTAAGATCCCATGTCACCACCCACTCAGTTGGAAACAGCTACAAAGCTTGCTACTGTCCAGGGCTGGTGATGGGTTGTGCCTCTCACCAGCAAACTGCTATGGAGAGACAGTGCATTCAGAAGACAATTCCATTCCTCAGTCTCCCTTTAAAAGTATGTGTGTGCAAGAATACGCACACCCCAGTTGGTCAAGCACTTCCCTTACAAGGGTGAGGACCTGAATTTGAGATGCAGAACTAATACTAAAAAAATTACTGGAGGTGATATGCATGCCCGGAACCCCAGCTCTGCAGGGGCTCCTGGCCAGCCAACCTCACCAACCAGTGAGCTCCAGGATCAGCGAGTAAACTTGTTACACAATTAAAGGAGCAGAACAACCAGGAGAGATACCCAATGTCAACCTTAGGTACACACACACACACACACACACACACACACACACACACACTTGCACACATACAGATGTTAGTGTGGTTGTAGGTTTATCATGGACTGTTTAGAGATGTGGGTGTCACCCATCAAAGAGCCTTTTATGCTGACAGCAGTATACACAGAAGCAGTTAACCTATCCTGATGGTAAACCAATGTCTCACTTCTAGCTAATTGCCTTGAAATATTGGAAAAATAAGTAGGCTGTAGTAGCCTGATGCCCAGGGCTGTATGCCCACTCTAGTCATAATCATACCCATCCCAAAACATTGGGGTGCCAGCACAGATTGGACACGGCTTCCCAGTATTGTCTCTTGTGGCAACAGTGTGCCTCCAATGTTTGAGGGTTGAGGATTGGAACCCAGACCAAGGTCAAAGAAAGCAAAAGACGGAGCCAGAAGAGGATGGCCTAGTGAACAACTTCACATCACCCAAATTCAATGTTTAAAACAATTTTCTCACTGACAAAGGTCTTATCTCCATTGGCCACAAGATGCTAATCCCCTCCCAAGTCAGGCCAGGATTGCTCGCTACAGCTTTCCTTCCCTGACATCCAGGGCAGAGACCCTCAGCAGGCAGCATCCCGGCCAACACATAGAGATGCACCTACAAGAAAACTACAAAACTACACCAGGATCCCTGGAGGTGACATACGCTGTCACCCACTAGGCTGTGGGAGCTGGTGATGTTGAATGAAGGCCCACAATTGAAGGACAGCACATGGAATCATATGGAGTTCCTTGGACTATTGCAGGGTCTTTGTATAGTCTACTCATGGGGGACTTCTTCTGTCCTCTCTGAATAGGGTAAGAACATGTACCCCCACCCCCAAACCAGGACAGTAGTTATATATAAAACCAGAGTCCCCCAGACTCAAAACCCCACAGCTCTGCCCGGTGACAGGACACTATAGCAGTGATTCAGATGTTGCTTTTGCACAATGACCTCAAATCCTTGCACATTAGGGAGAGATTACGCCGTCTGCTCACCATCTGCTAAGGACAAAACAACTCATCTTTAAAGTCGTCCTAGGAATTGGGTCTGTGGTTCTGCCAAGGATCATGGACTTACAATTTTAGTGCCTTTTAAAGTTGCTGGTCACCTTAACTCGGATTTACAGCAACCAAGCCAAAGGTCATTAGACCAGTGCCTTGGTGACAAGACACCAAGCAAAGTGCTAGAGAGATGGCCCACCAATTAGGAGCACTTGTTGCTCTCCCAAAGGACCTGGGTTTGATTCTCAACGCCCACAGGATGGTCACATGTCTGAAATCCCAGTTATAAGGATACAACACCTTCTTCTTCTTGCCTCTGTGGGAACCAGGTGCATACATGGTACATAGATATATACAGTCAAAATACCCATATATAAAATAAAAGTAAACTAATGTGAAAGGACACGAAATCATTTTAGCCCAACACATAGAGAAGCACCTACAAGAAAACCTAATCTCAAAACTACACCAGGATCCCTGGAGGTGACATACTCTGTCACCCACTGGGCTGTGGGGACTGGTGATAAAGGCCCACACTTGGAGGATAGCACATGGAACCATATAGATTTCCATTTGCATTTTAGAAGTCTGCTAAAGACTCTGGCTACAGGACCAGATGGCCCTTCTGAGAATAACCCAGTGACCAGAAGAGTTATAGAGGAGGGAGGGAGGGAGGGATTCACAAGGAGACTGGAGCGATAACAAAGATGCTTCCAGAAGTGACTCACTCGGGCGCTGGCGGGAAAGGAGCTGGGGAGCATCTCCACCAGTGTTTTCCTTTTTATGTGTGCGAGCGCTTCATCACAGAAGAATCCCACGCTACAAAATAAAGATCACTTCCAACTGTTTGACATGGACATTATGGTTGATCAAAACCATGTTTCCTATGGGCAAGCTTGACTGGCAGCCATGGGTGTTCAAGGATCCACTGCACTTCTGATAGAATGATATGTCTGTCAGTAAATGGAAACTTGCATTTTATTAAATCAAATAGATAATAGTGAATAATGGATAAATAGATGATAAATAGGTGATAAGTGATAGATAGAAGATAGATGGATGATAGATAGATAGATAGATAGATAGATAGATAGATAGATAGATAGAAGATAGACAGATGATAGATAGATAGATAGATAGATAGATAGATAGATAGATAGATAGACAGACAGATGATAGATGGATAGATAAATAGATGATAGATAGATAGATAGATAGATAGATAGATAGATAGATAGATAGATAGATAGAAGATAGATAGATAGATAGATAGATGATAGAGATATAGATGATAGATAAAATAATTGACTATAGATAGATGACTAGAAGAGATTGATCATAGAGTGCTGGTCCATAGGACCTGTGATAGCTACAAGAGGACATCAAACTACTAGCTAGAAAATTAGAAGGAAAAATGATATCATATTTCTGACTTGGGCATTGGACAGTAGGGAGAAGGGAGACAAAGGGTTCCACATATGCTGCCCGATCCTGAAGCAAGCACAGAAGACATTGTTTTAATGTGACAATATCTGGACTTTGGTCATTGCACTGGACTGGGAAATGTGATGTCTGTGATGAGACTCTTCCTACCAGTAAACGGCACAGGATCCTCAGTTCCTTCCCATGATGCAAACTAAAGGGAGCAGAGACCCTGTTCTCAGAAGATGGGAATGCGTCCCTAGGATTTCCCTGAGCCCAGCCTATTCAATAAACAGGTTGTCCTAACGTCCTTTCTATTGCTATAATAAAACACTCTGACCAAAGGAACTTAGAGGAAGAAAGGATTCATTTGGCATATACTTCCATGTCACCAGTCATCATTGATGGAAGTCAGGGCAAGAACTTAAATAGGAGTTTGAAGCAGAACCCATGGAGGACACTGCTTGCCTGCTCTCTCCTGTTCTCTGCCTCATCTTAGTTATCTTTCTTATATAACCCAGGACCACCTGCTCAGAGAACAGCGCCTTCCACAGAGGGTCCTCCATATCAATTAGTAATCAAGGCAGTTTCTCACAGACATGGCCACTGGTCAGTCTGATTTTGGCAGCCCCTCAGCTGAGACTCCCCATTCAAGTGACTCTAGGTTGTTTCAAATTGCCAGCTGCAGTCGACTGTGACACTGGGAACATGAAGGTCTGGCTTCTCGTTACTGACCTCTGGCAAGCATCAGATAGAACAGAGGGAAGCTGAGGGTCCAAGACTTAAGATGCATGGCAAGGGTGTTTCCTGAAGTACACACCCTCTGTCACTGGGTATGAGCATAGCATCCAAGGCACACACAATATCACTGTTCCTAAGAGTCCACGGGTATGGAAGGTTCAACCATCAGTTCCACCAGGTCAGCACCTTAGGGTCATCAGAAGATTCTTTCTATAGATCACTGTACTGTGGAGCTGTTCATTGGCTCATTGCAAGGTTCAAGCGGATGGGAGGCAGGAGGGAAGTTACTAGAGGCCTCAGTTAGAAAGCTGACATTTCTTAAGCTTTGGAGAAGTCTCTGTTGATAAAGTATTTGCTGTGCAACCAAGAGAACCCATGTTCGGTGCCACAGAACCCGTATTAATAAAGCCAGGCAAAATAGCATGTACCTATAATCCCAGAACTGGAAAACGGAGATAGGGGGATCCTTGATGTTTGCCAGCCAATCAGCCAAACTGATTCAGAGTGTCCCAGGTTCAATGAAAAACCTTGTCTCAAAAACAAACAAGAAGAAGAGGGGGGGGGAGGAGGAGGATGAGGAGGAGGAGGAGGAAGAGGAAGAGGAAGAGGAAGAAGAAGAACAACACAACAACAATAACCAAGACAGAGAGTGATGGAAAACACCCTGGATATCACACATACACACACTCTCACTGTGTTAAATTTTATGAAGGACGCCAATGTGTTCACTGAGATCATTTTTTACAGTTTCTGAGAATAAGGATAACGATCAGTCTCTGCAACTGTCAGCAGAGAATTAGTGGGGAAACAGTCAAGTGAAGAGAAGTCAGGTTGTCGGAGGTGGGCAATCTAGAGACAGGAGTCATTGTGCACAGAGTTCTTAGGGCTTGCTTAGCTTTCAGTCGGCAAAGCTCGGCTGAATGATTGGAGACCGTCTCCCAAGTATATGCAATGGAGCTTTAGAAAGAGACAATGCTTCACTTTCAGAGATTTTCCTTGCTTCCGATTTCACCCATAAGAAGCGATGGTGCCACTTATCCCTAAGGAGTGGCCCTTCATCCAGTATCTTTGCCCTTCAAAGAGCATCCTGTGCTAGACAGCTGTTGAGATCTTGGCCCATCTTCTCTTTGTACTTCACTTACAGGGGTAGACTGTATTTTCCAAACACAGATTCCACTGCATCTGGTTGTGGAGATGTGCTCGCTAGTTTATGTCAACTTGACACAAGGTAGAGTCACTGGAGATGAGGGAACCTCATCTGAGAAAATGATTCCATAAGCTCCAGCTGTTTTCTTAATTAGTGATCAGTGGGGGAAGGCCATGGTGGGTGATGGCACCCTGGGCTGGGTTCTATAAGAAAGAGGCTGAGGAAGGCAGGAAGCAGAATCCTTCCATGGCCTCTGTATCAGCTCCTGCCACCAGCTTCCTGCCCTGTTTGAATTCCTGTTCTGATTTCCTTTGATGATCAGCAGTGATGTGGAAGAGTAAGCCAAATAAACCCTTTTCTCCCAAAGTTGCTTTGATCATGGTATTCCATCACAGCCATAGTAACCTGGCTAAGGCAGGAAGAAATGCTTTTTTTTTTAAAGATTTAGTGATTTATTATGTTTAAGTACACTGTAACTGTCTTCAGACAGAAGAGGGCATCAGATCTCATTACGGTTGGTTGTGAGCCACCATGTGGTTGCTGGGATTTGAACTCAGGACCTTTGGAAAAGCAGTCAGTGCTCTTAACTGCTGAGCCTTTTCTCCAGCCCCAGAGGGAATATGTTTTGTCCCTCACTCCATATATACTGAAGCTCTCATTCCCAGTTTGGAAACATTTGTAATAGATAAAGAAGTAATTATAATTCAATGAGGCCACATGGTGCATTCTGATAGGGTTAGTGTCCTTATAAAAAGAGGGCATGTGTCACCCAGAACTATAAGGGAAAACAATGCCTGTGGTTTGTCCATATGTCAGGTGCTTGGTTAAGGCAGCCCTAATGTAACTTTACATCTCTTGGGCTAGTCACCTCGAGTTTGCCTGGTTTCTGATTAGTCTGGGCTACAGTGGTCTCCTATGGATCTGAGCTGTCTTGGAGACTTTGTGAGTGCTCAAGCCTGCTCTTAGGGAAACATTTGCTCAGCAGACATTCCCTCTGCAAAGGCACCCTGTTGGAGCCTGGCATGTGATGTGTGAAGAATTCCCAACATATCACAGCTCATATCTGGGCACTGGCTATGCTGAGTCCAGCCTTCCAGCCATCCCATTCTTGGGGACAGACATAGGAGCTAGACAGTTTCCAGGTCGTTCTGGTGGTAGAGACTCCCCGACACTGGAGTATGTCATGTCCTACCAGCTGAAACATTGGTTGTGCAGCTGAATTATTGAGGACAGGATCTAACACCATAGCAGGGTGGGTAGGGATACCACTGACTGAATGTGGGGGTGGTGGTCTACGGCACTGGTGACAAGGAAGACCTATCTTTAAAATGTTGTTTGTGGGGTCATACGTGGTTAACCTATAAACTCTACCCCTCTCACTTGCCAAGAGGAACACAGGAGAACCGACTTCCTATGGGAAGCTAATGACAATTTTTGGTCCAAATCATCTAGAACATTTTTTTAGACTATATTCTTCCACTCAGTGTTATTCTCGAGGATAACATTCCAAGTCACTGACTTGGACCACAGCAGCTCCAACTCCCTAACTCTGCCTGCGCTTAAGTGGAGTTTAATCATCATGGCCACCGCGAAGGCCTAAGACAGCAACTTGCTCAACACCCCACTCCCAGACTGGCTATTGTGCCCAAGCACTTAATTTCACCAGATGGGAGGCAGGATGTGTCTAAGGGCTCAGGGCTGAATCAGGTAGAAACAGGAAAACCAAGAGTTGGTTCGGTTTCTTGTAGGAAAAAGGCACCCAAGGCTGAGGTCCTGCTGTCGCAAGCCGCTCCTCCATGACGAGGATGCTGATTGCCCTCAGATGAAGGCAGCACTGCTTGCTTGCCTGGCACAGCAGAAGCACAGCCCAGAACGTCCCTTCACGCTGGGACGTATAGAAATGCAAGCTTCCACAGAGGTCTTTTTCCTAGAGTGGAGAGGAGGGTTCAGCTGAGAGAAAAAAGGGTTTATAAAAAGCAGGAGGAGTCCTGGAAGAGGGGTGGACATCTTGATCTTGACTGTATTTATGGTTTCACGGGGACCCAAGTTAAAACTCTCCAAGCTGTTCTCTTTAATCGGTACAGTTTACTGCTTCCCAGATACACTTCCATTTGGCTGTTAATAAAATCAGCATTACGGGCAAGACCAGGCCATGGGTGTTCTGCTTGTCTCTGTGAGAACTAAAGCTTCGGACAGACATCTCCCCTTCCAGTTCCTTCTCTTCTTCACCCTCCTCCAACGTCATTTCCCAAATGGGAGTCCTGTCAGGATGTCGGGAGACTTTCCATGCTCCCATGCATCCCCTCTGTGTGTGGACAACACTTATCCTTTCCTTTGGTGAGTTTAGAGTATTTTCACAAATGTTATCACATCAGGGGAAAAAAATGGTTGGATTTGTCATCGCGGGAAGATTTTTAAAATACATTTATGCTCTTGCTTTCTCTTCTTCAACAGACCAGGAGAAAGAGAATTCCAGAATCAAATGAAGCCCAGGTCCCTTTGCCTTTGCGTGTTGTTTTTTCATCAGAAAATTAAGGAGAGGAGATGTTTACTTTGCCTTAAGACTCCAGAGGTTTAGAATCCATCTTGGTGAGGAAGCCACAGAAAGCAGAAGCTGGCCGATCACATTATCATCCCAAAGCAGAGGAAGAGAACAGGAAGTGGGATTGAAAACCCTCCCCCCAAGTCACATACTTCCTCCAGCAAGCCTGGTCTGCCTGAAGGCTCCATAATCTTTCAGAACAGTATCACCAACTGGCAACCAAGTTTTCAAATCCAGCAGCCTCTGGCAGACATTTCTGACTCAAATGACCACTTTGTTACTCAGTGATTTTTACAAAGGATGTCTCCTTTGGGTTTCCATACCAAGGTCATAAGCTGCTGGTGGTGCCTAGTTCTGTTATCTAATTATTTAAACAATGAGTGAGTGTGTGAGTCAGAGAGAGAGAGAGAGAGAGAGAGAGAGAGAGAGAGAGAGAGAGAGAGAGAGTCTACTTCGTGCCAGGTCATTCAGAAAATTCAGAAATCCATAACCACTGTCCATTTCATCACTAGGATAATAGTCTGGTGAGAAAAACACAGAAGTCCTATGAGAAGGTAGTATGGGATAGAAGAAGCCGGGCTGTGATTCCCCCTCCCCCAAAAGAGACAGTGACTCCCAAAAGGGAACATCGAAGGGTAGAGATTAGAACTTGGCATTCCCAAAGACCAGTCTTCCAAGCAAAGACAGAATATTTAGCAAACACGTCAACCCATCTGCTAGACCTGGGAAGACCTATGGTTTTCAGAGCCACAGCTTGAGACAGAAAACATGGTGGAGATGGAACCAAGGCTCCAACACAAAGCCTTGCCGCCAGGCCTTCAAAGACTTTTCCTTAAAGTAAATCACTGTCATCCAACAAAGAAACCTCTTGGAATGCTATGGTGGTTTTAGGAAGCCAAGGTGAGAAGCCCACTCCTAACACAGTCTAGCCCTAGTCAAGTTCTTGGCCAACCCCAGCATCTCTTCCCACAAACCATGAGCTCACAAGACTCAGCCGCAGTCCCGGACACAGGGAGATATGCTCCTGGCCACTAACTCACATGGGTTGGGCTCCTCTGAAATTCTTGGGCTAGGCTCATGAGCTGGTACCTGGTGACTTGTGAGAGGTAATACCTTACTGAACCAGCGTAGGTACAGCAACAGGAGGAAGCGGAGTGTGAGCTAGCATGGCCCAGGGAGCTATGTTCTTCCTACCAGTATAAGCTTTAAAAACAAAGGGCACGTCGGGTTTTCTGTATTAGCCCTGAGCTGCTGGGGACAGACATGGGGAAGGAAGATGTGATACTGGTCTGGAGGGCAGAAGTCCCAGTTGGCTGAAAACGGAGGTCACTGTGTCTTAAGGGGCGCACATGGATACTCTGCCTATGCCGTTTTAAGTTGTTTGTCAAGCTGGCTAGAGCAGTGGAGGTCAAAGTCAGCTTGTACCGGGTCACAACCGACAATTGTTAAGTTGCCAGGAGTTTTACAAGCTGGTTGTTAAATCTGACAACCACTTGAGATGAAGGGGGGGGGGGCGACTTGCAGCTGTATAAATCAGATTTTTAAAATGAAGGTGATAAATAGGCCACACTGATGGAGATCTGGCTGCAGCATAATCAGTACCCTCGAGGATACTGAAGCTGACAGCATCCTTAGGATGGAGTCAGGATCCCCCTCCCCCACCTTCTCCCCTACCCCCAACTGTGCTAAAGCACTCTGCAGTTACAGAGGTGAATCTCTTCTCGACCTCGCTCAGCAGTGTCAGGATACCATAACTTGAAAAGACGACCTAGCATGGACCTGGATCTGGCTTCAGAGGAGGGTGTTTTCATTTGGAAAACAACTCAGAAAACACTTCCCAGGGTACTAGTGGCCCAGAGCCTGCTGCTCTCAGACACTCAGGCAGTTGGTTAACAGACGCGTGACCCAGGTAAGTCACTCAACCATCTGCTAGGTTTCCTCACGTGGCTGTTTAGAACATGAAGTTAAATCGAAATCAAGATCAAATACACATTGAGCTTCACCCAGTTCATAGTGCCTACCACAGTCACACCCCCTTCACCCCCAAATCCCCATTCACAGCTTTAGCCTATCATCTGTGACCAACCATGGGCTCAAAAGAACACGTGGAGATTTCCAGAAATAAGCAATTCATAAGTTCTTTAAAAAAGAAAAAGATTGATTGACTTATGTGAGTATACTGTCACTGTTGCTGTCTTCAGACACACCAGAAGAGGACACTAGATCCCATTACAGATGGTTGTGGGCCACCATGTGGTTGCTGGGATTTGAACTCAGGACCTCTGGAAGAGCAGTCGGCACTCTTAACTGCTGAGCCATCTCTCCGGCCCCCAATTCACAAGTTCTCAATCTTGAGTGTTCTGAGCAGTGGGCTGAAACCTCACATCACCTTACTTCGTCCAGTGCCGTAGCACGAGTCATCCGTTTGACCTAGACAGCCTTGCTGAATGCACCATATGCACCATGGTCACACAGCATCTGGATCATCTGAACGACCTCCGTGGAGTCACCGGCGCTTGTGTTCAATGAAGTTTACCTAACCACAGCCCAGAAGCAAAGCAGATGTGATACCAGCCAATCAGCTATGCCCAGAAAAAAAAATGTGAGATGCTTCTACAGGAAAGATGAAAGTTCCCAATAAGGTAAGAGAAAAAAAATCTACACTGACATAGCTGAGCTCTGTGGTAAGAAAGAATCATTCTGTATATGTAGGGGTAGGTATGATCTAGAATTTGGGGCCTGCGATGGAGTCTCAGAATGGACCTCCTGCAGATGGAGAGAACTGTACAACACAGCTGCTGCTCGCCATAGGCAGAAATGATTTTACGTGTATTTGTGTAAACATAATGTGCATTTCTCTAAAATAAATGCCGGACATCTTCCTAAGCATTCACAGGCACACATAGGCCTGGCTTTCTCCAGGATATGAGCTCCTGTGTTTACAGGAACCTCTGTTGCTCCCTGGTCCTTGATCACAGTGACAACATTCCCAGGTTCCCTTCACCTGAGCAGACAAGTGTCACAGAATTGCTACCTGCCGTCAGCTCAAAATGTTGTGTTTTATAAAAAGATAGAGAAAAGGAATATGTTCGGTGGGGGCGCGCAGTACGGTGTGGGGGAAGGGGGGACCTCTGCGGGTCTATGCTGAGGCATCCCTTCCCCTGAGGTACCAGCCACATGATAGTATAGTATAGAATAGGGTTTATTCAGGGCATGAGGAAGGGAGGAGAGAGAGAGAGAGAGAGAGAGAGAGAGAGAGAGAGAGAGAGAGAGAGAGAGAAATAGAAGCAGCCCATGAACATGTGGAGAGAGATGGGGGAGGGGAGTGGGAAGAGAGAGTTAGCTAAGGAGGAGCAGGAGCAAGAGAGAGAAGAGAGCAAGAGAGAGAGGAGGGGACAAGCACCCCCTTTTATAGTGAGTCAGGCATGCCTGGCTATTGCCAGGTAACTGTGGGGCGGAGCCTAGACTAAATGCCAACCCAAAGAGACAGATGAGTGAGGGTGTACCATTTAGTTTTCAGTGCCTGCAACAAAAGCCTAGAGATCATTAAGTTTTACGGATAAAAAAACGTTGTAGGAGATTTCAGCATGGATCCACTGCCTAGGACTGTGGTGGGGTGGGTAGTGGCACCAGCAGGGAATGTGTAGTAAAGCAAACTGCTCAGCTCTTGGCCAGGAAGCCAGAAAGGAACTGCCTGGGCCCACAGCTCCAACACTAGCACTCACGTGAGGCTCCATACCCTAAAGTGTCCACCGCTTCCCAGTAGCACAGTCTTTAACACAGGTCTCAGGAGAATGGGGAACCACCAAACAGTAGCACTGGACTAACTACTTTTCTCATTTCTGAGGCCAAAATACCTAACAGGAACTAACTTAAACAAGGGAAAGGGTTAATTGCAGCTCAGTTTGGCAGAATATCGTCCATATGATGGGAAGAGAGGAAAGGTGGCTGGAGTGTGAGGTTGTGGGCCTCATGTTATGTACGCAATCAGGAAGCAGAGAGCAGAAAGGAAGTGGCTAAAGCTGTAGAGGCTTGAGCCCCCACCCCCGCCCCCCCAACCCTCCCCCCAACCCCCGCCCCCCACCCCCGCCCCAGTGATGGACTTCCTTTTCAGAGGCTCCACTTCTTAAAGGTTCCACAACTCTCCAAACTGCACCACTGTCTGGGGACCAAGTGTTCGAACACATGAGTCTGTGGGCAACAGGCTGAGTTTCAGATCACAAGAAGGAAGCTCCGAATCTGCCTCCCTTCCTTTCTGCCAGCTGAATGTGAACCCGGTGGCAAGACATGCAGCCATTTTGAACTCTGAGGTTGCAGATTCCACGAAGGAAGGAGAAACCATATGGTAGTTGCCTGTGTCCCCAAGGAGTCGATGAAGAAATATCTCCCACTAGCGTTTTGCTGGGAAAGAGAATGTCATTGTTTGCTGGTGAGGTTTTTATAGTGTCCCCTTGAACCCGCACAGTCAAAGTCTGAGTTTGCAGCTCTGCTATGTGAGCCTTTCCGATGCCCTGTTGAGACACCTTTCACGTTGGTGTTGGTGGGGTTTGGGGGAGCCTCGGGGTAGACAGGAGCAGTAAGTCACTGTGAGCTGATGAAAATGCACAAGCCGGAGGCTGCATCACCAGAGGCTGCGTCACAGCCTCATAAAGCTCATGCTGGGAAAAGAGGCAGCCTGGATTCTGCACAGATATCGAAATGGAAGATTACATCAGCCCGTCCCGTGTGATATCTGAGTAACAGAGTGAGCTTTTCATTCCTGTTTAGTCAGTCTGCCATGCCTCCAGACCCTGGATCTTGGAAGAGTAGTAGTGAGGTGTCAGCTCTTGTCTTGTGACTCCCAGGTTGGGGTTTTCGGGTCAGAAACAGAAAGTATGCTGTGTGACCTTCCTGGGAGCTTCTTCCCAGAGCTAAGTCAGTCTCCCTCCCCCAAGACTTGGGCCCACCCTTGTGTATGTGGGTGGGGGTGGGGGTGGGGGTGCTCGTTTGTGAATGTGTGCATCTGTGTGTGTACATGCAGAGCAGAGGTCAACATTGGGTATCTTCATTGTCCTCCACCTATTTTTTGAGACAGGGTGTCTTAGGGTTTTACTGCTGTGAATAGACACCCATGCAAGTCTTATGAAGGTCAGCATTTAATTGGAGCTGGCTTACAGGTTCAGTGGTTCAGTGCATTATCATCAAGGAGGGAGCATGGCAGCATCCAGGCAGGCATGGTGTAGGCAGAGCTGAGAGTTCTACATCTTCATCTGAAGGCTGCTAGGAGAAGACTGACTCCCAGGTAGATAGGACAAGGGTATTAAAGCCCATACCCACAAGGCCATACCTATTCCAACAAGGCCACACTTCCAAATAGTGCCACTCCTTGGGCCAAGCATATTCAAACTATCATATTCCACTCCCTGGCCCTCATAGGCTTGTTCAAACATATGAGTCTATGGGGGCCATACCTAAACACAGCATAATAAAAAATGCATTTAGTCCAACTTCAAAAGTCCCCACAGTCTATAGCAGTCTCAACAATGTTAAAAGTCTGAAGTTCAAAGTCTCTTCTGAGAGTCATCCAGTCACTTAACTGCAATTCCCAAGGTAAGAGAGGAAACAAGCTGTGCAAACTCCAAACTCTACATCTCCATGTCTAATGGCAAAGCGGTCTTCAGATCTCCAACTCCTTTTTCATCTTTGTTGACTACAACAAACTTCTTTCTCCTAGACTGGTTTCACTCCAATAGCAGCAGGAATCCCTTAGCTCTGGCATCTTTATTTAACATCTTGGGGTCTCCAAGTCAACTTCAACTTCACAGCTTCTTGTTGCAATGTCTGGGATTCACACATGATCTTCGGGGCTCCTCCAAAGGACTTAGGTCACTTCTCCAGCTCTGCCCTCTGCAGCACTCTAAGCTCAGGTTGATCCACTCCACCGCTGCTGCTGTTCTTGGTGGTCATCCATGGTACTGGCATCTCCAATACTCTGAGGTCTTCCTCTGCAGCTAGGCTTCACCAATAGCCACTCATAGGCTCTCTTTATGGTGCCAAGCCTCAACTCCTTTTCATAACCCCTTCAGTCCTGGGCCATCAACTGCCACTGAGGCTGCCCTTTCACCAATGGCCTTCCACGGCCTCTCACAGTGCTGAGCCTCAGCTGCTCTTCATGACCCCTTCATGCCTTCAAAACCAGTACCACCTGGGTGACTCTTACACACTACCAAGTACAGCTGCAGCACGAGGTACAACCTTGGCTGTCTCTGGAACACAGTCTCTGTGTGCTCTCAGGAAACACTTCCCTGACTATCTCACCTCAGTGATGTTGTTCTCTTCTTAATCACCACTAATTTCTTAGCTCCAGCTAACCAGCATCAATTGTCCCATTAGTCCCTTCTAATTTTCACTCTGCCCCCCTCCCTTATTCTATTACCAGGTTTCTGTTTTCCAACTTCCTCTCTGCCTAAGCTTGGCTTTCCTGGAACTTGCTCTGTAAACTGACCTTGAACTCAGAGAGCTGCAAGGCTCTGTCTCCCTCCCGTAACGCTGGGATTAAAGGTATGTACCACCATTCCTGGGTTTAAGCTTTTTTTCACCTAGAACCTACTTTGTCCCAGGCTGGCCTTGCACTCAGAGATCTGTTTGGCTTTATCTTCTGAGATTAAGGGTATGTACCACCATGCTAGGACCTAAATTTAGCTGGATGGGATCTTGCCCCTCAAATCCCTTAATCTGTTATCTCCTGGAACATAGTATTCAGCTCCATTTTACTTCCTGGTACCCTCTTAATACTTGAACCATATACTTTATATTTTTGCTTTCTAAGTTTGCTACGCTTGTTTAAAATGCTCTTCATGAGACTTAACCAGAGAACAAAATCTAGAATGGGAGTTTCTGAGACTTCTTTTGTCAATGCAATTAATCTGAGTCTCTTCACCTTAGCCTCAGGCAGACTCTTCAGACAAGGGCAAAAAGCAGCCACATTCTTCACCAAAATACCACAAAAACAGTTTCTAGGCCACATTCTGAAATTCTTCTCCACTGAAACCTCTTGGGCCAGGTCCACACAATTCAAATCACACTCAGCAACAAAGTCTTCCATATTCCTACTAGGATAGTCCATTAAGCCCCATTTAAAGCATTCCACTGCTTTCCAAATCCAAAGTCACAAACAAAAGCATGGTCAGGCCTATCACAGCAATACCCCAGTCCCTGGTACCAACTTGTGTCTTAGGGTTTTGCTGCTGCGAACAGACACCATGTCCAATGCAAGTCTTACAAAGGACAACATTTAATTGGGGCTGGTTTACAAGTTCATAGGTTCAGTTCAGCATCATCAAGGCAGGAACACCAGGCAGGCATGGTGCAGTAGGAGCTGAGAGTTCTGCATTTTCTTGTAAAGGCTGCTAGCAGAATACTGGCTTCCAGGCAGTTAGAAGTAGGGTCTTAAAGCCCACACCCACAATGACACATCTACTTCAACAAAGCCACACCTCCAAATAGTGCCGCTCCCTGGGCCAAGCATATACAAACCACCACACAGGGTCTCTCCCTGAACCTGTACCTCAGCCATTCAGCTAGGTTCATTGGTCACTGAGCACCAGGGTCCAAGCTGCACCCAGCCTCCTAGTGCTGGGTGTAGTGACATGTACTGCTATGCCCTGCTTTTTATGAGGGCTCTGTGGCTCAGAACTCTCCGGGGGTTCTCCGGCTTGCACCACAAACACTTTACCCTGTCTTCTCTCCAGCCCCTGCTGTTTGAATTCTAATGACACGATGCACTTTTTCTGCCATTCCCTCAGGCCTTCCTGGTCATTGCAGAGTGCACCAATCAACTTATCTTCCCTTAGAGAGAAGAACACAGGACTGGGGTCCTTTGAGCAGACCAAAAAACATTGGGAAAACTCGTAGCCTGAGCTGGCCAGTAGACACACCCCTGTAAGAACAAAGCTACTAGCCCTGAACACACAGTGTCGACCATGGAATCAGGCAAGCAGGTGCTATTGGCAGGCTTCTCAAGTCTTGATTTAATCTGCCCTCAAAATCTTTACCCACTGTTGAAATGAATTGCCTCCAGCTCATTTAATTTGGTATAAATAGAACTGGCTGTTTTTAGATCAGAATATGGGGCAGGACAGATAATCTCTGAAGTCAGAGATAAAATTGGGGCTGTTTTTTATCTTTACTGGAGGACCTGGGTCAAAACTTTTCATGAATTTAGGGTATGGCATGACAGAGGAGGCAAGAACAGCTGGGGTTGTGTTGCAAGTGAGAGCTACGGGGAGCTGGTGATAGGGATGTGGTGCCAAGTGATCACTGCCCCTGCTGCCAGCCTCAAACACGACAGCTCAAATGTGAACCAGCTCCCAGTCTGGTCTCCTTAGTGGAGCTGATCAACAGTTCTTCACCATCCACAGTAGCCTCACCATTAGCTTTCTCTGTGTGGGTTGTGCCAGGCAAGGACTAGGGAGTAGCCAGCCTTCAGCAAGCCCTGCCTTGTCCTGTAGCTCTGACCTGTGCAGCCCACAGCAGGGAGCACACTCCAACCCTTCCTGTTGGTGCAATGCACATGAAGACATGGTGTTCTCTGAATGTTGTGTGCGAGCCTTGACTGTTGCTGGCCAAATACAGCGGAGGAGATCATCCAAAGGAGAGCATCCATCCGCAGGAGTCCCATGACTCCTGGAGCAATCTCTCCACAGAAGTTGTGGAAGAACTGTGATGAGCTGTGTCTTTGGAATATCTTGCAAACTGCATTCCAAGAGGTCTTACCCTCCTCACTCTACGCACCCCGGAACTTCCACAGCACAGGGATGGGAAGCAAGGCTCCCTACCTTTCCTAGTTAACTTTAATTGTTAAGTTGGCACAGCCTAGACTCATCGGAGAAGAAAGCCTCAGTTGAAGGTTGCCCCGAACAGATTGGCCTGTGAACATGCCTGTGGGGGATTGTCTTGATTGTTAATTGATTGGTGTAGGAGGGTCCGTCCAGTAGGGGCTATACCATCCCCAGGCACGTGGTCCTGGGATGCATAAAAAATGCTATCGAAGCATGAGCTGGAAGCAGCATCCATCCCTCCACGGCTTCTCCTTCGAATTCCTGCCGGGGTTCCTACCTGACTTTCTTCAACGATGAACTATGGTCTGGGTATCTAAGCCAAATAAACCTTTTTTTGGCCTCTGAGTTGCTTTTATCACAGGAGAAAGGAAACCAGGAAGTTGTACAAGTTCCCACAAAAACCCCAGTTGAAGGTGGCATCAGATATTGGCACCTCCCTCCTGCATGCTCATTAGAGAGTCCCCTGGTGTCACTCAGGGGTCCATGTCCTCCTGGTCCCCAAGGACTCTTCTGTCCTGTTATTTATTTCATTGCTATAGCCCCGGCCTGACCTGAAGACCAGATATGTCTACATATCTAAATATGAGCTTGCATCCAATCTACCCACTATCAGATGTGCCAATTTTAGCCCTGAGTTTTCTGGGTCAGCTGGCTAATGGGTCCTCCATGTGATAGCTGATCATGACTGCTTGGTTTTTGAATAGAGATATGTTTGTTTGTTTCCTGTGACCGACATAAGAAAGCCCATGCACTAGATTGGCTCAAAGCAGCAAAAAAAAAAAAAAAAAAAAAAACTATCTTTTCTCCACCTAGAGACAGAAAGCTAGGAACCAGTATTAGTAGGATACTTTCCCAAAGCCTCTAGGGTCCTTCCCAGCTTCTTCCAGAAGCTCTGGTGGGAGCCACACTCTAAACTGTCTCCTGTACATGACCATCCCACTGTGTATCTAAGCCTTCAGATCTATCTTTCTGCTCATTCCAGCTACCAAGACCTCAGCTGCCCAGTAGGACCCATCTTAACTTAGGCACATCTGCAGTGACTTAGAGAGTGAGATGGCCTTCATCACAGTTCAAGGGACAAGGTAGAGCTCAACACAGGCTAAATCCTCTGGGCCAGTGGGGGACCGGGAGGCCTTGTGGACATGTTGAAGCATCCACCAGCCCCCTCACTAATCCAGCTGCTCTCTCCTCTAAGGACTTGGGAGGGTTCTGTGGAAGGATGAACTTTGTGCCTATTTTCCATGCTTTCTATTTACTGTGTTTGTGTTTTCCAAGGGAAAGAGGAAGCACGGGGCCGGGGGGGGGGGTGAGGGGGGAATGAAGGGGGGAGGAGAGGGGAGCTCTTGGATAACCCAAATCAGTCTGTGTCCCAGGGCTCAAAGCACACACAAGCTAGATCTACTCACAGCTGCAGCTGGAGAGGCAGGACCTCCACCGAGGCTGACCCCATCCCAGAGATGAAACCATAGGCCCTCTCTGCTACCGACTACCCAGAGAACAAGCAGAATGAACAATGGCTGGTTCCTATCATAGGGACCAGTAAGCTCTCAGCTCAGGACCTGAGAACAGTGGTTCCCAGATTCTTATGAGAAGAAAAAAAGATCTATAAAGTTTAGAAGCGAAAAATAACAAACTGAACTACAAAGTTGCCAAGTGCCTCCTCAATGGAGAAATAAAAACCCTGGGAAGTGCCAGGTGTTGGAACTCGGCATTTCTTCCAGTGATCTTCCTCTCACATAGCATTAGGAGTTTCCTCTTACCCTCTGGCCTATCGTGTGTCCAATATCATCCAGACAGACTCAGTCACAATGATAACAGAAGCTACACTAGATCGTCAACTTTTTCTATTGCTTGGCTACATCTTGATTGCATGGTTTGGCGAGCTAACCATATGGCTTCTGACTTTAGTGAACTTAGAGTTCCTTGTAGGGAGGGGGAGAAGATGCCTTGTATGTATGTGTAACTATGCACACAAGTGTATGTGTGTGTGTATGTGTGTGTATGTGTGTGTATGTGTGTATGTGTGTGTGTGTGTGTGTGTGTGTGTGTGTAGACCTGTGCATTTGGGCATGTATTTGCATATGAGTGCCTGTATGTGCATGCATGCATGCAAGTGTAAATGTGTGCATGTTTGTGTGTCTTTCTGTGTATTTAGTCAACAGCCTGACTGATGCACATACAGGCATTTATCTGTTTATGGATGGATATGAACATGCCTGTGTGTGTGCATGAATGCTTGTATGTGTTTAGTCAACATCCTGACTGAAGCAGAGGACAGGCAATGCCTGGGTCAAGGGGTGATGACCATGGCCTGGCCACACACCATTGTACCCACCTGAGCAGGGAAGGTCACCTGCAGAACATCCATTCTGTTGTAAAACAAAGCACTGCCGTGAGTCCCTTTGCGTGAGGACTCGAGGCCAAGTCTCAGGAGGAGAAGGTGGGTCGGAGAGGGTGGTGTAAGCTTCAGAACTGAGGACATCTAGAGAGGAGTGGACAGGACCAGGAAAGGATCACACCATTCATGCCACTGGCTGAGAGCTGAGCCCAAGGCTGCTTGTGCCCATGAGCCTATGCAAATAATTGTCTGTCTCACCTGGTGCTAGTGGCTCTTGGAACCTGGAGAAAGCTGGCCAGGGTCTCGCAGAAGGATCCCTGGGCCCTACAGAGGCTGTGCATGGAAATGTAGACTTTCACCATCCATACCAATACCACACATGATGCCTCATCTGTCTGAAACTCCAGTTGCCTTGAAAAGTTATGCAGGCATTTACTCAAGGCCACCTTAACCTTTGCACTCCCTGAACTCTCATTGGGACAAATTGTCTACCATTGTCTGGCATCTGCCATTTTGATTCTCTCCCCCCAGAGTCATTGAACTCACCAGGATGGGCAGGAGAGACTGCCAACCAGTGCTGTTTTACACTAGTGGTGAGAAAGGAAGAGGGAGAGAAATGGAACCTTGCCTATTCCCAGTGTCTCGCAAAAGGAGAAAGGAGCCTGTCCCTGGGGCGTGGGGGAGGTGAGGACTAACCAGTGTTCACAGGTCAGCCAATGATAAAGGGGTCTAACTCTCCAGCTTGTGCTGTGACAAACCACATCTCTGCTTCTCCAGCCCTTCGTTCTCAGTCCTACTTGTCCATCCTCTGGAGGTCAGGCCAGCTGTTTGTCTTGCTTTCATCCTTCCTTACCTGACCAGCATTGTAGTGTAAACAGATGGATGGGTGAGGAGGTGATGTTGGGAAGGGGCTGTAAGGGGAAAGGGAGACCTTAGAGCTTAAGGATGGAATGGAGGGTCACCGAAGAGCTGGCATGTCCAGTAATTGTCAAGGTTGAATTGGGGTACTCAAGCCCAGGAAGAGAGGGAATCTGGGGTACAAGGGACCAGCAGGTGTAGAGGGTTTGATGGAGGCACAGCCTCTGTGAACTACAGGAGCAAGAGGCTGAGATGCACACTAGCTAGTGGTCAGGGTGAGGTTGACCCAAGAGGGACCCAATGTTGGCCTTGCCTGACTCACTATAAAAGGGGCTGCTGGTCCCCTCCTTACTCTCTTACTTTCTTCTTTTCTTCTCTTGCTCTTATTCCCTTAGCCTCTTTCCCTTCTCCCCATTCTCCTCCCCCCTCTCTTTCCACATGCTCATGGCCAGCTACTCCTCCTCCACCTCTGTCTCTGTCTCTGTCTGTCTCTCTGTCTCTCTCTGTGTCTCTGTCTGTCTCTGTGTCTCTGTCTATCTCTGTCTCTCTTACTCCTCTCCTCTCCTCTCCTTTCCTCTCCTCTCTTCTCCTCTCCTCTTCTCTCCTCTCCTCTCCCCTTTATGTCTCTACTACTCCCTCAACTCTCCTCCCCATGCCCTAAATAAACTCATTGTATACCTCAGGGGGAAGGGATGCCTCAGCATGGGCCAGCAGAGGTACCTTCTTCCCCCACATCATACTGCGCCCCCACCAAACATATCCCTGGCTTCTTTTTCATTTTTATAAAACACAACACCCATGGCTGGAGTGAGTCTGAACAGGTTGGAGTCACAGAGCTGAATTCCTGATGCTCGGAGCACAAACCAGATCTTGTGGCTACCTACCCTCTAGGGATGAAGCCAGCGGCTGACCCAGAGACTATCCAACTCCCAGCTGCCCACTGTCAGCCTGAGGGTCACCCACCAGGCTCTCTGAGCAACACCACCTGCACAGACCCTGCCCACCGAAGGTGTTACAATGGCTTCTCTTTCCCCATTAGCAAGGTTCTGCTGGCCTCTGACTCACTGATTCCATTTCACATTCGCCATGTGCCTGATGACTTTGGGACCTATCTTAACCCAGGAAGTCTGCAGAATACCTGATGATTTGACAGTCCTGAGGACAAAGAAGGAGAGAAAAGGAAAGGAAGGCTCTTGGCTGGTTCAGTCTGATCCCTTGTAGAATAAGCTTTATAGATAGCATGAGGGGATGGGCCTGCTGTGGTTGAAATGATGTGTGTGTGTGTGTGTGTGTGTGGTATGCTGTATGTAGTGTGGGTGGTGTGTGTGTCTATGTGTCTGTATGTGTATGTATGAATGTGTTATGTGTATATCTGTATGTGTGCAGGCATCTGTGTAGAAGCCAGATGTTAATGTCTGGTGCCTTCCTCAATTGCTCTCTGCCTTATTTTTTTAATAGGGACTCTCCATTTGGCTAGCCTGCCCACCAGTGAGCCCCTGGAATCCCTGTCTCCACCTCCCTGTGGAGGCTGAGATTACAAGCTCGAGCCACCAGGCCCCAGGGTTTTCACATGACATTGCTTCTAGAACTCAGGACCTCGTGCTTGTGTCTTTCCCAACTGAGCTGCCTCCCCGGCTCTCATGTTGAAATGTACGCAGCAATGTGAGGCAGAAAGAGGTGAGAGGTCAGCCTGCCTGTAGTGCCTCCTCCAGAGACAGTTAAAGCTAGATACAGTTACAACAGAGGAGCCTGACTCCGGGGAAGCCGCTACTCTGTAATGAGAGGAGAGGGTTGAGCCTGGATGTACTTGTCTCACTTACTGAAGGGCCCTGCCACCATCCGGAGCTTCTACCTGCCGGAAGGACCTCACCAGATGTGGCCACCCAGTCTTGAACTGCCTGTCTTCTGAACCATGAGCCAAATGACATTCTGTTCCTCATCACCCACCCTCGTGGTACTAAATGAGAACAGAGGAAGAGAGCAGAGAGTGTGCCCCTTCCATACTGCGGCTTTTGGAAAGCACCAACATCCACCGCTCCAGAAGCTGGGAACAAAATGGGCTCCAATCTCCCTGCTCCCAGTGGTACCGCCTCCTCCTCCCCCCCCCTTTTTTTTTTGTGACTTCCCTAGCTATAAGATACATCAGCCATAAGATGACAGCAGGGAGGCAAAGAGGTAGATGTCTAGTAACCAAAGAAACAGCGGGTGTAGCTTGGCAGCTGTGTCTCCTGCAGGGCAGATGCCCCTTCGAGATTAGACATCCTTGAAGCTGCAGTTAGCTTAGTTCCTGTATCAGGAACTAAGACACCAGGGCACGATCACAGCAGTCACCTACGTGTACTAACAAAGGGTCTAGAACCTCAAAGTCTTGACATAGCGCATCACCTGTACTATGGTTTTGATTTTACACACACACACATACACACACACACACACACACACACACACACACACACACGCACATCCCCTTTGCGGAAATACTATAAAAGGGACACCGTGTTATGATTGGGAGGGAAAATGTGTCACCTTCATCCATGCATACACCACACATATTCATTAAAACTTCTTCAAAATCCATAGTGTAGACTTACTGGGCAATTTCCCAGGCTTGTAAACTCTTTGGAGTGTTTGTTTTGCTTTACTAAATAAACTTCCGGTTGAGCAATCTATGCCCCTTGACTAAACTCTTTCCTTCAAGAAGACAAGAATCAAGAGATCCCTGTAAGAAAGTTACCCACAACCCATACCACAACCAGTGCTATGTTGAGAACAGCGTGCAATGGCCATGGGAATCCTTAGCGCACTGCTAATCCGAAGTGTGTACCCTCAGCCACGCCAGCAGGGAGGATGGTAATGCTCACATTAGGATGGGTCTCCTTTCCACGGTGATACTGAATCCAGTCAAGGTGACAGTGAAGGCGATCTCTGTGCTGCACCTTCTCTGGAAACTCCTCCTGGAGAAACTGAGTCCCAGTGTGCCTGGCTTCTGAGCTGATGCAAACTGGGTACATTTGATTTCTACTTCTGAGAAGATGCAAAAGAGAGACACGCTCCAACTCTTCCCACCAAGTATGACTTGTGTCTGTCCAGCAAGCCAGTGACGGTCCTGTGAGCTGTGCGTGGAGATGTCACAGTTCCTATCACTTACCCTGACCCTCAATCTGGTATCGGCAAAGAACAGATCCCATTCATGGCCACAGGGGGAGGCCTGGGGTGTAACCTCCCTGGAACAGCAGAGACATTGTTTTAAAGAGACACTTAAACAGAGGGACCTCAAAGAACAAAAAATCTCCCCCAGGAGTCTCACGCTGGAGAGAGAAAGGCTGAAGTAGGAGTCGTCTCCTGAAAGAGATTTCACACAGTTCTGACAGCCTGTCAGACCACACGCAGGGAAGACTACAGCCAGACACAGAGGACCAGGCTCGACTGCACCTTGACAGCCTGCTTAGATGTGCATACCTATTGACTTCTATTTGAACTGGAACCTACGGTCAGGTCCCTGAAGATGAACTTGGAGTAGGGGGGTGGGGCGGGGCGGGGCGAGTCACTGGACCTCTACCTTATTTGTTCCCTCCCCAGAATGGCCACACTGAATAAAACACCTTCCTCTGATTTATTTACCACTTTAGTGGGCACAGTGACTGAACCAACTTGTTCCAGCTGCCAGAGTCTGGTTTCTGACGCTCAGGGCTCCGATAAGAGGAAGAAAGTGGAAAGTTCGCTCTTGCCCTAAGTCTAAGCTGAGTGCAAGTTCCCAGCTCCTAGGCTGTTTGTTACTGAGGTTCCAATTGTGCAGCCACACAGTCTGGGCTCCTGACCCTCCAAACTGTACTGATTAAGCTCTGAAGATTTCCTGTGCAGCAGCAACGAATCAGTAAGGCCACACCTCAGGTCCTAAAAACTACTCAAGGGAACTTCTCAATTGACTTCTTGGTTCTCAGTGTGATTGTACCATCGGAATAAATCACATCATAAGAACTTGGCATGGAATTCCTAATGCCCAAGCATTGACATTAGATCACGTTATAGAGCAATGGGCACAGTGTCAGGCAGAGTCGGGAGGCGGCCTACTGCTCCATAAGCTCCTTCTAATATTATTTTTTTAATTGAACAAGGCCGATGAAGAACAAAATCAAAATACATGGTGGGGCCTGTTCACTGAACCAACAGTTGTTAATAAATCCCAATTTCGTTTGTCAGTGGGGGCTGATAAATTGGTGCATGTGGGTCCCCAGCACACTGCATGCTCTGGTGAGTCACCCAGCACAGTTCTCTGAAGCTTTGGGAGGTCATTGTGCAACTCCAATGAAAGGCGTTCCTCCTGGCAGAGGCAGAGAGAAGCCGGGTTCTCTGGGAAGTCAGCGCGCCCTTAATTGTGTCCCCAGATGCGGTGGCTCTAAATTACCTTTTTCATGAGTTCTTCCAGTTCATTGTTTGCTCTCAGTCCAGCCACTTCCTCCGTGTTGTCTGGGCACAAATGGAAACACACCAGTTGCCCTGTAGTCCTTTGTGTCCCCTGCCACTGGGGGGTCCACACCTAAGAGCTTGTGCACAATTAACTTCTGTTTTCAATCACCAGGAACAGGCCAAGGCTTAGTCACCTCGGGGCTGCTTGCAAACACGGTTTACACAGATATTTCATTTTTTCTGCATTGTACACGTTTAACATAACATAAACGCTACCTCCTTCACTGTGTTCAGTGTTCATTGTCCAGGCAGGAAACCTGCTCACGGTGCTACTTAACCTCCACCATATTCACCCTCAGAGCTCCTTCATTTTACAGAATTAAAACTTAGTAGTGGAGCTGGGCAGTGGTGGCGCACGCCTTTAATCTCAGCACTTGGGAGGCAGAAGCAGGTGGGTTTCTGAGTTCAAAGCCAGCCTTCGAGTTTCAGGACAGCCAGAGAAACCCTGTCTCGGGGTGGGGGTGGGGGACCCTCAATATTCATTCACCAGAGTGTTTGGGAATCTGTGCCCAGGTGAACTCAGAGATGCAGACAGACTGCAAGGTTGAGTCTCTGCAGTGCTGCCACTGCCCGCCCGGATGGATACTACCTAAGGGGAATGGGGAGGAAGAATGCCTTCCCTCCTTGTGGGGATAATTATTTCCCCTGTTTCCTTCGCAAGGGTTCAGGTGACTCAGATTTCCTGGAGGGGAGAGGGAGTGAACGCCTTGGGAAATGATTGGCAGACCTAACTGGATTCACTAATGTTTGGTGTCTCCACCCAGGCCCCTATGGCTGTCCATGGGGAGAATTTAGATTCCATTATTTTGACCGTGGGGAAATATCATTGTCTAAGTGGGCCTTCCACAAAGTCCAGGAATCCCCACCTTTAAATATGCTAGTTTGAGGAGTGATAAAGCTTACCTTAATGTTTACCTTTCTAGTATTTGGGGTATGGGCATAGGAGGTGGAGCCCAAAGCCGCAATGGTTTCTAAGGTTACATCAGGACTCCAGAGATACAGTCAGGAGGATTGTCTTGCTTTTTGCTATATATATTAGGCTACTCTAATTGGCTTATGGAGAATGCCTGGCTGAAGATGGCTTGTTTGGGCACAGGCTGTAACTCTAAGTCTGGTAATATCAGCATTCCCTTCTTTTTCAGAGCTTAATGATATTCCATCGTGCAGACACTTTTTTTTTTAATTCCTTCACCCGTCGACTCTGGTTGCAGTCTACTGACAATACACACCATCCAGGTGACAGAAGCCCATTCTTCCCTGTTTCATTTACAGTTGAGTCTCAGTCCCCTGCCCCACTGCAGCATCCAGCTGCATGCAAGGCCCCTATGGCTGTCACAGCGGGTCCCAAACACAAATGCAGGACCTCTCCTTTCTTGGAGGGATGTGGGGTGAGGAAGGTATACAGTACACGTGGACCCATGAGAGGCTGCGAGTGCAGTCTTCTCTTTTGGAAATGAGTCTGATAATGATTTCCTTTCCCTTAGTGTCCACAAATCTATGTACAATTTATTGTTAAAAACCCTAAGAGCATGTGTGTGTGTGTGTGTGTGTGCATGCACGCACACACACTCTACTCTCACACGTGAGCATATACATGGATGTATCTATACATGTGTTTGCCTACCTGTGTCTATATGTCCCTGTCCCTATATGTTCATACATGTGCATACATATGTAAACATGAGCGTATGTTTCTCTGTGTGGTTACATGTATGTATGCTTGCATATGTACATGCCCAGTCGTTCTCTGTGTGAATGTATGCATCTCTGCATGGAAGTGTGTGTGTGTGTGTGTACCTGTGTGTGTATTTTGTTCCAGGTTCTTGATTGGTACCAAGTCAAGCATTACTCTCCTGCCACCAGCCCCAGATTCAGTAGCCTGATGGGGGATGGAATCTCATAGAGTTCATTTCCCTCCAGTCTCTCACACTCCTTACTGTGGATCTTCTGCTCCCTATTCTTACAGATCTGTATATTACATCTAACTTGACTCCCCATTTTGTGCACCCTCTATTACTGAAGACAATCACTTACTACTCCTGCAAAATACCTCAAATGGACCTACCCCAGGAAACTGTTCTCCCCAAGTGAGTGTCTTCAGCTGCTCTCACGGGTAAGCATCTAAAGGAAGGATGCTGGAAGTTTCCATATGTGAGCCACTATCTGGGAAAGCCGCCACCCACTGGGCTCTCTGGGAACCCCCGGGCATCCCCCTCCCCCATCTTGCTGTTACAGTTATAGGCAGTGTGGTGGAATCAGGTCAGGGTTTCCACACTAACCTTCACCTTTGTCTAATGCTCAGCAGAGAACACTGGCCCAGGGGGCACAGGGCAGACAAGAGGTCTCCTACACTAACCACATTCCCAGGCACAGTGTGGACTTGCAGCCCCAGAGTGAGAACAGCATGGCGGCATAGGTGGGGGGAGGGAGTGGAAACCCTACCTTGCTGTATGTATATTTCAAGCATACCTTGGGGTCAGGGAGCTCTTCCCAGCCAAAACTACTTGTGTGCAGTGTGGGCTGTTGTCAAGCAGACCATGGGAATCCAGGCAGGCAGCCAGAGGCTGCATGGTTGAATTGGAAAGGAACTGATAGAGATTTCTAAGAAAACCGAAGAGCCACTAACGCTGCTCTATGAGTTCACAATTCTCAAAAACAATTCCAGGGAAACCTTCCTCTCGGTGACTTAGGAAAAGCTTATCAAATGCCACTCCCTGGAAGCTCTCTTAAAATGCCCAGGTTGTTCTTGCATGAGTAAATGGCCGGAGCTGACCTTCAGTTACCCAAGGGCATAAAGAAGGGGACCAACTGGGTTATGATACAATATTAACCCTCTTTACGTTCAGGAACAGCGTCAGATACAAACCTTCCACTGTACACTGTAAAATCCCTAGCATTGATACTTACTAACTGCCTGGCTCATTTCAACCTGCTGCTTGATTGCTCCATTAAAACCATCTGAGCTGTATACATGCATGGGGGAGGTAAAGGAGTGGTTTGAGACAGGGCCAGATGCATCCCAGGCTAGCCCTGATCTCAAGATGTTGAGGATAACCTTGAACTCCTGATCCTACTGCCCCCCTCACCTCCTGAGTGCCAGGATGATAAGCATTCACCCCCTTTGCCCGGTTTTCTGGTGTATATTTTGAAGGAATGTTGAAAGATTTGGGGTTTAGAGTCTAAGGGGAATACTGAAGTAGATTGCTATTTGAATAAGAGATGTATTAAAAGATTATTAATGCCGTGGATGGTCAGATAGACAGTATGCTGGGCAGGGACTCTGAAGACAAAACAAGTCTAAGTGGTGGCAGGAGGGTAAACTTCTTACATGCGTTAAAGGCAGGAAAGATTCTGTGCCACATGACTAATGGGAAGTCCATAGTACACTCTCTCAGTCAAGCTGTCTCCACTTCCTGTTAGCCTGGAGTGTGCAGAATCAGCAGCTATGAGGGTGTGGAGAACAATAACCTAGAAAAACGAGTTAATGGAGGTGCTTTACATAGAGTATGGCCCCGGCTGACATCTATGACACAACGGAGCAAGCAAAGAGTCAGGTCTAAAAGTCTGACTCATGAGCCTGTAGGCTGTGTGACCTTGGCAAAGTCACTTTCCTTCTCAGAGGAGGGTCACCAGCAAGTAAGCACACAGATCCCATGCCGTTTCCAGGGTGGTCCAGCGGAGTAAGGAAGGAGGAGGACATGTCATGACTGTCGGTCCTGGTTATAACACTATCTGACAGGATGGATTAGCAAGAGTGTTTTAAAAAGGCTGCATCTAACTCCAACCCTCAACTGCTGACCTCGGAGACCAAAACAGACGAGTGACAGTATCTGTCCTATTACGGATCAATAAAAACCAAAACCAAATCCGTGCAGAGTCAAGAGTTGGGCACCCTCCTCTCAGAGCATCTGACCTGGTGACATCAGTCAATCCCTTCCTTTTACAAGGGCACACTTGACATTCCAAAGTGGAATAGCAGTCACTTATCTGAACCATATCACTAGAGCTGTGTGGGCCAGAGCCTACATCCTGGCAGCTACAAGGCAGGCTCAGTCACCCGACCCTGACATGCCAATCATAGAAAGTAGTAATAGTGAAAGGCAGAGAAGGAGGGATGGGTTCATGTGACCCTGTCAGGAAGAACGAGGAAGTCCAGTTACCCAAGTCTATAGCCCGGATCCTGACTTGAAGCTTGGGTTTAAACAGAATGCAAGAGGTATGCATAGCTAAGCAGTCAGGTCAGGGTGTGGTCCTGCCCAGTATCGACCCATCACTGACACAGCTCCAGTCCTTCCTCATGGTGATGTGGTGAGAGATCAGAACTGCGCGACCTCTCTTCCTGGGAGGCAAGTTCCTCCCCTAATCAACACCAAGCTTCAGTCTTTTCATCTTTCCCTCAGCATGGGATTTCCTGGGAAAGTGGAGTTGTTGGGGCTCCTTTGTTTCAACGGTCTGATAGAGCAGGCGTTTCTTCTTAGAGTACCCCCTGCCTGACGTAACAGTTACAACTGAGCACTGTTCGGACTGCGTGCTTGCGTGCGTTCTGACATCGCGGAGACTGGAGCCTGAACAGCATCATTCCATTTTAAAAATGCAATTTTCCAAGCGAATCACATTACAGACAGCTAGGTTTACAGACTTTGACTATGGGAAAGTTTTTGACATGGGAAAGACTTTGACTTTGGGAAGATCCAGACCCCGGGTCTGTATGAGTAGCTGCTGAATAATAAGTTTCTTTGCAAATGCCTCTTTGCATGTACACAGTTGACAGATGATGTCAATGGCTGATCTGGGTCAGTGGTATCTATTGTTCCTGGGATTCGGAGGATTCTGGGAGGCTAGAACTCAGAGCACATAGGGCTGGAGGGCTCAAGTTATAGACAATTCAGCTGCAAATATATTAGTCTGTTTCTTGTTGCTATACCAAAAATTTGAATCTTGCAACTATATAAGCAAAAAAAGAGGCTTACTTGGCTTTCAGTTCTGGTACTCAAGTATGTGGCCCTGGTGTCTGCTTGGCTCTCGTGAGGGATTTCTGACTCCATCTCCACAAGATAAGGAAAATGGGAAATGGGAAAAGGAAAGAGGGAATGATCATGTGACTAGACAGAAAGTCAGAGGGATTCCAAAGTCAGCTTCCTTGTCACAGTAATTTGTTCCCATGACAACTAATGAGTCCTGAGGGACATACAATTCCTTCGGAGGGAAGGACCATTCTGAATGTTACTCAATAGGGTTAGTAGTTGTGACATCATTTGTCATGGCTGCCCCTCTGAAAGGTCCCACAGTCTCAGTACCACCACACTTGGCACCAGGAACCCACCGCATGAATCTTGGTGTAATCACTGAAACCACATTAAAGCTATAGCAATGGCTGAGCAACTTGACAATCGGGAAGGATCCAGGTATTGTTCACTGGTCTGCCGGCTCCACTCCCAGAGGTCTATGGCCAGAGTAAGGCTGAGATTTGAGTGTTTAAGAGAGGTAAAGGGAAACAGGGACAAGAACGTCTTGGAGGCCTGTGCCACAGGAACCTCAAGAGGACATGACAACTGCGGCAGGCAGGAGCAGAGCTGGCAGGATTGTCCCCATCATCCAGGCAGAGTACAGCTGGCCTTATGTCAATAGCTAAGCCTTACCGCACAAAACAGAGTCCAAGGGGGTGCTGTCATCATCATCATCATCACATAGACTTAGCTGCTGAAGCTGGGGGAGAGATTGGGGACGGGCTGCTGGGTAGTCCGGGCTTCTCTTTTCACCTACAGGAGAACTGGGCCCCTGCACTTACAGCCATGTAGGACTGGTTGGAATAGTTCCTTAGAACTGCGTTGAGGCCGCCTCATCAACAGCATGACACCAAAGTCCCACAGGGAAAATGACCTACGGACTAAAGTGTAGAATCTGGGTCCAAGTGAGCAAATACAGCTTCAGTGAGTGCTGGAAGGCAGAGGCCTGGAATGTGGAATGGGACAGGCCAGCTGGGGCATGATGTGGCCAGGAGGCCAACCTCAGGGAGGGGAGCCAGATCCTGGCAGGCAACAGGCCCAGCACGGTCCCAGTGCCCTCAACTCAAGGCAGCAAGGTCCCAGAGGAGAACAGGATGCCCAGCTTTGGATGGAAGCCCTGGTGTCTTTGTTGGGGGTAAGTAGTGGGTAAGGATTCTTGATATAAACTCAATTTTTTTCTTAAGATTTATTTTATTTATTATATGCAAGTATACTGTAGCTGTCTTCAGACACTCCAAAAGAGGGCGTCAGATCTCATTACAGATGGTTGTGAGGCACCACGTGGTTGCTGGGGCCTTCAGAAGATCAGTCAGTGCTCTTAACCACAGGGCCACCTCTCCAGCCCTATAAACTCTATTTTATTGGGGGGGGGGGAAACCTTTGCTTTCCTGACAAAACCCTCATCAACAATAACAAAGCTACGTTTTCATCTTTTAGAAGGGAGATTCCTTTAATGCTTTTATCAATTGAACTGCATCCCTAGCCTTTAAAATGATGTTTATTTCTTGTTATGTGTGTATCAGGGCATGGATAAAATAGTCCCCTTGGAGGCCAGAAGAAGACATGGGATCCCTTGGAGCTGGACTCAACATAGAATGATACAAAGTTGCCATCCACCGCACATGCCTGCTGGGAATCAGACTTAGGTCTTCTGCAAAAGCAGACATATTCGTAAGGACTGAGCCATCTCTTTAGTCCCGCCTTCCCTTTTAAGCCAGTAATGTCGACTGACTCCTCCTGTAAAGATGGATGGAGGCCTGAAAAAGGACGTTCCTTTCTCAGTGAGGAAATTGGTCCTTGTCTGTCCTTGAACTCATAGGTGGCTTTGTGCATGGTGAGCTATCTGCGGTGTTCCCCGAATATGATCCTATCCCCATTGTCCAGGACAAGGAGGGCAAGTCAGGACAGAGCTGGCTCCAGGAGCCAGTAAGTCCTTATGTAGGGTGGCAGTCTGTCTCACGGCAAGGCAGACTACATGAGGCAACATGGCCTCTACAACCCCAAACAGAGCTGCAATCCAGAAGACATAAACACCACCAGGAGTGGCCCAGGTGAGATGCTTATCTCCTCTACAAACAGACAGCTCACGGTGGCAGTCACCCTTCTCACTCAGTATTAGCAAGGTCGTCCAGCAGGTGGCTGACTGGCAGGAGGAGACTCAGCCTTCAACTCCCCCAAACAAACCAGGGATTGCCCAGTGGCCAGTGTGGTGGAAGACCCACTACTGGGAAGTTATCACCTCCTGGGAGAGAAAGATGTCCCTTAGACCCCTTCACACAGAGAGCCACTGGGGTCACTGTTTGCAGTGGTTCTCATTATTACAATGACGATGATACTGCTGATGATAATAAACATGAAATTAAAGCCCACAGCCCCGTAGCCTTGCGCAATGGTGAGCTGTTGACAGCCAGATATTGTTTACCCTCAGACTCTATAGTCTGGGTGCTTTGCACAAATATTTACTGAGTACCATGGGGACATAGATAGAGGAAGGCTTAATTTCTTACCCTCAAGGAGCGCATGGTCTAATGGGCAGATGGACTTGTAAACAAACAGTTTCAACACAATGCCAAGGCGCGGAGCAAAACACAGGTGAGGTGGAGTAGGACACAGGGAGGGACCGTCTGGTCTGTCGATGGGATGGTCCACAGGATTCTGGGGAGAGATGGGAGGTCCTAGGAGCCATTGGAATATTCTAAGCAGTGGAACAGCACCTGTAGCCAGACTTTCAGCAACTTTGTGGGTTCCTTTCACTACCACCCTTCTTCACCCCTAGCTTATCCTTCCAACCCCCCGCAACACTAGGTAGAAGAGAAAGAAGGCTAGAGGGTAAAGGGGAGTCAATATCATTAGACTACTTCCTATTGATTAGGAGCATCAAGTTTCTTGGGACATGATCTTCACCATTAGAATATCTAATATCTTTTTCTCATCTCTTTGAGCAGGGCCACTTGACAAACCACAGCAACCAGCAACCTGCAACCTGCAACCAGCAGCCAGGTTACCAGCTACCAAAATTCATCTGTTCAACTAAGACTGAACTCCAAGGCATTGGACTCTGCTGCTGGGAAAAGCCACCCTCGAGTAAACACATGCCCCATAATTCTCTTTGATTTCCAAAGCTAAAGAGGAGAGGGTGCATGGGACAAGCTACAGTCTGATAAACACGGCCTCTTGCAACACAATTCTCAACGTTCCCGATGAGCCTCCTCCCAAGAGCAACAATTAGAGTTGGCCTGCCAGCCCAGCGCTCTTCATGATAGCTTGTTTTGACTGACAAGACAGAGCTGTTACCTAACACACATGGGGCCATCTGGGGAGCTGGGTTTATGCAACTTGTCTCTCAAAAGGAAAACAGCAGACCACAGGGTGGATTGGTATGAGAAGGAGGTCTACCTACCTATCACCTTGAAGCCAAAGAGCCTAGCCCATAAGACCCCAGGAAAGCATCAGCCTTCCTTTGTAAAAGCACAAAGCAATCCTGATTGTGCAACAAGCAATTGGTTACAGCCTCTGAGTCCAGCCATATTACCGTGACATGGAGTGGAAAGTTCCAGTCATCCCGGTGCAGGGCACGGAAACCTGGGCTCCTGTTATGGGTTGTAACATTCTGAGGGCTATGCATCTGCCCCTCAAGCCTTCCTGTGTACTTTGTTGCTGGCTAATGGAAACCTCATAGTGTACCAACACAACTTCGTCTACTTTCCAGTGCCCAGAATCCACAGGAGCATGATGGAGTTCAAAACGTCCTTAGCCCTGCAACGTGGCCAGGGGCAACTCTAGGAACGTCGCCTGGAGAGACGCTCACTCTCTTCCACCCACCTTCTGTTAAGCAGGGAGAGAGAGCTCAGTGGATGTTTTGTGATGACCTCATAAAATGGGTATGAGTATCATTCTCTCATAGAGGGAGCCAGAGAGTCAGTATAGCCTGGTCTGACAATGGCCAAAATCAGTGGTTACCAGGGCACAACTTCAAGATAGGCAACTACACAGCCTCCTTCACTACACTGAAGCTTTCTCATGCCTGTAGAGTTAAGAGAAAGATATACTATGGTAGAGAGAGTTGCTCCTACATATCCGAGGGCACAATCTCTCAATACTACATCATCTCTCTTTCCCTCTAACAAAGCAGCTCATGTCAATTGCTCTGTTTTACTTGAACTACAGTTTCTCTCTCAAGTGGATAGATGTTCATCTCCAGCTATCGAGAGAGATTTCAAGTGTCAGGGAACAAAGAGCCTTCTCATTAAGCTGTAGTTCTGGCCACACTGGAGGTTGCAGTGTGGGAGCAGGGCTCACCTGGGGGAGAAAGGAGAGAGCGATTATGGGGAAGCTGGGAAGATGCCAGTAGGTCAAGCAGTGACCCAGGCAACCACCTGCAGAGACCGAGGACTGACATGGCTCCTGAGGGTGATATCCATGCCCTGGATTTCACTTTGGGGTATAAAGGTGTGCAGCAGAATCCTCCCTACATCCCACCACATTCCCATCTCTCTTAGGATGGTCATAATCCCAGCATGCACCTGAGTGTACATATTCTCCAATATTTTCATTAACAGAAAGCTTTTGTAGGGATTGCAGGTCAGGGTTCTGAGAGGACACGAGAGTCATCCTAGATGGTCAAACTAAAACGTCATGATTGAAAAGTCTCAATCCTAGGTGGCAGAGGGTCAAGATTGTTTATCAGGGGATGTGGAACAATTGTAGAAAGCAACTGCAATGAGAGGCAGGGAGGAGAAAATGTAGGGAGGCAAGGAGCCAGGGAGGAAGGGAGGAAGGGAGGCAGGGAACCAGGGAGCTAGGAAGCCAGGGAGCCAGGGAGCCAGGGAACCAGGGAAGCAGGGAATCAGGGAATCAGGGAACTGGGAACCAGGGAATCAGGGAACCAGGCAATCAGGGAAACAGCAAACCAGGGAACCAGGGAGCCAAGGAACAAGGGAACAAGGAAAATGAGGAATCAGGGAACCAGGGAACCAGAGAGTCAAGGAACCAGGGAACCAGGGAACCAAGGAACCAGGGAGTCAAGGAAACAGGGAGCCAAGGAACCAGGGAGCCAGGGAAACAGGAAATCACGGAATCAGGGAACCAGGGAAACAGGGAGCCAAGGAACCAGGGAATCAGGGAACCAGGGTATCAGGGAACCAGGGATTCAGAGAACAGGGAACCAGGGAGCCAGGGAATCAGGGAAACAGGGAGTCAAGGAACCAGGGAACCAGGGAGCCAAGGAACCAGGGAGTCAGGGAGCCAGGGAACCAGGGAAAAAGGGACAGGGAAACAGGAAAGCAGGGAATCAGGGAACCAGGGAACAAGGGAGCCAAGGAACCAGGGAATCAGGGAAGCGGAATCAGGGAAACAGGGAACCAGGGAGCCAAGGAACCAGGGAACCAGGGACCAGGGAAAAGGGAACCAGGCAGCCAAGGAACAAGGGAACCAGGGAACCAGGGAGCCAAGGAACAGGGAAGCCGGGAACCAGAGAGCCAGCGAACCAGGGAACCAGGGACCAGGGAGCTAAGGTAACAGGGAAACAGGGAACCAGGGAGTCAAGGAACCAGGCAAGCAGGGAATCAGGGAACCAGGGAACCAGGGAGCCAGGGAACCAGGGAAACAGGGAATCAGGGAATCAGGGAATGAGGGAGCCAGGGAACCAGGGATCCAGGGAACCAGGGAGCCAAGGAACCAGGGAATTGGGGAACCAGGGAGACAGGGAACCAGGGAATCAGGGAGCCAGGGAATCAGGGAAGCAGGGAGCCAGGTAACCAAGGATCCAGGGAGCTAGGAAACCAGGGAGCCAGGGAACCAGGGACCAGGGAACAAGGGAATCAGGGAAGCAGGGAACCAGGGAACCAGGCAACCATGGAAAAAGCAAAACAGGGAAACATGGAAACAGGAAATCAGGGAATCAGGGAGCCAGGGAATCAGGGAGCCAGGGAGTCAAGGAACAAGGGAGTCAAGGAACCAGTGAACCAGAGAAACAGAGAAACAGAAAATCAGGGAATTAGGGAACCAGCAAACCAGGGAGCCAATGAACCAGGGAACAAGGGAATCAGGGAACCAGGGAGCCAAGAAATCAGGGAACCAGGGATCCAGGGATCCAGGGAACCAGGGAACCTGGGAGCAGGGGACCAGGCAGCCAAGGAACCAGGGAACCAGGGAACCAGAGAGCCAGATAATGAGGGACAAGTGACCAGGGAGCCAAGGAACCAGGGAACCACGGAACCAGGGAAGCAGGGAGCCAAGGAAACAGGGAAGGAGGGAACCAGAGAGCCAGGTAACCAGAGTACCAGGGACCAGGGATCCAAGGAACCGGGGAAGCAGGGAACCAGGGAGGCAAGGAACCAGGGAACCAGAGAGCCAGGTAACCAGGGAACCAGGGACCAGGGAGCCAAGGAACCAAGAATCCAAGGAACCAGGGAACCAGGGAAACAGGCAAACAGGAAATCAGGGAATCAGGGAACCAGGGAACGAGGGAGCCATGGAAACAGAGAATCAGGCAACCAGGGAACCAGGGACCAGAGAACAAGGGAAACAGGGAACCAGGGAACCAGGGAAACAGGGAGCCAGGGAACCAGGGTACCAGGGAGTCAAGGAACCAGGGAACCAGGGAGCCAAGGAACCAGGGAACCAGGGTGACAAGGAACCAGGGAACCAGGGAGCCAGGTAACCAGGGAATCAGGGAACCAGGCAATGAGGGAACCAGCAAACCAGGGAACCAGGGAGCCAAGAAAACAGGGAACCAGGAAATGAAGGAATCAGGGAACCAGGGAACCAGAGAGTCAAGGAACTAGGGAGCCTAGGAACCAACGAACCAGGGAGCCAAGGAACCAGGGAGCCTAGGAACCAGGGAACCAGGGAATCAGGAAATCAGGGAATCAGGGAATCAGGGAACCAGGGAGCCAAGGAACCAGGGAATCAGGAAACCAGGGAACCAGGGAACCAGGGAGCCAAGAAGCCCGGGAACCAGGGAACCAGGGAACCAGGGAGCCAAGGAACCAGGGAACAAGGGAACCAGGGAGCCAAGGAACCAGGGAACCAGGGATTCAGGGAACCAGGGAGCCAGGGAACCAGGGAACCAGGTAATCAGGGAATCAGGGAACCAGGGAGCCAGGTAACCAGGGAACCAGGGAGCCAGGGAACCAGGAGCCAAGGAACCAGGGAACCAGGGAATCAGGGAACCAGGGAACCAGGGAAGCAGGGAATCAGGGAACCAGGGAAACAGCGAAACAGGGAAACATGGAAACAGGAAATCAGGGAATCAGGTACCAGGGAACCAGGGAGCCAAGGAACCAGGGAACCAGGGAGCCAGGGAATCAGGCAACCAGGGAACCAGGAAGTCAAGGAACCAGGGAACCAAGGAACCAGGGAACCAGGGAGCCAAGGAACCAGGGAGCCAGGGAACCAGGGAGACAGTCAAACAGGGAAATAGGAAAACAGGGAATCAGGGAACCAGGGAGCCAAGGAAGCAGGGAACCAGGGACCAGGGACCAGGGAACCAGGGAACCAGGGAACCAGGGAAAAAGGTAATTGGGGAAAGAGGGAACCAGGGAATTCGGGAACCACGAAATCAGGGAATAAGAGAGACAGGGAACCAGGGACCAGGGAAACAAGGAACCAGGGAATCAGGGAAACAGGGAACCTGGGAATTAGGGAACCAGGGAACAAGGGAAACAGGGAACTGGGAACCAGGGAAGCTGGGAATCAGGGAACCACAGAACCAGGGAACCGGGGAGCCAGGGAACCAGGCAATCAGGGAACCAGCGAACCAGGGAACCAGGGAGCCAAGGAACCAGGGAATCAGGGAACCAGGCAATGAGGGAACCGGCAAACCAGGGAACCAGGGAGCCAAGAAAACAGGGAACCAGGAAATGAAGGAATCAGGGAACCAGGGAACCAGAGAGTCAAGGAACCAGGGAGCCTAGGAACCAACGAACCAGGGAGCCAAGGAACCAGGGAGCCTAGGAACCAGGGAACCAGGGAAACAGGGAAACAGGAAATCAGGGAACCAGGGAACCAGGGAGCCAGGGAGCCAAGGAACCAGGGAATCAGGGAACCAGGCAATGAGGGAACCAGCAAACCAGGGAACCAGGGAGCCAAGAAAACAGGGAACCAGGAAATGAAGGAATCAGGGAACCAGGGAACCAGAGAGTCAAGGAACCAGGGAGCCTAGGAACCAACGAACCAGGGAGCCAAGGAACCAGGAAGCCTAGGAACCAGGGAACCAGGGAAACAGGGAAACAGGAAATCAGGGAATCAGGGAACCAGGGAACCAGGGAGCCAAGGAACCAGGGAATCAGGGAACCAGGGAACCAGGGAGCCAGGGAACCAGGGAACGAGGGAACCAGGGAACCAGGGAACCAGGGAGCCAAGAAGCCCGGGAACCAGGGAACCAGGGAACCAGGGAGCCAAGGAACCTGGGAACAAGGGAACCAGAGAACCAGGGAACCAGGGAGCCACGGAACAAGGGAACCAGGGAACCAGGGAGCCAAGGAACCAGGGAACCAGGGAACCAGGGAGCCAAGGAACAAGGGAACCAGGGAACCAGGGAGCCAAGGAACCAGGGAACCAGGGAACCAGGGAGCCAAGGACCCAGGGAACCAGAGAGCCAGGGAACCAGGGAACCAGGGACCCAAGGAACCAGGGAGCCAGGGAACCAGGGAAGCAGGGAACCAGGGAGCCAGGGAACCAGGAAATCAGGGAACCAGGGAACCAGGGAGACAGGGAATCAGGGAGTCATGGAACCAGGGAACCAGGGAGCCAGGGAATCAGGGAACCAGGGAGCCAAGGAATCAGGGATCCAGTGATCCAGGGATCCAGGGAACCACGGAACCTGGGAGCTGGGGACCAGGCAGCCAAGGAACCAGAGAACAAGGGAACCAGAGAGCCAAGTAATGAGGAAACCAGCGACCAGGGAGCCAAGGAACCAGGGAACCAGGGAACCAGGGAGCCAAGGAACCAGGGAACCAGAGAGCCAGGTAACCAGGGAACCAGGGACCAGGGAGCTAAGGAACCAGGGAACCAGTGAACCAGGGAGCAAAGGAACCAGGGAACCAGGGAATCAGGGAACCAGGGAGCCAAGAAATCAGGGAACCAGAGATCCAGGGATCCAGGGAACCAGGGAACCAGGGAACCTGGGAGCAGACGACCAGGCAGCCAAGGAACCGGGGAACCAGAGAGCCAGGTAATGAGGGAACCAGCAACCAGGGAGCCAAGGAACCAGGGAACCATGGAAGCAGGGAAGCAGGGAGCCAAGGAACCAGGGAACCAGGGAACCAGGGAACCAGGGAACCAGAGAGCCAGGTAACCAGGGAACCAGGTACCAGGGAGCCAAGGAACCAGGGAACCAGGGAACCAGGGAACCAGGGATCCAGGGATCCAGGGAACCAGGGAACCAGGGAGCCAGGAAACCAGGGATCTAGGGAACCAGGGAGCCAGGGAACCTCGGAACCAGTGAGCCAAGGAACCAGGGAATCAGGGAACCAGGGAGCCCAGAAACTGAGGAACCAGGGAACCAGGGAGCCAAGGAAACAGGGAACCAGGGAACCAGAGAACCAGGGAGCCAAGGAACCATAGAACCAGGGAACCAGGTAACCAGAGAGCCAGGTAACCAGGTAACCAGGGAACCAGGGTCCAGAGAGCCAAGGAACCAGGGAACCAGGGAGCCAAGGAACCAGGGAACCAGAGAACTCGGTAACCAGGGAACCAGTGACCAGGGACACAAGGAACCAGGGAGCCAAGTAACCAGGGAACCGGGGAATCAGGGAACCAGGGAGCCAGGGAACCAGGAAACCCGGGAACCAGGGAACCAGGTAATCATGGAATCAGGGAACCAGTCATCCAGGTAACCAGGGAACCAGGGAGCCAGGGAACCAGGGAGCCAAGGAACCAGGGAACCAGGGAGTCAAGGAATCAGGGAACCAGGAATCCAGGGATCCAGGGAACCAGGGAACCTGGGAGCAGGGGACCAGGCAGCCAAGGAACCAGGGAACCAGCGAATCAGAGAGCCAGGTAATGAGGGAACCAGCACCCAGGGAGCCAAGGAACCAGGGAACCATGGAACAAGGGAAGCAGGAATCCAGGGAACCAGGGAACCAGAGAGCCAGGGAACCAGGGAACCAGGGACCAGGGAGCCAAGGAACCAGGGAACTAGGGAACCAGGGATCCAAGGAACCAGGGAACCAGGGAACCAGGGAACCAGGGATCCAGGGAATCAGGGAACCAGGGAGCCAGGAAACCAGGGATCTAGGGAACCAGGGAGCCAGTGAACCACGGAACCAGTGAGTCAAGGAACCAGGGAATCAGGGAACCAGGAAGCCAGGGAACCAGGGAATCAGGGAACCAGGGATCCAGGTAACCAGGGAACCAGGGAGACAGGGAACCAGGGAGCCAGGGAACCAGGGAGCCAAGAAACCGGGGAACCAGGGAACCAGGGAGCCAAGGAACCAGGGAATCAGGGAACCAGGGCATTAGGGAACCAGGGAGTCAGGGAACCTGGGAACCAGGGAGCCAGGGAGCCAGGGAACTAGGGAGTCAGGGAACCAGGGAACCAGGGAACCAGGGAGCCAAGGAACAAGGGAATCAGGGAACCAGGGAACCAGGGTGCCAAGGAACCAAGGAACCAGGGAACCAGGTAACCAGAGAGCCAGGTAACCAGGTAACCAGGGAACCAGGGACCAGAGAGCCAAGGAACCAGGGAACCAGGGAGCCAAGGAACCAGGGAACCAGAGAACTCGGTAACCAGGGAACCAGTGACCAGGGACACAAGGAACCAGGGAGCCAAGTAACCAGGGAACCGGGGAATCAGGGAACCAGGGAATCAGGGAACCAGGGAGCCAGGGAACCAGGAAACCCGGGAACCAGGGAACCAGGTAATCATGGAATCAGGGAACCAGTCATCCAGGTAACCAGGGAACCAGGGAGCCAGGGAACCAGGGAGCCAGGGAACCAGGGAGCCAAGGAACCAGGGAACCAGGGAGTCAAGGAATCAGGGAACCAGGAATCCAGGGATCCAGGGAACTAGGGAACCTGGGAGCAGGGGACCAGGCAGCCAAGGAACCAGGGAACCAGCGATTCAGAGAGCCAGGTAATGAGGGAACCAGCGCCCAGGGAGCCAAGGAACCAGGGAACCATGGAACAAGGGAAGCAGGAATCCAGGGAACCAGGGAACCAGAGAGCCAGGAAACCAGGGAACCAGGGACCAGAGAGCCAAGGAACCAGGGAACTAGGGAACCAGGGATCCAAGGAACCAGGGAACCAGGGAACCAGGGATCCAGGGAATCAGGGAACCAGGGAGCCAGGAAACCAGGGATCTAGGGAACCAGGGAGCCAGTGAACCACGGAACCAGTGAGTCAAGGAACCAGGGAATCAGGGAACCAGGGAGCCAGGGAACCAGGGAACCAGGGAGCCAGGGAATCAGGGAACCAGGGAGCCAGGTAACCAGGGAACCAGGGAGACAGGGAACCAGGGAGCCAGGGAACCAGGGAGCCAAGAAACCGGGGAACCAGGGAACCAGGGAGCCAAGGAACAAGGGAATCAGGGAACCAGGGCATTAGGGAACCAGGGAGTCAGGGAACCTGGGAACCAAGGAGCCAGGGAGCCAGGGAACTAGGGAGTCAGGGAACCAGGGAACTAGGGATTCAGGGAACCAGGGAACCAGGAACCAGGGAGCCAAGGAACAAGGGAATCAGGGAACCAGGGAACCAGGGTGCCAAGGAACCAAGGAACCAGGGAGCCAGGGAACCAGGGAACCAGGGAGCCAAGGAACCAGGGAGCCAGGGAGCCAGGGAACCAGGGAGCCAAGGAACAAGGGAATCAGGGAACCAGGGAACCAGGGAACCAGTGAGCCAAGGAACCAGGGTAACAGGGAACCATTGAACCAGGGAACCAGGGAGCCAAGGAACCAGGGAACCAGGGAGCCAGGGAACCAGGGAGCCAAGGAACCTGGCAATCAGTGATCCATGGAACCAGGGAGCCAAGGAACCAGGGAACCAGAGAGCCAGGTAACCAGGGAACCAGGGAGCCAGGGAACCAGGGAACCAGGAAACCAGGGAATCAGGGAGCCACGGAACCAGGGAACCAGGGAGCCAGGGAATTAGGGAACCAGGGAGCCAGGTAACCAGGGAACCAGGGAACCAGAGAACCATGGAACCAGGGAGCCAGGGAACCAGGGAACCAGGGAACCAGGAAACCAGGGAATCAGGGAGCCACGGAACCAGGGAACCAGGGAGCCAGGGAATTAGGGAACCAGGGAGCCAGGTAACCAGGGAACCAGGGAGCCAGGGAACCAGGGAACCAGGGAACCAGGGAACCAGTGAACCATTGAACCAGGGATCCAGGGAATCAGGGAATCAGGGAACCAGGGAGCCAGGGAACCAGGGAACCAGGGAGCCAGGGAATCAGGGAGCCAAGGAACCAGGGAGGAGTATTGATTTACTACAAGAAATAGTGTGCAATCTGTGTGGATGAAAGCTATCTATTTGATAGTTTTATCATTGACATATTCCTAGGAATTGGTTTTTGACATGATTTTTTAAAGTGTGTCTGTGCACATATTTTTTTGTGGGTCAGCACGTATGTGCTCATGTCAGAGGTCTTTCTTCAGGTGCTCTCTGCATACCTTTTGTTGGTGGCTCTCTCACTAGCCTGAAGTTTGCCAAATATGCTAATTTGGCTGAGCATTGAGCCCCAGGGATCCCTCTGTGCTTGTTTCCCCAACACTGGTTCTCATGCAGAGTACACCATCCTGCAGATGTTCTTTCTGCCTTCACAAAAGAAAGCATGAGTTTCTGGGGTTCGAGCTCAGGTTCTCAGCCCTGCAAAGAAAGTGCTCTTCCCCTCCCCCACCCCGGCCTTGATGTTAGCTTTTGCTTCTTTTCTAGATCACATGTTGCACTCAGCCCACTGATATGTCAATCAAGAGAATAAAAGCGACTGCTGGTCAATTCAGTAAGCAAATGATTTCCTACGCAGAAATGGAGCCCAGACCTTAGGTCTGTGTCAGAACTTCAAGCTGAGAGTTAGCTGCTACAGTTGCGATCTTGCCTGGAGTGATGTTGACCTGCCTGCAGGTTTCTTCTAGAGAACACACTGTGCTTAGAAAAGAAAGGGGTGAGGTCCTGATCTGCTGCTGTCCTCCACCTGGGAAATTCCTGTCCCCAAGAGAGCCACCTCTGAACAGTTTACGTTCCATGTAGAAACGTGAAACAAATGATCGGTACCTAGAAAGAGGACTGTCAAGGGTTGGTCTCAGAGAGCTGTGAAATGTGCTCAGCTGTGATTCTGGGTAAGAAGTAATGTTCTCACGTCAGTTCATGGGCTAAGTGTGTTCTGTTCTCTCAAGAGGGCATGTGACCCCTTAGGTCACATGTGCACTTGGGGAGCTGATATGTGCTACTTTGCTGGCAATGGACAAGGTTGGCGCTGCAACCTTGATGGATTGCACACTTCTGGGGTTGAGATGGAAGTTCTTGATCCCTTTTCTACCCTTGGACCAAGAGCACACTCAGAGGCTGTCTGTGCAGGATATTCTGTCACTGATACAAATTCAAGTGAGAGGATACTGAGGAGATAAGCGACAACCCAACCCCAACCCCAACCCCAACCCTAACCCTAACCCTACCCCAGAGAGTATCACTTCCCCCAAGAGCGAGGCAGTCACAGATGATGCTGTGAGAGATAGAATCCAAATCTAAGCCCCATTGAGAAAGGCTATGGGCATCCTTCTCTTCATTCTTTATCTTGACCTCTTCCTAGAACCCCTGCTTCTGGAGGGGCACCTACCCAGGGCACTGCAGGAAGCATTTTCTTCTCAGATCGCACTCATCTCCCTACTGGGATGGAAGAAAGTGGTGAAAGCATTTAAGTGTCACCTACCCAAGGTGGGATCTTCTAGATTCGGTTAGGTGATGTGGTTAGAAGAGGGAAGTCATTGCAAGGCAGGTGTCCAGATGGGACCTTTTTCTTCTAGTCCTGCAACACTGGGAACATGTGTAGACTCATTGCACAACCTCCCACCAGGACACCTTGTTCCAAGTACACTGTGGCTGGACACAGGAGCCCAGGAGATTGACAATTGACATGATCCAAAGGTTGTCACATGACTCTAAACACTGAAACAGGACAGAAATGTAATCTTTCCAGTACATATAAACCCAGGGGCATTGAAATACATGGAACTGGGGTGGCCACCACTCAGTGTCTACCATGGTTTTACTGTGTGAAACCCTAGCAGCCTGTCTGAGCACAGCACGTGCCCCTTGGGTCACATGCAGGGTTCTTACTGCCTCCAGATTAGTATCCAGGAGGAACAGGCAAGGAGAATCTCCCACCACAAAAGAAGAAACAGTTACGCATAAGAAGAATCAGTCAGAGTACAAAATATCGAGCTAGTGAAAAATCGCAATGTGGTTGGGCCCTAAAGCCCCAGCACTGTCGGAGAAGTGATTGACAGTCAGTTGCTGCTAAGGGAGAGACAGTCACTCTCCTTTGGGGAAATGGCTGTTGGTAGGTTGCTCAGGCCACAGTGGGTGCCCATAGATCCATGTGCAACTTAGCAGCACTGACTGGACTTGAGGGGTTAATAGCAACAAAACCAAACAATATGAAAAGGACATGAAATTAGGAGCGATTTGGGGTGGAACCCTAAGGGGAGTTGGAGAGAGATAATGGGTAGATTAGGGCAATATACATTGTGTAAATGTCTGGAACTATCAGATTATAAAATATTATTAAAGAGAAGAGAAATGTAGATTTAACAAGACCACAGCTATTCTACTTAAAAACAAATATAAAGGACGAGAGGTAGTTAACACAGTCAGAAGACATCAAGCCACGACTAAACTCTGAGCCTGCAGCTGGGGCCATTGCAAGCATTGCAATTATCATAGGTCGCAAATGGAGAAGATGAACAAATGCACCCTTTTCTGGAGTGCATAAGTCTCCTTGGGCTATGGACCAAATGATGTTAACAGCGGGCATTTATTTCTCAGTTTTAGAGACTGGGAAGTCCAAGATCAAGATGCCAGGGAAGGAGGGTTCCTACTGTGATTACATGACATCTTCAAAGTAGATCTGTGGATCTGTGGATCTGAGGCTATGTGAATCTGTGGATATATGGATCTGTGGATATGTGCATATGTGGAGGAGGTGGAGGCCAGCTCAGCGCTATCTCATTACCTCTTGTAAGGGCGTCATTTTTGTTGTACCAAGGACCTGCTTTATGACCTCATGTAGCGACTCCCATAGAGGGTTTGTTTCTACACACAACTGCATTGAGTGTTAGGGCTTTGGTACAGGAGGTTTCACATGTTGGGACATTCCACCTACAACCCTGAGGTGTGGGAAACAAATTCCTCACTCTGTAACAAATTAAAGAACTCACGAAGACAAACCCATTTCAACATTCCATTCTGTAGAGAGGGAAACCAGCAAAGAGGAAAAGCACAAAGGGTTGCCATAATGTTTGGGCACAAGGCAGTGGTTTTTATGGTCCCTGACCATGAGAAACGTAGCCTTCTGTTTGCCACAGACTGGGACTTGGAAGAGTTACAGCCTTCACACTCTCACCCTAATGCCCCACCCTGTTGGTTTAAGATGCATCTACTGGGGCTTGAGATTGTCCCCTGATCCTGGGCTCAATCACACAGGAGGCTGCCTACAACTTCCCAGCTCTCAGAGTTCTGAGACACACAGATGTCAGATACTAACTAGGACAGAGAGGGGCCTTGTACCCCCTGCTTATTCCTGACTCTTGAGCAAACTTTGAGCCTACCCTTTTCTGAAAATGGGCCATAATAATTTATTTCTTACAGAAGTTGTGACCAGTAGCATTCCTCTCAGATTACCCAGTAATGGCCATCTTTAGTCATGCGCTGATACTTTATAATTTATTTCTAGGAGTCAAGGCCAATGAGGTAGGCATCATTTAAGAAAATTTGTCCTGCTGGGTAGTGGTGGTGCACACCTTTAATCCCAGCATTTGGTAGAATAGACAGGGGGATCTTTGAGTTTGAGGCCAGCCTGGTCTACACAGTGGTTTCCAGGATAACCAGAACTATACAGAGAAACCCTGTCTTGAAATAAAAACAAACAAAACATAAGTAAAAGGAAAATCTGTTATATTATATCAAGGTCTTAGGCTAGAATGGTATTCTGCAAGGACTGCCAGTTAGTCTGGCAAAGATGGCAGCTGTTTTTGCTAGGGCTATATTTTGTTTTGTTTTGTTTTCTTATAAAAAACAGGATAGAAGCCTAAACAAATCTTCAAGTCCTTATGCCTGCCTGCTAGAAAATATATCTCCATATTGCTTTTTGGCTTTTTCCATCAAAGTTACCAAGGAGGTATGTATGCATGCGCACATATGGAGGCCAGTAGCTTGTATTGGGTATCTTCCTCAATTACCTTCCTCCTTGTTTTTTGAGATGGGGTCTCTCAGCAAACCTAAAGTTCTGAAATTCAGGTGGATGGATGACCCCAGGGATCCTCATCTCCCCACCTTCCCAGCACTGGGATTGAAGGGATGTGCTACCACATCCAGCTTTTTGCACATGACTGCTGGGAATCGAACTCACGTCCTAATGTTCACAAGGCACCCTTTACCAACTCAGCCATCTCCCCATCCCCCAAGGTCCTAATAGTTTTAAAAGCAAATGCCTTGAGAGACGCAGTGTGTCCCTAACTGTTTTAGTCACCTAGATAATACTAATGCCTCTAGGATTATGCACACCAAGCCTTGCCCACATGCAACGGTGTGCTAAGCGGGAGAAAGAGAGTTAGCATCCCATTACTGTCTCAGAGGACCTGTGAGACACGGATGGAGTTCCTGACAATACAGGAACCTGGGAGAATATGTCTGGAACACGAACACCTTGCAACAGAAGCTCCTCAGAAGAATAACAGTCTAAGGACATTTAGAGTCTCTTGAAGCAGCAATGTGGATGGAAACTGAGAAGGACCTGCTGCCCGCTGGCTTGTACAGGCTCATACTCAGGTAGCTTTCCTGTATGGCCCATGACCAGGCCTAGGGAATGATGCTGCTCACTTTCAGCTAGCCCTCTTATATCAATGAACAAGCAAGATAGTGCCCCACAGGCCAGATCTAGGAAATTTCCCAGATGAGGCTCTCTTCTTGGGTACTTCCTAGGTTGTGTAAAGACATATATATATAAAGACACACACACATATATATATGTGTGTGTGTCTGTGTGTGTGTGTGTGTGTGTGTATCAGTTAAAACTAACCAGGACAACACACACACACACACACACATTATAACTCAGTTATAATATCCACAGTTAATAACATATTGCTTACCATGTTCAGTAAACACTTTATCTGTACATCTTTAAGGATGTCTAAACTAACCCCTTGTTGATTTTCATAGGTACCCAGCCAATTACCGTGAATCCTCCTGATGGATCAGGCTGCTAACACAACCAGGTCAAACCTAAAATAGAATCTCTAGTAGGTATTCTGGGCAGATAGACCAGTGACCTGGGGGCACTCGGGTTTCAGAGGGTTCAGCTAGCTGACCCAATCCTGATGCCTCACCTAGAACAGCTCAGCTGCATGACCCCTTCGACCCCAGAAAGTGCCACTGTGCTCACCAGCTTGTGAAACATCTTCTCATTCTGAATCTAGACTCAGTACGAAGACACCTGGAACAGAAGTTTTCTCGACCACAGGAAGCACTTCGAACGTGTTTACATAACACTAGGTTCTCTAAACAAGAGGCAATACCTGCTGGTGTATCAGGGGTCATTGGATCGTCTGAATGATGGATATACACACAGCCAGGGGTTCTCTGAGGTCACACAGCAGTATCTGCCATTGCTGTGTGTGAGATGTAGGGTACTCTTAGTAGACTCTTGGCAAAGAAACCTATTTATCCTATTAGCCAGGGCAACTGAACACACTTGACCTCACAGCCTCGCTTCTTATTTTTCTGAAACTCGGGTTACATCCTCTGCATCAGAGGCATACACTGTGGGATTTGCTGTGTCACATAGTTACAAAATCCTCCAGTTTAGGACTCTTGGAAGTTAAAATCCAAATCCTAATGCTCCCTTAAAGTTCCCACTGAGTAGAAAGCTCTGACCCCTAAATCCTTCTTTCTCTTTTAAATATATTGTTTTGGTGTGTATGTATGTATGAATGTGTGTGCATGTTTGTGTGTGAAGGTGCACATGTTGGGGTGCACATTCCCAAGGGTGCATGCACAGGTAGAGGCCAGAGGTCAACCTCAGATGTTGTTCCTTGAGGAACGTCTATGGGAAATGAGACCCTCACTCCCATAAAGAGACCAGTGAAAGTGAGGGAGTTTTTGATATAACATTCTGCAGAAAGGAGAACCACTATAGAGAAAAGGCAAAGAACTACCTCCTTCCCAGCCCAATTTTAATTTTTAAAGGAGGGCCCTGAGCAGTTGAAGAGTGACCACACACATTTAGAAATTGAAAGGTGCACACACGTTTTTGTTTGCATGTGCAACAGCTGGGCAGAGCAAAGGCTCCCTTTAAACAGTGCCTATTTCAGCTGCTCTCTCCCACCAGTAGGCAGGTGGCTGGAATGGCGTGCAACATAGTCTCCTGTCCAGTGCCACCAGGGATCAAGAAGAGCAGCTGTTGTTCATTCCAGTCCCATGCTGATACAGCTCAGGCATTTCTGGAGAGCTCTGTGAGTGAGTCACTGACTTCCCAGAATCCCAGTGATGGTGACTCTGCTCAATTCCCTACCAGCCATTCCACCCTCAGTCAATTTAACCCTATTGTATAGCTATTCCCCCTGAGTTGAAACAGTCTTTCCAGGAAGGATCTAGGAGGCTCAAGAGACTCAGAAGATAAACAACTCACAAGCCTTAAGGAAGTTCCTGAAACTAACAAGATTCACAAGGCCCTGACCTAAGGTTTTAGAAAACAGAAAACAATGGGTGGAGAGAGAAGACTCTGAACAACCTAGCTGCCTGAAAAGTCACACTGGGACTTTTCAGTCCCAGAGACGAAGCTTTTTATGAGCTTTTGTACATGCTGAGCTGATTTTTTTTTTCATGATGGTACCACCCTTAAGCCATCTATGGTGCCTGTAAGTAACTGCAATGAACTTCATGGTTGGCCATGCTGGACTTTGATGGAATAATTAATTGGTTTGTTTTTGTCATTGTCTTATCTAGGGTGAGAAGACATTTTTCACATAGCCCCAGGAAAAGTCACATGACAAATCTAAGAGTGAAAACTCACTCTTCTCATGGGTCACCACCAGAGAAAGCATGCCACTGTGGGTAAAGGGACTCTGACCACCTCAAGCATTACAGGCATAGCTCTGCCAGGCCTTGCCCTTCTCCCCAATTCCCTCCACCCTGCTAAAAAATGTTAGATTACATCCCTAAAGCTAGCCCCTTATTTGGGGCTATTCCCTTATTTGGCCACTTCTTCCTCCTGAGGCTGTCCACCAAGGTCTAGCTATCAAGGTATTGAAGTCCAGCAATCAAATTTCCCCCATTCCCATGGCTCACCTAATTAACATGCCCAATTAAAGTTAAATACTTCATCCTAACACTGGGTTTTCCATTTTACCTCTATAATCTGCCAACTGCCTATGGTCCACTGTATCCTCTCTATCCAGAGGCAGTCCTTTGTCCCCTGAAGAAATATCCCTCCCCCCTCTCCCTTGTTCCCTTCTCCTTCTCCCTTGTCTTCTATCTTTTCTCTTTGCCCTTTGTCCCTCTGGGGTAAATAAACCTTTGTGCTGAGAACTTGGTCTTGGGTGTCCTGAGCAAATACCAATCTCTTACAGTGGATATTTTTATCAAAGCTGATGGCTTTCTCGGGACTTGCTATAAAATAGCTCAGAGACAGAGGTTTATAGATTGGGCAACTTACTGAAACAACAACCATACAAGAAGGATGGAAACATAGCTGAAAAAAGTGAAGAATCTGTGTTGCAACGTGGTCTCCAACAAAGCCCCATCCAAACCAGCTCCAGGTCTGAGGTGGCCTTTAGAAAGAGTTACACATGGAATCATTTTCTTCCTATGTCTCTGGACGTGGTTGGTGTCAATTTGTGAGCACATGTGTCCTTGGCAGGGTAAAGAGCACACTGATGTAGGCCATCCCTTGTATGTGAACATGCCCTGGGATCTTGTGACCCTCTCCCTGGACAGATTTCTCAACTGAGCCATCAGCAGCCAGTTCTTGCAGCAGCTTGGGAAAGCAGGAGCACGGCCCAGGTAGTTTTGTGGGTACTATGGCCCACTGCTGTGTTCCTCTGTCCTGCTCAGCCCCAGTGGCTTAGTGCGAGTCTTTTCTGTAGGCATCTCCTCTTATACTTTGGCTAGGCTTTCTGGGAGAACAAGTTAAGAATGGTAGATGGTACCACGGCTGGAATCTCTGCAACTCTTCTCCAGGCCATACCTGATGCTTCACCTCTCCCTCCCCACTGTCCTCTCCCAGGTTCTCAGCACACACATCTCATGCTTCTGCTGGCTTAGGTGACTGGGGATACACAGACTTGTCCTTTGGCATAAATATCTATTCAGTCATTGCCTTGTCTAGTTGCATAAAGGATAACCAATCAGAAGCTGTAACAATTATCTTGGAGCCCAGCCCTTCTTTCCACGCCCCATCTAAATTGCCTCTTCCAGGAATATAGAGCAGTTACCTATACAAGGTACTGCCTCCTTTCTGTGTCTCCTGGTCCATTGATGTCAAAGACTCACATTGGTAGGGCATCTGACAGCACTTAACTTTAATGGGACCCTTGTTCTGTATGGTCCATGGTTGGAGTGGTCCCCTCTGTGGAATTGAGACCTCTATATTCAAAGACCCCAGAAATGCAGAAAGGGAAGTATAAATGATTCCATAAGAGGGTAATGGATAGGGCATAAAATCTACTTCTACTCTCATGTCTACAGTGAAAAACGATAAACCTCACTTCATGACAGATTACTAGAAATTCAAGCAGGGAAAGCAAGATGGTTTCTTTTATGACTTTGAAAGAGCAGGCATCAACTTAGAGTGGCTGATGCTCTGGTAGAGTGCAGAAAACAGTCTGGAAACCCTGATACATGACCCTTCGTCCCTTTCCTCTTACTGTGTAAACAGGAGGTACAATCTTACACTTCACCCAAGTCTCATGTTTCCTTATGTTACTATGTTTGGCTTTTTTTTTTCCTTCAACAAAAAAAGTGTGTGGGCTCATCTCTATGTTTTACATCCTGTTTATTTCAAAGTATATTAGGGCTAGAGAGATGGCTTACAGGTTAAGAGCACTTGCTGCTCTTCCAGAGAACCTGAGGTTTGTTTTTTTTGTTTTTCCTCAGAACCCATGTCAGACATTTCATAGCTACCTCCAACTCCAGCACCGGGGGGATCCGCTGCCCTCCTCTGACCTCCATAAACACCCACACTCACAGGGCAGACTCAGATACAAATAACAATGTAAAATGAAGCTCATCGGAAGCGAGACTTTGCTGGCAAGCTTGGCTGTTAGCGATTTGCTAATCTTCAGTTTAGGCGATGGGGGACTTAGAGGACTTTGGAGGATGGCTAGACGAGAAGATATTAGAAAGGACCTAGTGTTTTCTGTTCATTTGCAGCTGGACCTAAGCTGGCTCATGGAACCTGTGAAACACATTTTATTCCTCAAAGTATCTAGATTTGAGTCCCTTGCACTGGGAACCTGGTGCTGTGAGATAAATGGTCATAGGCTTAGGGTATCCTCTTTAATCTGAAGAGTATGCTATGTGATCCAGAGTCACTACCAAGGTTGGCCTTTTCAAATCTGTCTAACTCTGCCATTTGGTCATCAGTTCTGTTTTTGTGGTAAGTGAAGGTCAAATGACTCCAGGTCTGTGCCCCTTGCCTCCTCCTCTGCTATTAACTGGGTCCCTTAGTCAGAGGAGGGTGCACGGTTACTTCTTGAAAGTCGTCACATCACCTTTGCTAGACCAGGTCTTATAGTCAGAAATTCAAACCTATAAGTAGTATATAGACCATTATCAAACAAGAAAACATCTTTCCTTCGTGTCAATGGATCCAGTTCTGCCTGATATCAGGCAGCGATCTGGTCTACCTGAGGGATGGTACTGTGTTCTAGCATCTGGTTGGAGTTTTACATGTGCCAAAAGCTAAGGCATCTTTAGTTAGAAGACAGTTCTATTAGGTTCATGTACAACCTCTGTCTGCTTTTTATTGTGACTTGCTCCAGGCTCCACAACATGTCCTTTTCTACAAAGGTATGGCTAGTGCCACCTGTGTGGAGGGGTGTGGGATGCACACATGTCCCAAGCCAACAACATATCCTTCTGTACCTGCTGCAGAGCTCTCTTCTGCTTTGAGCTTTACTTACAGATGTCAGCCTTGTGTGTCATTCAGGATATTGACCAGAAAAGGATGAATCTGGCCTATCCTGCCTCCAGAAGCTTCTTCCTTGGGGTTGAGACAAAAATGTCAATAATGCACCTCATTTAGGGGTCATCCTGACATACTCTACATCACCGGGGGCTGAATTTACTCAGCCTCCGGGTTATGCTTGTCTTGCAAGGTCTCAGGTTTCCTCCGCACATCTTGCTCATCATGGCTGTTGAGCCTGGTGCTACCACCATAGCAGACCAGAGTGAGCCCCCGCACACAGCTCAAATGGACCAGGTTCCTCTGGACTCTGTTATGAGAGAGGTGAGAGAATGAATTAGTTAATTTGCTTGCACTTACAACAAAATATCTGAAAGAGGTAACTGAAGAAAGGAAGGCTCCTTTTGGCTCACAGCTCACTGGGAAATCGGTGCTATAGGAACATGGTGACACATTGGTATCCACAGTCAGGAAGCAGAAGCAGATGGACTCTGGTGCTTAGACTGATGTCTGCCCTCCTCCCTCTTCTTCAGGGTAGGATCCCCCGACATCCATGGGATGATGCAGAGCATTCAACCATTCAACGGAAGGAGTCTTTCTTCCTTAGTTAAACCTCTCTGGAGATGCCTTCCCAGACCCTCTCTGAGGGAATACAAAAATCCAAGCAAGTTGCAACCACCAAGGAGCCTCACTTACCCACTTACCATCCCACTGTCGGTCTTGCAATGGTGGGGGTATTTTTGAACTTTCTTATAGGAATGAAACAAGAGAGAATTCATCAGTATAGAAGCTGAATACTGTGATTTGTAAGCTTAGTGCTGCTCCATCTGCTTACTCTAGTGGCTTCCATTAGGGTATTCTTTGATGAGATGTGGACTGTCCCTCTGGTCATCTATGAGGAACTCTCTAGTGAATTCAATACACCCATGAAAGTATGCACCGCTATGCATCCTCCAGGTCTCTGAGTATGACACTAAGGTGTCATTCTCCCTAGATTTCTGACAAACACTTCAGAATAGAGATTAAATCATCGCAGAAGCACCTGATTAGCCTTCACATCTTAAATTGTCTTACTTAGGGTTCTGTCACTGTGATAAAACACCAAGGTCAAAAGTAACTTTGGGAGGAAAGGATTTATTCCATTATATGACTTATAGTCCATCATTCAGAGAGGTCAAGGCACTCACTTGAGGCAGGAACAGAACCAGAGGCCATGGAGGAATGCTGTTTTCTGGCTTGTCTGCCATGGCTTGCTCAGCCTTATTTCTTACAGCACCTAGGACCACCAGCCCAGGGGTACCACCACCCACCTTGAGCTGAGTCTGTTCCACATCAATCATCAATCAAGAAAATTAACCTCAGACTTGTCCACGGGGCAATCGGGTGGGGTTATGGTTCCTCAGTTGAGGTTCCCTCTTCCCAAATGACTCTAGCTTGTGTCAAGTTGACATAAAACTAAGCAGCATACTGGCCAATGATCTAATGTGAAGATTCTTTCCGCCATCCATCTCACATAACCTTCAGGGAAGGAATTGCGTAATGCTTGCAGATGGAGCTATAGCAGTGATCAGTGGTCCCACCCTGGGACCCACCCCGAGACTGACCCTGGCTATGATTGCATATTCTGACCCCAGGTGCTCAGTACTAATATGAGGAGCATAAAGATGCCTCTGGTTGGGGCTATTGGCATCAAATCAGGCCTAGAGTAGCACCAGAAGATCCAATGGACAAACCAAGCCAAGAGTCTTTGTGTAAAGGTTTTAGTAGAGTCTTGTTGGTTCTGCAGGATGGCCAATCTCTACTGCAACTGTAGTTTTTCAACCCAGGGATGATTAAGGTGAATGACTGTTGTATTGTAGGGCCTATTTGTGAGGTGATATTGCCTTCTTTCAGTCAATGGGTGGATGGCCCAGACTCCATCTGTAGAATGAATTGTGACTTGGAATGGGTGGCTGTCTTCATTCATAACCTTATGCGCCTTGGTTTCCTTGCTTTAGAAACCAAGACAACTTTCTTGACTGCTAACTAGCCGCTCCAGGGACCTGGGGTGTGTGTAAAACTCTCCACAGCTCTCTGCAGGTACAGCACTGGCTTCCATTCTCGACTTATCATTAGTTCTGCTAATTGCTCACCCCTGACTTTGGCAGCTAAGTACCATCGCCTGCTCACTGGATCCTGTCATTCCCATGGCCACAGGGAGCTCCACTCAGCACTAGCATCTTGCTCATCCAGGCTCTTCAATGGAACACTGTGGATTGGTGACTTTCCCAGACTTGCTTAGCTCATCTTCCAAGCCTCTTGATGTCTCCCTTATCCCACTGTGGTGGCTCCCTACTGTCTCTTTGATGCGAACAATCTGGAACCTTCTTCCAGGTTTCCAAGAGACATCTTACAGAGGGTCAGAGCCATGTGCTATGGTCCTTTGTCAGGTTGTTACAGCATGGATGGAGGATGGGGTACTTCCCTAGCACCATTAGCTCCCAGGATACACAGGCTTACATTTTTTTAATGGTTCCTGTTTACTAGAACCCCCAGATATTTCAGCTCCAGTTTCTTCCTTCATACAAAAGTAACCCACGAAACCCAACTCCTTTGTATAGCCCTGTCACTAAGTTGCTACCTACCTAATATATAGGATGTAATGCTCTACCTACCTTGACATGCACTACTATACTAAAAAGTATTAACTCTGTGTCTCTACTATGGTGTCCCCTGATCAAGTCTTGTTTCTGGAGACAGAACCTAGAATTCCTTCCCGCCTTTATGCCCCACTGTGGGAGCAGGTTCTGATAAAAGATGGCTATCACTTGGATCCCAGAAAGGAAAACAGGCCCTTATCCAAGATAGTGTCTTTTGAATGAGAGGTTTGGGGCCACCATCAGTCCGTGCTCTGGGCAGTGGAGGATGACAGCTGCTGTCCTGAAGGGACACAGCAAGCTCTTTTCTTCCTCTGGAGAGCTCTATGTCTAGGAATGGTGCTTGGAGTGACCAGAACTATACTGATCTCAATGGGAGGCTCTGAGGGCTAAGGGGACGGAACACAGATGCCAGGACAATAGATTGGAAATCCTATAGTCCTCTGAATCTACTGAGCTTCTTAATCAACATTGCTGGGGCTGCAAGGCCTGTTTTAAATCAGTCTGAGCAGGTTTTTCCTCTTTCCTTAAGAGGATGCCATTGTGATTGATATACTACTCGAAAATTGAATTTATGGAACTTTCCAGGGACAGATGGAAAGAACAGAAGAAGAATGGGTTTGACTGATTGGATTTTTTTTTCTAAGCATGGGCCTGCTATTTCAAAGAATACATATATAGGATGTAATGAAATGTGGAGGGTATTGCAGAAATATCTTAGCATTCATCTCTCTCCGTGTTGTTTGTACTGACCTCCCCTGTCTTCCACGGAAGCATTCAATGGCTTCAGTAATGTTTAGCTCTGCTGCGCCATTGAAAGGAAGATCAGGGCAGCTGGGTCCACAGCAAGGCATCCCTCCTGAAAAGGCAAGGGGCCTTCAGTTCTTATTTTTAGCTTTCCATTAAAAGCCGGATGCAGACCATGAAACATTCATGTTTAACATTAACTAGAACTGAAGAGAAAAAGATTTGACATAGAGGAAAATCAGTCCTTCAAGTAACCAGAGGGGTGTGGGGGGGGCTGTCTGCAGAGTAGCATACACACACACACACACAGCCAACTATTCTTTGTAAGGTGACAAGCCAGTCAGGGAGCCAAGCAGAAATGACATGCTTGGTGCTGTTTTGATAAGTAAGTGAGTCTCCATAGCACGTCTGTCTCTTTGTCTACCAACTGGTAACCATGAGCCATATGTATATGTATATATGTATATAAATGGCTCATGGTCACATAACATAACAATAATACTACACTTGATCTTAGCCAAAAGGCTGAGAAGCAATACATAACAATAATAAAGTAAAAAAGAATTGTAATCATATGCTATAATAAATACTTTAATTTCAGGCCATTTATTAAGTAAGATAGTGGTATCTGGAACATAATCATTGTGACTGCAGTGAAGATGGCTACCAAATGACTAATGAGTGAGTAGCAAACTCAACTTGGGTCCGCTGGGCATGAGGGTAAATTATGTTCCAGATCGGGGGAAAGGGCTATGTATGTTATTAAAAACAATATTACCTTAGGGTTTGTATTTCTGCACAAAGTATCATAACCAAGAAGCAAGTGGGGAGGAAAGGGTTTATTCAGCTTACACTTCCACATTGCTGTTCATCACCAAAGGAAGTCAGGACTGGAACTCACACAGGGCAGGAACTTGGAGGCAGGAGCTGGTGCAGAGACCATGGAGGGGTGCTGTTTACTGGCTTGCTTCCCCTGGCTTGCTCAGCTTTCTTTCTTATAGAACCCAAGACTACCAGCCCAGGGATGGTATCACCCACAATGGGCCCTTCCACCTTGATCACTAATTGAGAAAATGCCTTACAGCTGGATCTCATGGTGGCATTTCCTCAAGGGAGGCTCCTTTCTCTGTGATAACTCCAGCTGGCGTCAAGTTGACACACAAAACCAGCCAGTACAAATATGTAATTGAAAGTTTATATTTTTTCCCTAGATTTTTCCACCTAATATTTTTAGACCACAATTGCCCACAAGCAAATGAACCCATAGAAAGAGAAACCATGGACAAGGGGAACTACTGTGTTCAAATTCCTTCTCTTCCTGTTCCCTGAATGTGCATGAAATCCAACTTCCTTGTGAGAAAAGTGAGACTCCATTAGCACTTCATAAGCCAGATAATTTAGGGCTACATGCAGGGGCAGGAGTTCCCATCAGGCTGCAAATATTCAGTCGTTGGGAAATTAAGTACAAATCTACTTTGCCTCAGACCAGTGCTACACCCTAGATACAGCTTTCCCCTCCTTTCAGGTTGCAGTTCAATTAGACCAACTCTTCATGGTCATAAAGCTTGTCTTCTACACCATTCTATCCTCTAAAAGAGAGCCTTTCTCAAGCCCTCACAATGGGAAGTGACTTGTAGTTAGCAGTATGTATATATCATTATGTATATATCTATGGTTATGAAGGCCAGCAGACTACATGGCTATAGTTTGTTGGAGGATGGCTTTGTGCACTATGTATTCAGATGCTGATTTTTATGCCCAGACAGATGGTAGCAGTCTAGATGAAGACCTGGTCAAGCATCTCTGGTCTCAGTGATGTGTAAAAATTGTTTTCCATCACCTCTGATTTGTTAATAAAAGAGCTGGCTGAACAGCCAATTAGTTGGGCAGAAGAAAAAGGGCGGGACTTCTGATCCCAGTCATGGGACCCTAGAAAGTAACGGAAGAGTAAAGACTGAGGAAGAGAAGAGGATGTGGAGAAAGCACGTAGATGGACCAGGAGGATTCTCCATGTGATCTCAGTGAGAGAGCAGCCATGAAGATACACATGGCCCAGAGCAAGCCAGGGCAAGACTCAGATCTAGGTAAGGGACCATTTGATTATATAGTAGCAGCCTAGTTGGGTTAGAATAGATCAGAATATGCTCAGCTATTCGTGCTTGCAACTTGTTAATAAAAACACCAGGTCGGTGTCTTTATTCGGTAGCTAAAATGGGCTAAGGGTGTGAAGAAGCCACCCTACAGTTATTTGGGAGCAAAGCAGGCATAGAAAGCTCCTCAGAGAATTACATTTACAACAGTTCTTTATCTTTCTTCCTTTTTTCTTCTTGTAATTTTTTGATACAGGGTCTCTCACTGGACCTGGAACTTACCAAGCAGGTTAGGCTAGGTGACCAGTAAGCCCCAGAGAACTCTCTGTCTTTGACTTGCCAGTACTGGAGTAACAGGTGTCTACCATCATGCCCAGCTTGACTTTCTCTCTCTCTCTCTCTCTCTCTCTCTCTTTCTGTTTTTGTTTGTACCTGGGTTCTGGGGATCAAACTCAGGTTTTACAGACTTTTCCAGTTTCTTTGATGTGTTTTAAATGGTACTTTCCATGACAGTTGATATCATGCCTTTAAAAAAAAATTTCTTTGGCACTTCATAAATAGTTAAATACCATGATGGAAAACAAAAGTAACCAATGCCTGCATCTTACTCTGAACTATGGTGGATATGATGACGTCTTGACTCTAGATACAGGTTCACAGCCCAGGACTGACAGGTGATAAAGCCAGTGCTCTACAGGTGGTCCTCAGCTTGCATGGGGCATCATCCTTATAAACCCATCGTAAGTTGAAAGGAATGGATGTCCAAACGACAAGGCTATACCCTGTGGAGTATCATAACCAAACAACACTGTGCACTGGAGAGTGTTAGATTATCACCCTCATGGCCCTGTGCTTGACTGAGATGTCAGCTGGCGCTGCTGCAGCTACTGCGGGGCATCATGAATGAGGATAGTATTGTGTTGTGCTGCAAGGTTCAGAGAGAGCCCCACTTAGAATTCACAGCACAGTTTCTGCTGGGTGAGCCCCACTTTCATACTTGCATTTGAGCAAAACATTGTAAGTCAAGCCAACTTCAGTCAGGCACCATCTGTGTGACCAAGGGCTTAGATAAATGGGAATATTCTGAGATTATCTCCATCTTCCTTTATGCTTGAAAATTCTCATCACAAAATGTTGGGGTGAAATCCAGGTAATGTCATTCAGTAATGTGTTCTATCTGAAGGCATAGAACTCCCGTCCTATCTACAGGAAGGGATGGCCACTTTCAGAGATCCCGGTCAGGTACTCACAGAGGTGGAGCTTACTATCCACCCACAGTCCTTTTGAGCTTCCTAGGCTCCTCTCTGAGGAGATTTATAGCCAGCAGAGTCATGTTACATTCAACCAGCTGGTCTAGCTATACTCCGTGCCCCCCACGTCTTATTGTCCTATTTCCAAATGCCACCTGGAGTGTCTACGGCCCCACAGGAAACCTTCCAAATGTGTTTTCCATCTATCTGCTGCAGCAAGAGGTAACTTCACATCCTGAGACAAGGTGTGTCCCATGTTGAATTTGCTTAGAAAAGCAATCACGTCCAGTGTATACTTGGGTTCTGTTGGATAGATAGACCATGCCCTTGAGAGTTGCTAAAGCAATCTGATGTCAACCTTTCTGTGGGAGAATAGTGAAGGCTAAGGGTGACATGTTTTGGAGAGCGTAACACTGAGGCAGAGAACAGGGAGAGGGGACATCATTTATCCAGAAGCATCAGTGATCCATGAGACGACAGACCTGATGTTGTAGTCTTCTTAAAAAGAGCCCCAAAGACAACAAGAAGTCACTCTAGTCAAGAAAGAGACATCCACATGCGTAAAGAAATGAGCTACCAGGCACCAACAGCTGATGCGTGCTTCGAGGGAAGCAAAAGACCCACCTGCCCACCCCAGATTTTCCAATTCCGAATAGTTTGGGGTTAAAGGAAAAGTAGCCCTGGGAACAGAAGAATGTCAGGCTCACCAGAACACATGAGGTGACGGGGTAGGACTGGAGCCCTGTGCAGCTCTCGGTATCTTATGGGATGACTTGTATTTACTTGACACGCCATCTGTGGCATGCCAAAGAAATCACTTAACATTTCTTGCTTACTATTTTCGAACCATAGAATATTAACATGACACTTCAGAATCTAAAGCAAAGAGTTCATAGAGGAGATGCAAGGTTTGCTTTAGGTCTCGATTTGACCAGATCACATGGTACCCAGGTAACAACAGAACAGTATTTCTAGGTGTGCCTGGAAGGTATCTGATCTTTCTAGATGTTAGCAATGGATCTGATGGATTGAGTAAAGCAGAATGACCTCCCCAGGGTGGTACCCTTCACCCAGTCCTAGAACCTGGGCAGAACAAAAAGCCAGTCAGCTTCCAGCCTGGGGTATTTTTTCCTTTTTCTTTGATTGGAATTCACACCAACACCTCCCTTGGTTCTCAGAACTTCGGCCCTGGCCAGAAGAACTGTATCATCTGCTCTTCCTGGTGTCCAACTTGCAGACGGCAGATGCTATTGGTATCTTAACCTCTATAATATGCGAATCCATTCTTCATCCCTAGAGCATCTCTATGGATTCTCCAGAGCGGCAGGACTGCTGAGTACCATCTGCATGAAATGGCTCCTCTGATCTGGGAATCCTTTGAGTGCAACAAAATGAGGATGCAGTCAGAAGAGAATGATCTCGAAGAAGGTTTCAGTTCAAATCTCATCACGCTGGAGGGAAAACAGTCAGAATCTGCACCAGCTGCCCCTGGGTAACTGGAGTTAAGCCAACAGCAGCAGGAAGATCGAGACGTGCATTAGGGTCCCATTAGGCCTTGCTTTGAGCCTTGGGATGGGTAAGTGACAAGTCCCACCAACCCTGTCTCAGATACCGCAGAATGTGCCCTGATCACTGTTGGCCCCTGCAGAACATTTCAAGATCACTTCCAAACATATATTCCAGAAAGTGTAAAATAGTTTAAATACAGATATTTCTATTTTTTTTCCTATTGCTGTGACAAAATACTCTGGGAAATACAACTCAGAGGGAAAAGGGTTCTTTCCTGCTCACTGTTGAAGGCACAGTCCATCCATCATGGCGGGGAACACAGGGCACCAGGGCCTCTTGACTGGGGCAGTTGGTCATAAAACATCCCCAGTCAGAAAACACAGAGAGGCGAGCGCATGCGCCTGTTCAGCCTTCTTTATTTTATACAGTACACGATTCCCTGTTCAGGGGATGGTCCCACCCACAATTAATTGGGCCTTCCCACATCAATTAATATAAGATAATACCACATGGTTATTCCCAGAGGCTAATTTCTGGGTTATTATAGATTCTGTCCACAACTAACACCACCAGGGGTAAGCTTACCACATGGAAAACTGACTCTTCTCTTAAAAGTCATCAACTATTAAGAGGTTCTTGGTTAGAGCCGGATACTCATGAATCCCTCCCCCCTCTCTGCTAGAATGTTGACCAGCTTGATCTTGTCCAGGTAAGCACAGCTGCCGTGGGTTCCTGAATGCAGGGGTCCTGTCTTATTTAATCTGAGCATCCCGGTAATGTGCATTCTCTCCACTCTGACTACTTAGGAGTTTCTGCGTTAAGCACCATCCAGTGTACTAAGAGACTGCCCTCCTGAGTTTTGAGAGCTGCACTTATGGATGGCTAGTGAGATACAGATTTAAAGAGTAGTTTGGCACCATGCCTATTTAGCAACACAGGAGGGGTAGGTTCTCCTTGGGGTCTGTGATCTCCCCAGCTATGGGTTCTCTGCCAAGGTTTTCAGTACCTGGAATGCATTTCCTTTGGCAGAGCAAGCCCTGAGTCCAATCAGAATGTGGCTGGTTATCCTGGTAGTATTCATATCATCATCGTACCTATACCCTCAGGCCTATCTTTCAATGCCGGTCATTGTTGTAGGTTCAAGGTTGCATGAGACTGTTGTGGGTTTCTGCCTCCCGGCAGCTTACTTAGCATTTCCTGGTACTAGGAAAGCAAGCCAGCAGGGAGGAAGCTTCTCAGTCAATACCAACTTGATTTCTCCATGTCCTGTGGCCAACGTGTGTGGTGTCTTCAGCAATAGGGTCTTCCCGTCAGGCATCCACACTTATGGGGCAGGCACTTCACCCACAGAGCCAGTTCACACACAGTCTCTCTCTCTCTCTCTCTCTCTCTCTCTCTCTCTCTCTCTCTCTCTCTCTCTCTCTCTCTCCAGTTTCTAATAAGAACATCCATTTCTGAGCTTTACATGTTTTCTAAGATGCTGAGTCATGATGGAGAACCAGGAGCAATGGGAGTAGTCTGTATTGTCTGTATTGTTTGGGGAGTGTCTCTGGGATACCCCTGAAAAGCATCTTTGTGGGAAGTATTGGCCATACTGGCCTTTTTTATTTTGGCAGCTGTGATGGTTTGTATATACTTGGCCAAGGGAGCGACACTATTAGAAGGTGTGGCCTTGTTGGAGTGGGTATGGCCTTGTTGGAGTAGGTGTGGCCTTATTGGAGTAGGTGTGGTCTTGTTGGAGTAGGTGTGGCCTTGTTGGAGTAGGTGTGGCCTTGTTGGAGTAGGTGTGGTCTTGTTGGAGTGGGTGTGGCCTTGTTGGAGTAAGTGTGGCCTTGTTGGAGTAGGTGTGTCACTGTGGATTTGGGATTTCAGACCTAGCTACCTGGAAGTCAGTCTTCTGCTAGCAGTCTTCAGATGAAGATGTAGAACTCGCAGCTCTGCCTACACCATGCTCCTGCCTTAATGATAATGGACTGATTCTCTGAACCTGTAAGCCAGCCCCAATTAAATGCTGTTCTTACAAGAGTTGCCTTGGTCATAGTGTCTGTTCACAGCAGTAAAACCCTAAGATAGCAGTCTGTGGCTTTTGGGAGTGCATCATTCTCCATGTAGAGTAACTCCAGTTACACACACACACACACACACACACACACACACACACACACACACGAAGTATAGGTTCTTAAAGCAGAATTCAAATCTTCTGAGTGAAGTCAGGAACACATGCTCACACACACTTGCATTTTCTCATCAGAGAATACAAATTCTTATCACCCAAGATCTCCAGGACCTAACACTGTTTGGCCTCAGCCCTTCTGCTTGCTTCCTAGCAAACCCTTGGAGAAGCATGGCATGACCAGGTAATGCCACAAAGGCTACACAGTGTGTGGTGTAGACCCTGGACTGAGCAGGCTGTGTGGGATACCCTGCTTTAACCCTGCCTTGGGACTGTCCCTGCTGACTTCTGCAGAAGCGAAGCCTTTGATTTCCCCCAGAGTCTAGCTTAAGTCACAGGCAGTCCGTCTTGCAAGTAGCAAGCGCACCTACCACCCACCCACCCCACTTGTTTCTTCCCTGGAATAGATTGCTTCCTGGCATGCAAACACCAGGGGTCTGGGAAAGCATCATTGCCCCTTAGTCTGAAATCAGAAAGAGCCACTACCATGCAAAGGCTCTTCTCGTATTCTGCTTTAGCTCTATCTGCGGAACTTTGAATGAGATGTTTCCATTCTGTGATTTTTACGGCAGCTGGCGTGTTGTTGTCTTGCTTTAACAGCTATAGCTCTGCCTCGTTCCCAGGAGCATTCCCTCCAAGGAGCAACCGAGAGTGAGATCTGTGCTCATCCCCAGCGCCTGGGTTTAAGAACGTTTCTTAGGGTTGCTGTTCTTTTTCTTATTATTTATACTGTTGACATCCCAACCCAGCGTGCCTGTGCTTTTCACAGTATTAATAAGAAAGGAAGTAACTCACCTCATCTTATAAACCCAGAAACAAAATGTTCTCATCAGAAACAGGAGCGGGCCAGCGGGCCTGGCGCCTATGTAAATGTCAGGTGTGGCAGCCTGTATCTGCTGCTTCGGGGCTGGGGGGCAGAAATGGGGGGATCCTGGGGGCTCACTGCTCAACCAGTTTAGCCTGAATGACAAACTCCAAGTTTAGAGAGAGACCCAATCTCACTAAAACAAGGTAGAGAGTGATAGAGGAAGATACCTGATGTCAACTTGTGGCCTCCACATGCAAAGGTGAGTGTGCGTGTGTGTGCACACACACTCCCACACACCCACACCCACACACACACACACACACACACACAAAGAGGAAGATGAGCAAAGACCTTGTTTAGGGAAGTATATCTATGAAGGAACAAAGCAAGGGGAGGCAAAATTCTATAGCTCATTGTAAAACTAATTCCCAAGGATAACTTAGCTGTGTGCCAGAAATATAAGAATTGAACATGCACCAGTATAACATCCTGTGGCAATTAATAAGAAAGCTTTTGATATCTTCATAGATTCTGAGAAGCAATGACAGTTGATCTAATTTTTTAGATCCAATCCAACCTGATGGAGAGAATCCCTCTCAGAGGCTATTTTCTCAGGTGAATATAGGTTATGTCAAGTTGACAATTCTAATTATCATAAGACCCGTGTTAGCCTTGCCTTTATAATACTGCCGATGATTGTTAGACACAAAACAAAGACATCCAGAGGAAACAGGATACTAGCCTTTCAATGAAGAAGGAGGGTTGGGCTGTGTAGCCTGCGCCAAGTGGTCTTTTCAATCCGGAAACAGGTAAGTCTGCCAAGAGAGACAGTGTAGAGAGAGAAGCCTGTGTCTCCAACATTTCCAAATACAAAGTAGGGACAAGATAATGATGTTCCTTCTGACATAGCTATTTAGGAGCACCATGGTGGGTGACGCATGCACCATCATTGTAACTGCTATCAAGGAAGTCGGAGTGCACAAAGCTTTCAATCAACCTGGATGTTTATCCAGAAACCTTGAGAAACTTAAAAAAAAAAGCCATTGGAACTTGTAGAACACATGGTATTCAGTGAAACAGGCAAATTCAAGAGAAGTGTAAGTGGGAAGGTTCGTCCTCACTGCAGCTTGCCTTCATTTGGAATCACTTAGGGACACAGCACTGAGTGTGTCTGATCACATGATGTGAGTAAGGAGGTTTGACCCTGAAGGAGGGCGGCGCCATCCCACGAAGGCTGAAGTCCTAGACCGAATGAACAGAAGAAATGAGCTAACATCAGCATTCATCTCTCTCTGTTTTCCAATTGCAGAGGCGACGTGACCGGCTGTCTCACACTCCTGCCGTGTCTTCCCCACCATGACCAACTGTATGTACCCTTAACTGTGAGCCCATAAGCCCTTCTTTTCTTAAGTTAATCGTGTTAGGTATTTCATTACCGTAATGCAAAAAGTCACTAATAAACGTATGTTTAATTGAAATATATGTTCTAAAGAATCCTATTCATAGGATTCAAATAAATCCTAGCTTCCAAATAAAGTACTTACGAGTAACACAGGAATCCATACAGTGTTACAAAATACCTGAGCATCCACTAACACATGGATGGTACGGCTCTTTGCTCTGATGATCATTTGCCTTTTGTGGTACCCTGAGCTTCCTGTTCTGCCCTGTGTTGTCTTGTTCAGTGTCCCAGGTTCTGGTTCATAAGAACTTTTGTAGGTTCTCCTAAAGTATCCCCAAGGTGAGAATGGGCCTGGCACAGAGGAGTACCACTACCTATAACCTACAACCTACAGGTGCCTACAGTCCCTGCTTGGAGCATAGCTCTGTCCATTTCACGGAGTCCAGGATCTGGGAGGTCAACATCCTCATGCTATAGAAAAACAGGGGTGAGATTCTACAGAAGGTTTCATGGATGGTGGCCACAGACATGAACCTGGAACAGACATGCCTTCACTTGTTTCCTGCCTTGTAAAAGCTATTGTGTCCAGACTGTAGGCCCATACATAGTGTATATAGGAGTACCAGCATGGGCTGAGTTGTTAATCTGAGCTGTACAAGACTCTTGCTCCCTGTGTGTTTCTCCAGGATTTTAGATGGTATCCCAGGTCACACTACGGGGTCCCCTGCTTAGCTCAGCGGTTTCCTGATGCTGTCTTGAAATTAAATATTCTTTCAAAGAGAACTCGAAGTCTTGTCTTTCCACAGCAGCACTCTGGGTTCCCTTCCTAAAGGGCAGCCTGGGTTACAGAAAGACAGTGGAAGGTCCTAGAGACTTCTGGCATATTCTGGAATACATCAAAAAAAAATCTAGAGGGAGAAATGAGGTGAGATGCTGGTGTTGGGTGATTCTCTGCAGTTGAGAAAGGTAGAGAAAAGGTTCTTCCAAAATCCTTCCTTCCACTGTGGGATGACCATTCTTGGTTATCAGTTTGACTGCGTCTGGAAAAAACTACAATCCAGAAATGAAGGGAATACCTGGGAGGTGACTCCACTTCTGGTCTAGACCTTTGAAGTGGGGAGATACTCACCTTTGATCTGGATCTTGAGGCAGGAAGACACACCTATTATCTGGGCCATGCCTGCTGGAAGCCTATATAAGTTCATGGACGAAGAAAGCGTTTGCCCTTTGTCTGCTTATTCTTGCCTTGCTAGCAAGTCCAGTCCTTCATTGGCATTAGAGCCTACTTCTCTGGAACTCTAGCATCTACTGAAGACCAGTCGAGGCATCCAGCCTTGGGAACGTAGCAACTACTGGATTCTTGGGCTTCCCATTCATAGTCTGTCATTGTTGTATTAGTTGGATCATAGACTGTAAGTGATTCTAATAAATCCCATATACATGGGATTTATTAGACATATACACATGGGCATATGTGTGTCCCGTATGTGTGTGTACATATATGTATGGGATTTGTTAGAATCACTTATGGACTTTTATATATACATATATACATACACACACATATACACACACACACACACACACACACACACACACACACACACACATATATATATATATATATATATATATATATATATATAGAGAGAGAGAGAGAGAGAGAGGTTCATTCTACAAATTCTACAAATTCTGCTACTCTGGAAAATCCTAACTAATACACATACATGCTTTTAATCCAAGCACTCAGGAGGCAGAGGCAGACTGACCTTTGTGAACTTGAGGCCTATCTGGTCTACAGTGAGTTCTAAATCATCTAAGGCTACATAGTATGTAGACTTTGAATCAAAAAAACGAACAAACAGAACAACAACAAAACAAATCCTTCCAAGAACATGAGTCCTTTCTATATTTATTCAGTGCTGTATCTCTCATGCCTGGAGGAAAGAGCCGGGACCCCAAATTCCATCCAGCCATCTTTCCTGAGTCCAAATACTCCCTTTGCTTTAGATGTTTAAGCTTCCCCCAAAGACAGAGTCCAGGCTTCTCAGCACCTCCACTGAGGACCTATAACTAGTGCCCCAGAGGCTTCGCCCCACCCCCACCCTAACAAACATGCAGATATGGACAATCCTATTCATCTGAGGCTTAGTCTAGATCTGTAATTTCAATTTCATGAAGAAGGAAAGAGGCCACAAGATCCTTGGTCTACACTCTTGTGCATAGCTAAGGTCTACACCCATCCCATTAGCAGCCCAGGCATGCACTCTTCTGTGTGAGAGAGCCCTGTCAGTCAAGGGACACAGAGCCCAAGAGGCTCTTCCTGCCTGCCACTTGAACTCTGAGACCTCTGCAGCTGCAAGTCCTGAGACATAAAACTCTCTAGCTCCACACCTCAAACCTAGGGATTTGACACTCCCCGCTGACCCATCTCCCAAGCCCCCTGTATGCTTGTACACATCTCTGAAAGTGTGTGCCTGACACTGAAGGAGGCTGAGTAGTTCTGGATGGACCTTGTAAGTTATTTTATTTCCAGTGCCGGGGATTGAACTCAGGACCTCATGCATGCTAGTCAGGTGCTCTAAGGTCATCCTCAGCCCCCAAGAGCCACAGATGTAAAGGGATGCAGAGGGAGCCTGGGTAAAGGACACCTTCCTGGGTCATCACCTCCCTCTGGCCTCTCCAGGCTTCTTAGAGAAAGGCCACGGTTGGATGTCACCTAACCCTAATTCTGTTGCTATGACATCTGGACTTCTGGACCTGACTCTCATCCTCATTAATTGGAGACCCAGCTTCCCAATGTTTCCTCTTGTTATTCTAACTCTCTCTGCAAGAGGAACTAACATCACAAAAATCAGTAGGCCCTCAGTTATATATAGGTCAGGAGGTTGTGTGTCAGTTCCGCAAACAGTTTATTGATTTATATTCTTAGGTCTTCCAGGTCTCCTCCGAACACGTGTCACTTTCACTTTGAGAGAGAAAACTAAACCTTGTTAGGAAGCCCCAAGAGCACTCTGTGAGTGTGGGTCTCAAAGTACCAAACCTGGTGGAAGAACATGGGCTTTGAGCCAACCAAAATAGTCCATTTGGCTATTTTAAGTCTTTTCCCCATCTTCAGTACTGTGATGAGTGGCACTCAGATGAAGTTTTTGTTTACCAAAAGTTCCTCCCAGAATAGAAACTGCCCACAATATTTTTCTTGCAGAGGACATTTAGTCGGCCATGGTCCCTTTTGGTGTGTAGAGCTGAGGCTGCCTGCTAGACAAAACAGAGCCCAGTGTCACCACCTCCGGACTCTGCCAGAGGAGGCAAGGACCTGCTTCCTAACCAACCTTGGGACTCTCAACTCTCTGGAATGCTTCAGTACTGCCTGGTCTAAGTGGGTGTTTTGTTTGTTTGTTTTTGTTACTTAAAGCTTGAGCAAGCTGTCAGCTCCTTCCCTCCATGCTAGCAGAAGCCAGCAAAAAGAGAATTATGACGGGGTCCCGTGGATGAGGATAGAATTTCCAACAAGCTAGTCTTTTAGGAGGGTGACCCATCTAGAGATAACAAATGGTCAGTCCCAAAGGCAGCAGCTGGCCCACTGTAAATCCAGGTTCAGGGTCCTTTAAAACACACACCTGTTGCAAGGGAGTCCCCGCAACAAGCCTGCAGCTGTGGATGCCTTTTGCAGCCTGCCTATGTCAACACGAACGGTGGGACTGGTCAATGGGTGGCGTGAGGATCTGATGATGAACGCGTTTTATTACAGCGCCTGTTGCCCAGCAGAAAAACACCCCTTATGATTTAATAGGATCCCTGCGAATCCTAACAGCAAAACATTCATTTGGCGGAGCCCGCAGACTCTTACACAGCTCTTGCCAGGTTTCTATGGTGACGATGTTCATTGTAAGTGCAGAACAAGCACTGATTCATGGTGTCCAGCAGAGGCTACAGTCTCCTCCACCCTCCTGCTTGCCGCACGCACGCAGCGGTGGCTTCCATGCTAAAAGTGCACCCTGGAGTAAAATCAAGTCCCTTTGCATTCTCCGCCCCCCAGAGAGGAGCAGAGCATGCAGACACAAAGCAAACAGAGATGCTAGCAGGGTGTTGGGGTGTACCAAATAAATGGTGCCACCAATCTGTTCAGCTGCCATTGGTTTATGAACACTGTATTTATCCTTGCTCTCTTATTAACATGGTTGGGGAAGCTCATGGGTGGAGACCATAGGGCAGCCTCTGATGGTCCTATTAAACCATACAAGGCCTTCTTGTCTGAGACACTCTTATTGTTCCCTGCTGCACTCTCCAAGGCTAGCTGGTCCTCAAACTTCCGTGGGTCATTGTCTTAGGCTCCCATCTCACTCTAAGAGTGCTGGGCTTACAGATGTGTGTGCTACCACATCTGGCCCCACTGAGGCACCTTCCAGTCCTGTTGGCCTTGTTTTGTTAGGTTGATTTCCAGACGGAAAGTTGTATTAAGAAATTTGTTCTATGAGGGAATTTCAGAACCACCTCTGTGTACGTTGAGATCCAATCTAGGACAATCTTACAAACAGGGACAACAGATCTCTGCCAAGAACTGGTGTGTGATCATTCAGGTCTCAAGTACTGCTTACAAAATCCTGGGAAACTGGCCTGTTTGTCTGGAAGAACCAAGTGCTGGGCCAGCCGCTGACCCTGGCTTACAGCTCTGTTCAATGCTATATGACATCCCGGCAACGCGATAGGTTCTCAGCTCTGCTGCCAGGGCTTCCAGTGTGCGACAGCCACTGTGGATTCTTCTCTGTCACAGATGTCCTTTATAGCTGACAGGTCATCCCCAGCCTCTGAAATATCCCTGAATATCTCTGAAATATCTCATCGCCAACACGATTTTGTTAATAATAAAACTAAAAGACCCCCCTTTTTTAAAAAAAAAAAGAACGAAGTTCCTCTCTCCCCCTCTGCATCCTTAGCTCATCTAGGAAAAATGAATTTTAAACTGTTTATAAGTCGTGCGGTTTACTTTGGCAGAGCTGTGGCTCTGAGCAGAACTAGGCCGGTCACCCTGGGAAGACAATCAGCCGTGCTGCTGAGGGTCTGAAGGAAGCAGAGATCTGCAGCGGGCAGGAACATTTCCAGGCAAGAGGATCCTTGGACACGACAGTGTTTGATCTCAGAAGGTCAGCCTTCATACGCACAGGCAGAGGGTAGACTGACGTTGCTCCCGGGTTTGAGCAAGGGCCTTCCAGGAAGCTGATTTGTTATTTTGGGCAGGGACAACGGATCTTGATGCGTGTTGGGGGTAAGGTTTCCTGCTAAAGGGGTTCTGACAGTTCCTGATATTTACATAATCAGGTCTTCAAATATTGACCAACAGCAGCCTGAAGAGTGGATTTCCACCCCATCGTGTCTGGAGGGACACAGAGTTGGGCAGAAGGCAGTCTCAGTCTCCATGTTGTAGCAATCACAGAAACTTGCTCTCTGCCCTTCTCTCCCATGCAGAATAAAGTGGAAAGGGTGAGGGCGAATGTGAGAATCCTTAGCTGCTCCCATGTGGCCCACAACCACAAACCAAGTAAGAAATCACTTTTCACTATAAAAAAGAAACTTAAGGGCCCATCCTTTATCTCTTGTTTCAAAACTCTTTATGTAGAGTAACCAGAGACACTAATGTAGACACAATCCCCAGAACAAGAGGGCTGGGGGATCAGGCAGGGAGGGGACAGTCTCCAGTCTCCAAAAGTCAGTTACTTCCTATTGTTTTTCAAAAGCCAAACGGTGCCGAACAAATATCAAGTGGAATTGTGAAATAGTAGGAACGTAATCTGTAGACACAGTAAACCACGGTAAACCAGGCTTCCACCAAAGAATGTTTTTAAAACAAGCTTGTAAGTACTGGGACTTACTAAAGCAGCTAGGAGATAATTTGCTTCATCCCTCAAAACAAAACAAAACAAAACAACAACAACAACAACAAAATAACCCTGCAAACCTCAGAAGAGCCCCAAGAAATTGGCAGTGCGAATACAGCTCTTTATAACGGAACCAGCAGAGTGAGGGAGTGTTTGCCTTCTCAAAATTTGCACAGGAATTAAAGAGTTCCACTTTTGTGCTCAGAGCTTAGGGGCTGGGATTCTGACACTGTCCCCTGACCCCATGTGCCAGCCAAAGTTCTTCCCTTGGAGATTTGACACCAGGCCATGACCTTTCTGTGACTGCCCACAGTGACACCCGGATCCTTCTCAATCATCCTTGCTGTCCAGTCAGAAAGACAAGCGGGAGGTCCCTTCTGTCCCCAAACACAGCTGCCCTCCAGCCAGGCCAAAGCAAGAGCTTGTTTCTGGGAACTATTCTCACCTACAGGAAGGAACATGTGGTCTGCATGACCGCAGGTCCCCAAGTTTGCTGCATAACTGAGCGCGCGCAGGTGTGTGTGTGTGTGTGTGTGTGTGTGTGTGTGTGTGTGTGTTTCTGCATCCTGGCTGACCCTGTCCATTTTCTCAAAGATAACAGTGCTGACTCGGCACTGTCCTTATTCTCAAAAGGGCAAGGAATCCATGCCTGTGAAGTGCAGGGGAACAGCCCCAGCGCTTTCTGTCTGGGTGCCTCACTCTGGAAATTGCCAACTCTTGCAGAGACTGCTCCTACACACCTCCCAAGAAGTCAGACCACTTGCAGGAAAGGCAGCCCACACACTCCATCAGATTTTATAATCCAGACCTTTTGGAACCCCTGCCTGCTAAGTGACTAAGACCCACCTCATAAGGGGCAGGACTTATGCTGATGCTCGCTAGCTTGGCCTCACTTTCCTTTGAGGCTCAGAGCTCTAGGATCAGTTTTAGCACTCTCCACACATCAAAGGACACAGCTCCGCAGAGTCTGGGGAGGTGGAGCTCCTGGGCAAACCGGTTTTCTATACAACCGAAAACTTCGGCCAAGGCAGATCAAAGAGAGATAGCATGTATTTATGCTGTCTGTGTGCACACACTATACGTGCACACACGTATAGGCAGATGTACGGATGGATGAGTGCCTGCTACCACTTTACTGTTAAAGGTGCTCCCGGTACAGGAAGCTCCAGGGAGCACTCAGACAAGCCCATTTGTTACCCAGGTACTCAGGGCAAAACCTTCCCGCACTCCCATAAGCCCTTTCTGAAACCAAACCTCCCTTCCCAGGGACTCTCCGGGCTAAGTTTACTAGTGATCTACTTTGCTCTGATTTCCACTTCCCACACGTGCATTCCTACCCAGTGGCTGTGGTTTTGTGTTCTTCTCAGTTGCCTAGTGTGGTTTATAAACCACCATGCTCCCATGACATGTGCAGAGGTATGCACTGGCAGATATATACATGTATGCACCCGTCACGACACGTGTTGAACAACAACAATAAAACTCCCTCTCGATCACACCTGCACGTACACACACACACACACACACACACACACATATGCAGTCAAATACCCGCACACCCCAGACACACTAAGAGCCACAAACCTCCCCAATTCACATATGCATGTACAACCCACAACACTCTTGTTTATACTTATCCAAGCACATATCCAATATATTCGTACATTCTCACTTGAAAAATACAGCCATGAACTGAGTCACACATACTTCTAAACAGCCACACACCTATGTACCCACCCGCATCAGCATACGTCTCCATATATGACTACACACACTTCTATATACATGAACAGACACCTATTCACCCAGGTACTTATGCAATTATGCCCCCTTATTGAGTGACACACACTCTCAAGCACTCATTCACACATCTGTGCTCACACGTGTGCACTTGCACACACATCTACTCCCGGCTCGAACCTTCTGCAGCCCTTGTCTTGCCCAACCCCAGCCAAATACACCCTCCTCAGCACACAGTTCCAAACAAGAAACCGTCAGCTCTAATGACACAGTGGCCTCCGGAATGGGTCATAAACCAAGAGATGCTCCCAGGGATGGAGAAAGAGACTACATATCGGAGGCAGATTCCCTTCATCTTCTTGGTCTCCAGCAGATAAGAGGAGGCATATGAGTGACTTGTGTGAGCCTTCCACAGAGGACACAGAACAGTAGGGCAGCACACACCCAATGACCTGGAGGGGACTACTTTCTTGGATACTCTTTCCATGGCTGGGTGGGTGGGTGGAGGGAACATATCTCATTAATGCAGTGAACAGATTCTACTAAGATGCCTTGCTCTGCTCCCTTCCCAGAAACTTTCTGTTTCACAATGTTCCGTGCCCCATGTGGCTAGTTACCCTTTTGGTGCTGTGCCCACTCTTATCATTCCTTCATTTTGGTCAGTGGCCTCACACTGTCAGCTTGAAATCAGCAAGCATGGGCACATGGGGTGACGGAAGTCAGCAACTGTAGCCATTGGCTCTTCAGCGAGTTGCAAAACTCTGTTGTCACAGCCCAGCCTGAGAACATACAACTGAGCAGGTCTCATGTTCAGGTCACTCAGGCAGAGTCTGTAGAGTATAAGCCTTAATCAGTCCCTGTCAGGGTTTGAGTGAGAATGGCTTCCCATCTGCACATAGGTTTAAATATTTGGTTCCCAACTGGCGGAACTATTTGGGAAGGATTGGGAGGCGTGGCCTTGTTGGAAGAGACGTGGCAGGCTTTGAGGTTTCAAAAGACGTGTGGCAATTTGAGTTAGTTTCTCTCTGCCTCCTGATTAGAGATTAAGATGTGAGCTCTCAGCTGCTGCTCTGGGTACCTGCCCCCATCCATTCACTGTGCCATCATAGACTCTAACCCTCTGGAACCATAAACCCAAAAATGTATTTTATGAATTGCTTCTGCACTTGAATCTGTTGTGGACAGGGCTTGACCAATCCCTAACCCTCAGACTGTGATTTGGGGATCTGTTGGGCAAAAGGACTTTTGTTGGTTCTAACCCACATATTCCTCCTCACATATTCCCTTAATCTTCTCTGCACTTTTTATACAGTCTGACAAGGTAATTATGCACTGTCTGAGGACTCACACTCCAGGTGACTGATGTCCCCTCCCCTTTCCTCCTTGGCCCAGTAACACTTGGCTACCTTTACAACTTCACTAAGGAAATGCATGTTTCTGTCCCAGAAGAGTCCAGCATAAGACATAGACAGAATGGGACAACTTGGGCTTGGAATTATCTCAGTATTGCCATATCACAAAGAATGCCCCAGAAGATGCTCTTCCTTGATGCTGGAGATAGAGTATTATGTAGTTTATGTACCTCAAACTCTGATGAGTACAGTCCTGACCCTCCAGCTTCCACATTCCAAGTGCTACAATTACAGGCATGCCCCATCGTGCCTAGTATATGTGGTGCTAGGGAGCAAACCCAGGAGTTGGTGCATGCTAAGCAAGCACTGTACCAACCAATCCACACTCTCTTCCCTAATGATATTCTTTTAGGTCAAGGTAACAGGCAGTTGCGCAGGCTCCTGAGGGTGGCTCTCAGGCACACTCAGGACTTGTGATCATACATAGTCAGAGACTTGTAGAAAGTAACGTTGTCGGGAATGGAAAACAGCCCTCACGACAGTTCCAGGAACTTCATCAGTAGCTGGTTGTGTCTTTGTCACCTGTGAGTGGTCAGGGTTCAAACATACTTCACCTTCAGAGGCCAGGGCTTCTCCCTCAGCACTGCCCTCTTACTGGGAGTACACATTTGAGCTGTTGTAGAGTTTCATCCATTACACTTTATTTAGTAAAGACATTTAGTCCAGGAGGAGGCATGAGAGGATGACATGGCCGCCTTGGGACCTCCAGAGGCTTTCTCACTTGGTGGCCACACATGGTGGTGGCACTTTGAGAACATAAAGCCTTAGGGACTTTTTCCTGGAACAAGCAAATGATGTTTTGTGCCTCATTCTTGGTTCCTGCTCTCCAGGTGGGAGAGAGAGCAGATGAACCAGTTCCACAGATGGGAACGCCCAGAGTAGGCTCCAAGTTCAACAACAACTGCAACCTGGAGACCGTCATTAGACCTTCGAACCCAAAGAGGCCTGAACTCCACAACCTGCTCCCAGAACAGGCATACGAGGCTGGCAGGGAGCTGCAGAAGGTGAGCCTGCCAGGGCGTGATCTCTCGGAGTTCATACACACCAAGGGCCCCCAGGCTCAGTCTTTATTATCTCAGCAGCAACAGCAAAGGCTGCTTTGTGGGCCTCTCTCCTCCAAGCACCTCACACACTAAGTGATTCGTTCATGCTAACATGACTAGCCTCTCACCACTCAGGTTAACACAGATGGCCTTACATGTGGCAAATGGGAGAACAGAGGTGGGGTTCCTGAATAGAAAATTGCTACTCTCATTACAATGACTCGAAATTTGGCCAGGCTGGGTGACATATACTTATGATCCCAGCACTCTGAGACCTAAGGCAGGAGGGTCAGCCTGGGCTAGACTGTGAATTAATAATTAATAATTAATCATTAATGTAGTTGATCTCAACCTGTGGGTTGTGATCCCCTGCAGGGCTCATTAATGCTAACATGACTAGCCTCTCGACACTCACGTTAACACAGATGGTCTTGCATGTTGCAGATGGGAAATAATTAATTAATTAATAATTAATTCTAGTTAGTTCTGGCCCTGTCTCAGAAACAAAATAATAGAGTCTTTAAGGAGTGAAATACCTTTCTTGACAGGAACTTGAAAGCTAGTACTAGCTATTTGCAAGGACTGGGATGAAGAGATGGCTAAATTAGCAAAGTGCTTGCTATGCAAACATGAGGAAAGCTGGGCCTGGAGCCCTCACCTGCGACCTCAGCCCTAGGGAGGGAGAGACAGGCACATTCACTGGCCAGCCAGTCTAGCAAACTTAAACAGTTAGCTCCAGGTTGAGGGACAGACCATGTCTTAGAAACAAAGGTGGAGAGTGACTGAGGAAGGCCTGACATCCATCTCTGGCCTCTATATGCACCTACACATATGTGCTTACACACATGCATACATGCATGCACACAGGGACATGGGCACACACATGAGAATTTTGGAAGCATTGATGCACAGTCAACACCCTCCAGACCTGGATGTTAGACTGTAAGAGATCAGACTTCCACTTTGGCGATTCTTTAAAGATCTAATGGGGACACAGTGACCACTACGCTGACTTTAACTGTCTGCTGTGGAAGGCAAGCCATCACTGAGCTTTCTTTCATCCCCTTGATTTTCTTCTTCATCCTTCTATCTGTCTATCTTAGCTCTCCATTCTCCAAGCTTCGAACTTCTGTAAGAATGGCACAGGTCTAGTTGGGCATTGAAGTGTCTTTCAGTGATATTCTCAAAGAGCGTTGGTGATAAGGAAAAGATATATTAGCAAGGTTTTGATCTTAAAAAATGAATAGGATGACTTATTAACAAGCACTTACTTGGGACAGCCTAGGTTTAGCCTCTTAGAATCTCAACTGGGGGGATAACCCTTGTTAATACCGGGTGCCTCGTGTATATTCCTGCCTTGCTATCCATATAGGCCAGAAGTTCCAAAACTTCCCAATGTTGTCACCCTTCATACAGTTCCTTACGTTGTGGTGACCCCCCCCCCAACCACAAAATTATTTCATTGCTACTTCATAACTATAATTTTGCTACTATTATTAATTGTAATGCAAATAACTAATATGCAGGGTATCTGATATGGGAGCCCTGTGTGTGTGTGGGTGGGGGGAGAATCACAACCCACAGGTTGAGAACTTCTAGGCCTTTGTAGACCTGTGGAAATGTGGAGCTATCCCATGCATACACGTGGTGGAAGGGCAGAGTTAGATACTCTGACCAAAGTTGAATATCCTCTCTTCTGTTGTCCATCTTCCCTTAGACCATAGGTTGACAGGGAGGTGGGCAGGAGAAGTAGAGGGTATAGAGCAGAGGGGCTTCTGGGACCTTGGCAAAGAGGACCACTCCTAAGTCAGGAGAGGTAGAGAAAGGGGCTAGAGCCCAAAGAACCTTGAGTGGATAGAGAAGTGTGTGGGCAAAGATCTTGGTGCCCATGTGAAGGAAGCCTGGGTGCTCCGTTTGGTTCCGTTCCTCTGAGCAGGCATCTTTCTACCATCATCCACCCAAAGTCAGAAGTTTGGATCTTACAGTTCCCCTAGGATTCATGTGACAAAAGAGAGCAGAAGTCATTGTGGACAGGGGGTTGAGCAGCAATTCCTCTGAGTGGAAAACATTCCAAAAAGGAGCCAGGAGGGTCATGAGACCCAGTTCGTAAATAAACTCCCGTGTCTGGGAAAGCAGAAAGGTGTAAGAGTCTCACGCTCCCCTCCGCAGCTTTAGAGTTACAGCAAGCAGCTGCTGGGGGGAGGAGCCTGGCTGAGCTGCAGGGAGGAGCTTCCCAAACGCATGGAACTGCCTACAAATGGTGCAGAGGCATCCAGGGATGTAAGGTATGTAAGATGCCACGTACGTAAGTTGTCATCATGCCAGGGTGGGATTTCCAGTGACCCAGCTGCAATCGAGTCAGTGACCCCTTACTTATACACCTGAGGAGAATACACTGTGTTATACCCGTCCCCTCAGAACAAGTCTCACCCAACAGGGCCTTTAGGAGGTGGAACTTTCCAAGAGGTCTTGAGTCACTGAGAGCTGGGCCCTGCAGGGACTGGGTGACCCCCACCCTCCCAGCCTTTCTCTTCTTCTTGCTCTTGGCTTCAGGGCTCTGCCTTGTGCTATGGACTGGGCCCTTCCAAAATGTGAACTTAACCTAACCTTTTCTCTTTACAAGGTTGTTACGTTGGTTTTTTTTTTTTACAGCAACGGAGAAACACTTACTGTGTGTCCTCTGCACAGCAAAAGGTCCAGAAATTATCCTCAGCACCTCCACACATAGATAAGATTGGATTTCTTACTATTTTGATGAGAATTAAAAATGTATCGTTGGTTGGTACCGGGGTGGGGGGACAAGAATGTGACGTTTCTTATATCTGAGTGCAGTGGAGTGAATCAGTTATAATAAGATTCACCCACTTGAAACAGAAGTGTGGAGACAGCAGGTTAAAGAAGGTATGCTCCACTCCAGCATTCCACAGAGACAACCAAGTCAGAGATCGCAGAAAATGAGTGGTGTGTCTCTCATCTAAGGTGCGTTTGAAATTGTTATTTCTGCTGCTTACACGCCCATGGACAGCTCTAAGCCCCAATCAGAACCAGCTGCAACGGAGGCCAAGAAATGTGGACTCAGGGCTCATTGGTAGAGTGCTCACCTAGCATGCTTAATGCTTGAGCCCTGGATTCAGTCCCCAGGCCCAGGGTAGGCAGAGAGAGAGAGAGAGAGAATTGGTTTTATGAGACTGGGTTTTATTATTATTATTATTATTATTATTATTATTATCATCATTATTATTATTATTATTATTATTTGCAATAATGTAAGACGTATCTCAGGAAGGAGGGAAGATATCAGACATTGGCTGGGCAAATGTCTGCCACATAGCATGGAATCAAATGTTGGCAATGGAACCCACTTGCAGATGCCTGCACACGGTTTCAGAAACTCCAGTCTGTTTTAGACTAGAAGAGAAAATCCTGACCTCACAATAGACAGCCCTTCACTGACTACTTCATTTTTGTTTCAAAACTGCTTGTCTTAGTTAAGGTCTTACTGCTGTGAACAGACACCATGACCAAGGTAACTCTTATAAGAACAACATTTAATTGGGGCTGGCTTACAGGTTCAGAGGTTCAGTCTAGTATCATCAAGGCTGGAGCATGGCAGCATCCAGGCAGGCATGGTGCAGGAGGAGCTGAGAGTTCTACATCTTCATGTGAAGGCTGCTGGGAGAAGACTGATTTCCAGGCAACTGGGATGAGGGTCTTAAAGCCCACATGCACAGTGACACACCTACTCCAACAAGGCCACACCTACTCCAACAGGATCACACCTTCTAATAGTGCCATTTCCTGGGCTGAGCATATACACACCATTATATTCCACTCCCTGCCCCCCATAGGTTTGTCCAAACACATGAGTCTATGAGGGTCATACTTAAACATAGCATAATAAAAAAATACATTTAGTCCAACTTCTAAAGTCCCCATAGTCTATAGTAGTCTCAACGATGTTAAAAGTTCAAAGTTCAAAGTCTCTTCTGAGATTCATCCAGTCACTTAACTGTAATCCCCAAAGCAAGACAGGAAACCATCTGGGCAAACTCCAAACTCTGCGTCTCCCTGGATGACTTCAAAGCGGTCTTCAGATCCCCAACTCCTTTTTCATCTTTGTTGACTGGAACAAACTTCTTTCTCCTGGGCTGTTTCCACTCCCTGTTAGCAGCTTTCCTCAGCAGATAGCCCACGGCTCTGGCATCTCCAACATCTTGGGGTCTCCAAGGCAACTTCAATGTTACAGCTTCTTGTTTCAATGTCTGGGATCCACACATGATCTTCTGGTCCCCTCCAAAGGGCTGGCATCACTTCTCCAGCTCTGCCCTCTGCAGCACTCTAAGCTCAGGTTGATCCTCTCCACTGCTGCTGCTGTTCTTGGTGATCATCCCATGGTACCAGCATCGCCACTACACTGAGGTCATCTGCTGCAACTAGGCTTCACCAATAGCCTCTCATAGGCTCTCTTCATGGTGCCAAGTCTCAACTCCTTTGCATGACCCCTTCAGTCCTGGGCCACATCAACTACAACTGAGGCTGCACCTTCATCAATGGCCTTCCACGGCCTCTCACAGTGCTGAGCCTCAGCTGTTCTTCATGACCCCTTCATGCCTTCAAAACCAGTACCACCTGGGTGACTCTTCCACACTACCAAGTACAGCTGCACACTTACACACTTACAAGGTACAGCCTTGGCTATCTCTGGAACACAGCTTCTTAGTGCTCTCAGAAAACACTTCCGAAAAGATTTCGCCTCAGTGATGCTGGTTTCTTCTTAACCACCACTAATTTCTTAGCTCCAGCTAACCAGCATCAATTGTCCCAGGAGTCCCTTCTATTCTGGACTGTAAAGCCAGAGCCACACGGTCAAAGCTGCCTAGTTCTGCTGCTTGCTGGGGCTGGAACATGGCTCCCTTGTTCTATTACATTTTCACCAGCTTTCTGTTTTCCAGCTCCTTCACTGCCTAAGATTGGCTGTCCTGGAACTTGCTCTGTAGACTGACTTTGAACTCACAGATCTGAATGCCTGTCTCCTAAACACTGAGATTAAAGGTGTGGTCCACCATGCCTGGATTTAAATTATTCTTCACCTAGAATTTGCTCCAGGCTGGCCTTGAACTCAGAGATCTGCTTGTCTTTGCCTCCTGAGAGTAAAGGCTTGTACTACTATGCCTCGACCTAAATTTAGCTGGGTGGGATCTTGCCCCAAGGTCATATCCTTGAACACAGGATTCAGCTCCATTTCACTTCCTGGTTCCCCTTTAATACTCAAACCATATATTTTATATTTTTCCTTTCTCAGCTTGCTATGCTTATTTAAAAATGCTCTTCATGAGACTTAACCAGAGAACAAAGTCTATGATGGGCATTTCTAAGACTTCCTTTGTCAGTGCAATTAATCTGAGTCTCTTCACCTTAGCCTCAGGCAGACTCTTCAGACAAAGGCAAAAAGTAGACACATTCTTCACCAAAATACCACAAAATCAATCTCTAGGCCACATATTGAAATTCTTCACTGAGACCTCTTGGGCCAAGTCAGCACAACTCAAACACTTTCAGTAACAAAGTCTTCCATATTCCTACTAGGCTAGCCCATTAGCCCCATTCAAAACATTCCATTACTTTCCAAATCCAAAGACCCAAAATCCACATTCTTCCAAACAAAAGCATGGTCAGGCCTATCACAGCAATACCCTAGTCCCTGGTACTAACTTCTGTCTTAGTTAGGGACTTACTACTGTGAACAAACACCATGACCAAGACAACTCTTATAATGACAGCATTTAATGGGGGCTAGCTTACAGGTTCAGAGGTTCAGTCCATTATCATCAAGGTGGGAACATGGCAGCATCCAGGCAGCCATGGTGCAGGCAGAGCTGAGAGTTCTACATCTTCATCTGAAGACTGCTAGCAGAATACTGGCTTCCAGGCAGCTAAGGTGAGGGTCTTATAGCCCACACCCACAGTGACACCCCTTCTCCAACAGTGTCACACCTTCTAATAGTACCACTCCCTAGGCTAATCATATACAAACCATCACACTGCTTAAGTCAAGGTGTGCTTATTTAAAATGACAGCAATGTGCACTGAACTGCTGCTGGTGGAAATGGCTTCACTGACTCACCCACCCAGAGTATCTCCAAGGCTCTATGGTCCTCAAATGGATGGAGTTACCATGGACCCAGCTCAGAGCCAGGGAAGCAGGGGCCAGGCACACTGGATAGCTGGTACTTAAAAGGAAATACTCTTCTTCAATGATAGCAGCAATGGTTTGATCTACAGCGTGTTGGGCGATGTTTTAAAGAGGAAAACTACAGAAGAAAAGAATGGAGAAGGATATTTATGCTAAAGAATGTTAACTGGGTCGTGAATGATGTATCCCAAATCACTTCAGGATGCTGGCACAGGCAACACTTTTCTAAGAGGACTCTAGGGGGCTGGAGAGATGCTCTGTGGTTGAGAGCATTTGCTGTTCCCTTAGAGGACCCTACCTCAGTTCCCAGCACCATGCTGGACAGCTCACAACTGCCTGTTATTGCAGCTAAGGGAGATAGCTGGTGCTTTCTTCTGGGCTCTGTAAATGCCTGCACTCATGTACATGTTACTTGTTGCACGAACACACACACACACGTGTGCGCGCACACACACACACCAAATAACATAAATCTTTAAATAATAAATCGTTAAATAATAAAAGGACTCTAACAGCTCAAGAATCCTAAGAATTGACAAATAGAACTGTATGAAAATAAAAACTTCCACACACAGAAGAATCAATCATCAGAGTGAAGGAGTAGCTATAAAATGGTGGAGGGTATGTGTCAGCTACGCATCTGCAGAGGAGTGGGCGTGTGTGTGTGTGTGTGTGTGTGTGTGTGTGTGTGTCTGTCTGTCTGTCTGTCTGTGTCTGTGTATGTGTGTGATGTGTCTGTCTCTCTGTATGCTTGTGTGTGTATATGTGAATATGTATGAGTATGTGTGTATGTATCTGTGTGTCTGTGTCACTCTGTGTATGCCTGTGTGTATGAGTGAGTGTACATGTATTTGTCTGTCTGTGTGTCTGTGTCTGTGCGTGTTATGTATGAGTATGTGTGTTATGTGTCTGTCTCTGTGTTTGTTTGTGTGACTATGTGTATGCATCTGTATGTGTGTCCTTGTGGGTGTGTACATGTGGAGTATATGTGTGAGTATATGTGTGAGTGTGTGTGTATGTGTCTATCTATGTGTCTGTGTGTCTCTCTGTGTGTGCATGTGTGTGAGTATGTGTGTGTTTGTCTGTGTGTTCGAGTGTCTGTGTGAGTATGTTTCCGTGAATGTGTATGTGTATGTGTCTGTCTCTCTATGAATGTCTGTGCGTATGTGTGAACGTGTGTATGTGTGTGTATGAGAGAGATCTATATTATATAAAGAATTTTTTAAATTGAGCACTCTCCACCTTACAGTCATTGCCAATATGAAAATTAAAATTGCATTGAGACTGTGCCCCCCCCCCCCAGAGTGGTTGTCATCAAGAACAAGTGACACCAGACACTGGTGAGGCTGTTGAGAGAGAGAAGCCCTTATCCTCAGCTAGGAGAGGATAAATTAGTGCGATTGTGATGGAGCTCCAAGTGGGGGCACCTCAGAAAGTTAACGGTGGCACTCTGACGTCATCCGGCTGGACCACTCCTGGGAATACACTCAGAGGACTCAAAGGACTCCAGCTCCTGCTGCAGGCACGCCTCCACACTCAGCTTTATTGCTGATCGATTCACACTAGCCAGGAAGTGGAGCCAGCCTCGATGCCGGGCAACTGATCATGAATTGATGACTACTAAGCGGAGAGGATGCTCTCACGGTCCTCAAGGTTGATTGTCTCATCCAAAATTGTCCTTGACCTTCTCTGTCACACAGGTGCTCACAGAGATGATGTCATTTGTGTAAATGAGCATCTAGACTCATGCTGGTAAATTCAGAGTCTCTCTCTTCCCCTCCTTCTCCCCTTCCCCCTCCCACTCCCCCTCTCCCTGTCCCTCCTCCCCCTTCCCCTCCCTTCTCCCTCCCCCTCTCCCTGTCCCTCTCTCCTCTCCCCTCCCCCCTCTCTAACACACACACACACACACACACAAACACATGCATGCACATGCATCCACAACTTTTGTATATTGTGCATATCTGTTTGTGTGTGTGCATATGCATGCAGAGGCCAGAAGACCACCTCAGGTATCAGTCCTCAGTACTCAACCATCTTGTTTCTTGAGACAGTGTCTTTCACTGGGAACTGAGGACCCCCATAGGCCGTTGTCCGGTGAGCTGCTGGAATCTGCATGTCTACACCTTCCCAAGAGAAATGTACCTACCCAGCCTTCAGATCTTTACAGCTGCATGGAAGGCAGCTTGCCTGCTCAATGAGGCTGGCTCCCCAGCCTCAGCTCTCTATTTAACACACATACCTCGCTCTTCACCTTACTCACAGCTCGTTTTGTTTTTAAACTTAAAGATAAATGTCGGACTGAAACGATACATCAGTGGTTATAAGTGCTTGCTTCTCTCATTGAAATGGAACTCAAGAAACTCAACTCTGGGACTCCAAAGCATAATCAAGCTTTTCGCAAAGAAGTCCTATCTTAACTTGTCTCTTCAGGTGTTCACTACAAGTTCAGGAGGAACTCTGAGTTCTTAATCTTCTCCTTTCTGGATGTAAAGGTCTTCTGTCTCCAGGGTGTGTTGAGCATCAGAAGATGGAAGGTGAGTGAATTTTAGTCTCAAGGTAGTAAACAAATGCAGACAGACGCCTGCTGGGAATTCACTTAGGGATTAGGAGCATCTGAGCTTGTATTGTCAGGAAATCCTAGGCAGTGAGGGAGGGTGATTCAGAAGCAGAGAAAGTCACCGGGAGGGTACCTTTGATGGCTGGGAGATATTCTGGAAAGTGTCAGCTGTCTCTGCTTTGGGGAGTGGCAGACTACCTCAAAAAGATCAGTTGCTGCGGTGGACTGGTGTTGGGAGAGAACATGGGGCTTGGTCGATGGAAGGGGTGATATTCTTCAGAAGCACAGCTGCAAAATGACAGAAAAATGAAGTCACTAAAGAGAGCCGTGCTAAACACAAGTTGGTTTTAGCAGATGATAGTAGAGCATTTGTTTTTTTATAAAATCAAATGAAATACGGAAGCCTAACTCTCATTAAGGTATTTTCTTTCTCTCTTCTGGGACAAGGTCTCTTGCTATGTAGCCTTGGATAATCTTGAACTTGTAACCCTGCCTCAACCCTACCTTTGCTGAGATGACTGGTATGTGCCAGGGTGTGATAAGCCATTTAGATATCTTCATCTCCCTCACTATAAAGATCATGGTTTTGGGGCCAGAGCCTTCTTTCATGTTTACTTCACTCATTAGATTTGTTTTATGAAAATGCTGGGGCAGAATGTCATCTGTGTAACTTTGTACTCTTCTGGGACCTGTCTGAGCACCCATTCAAGTCTTGTTTGATGACTCAGTAAATTTACTTGGGATTACTTACAAGAACATGGGGGAGGGGTTACTTCCAGGACCTTGGATACCTTACAAGTGCTTACACTACTGAAGAAAATATTTCTCCCTGTAGCAATTATACTTTCTGATATTCACAGAGAGGCATAGGGCCTCATAAACCCCTCCTCTATGGTGAAACACCGAAAAGCCCAGCTTATTCAAAGGCAGACCATGTCTTGCTCAGAGGACAGCATTCCACAACATTCTTGTTCACATGGAGTCACTTTTATCGCTCTGTCTTCAAGCCCATCGCCTGGTTCACTGGACCAGAGGGACTTGAGCCTTACAGGGTACTGCCCACCGGAGAAGTGTGACCCACTTCACACAAAACCACTTAGTCGTGTTGAGTGATGCTTAGTAGTGAAAGGCTACCTGAGGGCCCAAGCTGATTAAGAATTTACAGATGGCCATACTGAGGGAGGACCCGGACTTGACTGTGATGGGAGTCCTGAGAGGGGGGTGAAGGGAACACTGTATGTGTTACCAGATTCACGGAGCACAGATGTGCCCCAATAAACCATATTTGGCCAACCTTCCTTAATAAGCCAATTAAAGGAGCCAAATTAATATAGAAAAGTAGACAAAGGAGATTTATTCAGTGTGGCAACACTGGGAAGAAGAGCAAAGAGATTCAAATCCCGCAAGTCAGTCTTTGGTATCATGAAATGGGAGGAAGGCATAAGTAGAAAGAAAGCAGTATGGATCAGTAAACAGACCCATGAGGGTGATCTTCTGCTCACTGTTGTCTGAGGTCTAAGTCTCTCCAGCAAAGTCAAGAACATGTTCCTCTTCTTGCTGAGCCCAGGCCATCATCCATTTCTTTTTCCAGCAGGGAATTCCTGGAGAAATAGTAACTTGGGGGCGGGGGTGGGGTGGGTGGCGCGGGGAGGGCGTCATCTTTTCAATAGTCTGATAGCCAAAGAGGAAGTCCAAGTGCCTAGTTCTATTTCTGCAGTTTCCATCTCTTCCTCCTTCTCTGTTCTCATCAACAATAGATGAAGTTACCGAGCAAGACATGGAAGTGGTAGAAGAACATCTAATACAGAATCCCCATGCCAAGTGGCTTCCGAGGGTCCGGTGGAGCTGGCCGTCGCTGGCCACTGCTTACACCTGCGGGTGTAAAGAACCACATGAAAAGGGCTCTGGAGTCAGAGTGCATTCGGCCACTATTGGTAAATGGGCTAAACTGCATGATACATGCTGGACTCGCATTTGTGTAAGCTATGCCTTCCAAAAGCCATGCTGCCGAGAACACCAAACTCTAATGAGAATAAAGTAGGGCGCATCTTCTTCAGGTCTCACCTCCCTTTCTGCCTCGATGTGACCCATCTCCCGCCCGCTGGCTTACTGCCAACGTCTACGTCAAGTGCACCATTGTTTGCCGGTTCTAGCCGCGCTGCCATATTCAGCACCGTTTATTTCATGCTAGGACCTCTGCAGTAGCCACCGTCACAGCCTTCCTGCCTCTCTCCTGTTCTTCTTCAAACTGTTCGTTCCTACTGACGCTGCCAAAAATACTTTTAGACATAATGACAGTCTTGCCACACCCTGACTTAAAGCCTCCCGAAGTTGCCTTTTCAAACTCCCAAGTCATTCCCCTCTCCTTCCAGCTCCCGATGCTCAGGCCATGTTGGCTTCCTCTTCTATTCCAGGGTGCTGTCTCTAATGAGAAGCCCCTCCCCATTCCAAAAACATTCAGGTATCTGCCTCCTGCCTTAGCAGATCCTGACGTCCACTCAACCTCACTCTCTGTGACCCCCTCCCTATATACCCATCATAGGCGTGGCCTTTCCTCTAGTAGCCTATCTTAATCACACACTCCTTCGTTATTTGGCTGAACCATTCAAGGACACACTAAAAATGAAAGTCTCATATCATGTCACCTCCTCTTGGGTAACTATCTCCAACTCTCAGGCATCTCCAGGCACACAGTAGATGAACACACACAGGATAGGCCACCCATTCCTGTGTCACCAGTTCTGACTGCAGTGATGCTGCCCATATAGGCATGAATGGATCTGCAACATGAAGGCACTTTATGTCTAAGTGCTGAGTGCACTGAACCAGTTTCATCCAGAAACCCATTTAAACATCCTAACGGAAGAACTCAAAGATGAAACCTGCTCCCACGCCCTGCGACATGTTCAGACAGAGAAAAATAGTCCCTCGGGACCACAAAACACTATTCTTTAAAAAGCATGAAGACTCTGGCACACAGTGCTCTTAGATCTGATGGCCAATTCTGAAACAAGCTGGCAACACACCTGCCAGTCCTGTAGGGTCTCACTTCTATGAGGGCCCTGGCATACAAAGTGGCAGCCAGAGCCCTGGAGAGGAAAGGTGTGCTAAATGCACTCAGTTTCTTTTTTTTTTTTTTTTTGCATCTTGAGAAAGTTCTAGAAGGTCCAGAGAGATGACTCAACACAGTTAAGAGCACCGACTACTCTTCCAAAAGTCCTAAGTTCAATTCCCAGCAACCACATGGTAGCTCACAACTATCTGTAATGGAATCCTATGCCCTCTTTTGGTGTGTCTGAAGACAACTACAGCATACTCATATTAATAAAATGAATAAATCTTTAAAAAAAAAAGAGAGAGAAAGTTCTAGAGATGGATGCAAGGAATGAGACTATCCTAGACACTACCTGTTCACATGAGATAGTAAATTTGAAGGCAGAGAGATTTTAACACAGTGAAAACTAAGAGGTCACTTCCTGGCACAGGAAGACATTCTGTGTACATGAAGATCTGTGCCCCGTGAACTGCAGAAATAAGATTGGAGGAGGGTCTTGACTTTTGTCTCAATTTCTATGTTGGTTAGCTGACTACACATTTCGACAGTTTTCTTTTACTGAAAGGTCACTCATAAAGCCACAGACCTGATAGGTCAGTCCTGGAGATGACGGGAGGAAGGACAGCAGAGTATGAGCTCTTCCTTCACCTGCCTCAGAACAGACCCACTCACTGCAAAGTTGGTCCCACAGAGCATCCCACAGCATGGATGAGATTCTGAGCCTCAAGATGCCTCTGTGGTCACATATGCAATGACTCAGGGTCTCCTGCCCTTGTAGAGAGAAACTACTGTTCAAAGCTTTTTAGGTCTAGAATTGAAAGAAGAACACAGGAAAAGAAGCTCATGCATGGTATGGTGGGTGAACTTGAGTGTGCCGGATACTGCCAAAAAAGGGGGGAGGGCACAAGCAAGGGGTGGGTGCAAGCCTGTTCTTCTCCAGTAGGCGCACTGGGGAAAATTTATGATGTCAAATAAGTATTCCTGAGCATAAGATGATCAGGCAAGAGAAGGAAACACGATGTGGGACCTGGTCCCACACTGTGTTAGTGGAGTGGGATTGGTGACACCTTTTCCACCCTGAAAAATCCAAAAGAGAATGATGTGCATAGTTTAAAAAGCAAAACCAGTGCATCTGGAGTTTCCATCGCATTTAGACAGCATCCATGTGATGGTTTGTATACACTTGATCCAGGAAGTGGCACTGTTAGGAGGTATGGCCTTGCTGGAGTGGGTGTGTCACTGTTGACATGGGCTTTAAGACTCTGACTCTAGCTGCCTGGAAGCCAGTCTCCTCATAGCAGCCTTCAGACAAAGATGTAGAACTCTCAGCTCCTCCTGCACCATGCCTGCCTGGATGCTGCCATGCTCCCACCTTGATGATAATAGACTGAACCCCTGAACCTGTAAGCCAAGCCCAATTAAATGTTGTCCTTATTACAGTTGCCTTGGTCATGGTGTCTGTTCACAGCAGTAAAACCCTAAGACACTACATCAACTGTGACTGGAGCTGTGGAGGCCTGTCAAATACCATTCTTTAGGCAGCACTAAGAATTTATAGAATGCTTGTCTTAGAGGATAGCTGTATCCAAGGTCTCTGCCTCAGTTTATATGTCTGTCATTTGTAATATTTGAGCTCATGCTAGGGTGGTGCCTCTGGCCAGAGGGCAAGGGCTCAGCCCTTTCCTTCCTAGGCTCCAGCTTCCTCTCTCACAACTTAACCATTTGGTCCTGTCCCTGAGGTGACACAGGGCCAGGCTTTCCAGAATCAGCTAGAGTTCTAGGAAGCTAGGATACCTCTGAGATAACTTGTCACTCACATCCATGTGAGGCTCCAGCCAGAGGAAGATAAGACCCATAGAACTCTTCCTTCCCTGTGATCTCCAGAAGCTTCTAGACACTAGGCTAGGTCCCCCACAACCCTTCTTGAGACTTCAACAGAGTTCCTTCACATCAGGGATAATTCTTATTTGGTCTCTTTTGAAAGACAACCAGAAAAGGATAAGTTGAGAACCAGAGGGAAAGGAAGAGAGGAGCAGTTATGTGAGTGGGAAAGAGAGATGGAGGAAGGGAGAATTGAAAGCTAAAACTAAATCTCAGTCATGTGTAGGGAAAAGCATGTATTGTAATGAAACAGGGTCAGAGGACTTAATTTTCCCTCCCTCCCTCCCTCTCTAAATAGGTTTATAGTTGACACAGCATGAAACTCTTCCTTTTAAAGAGCACGGTCCAGTGGTTTTTAGTGTGTTTACAAAGCTGTGTGACTTGGCTTCACTCTAATTTTAGAACCTTTCCACCATCCTCCTGCCCTACCCCACAAGGAAATTTGTTCCTGAATGGTCCCATCTGCCCACCCCCAAGGTCAAGCAATTGCCAGCCCATTTTCCCTTTCTGAATTTACCTATTCAAGATGTTCCTGGAAACGGAACCTGCATCTGTGGCCCTGCGATACACCAGAGTCTTTCCCATTGGCTGTGATGAATAATACTTTATTGATCTTCCCTCACAGGCCTTTCTTGTTTGGTTCCCACATGAAGTACTTCCGGTAGGGTTGCTGAATTATAGGTTGACTCTGCTTGGGGTTCTAAGGAAGTCCCATCCGTTCTCCAAACTGGTCCTCATGGAAAACACTGTCTGAGGCAGGATCAGGGATCCTGGCAAAATGCGACGGGTACTTCATCTTATAAAGCACTAAGCTGAGCAGAGTCATTGTGTTAAGAGGCTAGGACAAATCCTGTAGGTCCTGCGAAATAGAAATAACTTCCACAGGAAAGCTTACAAACATAAGTTCCCAGTAGCTTTGATTATGATAAACAAAAAGAAGAAGCAACCCAAATGTCTATGAGCCAAACAACGGATAAGTATACAGCCATATGTCTGCATGAAAAATTGTTATATGGCCATTAAAAGAAATGGGCACCATTACTTTTAAAATGATGGGGATATAACAATTATGCTAACCATCAGAGAGGCGGGAGAGAGCAGATATATTTGCCCCCTGAGGTGGTTTGAATAAGAAGGCTTCCATAGGCTCATTTGTTTGAATGCATAGTCTCCAGTTAGCAGAACTGTTTGGGAAGGATTAAGAGGTATGACCTTGTTGGAGGAGGTATGTCTTAGTCACATGTTCTATTGCTGTTAAGAGACACTATGATCATGGCAACTATAAGAGAAATCATTTAACTGGGGGCTTACTTACAGTTACAGAGGTTTAGTCCACTGTCATCATAGTCAGAAGCCTAGAAGCATGGCAGTATGTAGGTAGTCACTGGAGCAGTAGTTGAAAGCTTATATGTCCTGATCCATAGGCAGAGAAAGAGACTCTGGGCTTGGCATAGGCTTTTGAAACCTCAAAACTCACCCCCAGTGACACACTTCCTAATCCTTTTAATCCTTTCAAATAGAGTACTGCTACCTGGTGACTAAGCTTTCAAATATATGAGTTGATCAGGGCCATTCTTATTTAAACCACCATGACCAGGCTTTGAGGTTTCAAAAGCCCATGCCAGGCCGGGTCCCCCTCCCTAAACATTCAGATCATATGTCAGTTCTTAGCTACCTCTCCAACATCATGCCTACCTGTGTGTTGCCATGTTCCCTGCATGATGCCCCTAGAAAACTGCAAACATATCCTAAATTAAATGCTTCCTTTTTAAGCTGCCTTAGTCATAGTGTTTCATTATAGCAAAAGAAGAGAAACTAAGAGAAAGATTGGAACCAGGAGTTGAGTATTGCTGTGATATAGGTCTGACTATGCTGTTGGAAAAATAAGGGAACACTTTGTGACTTTAGACTACAAAAATGATTAAATGCAGTAATCTTGACTTAATGAGCCATCTGAGTAGGAGCTTGTAAGATAATAGTGCTAAGAGCAAGGTGGTCTATGGAGGCCCAGCTCAAAAGGTTTCAGAAGGGATAAATATTAGCCACTGGTTTAAAGAGCATTCTTGTAATATTTTGGCAAAGAATGTGTCTGCTTTCTGCCCTTGTCCAAATAATCTACCTGAGGCTAAAGTGAAGAGTTTTGGATTAATGTCATTGGCAGAGGAGATTTCCAGAAAGCCTGGTATTGACTGGCTACATGGTTACTAGTGCTCACTCTTATGCACATATACAATGAATAGGAACAAACAGGGCAAAGAGAAATATAAACAGTCTAAGGGAAAGAAGAGCAAAATTCTCAAGGAATTGAGAATTTTAAGGGAACTACCGAAGAGAATAAAAGGCATAATGATAGGATGTGGAAACAACCCAAGAGAGAGAACTGTGCTGCAGGCCCCAAAGCAAGAGGAGTGGGAGGTACTAGCCCCATATACTCACATGCTTGAATGTTTAGTCCCAGTTAGTGAAACTGTTTGGGAAGGATTAGGAGGTGTGGCTTTGTTGGAGGAGGTGTGTTACTGGGGACTGGGCATGGTTGGCAATAGAGCAAGACCAAGAAAAACTCTCAGCCATTTCTAATTGTGCAGTTTGGTAGCATTCTAAGTGTGCAATTTGGTAGCATTGGCTATATATTCAGTCGAGCAATTGTCTATACTGTCTGCTTACAAAATGTTTTCTTTAACCAAGATGGAAGCTCTGCCCCATGTGAGCTGCTGTGAATGGTGCTGCAGGAAATCCCATTATACAGAACCTGTCTAACCACCACTTTCAAGTTCTTTAGGGGACATACCTAGAAGAATTGCTCAGAGACTGGGGAGAACGCTCACTCAATGTTTAAGAATGCCTGCCGTTCTTGCACAGAACTGGAATTCTTTTCCCAACAACCACATCTGTGAGGTGGCTCACAGTAACCTAATCACAGCTCCGTAGGACCAACCAATGCTTTCTTCTGGCTTCTGAGAGTACTTGAACACATATATACATAAATAAACATAAAATTAATCTTTTTTTAAAAAAAAAGGAATTTCTGAATCTTACAGTAAATTTTGACTTAACTCTCTAGGTAAATTCCACATTCCTAACCTTCAGCAACTCCTTTTACTTTACTTTAGTTGTAGTGGTATGAGTGGGTCGGAGTAATTTCTAGTCACAGACTCGGTGTGCATTTTTGTAATGCCTAACATAGTGTTGAGCATGTTTTCAACACTGGCTGCTTCATCTTCTGTGGAAAGTGTCTATTCTAGTCTGTGATCATTTTTAAGTGTCCTCTCTGCCTGGTTGTTACTGGGTGGTGGTGTGTTAGCGTACTCTGGATAGTAGCCTTTATTGGGCATACTACAGCAGCTTCCAGATTTTTTTTTCTCATTCTCTGGGATGCTCTTTACTGTCTTTGATATACTTTGATAGACAGAAGTTTCTGTTACTTGTGCGTTTGTATATGTATGTATATAAGTGTGTGTATGTGTGTGCATGTACTGCCTATACATGTGGAGTCCACAGATAACCTCAGATATCATATCTCAGATTCCTTATACCCTGTTTTATTTTTGAGACAAGATCTCTCACTGGCTTGGGATTTGCCAAGTGGGCTATGATGGCCGGCCTGTCTCTGCCTCAGCACTGGGATTATAATTGTTCAGTACCACATCAGGCTTTGTGCCGTGGGTTCTGAGGCTAGAACTCAGTTCTTCATGCTTTCAGCAACGCTGAGTCTCTTCAGCCCCATCGCCGCACTTTTTAATGTCACATCTCCAAACGCCATGCTCCATCTAAGGTCATACAGACCTACCCCTTACCTTGTGCTGTTTTTGTAAAGTGGTGGTGGTAGGTTCTCCTCCAATCTTTATGATTTCACTAGCCCTGCAGAGTTGGATAGGTTCCCAGCACTACTGATTCAGAGAGCTGTCCCCCAACCTGGAAGATTACTTGCTGTGAGTGGCATAGCTGGGTAAGTCCTTCACCAGGCTCCATAGGGTGGATGAGGCAGGCAGAGGGCCAAGGTTCATCGAGGGACTTGCTTTGGTTTGGACTTATTTTTTGGTTGTTGTTCTGGGGATTGAACTATAAAGTCTTTCTCAGGCCCAGCAAGCCTTGTATTTATGAGTTACATCCCCCATTCCCAAGGTTCTGCGTTGAGTCAAAAGATGCCTGAGCATTCCTCTGGGTACATTCTCGTGGGTTTCAAACCATGCTTAGGAGTGGTCTCAGCCTTCAAAGGGGTGAGGAGGAAGACTGAGATCTCCACTCACTTTCCCATACGAAGCTCTCTGTTTCCAAGGCTAAGGAGGGCTGGCTACATTCCCATCGTCTGGGACCCACCAGCCCACCTCTCGCTCTGCATAAATCCAGCACATAGCAGATCTTGGAGGAGTCCTGTGACACCACGCAATTTAGAGCTCACCTCCATTTATATTTAGCTCAGACTTTATGCCCTTGGCCTTGACAAAGCCCTACCTTCTTTTCTGCCTCGGGACCTCTGCCTGCTTCCTTCACTCTGTCAGCTCCTGGGTTTTCACTCTCTCTCCACTCTAAAGGAGAGCAGTCCTCTTCAGTCTTTCCTGTGCTCCCTTGGCTTTCTGACTTCAGTCCTCTGTGTGTGCAGCCTGCTTTTACCACAGCAGAATGTCCTCCTGGACTGTTTCCTCTGCTTTCCCAGTGGCTCCCGAGCTCTCCAGAACCTGAGCTTTTCGAGAAGGTTGGATCACAGAGGCTTCAGGCAACCATAACAGGATTTCTAGTGTATCTGGTCTCTTTCTCTAAGAGGCTTTTGCACGTTCTGTGTCTATCGCCACGTTAACCTCCCAGACCTGCAATACAGCAGCTTGCAGGTGTTTATGGAGAGATCATGATTTCCAGCCTTGCTGAAAATGTGATCAGAGGCTGCTGAGTCATGGGGAGTGCAGGCCGCAACTAGAAATGCCAGAGTTGTGGGCATTTTTTTCCCCACTGAGTAGATTCACAGAGCTTTTCACAAGTGAAAGGGCATTTCCACCATCTGGGGATGCATGTTCCGAAACCTCCAGCGGCTCACCTAGTGGACCTGGTATTGCAGGTCTAACCTCCCATTGGTCAGCCCCTTGCTCATATCCTGAACTCAGTCCTGTAGAGGGATTGCTCAGAATGTTTACACCAGGGTTCACTTCCCAGCATTCAGAAGCCCAGCAAGCTTCCATATGTCCTTAAGCCTCAAGCCCTAGTGACAAGGTCTCTCCCTCCTGGCCTAGTCTCCTTATCTTTTTGCCTTAGACCTATTTATATCATAGATTAAACTACCTGTTCTTGGGAAGCAATGTTATGAATTTGAACAGCTTAGAAGAATTAGCTTTATCTTTCCTTTCTTCGGTGTTCGTTCTGTTCCTTGGATGAAGCCATGAAGCTGGGCACAGAAACCTTGCTTTTTAATTTCTCTCTCAGGTCTCACAGGCTTTCTTATAGCTGGTACAACAAAGCTCCCAGGTTTTATTTACTGAGAACCACATTTAGCTCTACTTATGATCTGTGAATGAGGAACTTGGAGGTGCTGGGGCGGGGGAGGGAGGGGGTCTAGCTCAGGCCTTTGCATAGAGCTATGACTAGATGTTACCAGAAGGTTTTGTGGACTGGCCCTGTGGGATGGCTTACTCACAGGCAGGAGTGACATGGTATTTCCAGTCTTCTGTAATCAGAAGACAGCCACAATTGCTCTGTGCGTGTGTGTGCACATGTGTGTGTATGCATGTGTGTGTGTGTGTGTGTGTGTGTGTGTGTTGGGGGGGTGGTGCTGCTCTGAGTTGAAATCTTGTTAGGGATTGTCCTAAGGCCACCATGCAAACATGGATACAGGGCAGGAGACTGCGCTCCAGCCTTCCTTAGATAACAAACCTCCAGCAAGAGGCCTGGTACTACATTCCTTGGTCATCACTCTACAAATTATACTTGTTGGTCATCAGTAGCATGCTCCCAGTCCTCAATCCTCTGAGAAAAAATGGATGCTAATCAAGACCAATAGCTCGAGTTGAAGCTGTAAGAGGCTCTGCCACTTTTTTGGCTCCAGATCCATAATCAGAAGCCTATGATAGTGGCTAACAGCGAAAGATTTTTCCATTCATTTCAGGCTTATCAATTAGAATCTCCTACTATTTTTAAATAGGCCCCAGGCTGGGACAATTTTGGTGTACAGACCTGGAAGACATCCCATGGCAGGTTGAACTCATGGTCAAATAGACTTCTGGAGCTTAAGTCATGGAAAAGGGCAAGCATTTCACATCTCAGGGTTTCTGTGGACAGGGAGCAGGCTGGCTATGGCTATTTGACTTGGGGCCCTTAGGCTTGGCCAGTGTGACAGTCCTTTTGGCTTGCCTTGGGGCTGATTTACTTCCTTGATCACTGTGGCTTCTGCAAGTTCTCCAAGCTCCCTCTCAAGACCAAAGACACAACTCCATGAGATACAGGCAGCTTGGGATGAGGAGCTGGACCTACTCTGAGCGCTGGAAAGGAAGGAAACCACCCAGTGGTGGTGGCTGTGCAGCAGAGCTGACAGACCAGTACAGTATGGCGTGAAGAGGCTCCACACAGGGCCACCCCACGGACCTGGGTCCTTGCTCCTCCATCTACGCACACACAGCAGGGAGGAAAGAGTGAGGAGTTATGGGCAGGGATACTGATGCCATAGTATAGCCACTGACTACATGGCAGATAACTGAGCTCTCAGCCGGGACACTGGGCATTCTGCGGCAAGGTCAATGACCGCACTGCAGAGATACTCACCACACCAATCCCACAAGTTTGCAAGAATGATAAACCTTAGTTCTGGGGAGATGGCTCAGTCAGTAAAGTCCTTGTTTTATAAACATGGGGATCTGGATTCAGATTCCTGGCACTCAAGGGAAAATCCAGGCAGAGCATTGGGTGCCTGTAATTCCAACTGCTGGTGAAGCAGAAATGGGAGAGTGTCTCAGGTTTCTAGGCTAGCTACTCTTGCTAAGTCAGCGTTCCCAGGTTCCATGAGATATACCCTGAGTCAGGGAAAGATGAGGTGAGGAGAGACTGAGGAGCCATCCAACACTGACTCCTGGACTCCTCGTGTCCTATGCTTACACATACACACACAACATGCACACACATAAACCACCGAGACCCTGAGTAAAAAAAAAGTCAGAGAAGAAAGGGTTTATTCAGTTTACAATTCCAGGTTATGGTCTACCATTGTGAGGGAATCAGGACAGGAACTCAAACCAATAGTCAAGCGCAGAGAAAAAACAAAACCAAGGCTTCTAGCTTGCTTGCTTTCAGCTAGTTTCCTCCTCTCTTATATTGCTCAAGACCCCATGCCTAGAGTAAGTTGTCACCCATAATGGGCTAGGTCTCCTTCATCAACTAGCAAGACAACCCCTAAAAGACAACAAGCTCAGAAGCCAGCTTAATTAGATGATTCTTCATTAAGACTCTTTCAAGATGATTTCTAGGTGGTGTTCACTTGATAGTAAAAAAACCAATACACACACATGCACACACACACACACACACATGCACATACACACACACATACATCACTTCACTTATGTCAGTCCAAACTAATGAGTACACCTATGCGTAACTTGGTGAGTCAACGAGGTTTTCTTGGCGTTGCTAACAGAAGTATGGGTGAGGAGTTTCTGGCAAGGAGCAGGGAACAACTCAAAAAACAAAACATAAACAAAAAGCCTGAGCTTTATTACCAGAAGGCCTACCTCTGAGTGGGTGACGGGCCAGGACAGAAGAGCGCTGGAGCTCTCTGCATGACTTGCAGGGAGTTCCATAGTTGGAATTTTTTTTTTCTTGGAGTATGTTGGTCAGAGTCCCTTCTCCCATCAATCATTTATTCCTTCTTCTACTTCTGTTCCGAGGCCTTCAACAAGAGTCCGTAAAAGTTTCTTGGTCACCTGACCATTTGCTTACCTCCTGAGGCTCTAGACTTTTCCTGCCCACCCCATCAGCATGTTTCGATTTGGAGGGGATGTTGCATTTAGGAGGAAAGTGCTACCCAGTAGTCCATCCTCTCCTCTGTGCTTAGATTCTTCCCAAGCCCCTCTTTCCATGAATCTGGAAGCAGGTGGTATAGATGCTCATGTATGGCTGTGAATTGGGCCCCTAAGCCACAACAAGTCCCTTGTTCTCTGCAGCTTCACCGGCAGTTACGAGTATTTGACAATTTGAAGCTGACGGTAGCAGTGACATCTCTGCTCTTACTCCCATGGTCTGTGTGCCAGGCACCTACAGGGATGGATGGTGTCCCTTCTCATCTTTTATCTGGTTTAGCTGTTGGTTCAATTATTGGATGGAGCTCAGTTGCTTCAAAAGACTCAGTCCCCGGTACAGCCTACCTGGCAATAGTGGCAGGGCTCACACACACTACATCACGTTGCTGTAAATATGTGCACCACCTTTGTAAGGTTTCGTACTGTGCCACCCCAGAGAGGCTTGGCTAGGGGTCTTCTAGTCTAACCCATAATTGCATGAGCTCTTTTTGTGTGACTGGGATGGGAGCCAGTGATGATGAGTTCTTCCAGGGGTAATGCTTTACCTAGAGGTAGCCACTGCTGTCCTGCTACTCTACACAAAGCTGCTGCCCCTTCCCATACCTGAGACCAACATCCTGTTGGAACTGTTCGCTCAGGTTGTTTCTGCTCTAGTCCTTCTGTGCTTCTGGTGATTTCTAACTAAGACGTGGGGACAGAAGGGGTGATGGGAATATGACTCTCTGTTCAACAGCCTCTCAAGCTTTTGAGCTCCCAACTCCATTTGGACTTTATCAAGCTATGTAGGAGATGAGCAACTAAGCAAGGTTGGATGTGAAAATCCTCCCCAAACCTTGGAGCCCCAAGAACACCTGCAGCTCCTTCTCATTTATCGACTCTGGCTGCTGTAGGGTTCTTCTCAGTGACCTTGTCAGCCATCAAGCATGTCTGGCAGTACTATAATCTCCCAGGAGTTTAGAGCTGCACCTGGCCTTGCATCCTATGTGGTGAATTCATCTCCCATCTTTGTTCCCCCAGATGCACCGTGTGTCCTTTAGCTGCTGTGCTCAATCTGTAAAACACTCAGAGGACAGCATTATGTCATCCACATAATGAATGCTTTTGACAGAGGGACACAGGATAACAGAGCAAGGTCCAGGGCCATCATCGCCTGACAAACAGTGGATGCTGTAAAGGTGACCTTGGGGAGGTACTATGAAGGTCTACTGATGACCGTTCCATGTGAATACTAATGAGCCTTGGGACCCAGCAGCTAAAGGAATACCAAAAAAAGGCGAAGTTTTGCAAAGCATAGAAAGACAGCATCGCTTGTATCAGCTGTTCAGTCAAATATTTTATATAGAGGCACTGTGGTTAGAATATGCTTGGCCTAGGGGGTGGCACTATTAGGTCCTCTAACTTCTCTGATTCTGTCAAGTCCTTGTTAAGGTGCAAAGTGTCATGTGATAGACCTTTCCCCAGGGAGACACAACACAAACACATTTGTTCACCCCAGAAAGGAAGTCCATGAGAGACCAAAGCAATGAATACAGGATCATACACGTATTTTACTTGGTGAGTCAATGAAGTTTTACTGTGGTTGCTGCCAGGAATACTGGCATAGGGTTACATACAAGGCACAGAAATGCCTTTAAGAAAAAAAGACATTTTTACCATCCGAAGGCCCACCCAAACTTGGATGACAGTCCATGAAAGCTGAAAATCTGGACCTCTCTGCATAGTTACAGGCAGCTTGGCAGTCCAAACATCATCTTCTCTGCATTTCTACTACTCAGAGTCTCTTCCCCCGGCTATTTGGAGGAATATGCTGCACAATAATGCCTTCCTCCAAAGAGATAAGTATATACTGTCAAACTGGTGAGATGGTTCAGCGGTTAAGAGCACTGACTGCTCTTCCAAAGGTCCTGAGTTCAAATCCCAGCAACCACATGGTAGCTAATCTGTAATGAGATCTGATGCCCTTTCTGGGGTATCTGAAGACAGCTACAGAGTACTTACATATACTAAATAAGTATATACTGTCAGCCAGCCTTCCATAAATGTGACCATGGAAGAGTAATTTTGTCCCCAATTTTTGGAAGTTTCCGTCCGTGATCCAATCTCTAACCTGTCTAACCCTGAGGTGACCTGCACAGTACACCTATCAGCACAGGTCCACTAATGAACTAGTACCTCTCATTTGCACTTCCAAAGGTATAAGAAAGATTTGCGTGCTCTGTGGCCGAAGCTGTAGCCATTCCTCATTAGGCTATGGGAAGCCAACAACAGAGGACATTGTGGGAAGGGTCACTAAGAGCTGTGTGCATGCAACAGCAGTTTAGAGTGGAACCCTGTGGCCCACAGAGGACCTGAACATGCCACGCTTCCATTTTATGTTATCTTTATCCCTTAGGGCAAAGGGTGTTTTACTCAGCAAATGGAAGAGGTTTGTCTCTTAAAGGCTTAAGAGGACGATCTGTTGACACTTGGTTTGAGGTCATCCCAGGGTGGGAAGAAGCTTGACGCCTAACAGAACATATGCCAACCAGCACAGGGCAGGGTGTACTGTGACAAGGGGTGGGGACAGTTAGTGCCACCTGGACACCTCTGTGCTCTGCAAGTGGGGAGACAGATCCTTGCAGACAGAGACGAAGCAGTGCACGGAAACAGCCACACACTCGTGCATCGGCAGCACACTTGATGTAGCTCTGAAGACAAAGGCTCGATTGGGAGTCTTGGGCGCCATCCCTGATGTCAGGCCCTCTTCTTGGGGGTGTGGGGGGATGAGATTTGTTCAGGGTAATAGCAGCCATCACAAAAGGTTGTTTCAGAACTATCTTTATCCCTGCCAGAACAATAGAAAGAAATGAGGATTGCGAGTCTGAAGGTAGAAGGGATGCACATAAACTGAAGTTCTGGATACTCTTTCACCATATTCTTTTTGACATGTCTTAGCACTTTGCTCCTGGCTTCACTGAGTCACGAGGACAAAGCTCACCAGTAGTTTTGACTCCCTGTGAGTCTTGTGCCCACCGGCATGACACCAAGTACCAACAGTGGTGCCCTTGGCTGGGAAGCAAGGTGGGCACTTTCATGGGAGACTCTTTCTCAACATCACTTAAATCTAAATGTGTGCTCTGTTACCTTAAACTGTGTGTGACCATGAAGGTACTGCCCTCATTTGAAGGTACAAGCGTGCTTATGAACGGCTACTCAATGCAGGAATATATTTAAGCTCCCTGAGTAAGATCCCCATGCTCTCTTCAGAGGGGTACAGCGGCTTAACTGATTCCTTACCTGCTGAGGATATTAAGTCTTTCTCATCTCTTTATGTATCATCATCTTCGTGATTTGTCTTTACATTCAGAGACAGGAGAGCCCTTGGAGTTCAATTACAGTGTCTTCTAAGTCATCCAGGTAGCCACTTAAAGCATATGATAGCTACGGCATTCTCTGTGTTTGGTTAGAACTGGTGATCCCAAGAGCAGCCTAACTGAGCTGCAGCTCGTTCACGGCAGACCAGCCCTTTAAGGCCAAGGAGAGATTGTCCACGTGGATGTCCCCAAGTCCCTCATCTTCACATCAGCAGTGACCTGGGCCGAGGTAGAGAAGCTCTGACCTTCCCCGGGCGGGTGATCTTGTCCAGAGACAGGTACAGCTCCACATTGACTTTGAAGGGATTGGCTGGGGACACATTCTTAAACCTTTCAAGTTTTCTAGAGAAGCTGTATGGGGGGGAAAAAAGAGGCACTGGTAACCTTTCTGCTCTGTGAAAATATAAAAGAGCCAAAGGGGAAGAGGTTTCGACAGCAAGCCCCAGGCAATGCCGCCCAAGGGGATCCTCTCTCTCTCCCAGATCTTATTGAGGAGGGGAGAGGCCATAGGAACTGGTATCTGGCATTAAAATTGTCTGGTTCCCCTCCACAGCACATCCTGTCCTCGTCAGCCCCTGCCAGGCTGGGCCATGTTCCAGAGTCCCCAGGAAACCCATTGTCCAGTCTCCATAGTGAGTGAACTTTGATGGCCCTCTGCAACCAGCACTGAGCGGCAAGGCTGGCTGCCAGCTCAAGGCAGACCTAGCTGCAGGTAGCAAGGTTTGACCAAGCCTCTGTTTCTTAAAAAAATAAAAACATTCCAGGCAAATGGATAGCTTGATACAAAGACCCAGTGTTCCCCAGGACCGAGGCTGCAGGCTCTGCAGAGAACAGCATGCTCAGTTCCACTGGTGGTCAGAGACTAAAGAGAGGCAAGTACAGAGCCTGTCTCCTTCCTTTGTGACCTCCGCTGGGTAGAGACACCAAGCAGGGCCTCTCACTCCAGGGTTGGGCCCGGCGGCGGCGCGGCTAGCCCTGCAGTTTGCCTAGTAGCAGGCTCTGGAAGCAGATGGTCAGGAATGGCACCCCACCACCTTCCTCTGCCTTTCACTCTCAAGCTCCCTTATACTTGTCCAGCGTGAATGAGTGAAGAGAGTTTCAATGCCAAACATATCAAATAATAGGGCCAGCAGAGCTGAGAACAGGAAAAGAAAAAAAAATGGAGCCCACGGTGGAACTCTGGAGTTGACATGTGAACTCCAAAACCAGCCTAGAATCACAAAGGACAGCATAGCTGGGACCACATGCCTGGCTTGGAGATACAGTGGCTGACCAAACTTGTTCTTTTCCCCAAGGACAAGGGACCCAGTGAGGCCCAGGACGTCTCCTCCATCCTGAGGTGGGAAGATGATTCAGCCACACCCTTTTTGGCCACGCCCTTTGGTGCGATTTAGTGCTCCACAGTGGTCTGGGGAGTGAAATTCCCAGTGAAGACCAGCTGCCCGGCACAGCGCACCACACATGTAACCTGGGGGCTACCCTGGAACAAGTAGTGTGGGCAGCCCGATACCCAGTAGCTGCTGGTGACTGCATTGGTGCCCACTGGCAAGGTGAGGAAACGTTAAGTGTGCAGGACTTGGGGACCCATTCCCCTCCCAATTCTCTGTTCTCAGGGAGCAAGACAAAGATCTGTGTGGAAAACTGTGTGTAAAGTTCATGCCCCCTGAACACCTCCGTCCTCTGCACATGGGGAGGAAGGATGGTCCTTGCAGAGAATAGGAGAAATAAATGAAGTCAGCCATCTGCCTTTACACTTGAGAACTGCATTTGGCCCACATCTAAAGAAGGTGTGGCTCCATCCTGAACCTTGTGGCCGTGGCCTGGGTGCCATCCACTGAACAGGGGATCTTCTCGAAGATTAGAACCAAGGCTAACACGAAGCCACTTAAATAGTAGACTTTACTACTATTCACTGAAATGACCTGCCAATGTCAATTGAAATCCTCCAAGAATGCCATGGAGGGAGGATGAGATGACAAGATGAGACTTCAGAAACACAACCTCTACCAGGAGCAGACCCATTATGGCATTAACATTACTTTCAGGGGCATGACTAGCACAGATTAACTCCCCTGATGACTCGGGTAGCTCATCCCGACCTTGGGGTGCCCAGGAGAACACTGTGGATACCCTTAGCCTTCAGGAGTCTGTGCAGCTGACATCTGCAACCATATGGTGATCAAAACATCCTTCTAAGCCTGCTCCCTAAGGTGGCACTGGGCGCAAAGTAGTCCGTGGCTCCTGGCCTTGTTAAAAAGCAATGCTGAGTCTCAGGACTGAGAATACCTACTTACCTTGCCTCAGTGTAGCAGAAAAATCTCAAAAGTGTAGTCAAAATGAAAGTCAAGACATCCTTCCATGGGACAGGAAAAATTCCACCTGTTTCTGGAATCCTGGGACAGGGGACCAGCATCATTTAGTGCTTGATGGAAGGAGACCTGAAAAAAACAAACATTGCCAGATCATCCCAAGGCTGGGTCAAGCAGAGGGAGGAGGAGGTACCAGTGCAGTGTGAGGCTTCCGCTCTCTACAGCCTCACCCTGCCTCAACAGCTCAGGACAGGAGCTGCTTTGCAAGGCAGCATCCCACTGACACCAGCTGAAGCCCAAGAAGAAACCCTCTTCTCATGAGTACCTGGAGAGGGCGTAAGGCCCATAGCGCTTGCAGGGATACCCATAGGGACCCACCTCCCGTCCCCAACTCTCCTCTTCAGGGAAAGTTTGCTCCCACCTGTCCACGGCCGTGGTCCCCTCCCAAAACACTCATTCCTTTCCTCTCAGGCGCCCTACTGGAGTTTCCTCTGAATCAGACTCTTCCTTTTACCCTCGTGCCCTATCCCCTCCTGTTTCCTTCCTTTTCTTTCTGTCTTCCCTCTGTCCCACTTGCCCCTCACCCCCTTCTCTCCTCCCTTTACAGTCACCGTCCTGCTAGACTCACACAGTCTCTGCACTGGTCAGGTGAGGTCAGACTGGTGAGGATGAGGGGGGGCAAGCCGGTGAAGACCCCGAGTCCAGGGAGATACTCAGTTCTCTCTTAATGTGGACAGTCCAGTCCACATAACCTGCAGAGGCTGGAGGGACGCAGCTTCATAAGGTGGAAGCCATGTGGACCACGTCCTTCTCCAGAGGACAGTACTGGCCTCATGTTGAACTAAAGGATGGAGGAGCTGTTAGCTCAGACCCGGAGGCTAGAGGAGGGGTAGGGGAGCTTGTGGCTGGCTCCCGGGGTTGTCTGAATGGCACCAGGTGTTTGAGCAGACAGGCTCCTGGAGTTCTAGCCTGGCTCCTTCCTGTAGCTCTCAGTCCATGCCAGGCCGACCCTAGCCCTGTGATTTGATGACCACAGAACTGGGCCTGTTTTCACCCCTTGAAAAAGGATACAAGAAAAGGGCTCTGTTAGTGACTTCCACACAGACAGGACTTTAGCACTGAGCTAGCCCTGCTGGACCATAGCTCTCCACCTGATTCCTCACAACTGAACCTGTGTTCCCTTCCCCCAAGTCCACGTCCCTCCTCCCTTCTCCCTTCACCCTCCTCCCTCTTTCCTCCTCCTTCCTGCCTCATTCATTCCTCAGCCCCTGGTCACAGCTCCTGGCTCAACTTCCCCAGCGTTCACACTAGGGGAGGTGCAGAGGAAAATCTCCCTCTCTGGTCACAGACACCTTAGGGTTTATGCCCTATACATGGACGCATCCCCGTTGGCAAGTGAGCGTCAGCGGCCACACCTGTGCAGTGTTTCCCCTGAGACTGCATTTTCTGTTCCTCGCTATCTCTTACCTGGGAAATGTGCTGTTTTTCTCTGAGATAGAGAGGCAACAACATAGAGTGTGAAGCAAGTGAACAATCTGCACCCCCACCTCCTTCCAGCCCCTTCGTCTAGTGGTGTGGGAGGAAGTGGGCGTGGCCTGGCTGCAGCCAGCTGGTGCTCCCTGATGATAGGACCCAGGACCGCTCCTCAGGGGACCTCCTCCTGTCATTCTCTTCTTCAGCTCTCCTGTCCTGGGGAGGGTTCATGGAGCCTATATCATGAGGTGGATGATGATATAGGATCCCGAGTCAAATCAGATCTCCTCCGTGATGTTGCAGCTGCTCACAGCACCCACGATGACATGATGATTTGGAAGGACAGGCCGCACGGTAGGTCAGGTAAGCTCCTTGCTCCTTCTTTTCTCATCCACCTCCTGCCGCTGGTCCTTCCCAGATGAGGTGAAAGTGGAAAAGAGGCGGAGGGTAGGAGGACCTGTAGGGCTCATGTTTGAATGGCGGTTCGCAAACTTTCCTGTTTGATGAAAAATGTGCCCATGGCTAAATCAGAATTTCAGTCTAGCATATGTTCCCACAACATCATCAGGCTGTCTCTTTCCTACAGACTCCATGACTTCTTGGGCTTGGCAGCTCATGGTACCTGTGGCTTCCGCAATCTTGGTAACTAGAATTATTGGGGTGATTACTGTGAAGGCTGGTGGCCAAGCTTCATCAGAGACGTAGCCATGGGGTACCCTCATGAGTTGGCCTATGATTATCCTGTACTCAGGACCTACAACAGACAGTAGGACATAAGGGTTTTCCAGTTTTCACAGGCTTGGTGGCCTTGGGGGTCTGCCATCAGCTGGTGCAGATTTGAAGGGCTCAGTGTCTTGTGTAGGTGAACTCAGCACCCACAGTGTAAATCAGGATGCTGAGGCTCTGTGCACCCACAGGGAGTCTATGACAACCTGAGCTCTCCAATAGCTAAGTAAGAATATGCGCGGCAGGCTTCTTCCAACATCTGGCCAGCAGTGACTTTTATGGCCATTCCCAAGCCTCATAGTCCCATCATTTGAACACTGACTTCATCCCCCATCTACAGACTCCAGAAAAGAGCTCACCTTTCTGGGAGGTCTGCTGTGGGCTTCAAGCATCTCAATGTTTCTCAGCAGTATTTGCGGGTAGGACGCCTCTGGCCCCAGAGAGTCACTTTATGGGCCTTCTTCCCAGCAGATGAGCATGTCAGTTGGCCTACCATCACCCACAAAAGCCCAAACGCAGCTTCTTGGCAGAGAAGGTTCAGTTGGGCTCACAGTTTGGGAAGCCTTGGGTGATCCTCCACTCTTTCCGTTGCTTGAGGCCTGAAGTGACACATTATGGCCAGAGTGTACAGTAGAATAAAACCACTCACTTCACAACCAGGCAACAAAAAGAGAGGGAGGGAGGGAGGGAAGAGGGAGGGAGGGAGAGGGCAGAAGGGAAGGAGGGAGGGGGGACAGAGAGAGAGAGAGAGAGAGAGAGAGAGAGAGAGAGAGAGAGAGAGAGAGATGTGAAACAGCTCTCTCCCAGAGACTTCCTTCAGTGACTCAAAAAGCTCTCACTGAACTCAACTCCCAAAGGCTCCCCCACCTCAAATTACAGAGCCAACTTCCCATGCTTGGACTGGTTGGGATGTTCTACAATCAAACAATAGCAGCGACTCATGGGAGGACGGCTGAGAAGTCCACCCTTGCTTCCCTCGCCCCTGCCCTGAGCTGCTATAATGCACTTGGAAGGCAGCCTGTCAGCAGAGGTGACAGGGTTGTAGGAGAGCTGCCAAGGGCGCAGCACTTACTGGCACTATCTCTTGAGATGCAGGCAGGCTCTTGATCTGTTCTTCTCATAATTCTTTACCCACGGAATCCCACACACAGCAGCTTTCGTAAAACCCTGAACACATCCCTCCAGGTCTCTGCCTTTTGTGTGACAAACTGTCTTATTTCCATTTCTTCTTCCCTTCAGAGTGCATGACTTTCCCCAAATATGAAACCTGAGGGCAATTCTGCTTTAGACCAATGGAAAATCAGTTCCATGTGTACACTGCCCAGGATTGAAGGAGCCACAACGAACGACTGGGGACTAAAACCCCCATCAGTTGTGAAGCAGGTCAGCTGAGGATTCTCCTGGGCTCACATGTAGTGCTGATTGCCACTTGATATGGCTTTCCACTGGGGAGCGTGAGCTGTTGAGTCACAGGACAGTAGTCTGTGTGTGGTTCCTGATGCCTGGGGGTGGAGAAAATGCCTGTTTCTTAAGCTCTCTATTCCCAGGACACACATTGCTTCAGGCCCCACTGGGTTCGATAGGACAGCTGGCGCCATAGTATTGGGCCACTCCACTGGGCCAGGAAGCATGAATTAAGGAAACAGCATACTTCCATCGGCCTAGGAACAATCCCAGGGACCCACCCCAGTTCTATTTCATCCCCTGCCCAGACTGGAGATACTTAACAGCACCCTCAGCTCCTCTAAAGACAGGCATAAGGAAGAGACAGGCATGGAGTCAAAACATTGCACAATGGGGTTGGGATATCCACATATGCAAGTGACTGGGCTTAATTATTTTCATGATAAAGATAGCCGGTTGGGTGAGACCACTTGAGAAGTGCAGTAGGAACACGAGTTCAAAGGAAATCCAGCAAATGGGCTGCAGAAGGGCTGGGCCCCCGTTCTAGTCTAGCCTGGTTCCTCTGAGCCCAGGCTAACCAAGGGCAGCCTCCCAGCCCACAGTCTTCCAAGTATTTGGTCGTCCTGGCCTTACAGCCCCCACTGAGATTGTCAGCGCCCCAGAAGTAAGCTCTCAGCTGCTCAAGGCTTTGACACTCAAGTTCTAAGCTGTCCCTTATTCCCCAGTGACAGAGCTCATGTCCATAAGTGGTGCTCATCAGATATTCTCAGAGAACACTAAGTGGTCACATCTTGTCCCCAGTGTCCTTGACCTTCCTAAAAAGGACAAGACAGGAAGTGGGGGCCCCACTCCTATGGAGTTTTGTGGATGGAAACTGTTCCTTTGCAATAGAAAATAGAAGGTGACTTGCATTGTGGAGCCTCTACCTGGCCAGGCTTCCCACTGGTGTATATATCAGACAAAAGCCCTTGTCTCCAGTCCCTTGTCTCTAATTGGTTGCCATCTTGAGCAGCTGCCAACCCCCAGAAAATGTGGCTTTTCACCAGGCAGGATCCCACGTGAACCAAATTTATGTCAGTAAGTGATGGAGAAGTTGAGTTGCCCCACCTGGATTCTGACCAGCATAAAGGGCACTACTGGCCTTGCTGCCCAGTGGGATAGTGTGTTCAGAAGGGCTACTGAGGCCACAGTGAGTAGAGGCTCTAGACTTCTCAATCAGGAGCACCTCTGTCCTGGGGAAGACATATTTACCCAGGGTTCAGATTCGTGGGTACCAGAAGGCTGCCCATAAATGATGTGCTAATATAACTTCGGTTGGAGTTTGGAAAACTGCATTGCTACGATCTCTCGCTCAGCCGCCCTGTGTGAGCACAAGCACGTGACATTTCTTCCTGCCATGACAAATCCCTGAAGCGAGAAGTATTATTCTGGCTTGCAGTCTGAAGCGACACAGGCCTTTGTTGTGGGGAAATCACCACAGACAGCGTGGGTAATAGGAGTGGGAAGCCAACTGGTCACAAGGTAGAACAGAGCCTGAACAGGAAGTGGTGCTGAGTTATAAACCTCAAAAGCCCGCCTCTGGTGACTCATTTTCTCTAGCCAGGACCCACTTCCTAAAGGTTCCACAACATTCCCAAATAATGCCCTTACTTGAGAAACAAATGTTCAGGCACGTGAGCCTGAGGGACAGTTCGCATTCAAACTACAACAGCATCCGTTCCCCTTGCTCTGCTCCTCCATTTTAGATGCAGCATATTTCTCCCCACTTAGGGGTTCGAGGCTCTCCTACAACATAGTTGGGCCATTGAAGCAGAAAACCAAAGAGTAGATTTCGAGTTAAAACAGTCCATAGTAGCACATTGTAACATTTGCCAAGTAGAGCTGAGGAGCACCCAGGGAGGGAACACCCTTACCCCAGTGCCTCCTGCTGGAACCAAGTTCTGTGGAGGAGAACACACTGTGCAGGGTTCTGCCTGCAGGCAAGTCACATCCTCCTGGCTTCTCACGTTTCCACCCAACAGCCTTTCCCTAAGAATGATTCATCCTGTACTTAGTCCAAAAAAAAAAAAAAACCAAAAAAGACCCCAACAACCCCATAACAGACGGAAGAGCACAACACAGAAGGGGCTCTGTTCTGTGGACCCACTGTCACAAAGGGGGGCCCACCCAGACCTTCACCTGCACACTGGGGCGGGCTGCATCCTGGGAACCTATGATATGCAGCAGAAGTAGGATTCCCTCCCTGGTTTTACAGTGGATCAGCAGAAGAGACAGTTCCGCCCCAGGAGCGAGCATTACCAGCATGCCGCCTCCTACCTGCTGCGTCTACCTGCAGTCAGAAAGCCAGCTGCCAGCTCAGGCGGGCGTGAGGCTGTGCGAGTACCAGCCAATTTCTATTCTGGCGCTAAGGCAGGAAGGGGAGGAGGAGTAGCCTAAGTGCCTTTAAGACAGCACAAGCCAGCCGTGTGTGGTCAACGGCCCATGCTGTTAGCAACGGGAGAGACATTTTGTGCCAGCCTGTACTCAGAACGGCTTGGCCCACTCCTGATCTGAGGACAATTTGGTCAGAGCACAAACCCTTGGGCCCTGTCGGTACCACTTCACTGGGAGTGGGCCCATCTTCCTCACAAGTGGGTTTACTGTGCTCTTCAAAGCCTGAGAGGAAAAGGAATGTTCTAGCTTGGGCTCCGGCTTCCTTTCCTCTCTCCAAAGCCTGTTACTTGTTCTCTCTCTCTCTCTCTCTCTCTCTCTCTCTCTCTCTCTCTCTCTCTGTGTGTGTGTGTGTGTCTGTGTGTGTATGTGTGGTGTGTATGTCTGTGTGTATGTCTGTCTGTGTGTGTGTGGTGTGTATGTCTGTGTGTGTGTATGTCTCTGTGTGTGTGTGTGTGTGTGGTGTGTGTGTGTGTGTCTGTGTGTGTATGTGGTGTGTATGTGTGGTGTGTATGTGGTGTGTGTGTGTCTGTGTGTGTGTGGTCACGCGTGTGAGTGCAGATGTGCAAGTACGAGAGGACAATCTCCACTGTTAGGCCTCCTCTCCCCCCTTGCCCGAGGCAGGGTCTCTTGGTATTCACCACCACCACAGTAGCCAGCCTGGGAGCTCCCTGTCTCTCCTAGCACACCGCACTGTAGATGTGCTGCATTTACAGACGCCTGCTACCACTTCAAGGTCTTACATGGGTTCTAAGGATCGAAACTTGGGTCCTTACACTCCAGCTATGTCCCCAGATCAAAGCCCTAATAGTACCCATTTAAGCACGGGCACACACACACACACACACACACACACACACACACACACATGGCCCTGACCTAGGGCACTTCCCCCTTGTGACCTTCGCACCTTCTTCTTTCACCGCAGCACCTGAGGGCTGGTCCCTGTGACCGCTCTGGTCTCCTGCTTCCTCTGTTCCCTTGCCTGTTAGCCTCACATCTGGATGGGAAGCTGGCATCTTCCCAGAGATGCTTTGGGGCGCTTCCAGGTGGGCAGTCTCCCAAATCCTTCATGTCCCCTGAATCCTTCTGATGTCATTCTTGCTCTTTGCCGTCCTCCGTCTGAGAGCAGGCCTCCCGTCTTCTGGCTCCCTGCCTAAGTGAGGAGTCATCACCCGCCTAATTCCCTGAAAACTACAGTATCAACCTCAGAGTCTGTCTCCTGCATGCAGGACAAACTTGGTGTGTGTCTTTCTCCAAAGGCCATTCTCTCTCCAGGCAGCTGCTTGCTGCCACAAGAGCGCCTTGGGATTCCTCAGACCACTCCGTGATCCATCTGGTCATAGCCTCTGTCCCACCCCCATCTTACTTCATCCCTTACATCTGCATGTTGAGCTAGCCTAAGTGGCACTGCATAGATGTGGGAATGTTCAGTTTGCATGATGGGGGAAGGGCTAGGGATGTGTGTGTGCGTGTGTGTGTGTGTGTGCGCACGCGCACCCACACACAACATACATATATATGTACACACACATGAATGAGTATATGGGAAAAGACATAGAGAAATGGGGAAATAGAGATGGAAACAGATAGAGCTTGATGAGGTCACTTCCCTTCCCTTAGTTCTGCCTTCCCTGAGGTGAACAAGCAAGCTTTTAGTCTTCCTCCAAGCCTCTAAATTTAGGCTGATATAAAACCCAAAGAATGTTCTAAACTGCCTTGGGCATAGAAGAAAGCCCCAGCACTGAGCAAGCACACCCCCACTGGCACGCTCAAGAGAAAAGCAAGCAGCTCACAGCAGAACTGGGTTTGGCCTTGTGATGGCCTTGAGTGACCAGTGGGTATTCGCTCTCACAGTCTGCCTACAATACATGCTGGGAGGAAGAAAAGAGAGGCACGAGAGAACTTATCAGAAAAGCAAGGGTGATCTCAAAGGAACTTATCAGCCCTCACGGTCCAATCCCTCCCCTGGAAAACTGCCACGTGTCATAAAAGGTTCCTGGCTAGGGGTGAAGGAAGGAAGAGGAGAGTCAGGCCCACAATTTTGAAAAGACCATTCACTATTCAACGCATATCCTGTGAGTATATCACGTCCCCTCAGAAAGAGAGTCCCCACAGAGCATCCTCCTGCGGACCCTGGCACCCTATAGACTTGATTCCACTCTGCTAGACACAGACTCTTTACCCATCTACGACAGTCCTCAGCAGGATGTTAAGAATATAGGTTTTCATTTCTTTCCCTATGCTCAGAGTGCGTGGTGCCCAGGGAAAAACCCAAGTCAGTCAGTCATACAAGGTGATAACTATACAAGTAAATCAGTCTTCAGGAAAGAGCTTCAACAGGGTTAGGGGGATGTTCAGCGGGTAGTTTTGAGAGGGCTGGGGAGGGGCTCAGGGGGTAAGGTCTTCACAGTGCGAATATGAGCTTCTGAGCTTGGATCCCCAGGCCCCACCCACCTGAAGAGCCAATCAGGTTGGTGCATTCCTGTAACCGCAGTATTGGGGAAGGGGACAGAGATAAGTGATCCTCGGTGGTGGCTCACTGCTCAGTCCAGTCTACCAGAAATCAGCAAGAGACCTTGTCTCAATAAGCAATGTTGATGGTTACTGAGGAATGACACCTGGCATTAACCTCTGGCCTCCACATATGCGCCTACCTCAACATGCAAACACACTCAAGCATTCATATATAGCACATAAAGACAGACTTGGAAATGAAAACCAACATTTAAAAAAAAATGTTTTGAGTTTTTTAAAAGTGAACTATGCCCCCTGTAGAACTTTCTAGACTTCTCCTCCAGGAAAAACAACTGGAAAGGCGCTGAGTTGGCCCCGCTCTGAGAGCTACAAATGACTGCATTCCAGACCGCGAAGCAGAGAGCTGCTTGGTCCTTCCGGGAGCACTTCAGAGAACACAGAACTCAGTTAGAGCTCTGAGCCTCATCTGCAGGAAAACAAATTCATTGTTTCTTCAAGGACTAGTGTGCTTCGCTTCCTGATGGGGCCGTGTCCCCATAAGAAGAGAGCACAGCTACAGTGGGCACAGAGCAGTAGAGGACAGTCACCACCCCCCAGGGGGTGGGGCTTATGGAACCAAAAAGAAGCTACAGCCCCACTGCCTCTGCCCAGCAGTATACAGAAAAAATGGTCATATAGAATATCACTATCCCTGAAAATACAAAAATCTCAAACCTGAGGTATGGTTTCTTCTGATTGCCTAGAGGTTTTTTTGGGTGTGTTTGTTTGTTTGTTTTTTGACGCCATCTTGAAATCAAATGGAAAAAAATAATAACTTTCGAAAACCACCATATGCCAGGAACCACGTGCATTAATCGGTCCCTTGGCAGCATTGACTGTAGAGTATGGAGCTAGGCAAGGGCAAAGGGCAAATATTCTCTAACTGAAAAGATAGAACTAAGAACATAAGAGATTAGACTGGACAAACACTTCAGTCTCGAGAGGCAATGAGGAGAGAGAGATTTAGCTAGAAAAATATGAGGACTGACCAAAAGTCTGAGGCAAAATAAGATACAAGGGGGGTGTCTCCATTCCTGTGTGTAGAACTAGGCACGCAGGACACCACCCACTGCAGAAAGACTATGGAGGAATGGAAGGCCAAGGGAATAGATCATGACTTGGAGTCTAGAAATGAGAGGGGTCGTCAAGCTAACTATGGTGTGACTCTAAGCCAGTCAGCCATGAGCTATACAAATTTCAGGCTCTGAAGATTATGTCAATATGATGACAGAAGTGTGTATATATTTTGCAGATCGGTGGTGTGTGGAGCCGAAAGAACGTAATCATATCTACCTATAACCAAAACTTCAACCTGAATTGAGGTCAACATTGGAAAGGACTCACCATCTCACAGAACAAGAAGCATGGCCTTAGAGCCACTGAAGGGCGACTCATCTCACCATGACACAGACAACCCATCCTTCCTGGTTATCACCCCCCGACATCTTGACTAAATGTGTAGGATGCTAAGGTAGTGGCGGTCCTACAGTTGTTCGGGAGCCTTCTAAATAAAAGATCAGATGTCCCTAAGGTCTCTCGTATCGAGAAAGAGGAACAAATCTCAGAGAAGCCACTCAGCATAGGAAGTTGGATCCCATGCAGGGATGATCCCATCTTACTGACTGGCTTGTATCTACTGGGCCTGGATCCCAAGTCACGTGAGAGGATGGAACCCTGACAAGGAATAAGGAATTGGTTGTAGGAGGAAATGGAAGCGTTCCAGGTGAAAATTCAGAGGTAAGAAAAGAGAAGACAGGAAGGCCCCAATTTAACAGCGGTTTTACAGGGTGAACCTGCCAGGAGACTGAGGTGCGGCCAAAGAGTAGGAGGAAACCCAGGACTGAGGGCAAATCAGGCTTCACCTGTCGTTCTCATTTGTCCAGAGCTCCGCAGAGCCTCCACGCAGTGTGTAGAGGCTGTCAGTCACCCGAACCACGGGTGTTTTGGTGGCACGGTGCCAGCAGAAGCTAGATTACAGCGATGGCAAAGTGACTAAGGGGAAGAGAAAACTGGAGACCAGTGTAGGCAGCCCCTGCGGGAAACCCCGCTCCTGCAGAGGGAAGGGCAGGCCCGGAATTGCAGCTTGCCCGTTTCTGCTAGGTTTTAATTTATGGAAGAGGCTTACTGCATTTCACACATCACTGCAGGAACCCAGTAGAGAGAGGGAGAGAACTAAGCAGGGAGGAAAAGAGATGGTGGACAGGAAGAGAGTCCTGCAAAGATAAGAAAAAAGCCGCAGTGTTTTTGGAGAGAGTGGCAGGGCGGGCATTAGATAGGAGGAAGCAACTTGTCCTTCACCAGGCAGGACAGGCAGGCCCTGCAAGGCTGTGATGGTGACTACTGTCAACCTGACAGGAAGGATCCAGAGTCTCCTAGGAGACAAGCCTCCGGGCGTGCCTGTGAGGAAGCTTCAAGACCAAGATGGAAGATTTGCCCCAAATGAGGTTAGCTCTATTCAGTCAGTGGCTGCGGTCACAGACTGCATGAAAAGGAATTCATCATTCATTCATTCATTCATTCATTCATTCTCTCTCCCTTTCCCCTTCCCCTCCCCCCTCCCCATCTCCCCCTTCCCTCTCCCTCCTGTCGCCATCATAATGGACTATGTCCTCAAACTGTGAGCAATAAATCCTTTCCTTCCTCAAACTGCTTTTTTTGGGGGGAGGGGGTGTGCCACGGTGAGAGAAGAGTAATTCCAACCACGGGTGTGTGGAAGTGGCAGGTCTTAAGGGGGATGAGAGATGCCCGTGTGGTGGCTTCTGCTTTCATCACAAAGGCTGTTGTGCACCCTGTCCACGTCTCAGTGAGCCAAGGGCCTACGGCAATCAGTTGAAACTTAAAACTCCCAGGTTACTGGAGAGAGTTCTCAACCACCATCACCCACCCAGTGTCCCTACTTCCTGAGCCACCCAAGGAAGAAGAATTCAGAATTAGCATTGGGGAGGAAGCAGAAAGATCATATTTGTTCCTCCCTTGAGTTTGAGACTATGCTGTACCCCTGCAGGGAGGGCTTACTGACATTCATCCCAAGAATGATTGGATCAGAGGTAGCACAGCCCATGGAGCCCAGCAGGAGAGATGATGGATTCAAGAAGCTTTTAGGCCTCAGGATGGACAGAACATCCCCACCCCCCACCCCCCACCCCCCGGGAAATGACAGGAGCAGGGAGATCTTGACACCCTTCAAAAATCTCTTAAATGATCCCAAGGTAGACCAATTAAATTAATTCCAAGACCACTCTGTGACCAAGATCGAGCCTGCCCTCCTTCTACCATGCCAACCTTTGTCCTTCATCAGTTCCACACTCCAGGTCCTCACTAAGCCCATAAAGAGAAGGCGAATTTCTGTGGCCTGTGCAAAACACCCAGGGGGTGGAGCTCAAAGGACAGGACCTGCAGTTGCTGAGTTCCCAGGGAAAGAAGCTGCATCTGCTGGTAGCTTCAAATTCCTGAAGCCCATGCAAGCACCTGAGAGGGTTCCAAGACCCTTGGAGGACACAAATTCCCTTAGAGAAAAAGGTATAACACGAGTGGCCCCTCACCTGGAATACTGGTTCATAGTCCATATTCAGTAATTCCTTGGATAACAAGTGAAAACACTAAAAATAAGAACCATCCAGTTCAAGTACTTCTGCCAGTAAATTCCAAGAAACATCTAAAGAAGACATGATACTAATTTTTCATACTCTCTTCCAGAAAACAAGAGAGCTGATCTGTGGTTAGGGCATGAAGGTGGAACTGTCATGACTGGGACTAGTAGGTCTCAGAGCCTTAGGCCTGGTGGTGCAGGATTACAATCCCAGCATTAGGGAGTCTGACATAGGAAGATCAGAAGTTCAAAGAAAGTCTGGACTACATAGCAAGTCCCTGTCTCAAAAGTGTAAGAGCCTTCCTACCCTCGTAGCATGCAAGCGAGAAGGTGCTAGCCGCTAAACCTACCGCGGCCTTGGTCTTTGACTTTCAGCTTCCTGAACTATGAGAAACCTGGGCTGAGAAAGAAGTCACTTTGGAAGTGCTGGTCATGCAAGTATGTAGGCCTGCACACTCTCCAGAACCCACATCAAAAGTTAGGCAGGGCGGCTCCGACTTGTATCCTTGTGCTGAGGAGGTAGAGACAGACGGGAGCTGGTGCTGGCTGGCCACTTTAGCCTACTCAGTAAACTCCAAGTTCAGTGAGAGACCCGACTCAAGAAACAAAACAACAAAGAAAAACAAAGGTAGACCTGTCCCTAGAAAGATGCCTGAGGATTCCCTTGGCTTCCACATGCATGTTCATACATCTGTGTGCATAGGACATCAGCAATGCAAGCATATACACACAATCATGATAGAGATAGATAATAGATACAATTTTGTTGTCTAAAAGCTAGCATGTGCTAATTTGTCATAGCCATATAAATGAATTAAGGCAGTTGTCCTGGTGGTGCAAGCTGGTATGAGAAGATGTCTGTGAGAGGGACGCAGAGTCTGAGCACTCCACCGAGTCACCACAGACTACCCAACCCTGCCTAGATCCTAGGGCTCCCATATGCTTATTCCCTAGAGTCTTAGCCCTCCCATCCTCCCCCCCACCCCGCAAGCAGACCAACAGTTCCTAAGCAGCTCTGATCAGTAGCTGATTAGACAGGAGACATTAAGCTACAGAAGGATGCTTGGTTTCTGGTGACCTCTGAGTGCGCAGTCTCAGAAACTGCAGCAGAGAAGCACTTCACCAGCGAGCTGTTCCCCAGAGGTGTCCCTTAAGTAATGGGTGTGGGAGCTGTGGTGCTAAGACAAGCCAGACCACAAACATCAATTATTCAGGCAACCAGCTGTGAGAGGGAGACAACACCCTGGATTCTCTGAGGCCCTTGTCTCCTGTATATAACAAGAGGAGGGCCATTGACTTTACCTAGTGTCACTGGCAATTAAATGAAGCTGATCGAGGTAGTTTGTACTCATGGTCCCTGACAGCACAGAGCCTCAAGGATCCGCTTTCTTCCACTCTCTCCTCCATGCCCAGATGTATGCCTTCTATGACTCTGAACTACTTGGACCTACAGTCACACAGAGATGCTCAGAACTTCCCCCCCTGGAGATCTCAGCCCCCACAAGGCAACCCCAACAAGGGCTGATATACGAAAGTCTTCCTGTAGGCTACCTAGTGACCACTCTTTGCAGTGATGGGCAGAGAGAGGTAGGTGGTACATGTTTGATCCTTTGTATATGTTCAGGGAGGACACAAGGAGTGATATTTGTAACTTAGGGAGGTGAGGATGAGAGAGATTAATGTAAAGATGGTGGGTATCAAGGCAGAGCCAAAGCAGGAGTTATGGAAGGCACACACGGATGCCTGATACTAAGAACTGTCACAAAAGTCTCTGCCAGAACCACAACCTGGCCTAAAAGCCACCACAGTCTACACAGAAACCATGTCTACAAGGATATCTGTCTACCAGCTGTCTGTCCAAACTTGAGTCCTGTCATGGGTGTTAGTGAGTCTTGGGTCAAGAATATTGTCTCAGAAGCATTCCTCATGCTGCCTTTGAACACTTGCCCTTGTCTCAGACCGCCATTGACTTACCATGAACTCCTTGTGGCCCTTTCTCACAATTCCTTTGACTAGGTGGTCCTTTCCTATGAGCATATGGTTTGAGGAATGTCCTAGTTTCCTTTCTGTTGCTATGATAAAACATCCTGACTCAAAACAACTTAGGGAGGGAAAGGTTCATTTGACTTGCACTTCCTTGTTACAGTGTATCACTGAGGGCATCCAAGGCAGGAGCTCCAGCAGCCACTCACGTCACTTCTGCAGTCAAGAGCAGAAAGTATTGGATGGGCATCCTTGCTTTCCAGCTAGTTGCCTCCACTCACATATAATTCAGGGCCTAGGGAATGGTGCTGCCTATACTGGGCTAGGTCCTCCCACATCAGTGAACAGTCAAAGCGATGCCCCCACAGATGTGTCTGCAGGCCAACTTGACCTAGACGATTCCTTACTTGAGACTCTCATCCCAGATGGATATAAATTACAACAAGATACAAGAACATACTCATCATCCTCCTTTCAGAGAAATTCACCTTTGCAGATGTCTCTTTACTACCGAGCAGGGTTAGTGCGATGAGAAAGGAAGGCTTCTGAGATGTGACATTTGAGAGAACCTTCCAGAAAGTTGATGGAGGAATATTCTCTCTCAAGGCTACTCTAGAGGCTCCAGGGTACTATGAATACACGTCTAAAGGGGAGATGGAAGTTTCTAAACGTGACTGGGCAGAGTAGAGGGCAATGCGGGAACCAGCCAGCACCCCAGGGGAGGTAGAAATTCTGTTGTATCCTGCCTGCTAGCTCCAGGGATGGGAGTGGGCAGCCTGAAGTCCCCAGGGGAGGTGGTGGGGAAAGGATCTGCCTCGGAATGGACACCTTGAGCTCCCTGGAGGAGCCAGTGAGGGCTGTCTTCCTGAGGTGAAGTCCTGGCTTCCTCATGCTTTGACAGTTAAGGATCCTGTCTCATGCAAATCTAACTAGGTACAGTATCATCGTCCCAGTAAAATGGAAGCGTTCTCCGTGAATCCACACTCACTCATGGCCTCAGCCATGCGGGCAGGGAAGGTCACTGGCATGGCCGAAAACTCGCAACTCCACAGTTTCCTCAGCTGCCCAAAGCCGGCCATTTGTTTTCCACTAAAACATGGCGCCTGAATTGTCATTAAATGGAGTCAGGAACGTTTCTGCTAAAAGTTCTCCAGGTGCTCCACTCCCTACCTCACTGGGTTTCCTGAGAGAAAAAGAGGAAGAATGTGCCCAGAGCCCCGCTGATTTGGAAACATGGTAACTTCTGTCTCCTTGGGCAACATTCTTGTTTTTTAAAAAAAAAATTATTTAATGAGTCTTGAATCTGGGTCCTGAGTCAACAAGGCCTTCCCCTGCAAGCATCCTGAAGACTGGAGAGCAGAGAGAGAGAGCAGGTAAGGATGCCTGTCCCCAGTTCAACAGCCAGCCACCCCTTCTGGAGCCTCCAGCCCATGGCCTCTCTCAGCCCCAATATGTACAGAGGTACAAGAGTTAGGCCAGCTTTCTCTCTCAAGACTGTTCTTCAGGCTGTGAACATAAAAGAAGAAAGCTGGGCATCCTAGGATAACTGCTATAGGCTAGATGACAGAAGATAGATAGATAGATAGATAGATAGATAGATAGATAGATAGATAGATAGATAGATAGATAGATAGATAGATAGATAGACAGACAGAATAAAATAGATGATGGAGTGGGGAGATGGCTTAGCCAGTACAGTGCTTGCTGAACAAGCACAAGGACCTGATTCAGACTGTAAGTACCAGCTAAACTCTGAGCATGGCATCTCACATCTGAAATCCCAAGGTGAGGGCAAATAGAGACAGAGGATCTCTGGGATCACAAACCAGATGATCTAGACACTCCATGAACTTCAACTTTGGTGAGAGACTGTCTCTAAAAAGATGAATGAGGGCTGGAGAGATGGCTCAGGGGTTAAGAGCACTGACTGCTCTTCCGAAGGTCCTGAGTTCAAATCCCAGCAACCACATGGTGGCTCACAACCATCCATAATGAGATCTAACACCCTCCTTTAGTGTGTCTGTAGACATCTACAGTGTACTTACATGTAATAATAAATAAATCTTTTTTTAAAAAAAGATGATGAATGAATGAATGAATGATAATGATGATGAAAGTTAATACAGATGACTGAGGAAGATATTGGGCATTGATCTCTGGCCTCTATAGGCATTTACACACACACACACACACACTGCATGAAATAAAAGTAACTTGGGGTGGGGTGGGGATATGGCTCATTTGGTAGAGTACCTGCTCAGCATGCATGCGGCCATGGGTTAGAGCCCCAGTACTACATAAACCAGGCATGGTAGTGCATACCTGTAATCTCAGCACTTGGGAAGTAAAGGCTGGAGGATCAGAGGCTCAAGGTTGTCCTGGGATACATAGCAAGTTCAAGGTTAGCCCAGCCTGTATTACAAGAAGATTTGTCAGAAAAGTAGGGAAGGAAGGAAGGAAGGAAGGAAAATGGGGTGGAAGAGAAAACTGCTTGTTGATCCACCTTTCTGCCTGAGATGTCACACTCCGCAGATCCTGGACTAGGTTTCTGTGGTCAATTGCTTTTTTTCTGCTTTTCTTCTTTTATTTTTTTTTAATTATACATGCAAGAAACAGTAGTGAGTGAGTGAGTGAGTGAGTGAGTGAGTGAATAAATGAATAATCCCCAACCCATAAAAACAGTCAGGTACAACCCCATGTCTGGCTCTCTGGAGCCTGCCTGTCCAGGCTTCACCTCATGGATTCACTGACTGAAGAAAGGCACACCTAATGACAGCAGCAGCATCAGTCACCTCAGCCCCTCTTGTCACCCGAGGGAAGGAAGGATGCTGGTCTCTTCCCAGCAGAGGAAGCACCTGGCTGCAGGGACAGGTGACATAAGATACTGCTGAGACTTCCAAAGCGAAGGCACTGCCGCTGGCCACCCCTACTCTTTCCTGTACCACACTGAAGCAAACGGAAGTTTCAAAAGCAATCAGAAGTGGGAAAGTACACCCACCATGGTCCTGTGCCACCAGTGGGGACATCGTCAGAAGTCCCCAGAGAAAGAAGGAACAGATGGACGGTGTGGTATAGTTGTGACCAACTCTATGCCCCTGAGCTAACCTCCTCCTGTGGTCCTACAGGTTCTCTGTGCCAAAAAGTAGGACTTGTGGTCTCCGGTGGCTGGACTCAGGAAAATATCCATCTAGCCATGACATAAAAGCAGTTACTGTGACACCCAGGCGATTGGCATTGAATGGTGCAGGTATTACCAGCACATACTTAACTTCAGAGCATGCTAGCCTGATGGATCTGGACAGAGGAAAGGCTAAGGTGGAGGTTGCCTAGCCTTTCCTTCACCACCCCACTCTGTGTCATCTTTGTGGCACTGGACACCTGGTGGTGATAAATCAATGGTTCTTTTAGGCCCCAACCTGGGAGCCTCTGCTTATGATTAAAGCAGGAGCAAGATGGTTGACCTCACACGTATAACAAATGACCTGACAGCCCCAAAGGCCAGAGGGGACAACAAATCCTGCCCCTTGATCCCACGACTGTCTTTAAGCAAGAGCAAGACCACAGTCCTGCCTGTCCCTGCAAGCAAGACACATGGAGCCAGATGGGTCCCCATGAGTCAGTGACGGCGCTGAATGTTCTGGATGGTTGAGTCCCTGGGTGGTCTTGTGTAGCCCAGGCTGATCTAGAACACCCTGTAATAGCTAAAAGATGACTTTGAACTCTTGATTTTCTTGCCTTTACTTGCCAAGTGCTGGGATTTCACTAGCATGAGCATTCCCCAGCAAACATACCTATAACCCCAGCCCAGGTTGTATTTTGAGGATCACTGCCGGTCCCTCTGGTGTGCTGACCACTTCCACCTTGACCTCTCCAGACATGGCTGCATTATTCAGATGGTCTCTCATCTTGGAATCTCCATGAGAAGAGAAAGTTTCCTCCCCCAGAAGTACCGTAAAGGAGTAACTGGGATCATAGGTTCCACCACATAGTTGCCAGTCAGTGCTGCAGCTGCACAGGGCTTGCCCAGTTCTCTCTGACCCTGACTCTCCAACTTTCCGTTGCAGCCAAACAGCGGTGCCATCCATTCCCTGGTCATGTTTCCCAAAGAATGCTCAGTGGAAAAGCTGGCTATCCTGCAACCCAACACTCCCACAGAAAGCCTCCATTGTCTCTGCCCCGGGTAGGAGGTCAGAAGACGTCATGGTAGAGCACACCATCACAGAGGTCTGGAGAGCCAGTCCAGGAAGACCGGTGGGGACAAGAGGATTGAACGGAGGTGGGCTGAGTGAAGAAGCTGTGATATTCTCTTAGGAGTGACCAGGCTGTCGACTGTCCCAAGACCTCCAGTCAGTGTCTGCATGGAGAGTGGCGGAGAGAAGCCGGAGTCTCTCACCCATACACCCCTGCATGGGACAGCAGAACTGATCCCACTGCAGGAACAAGGAGGATGAGGTGTTAATGTGGGAAGCATCGTGTCACAAAAGCTCTTTCAAAGGGACGGTGATGGATGGAGTGGCCCGGCTCCAGGAGCCAGAGAATTCTTTGCAGCATTAACAGCATGCACAGAAAACCTCCAAGGCAGGCTCGCCACACGAAAGTCAACACACTCTCCTGCCAGGAAGCCCGGTGCTGTGTGTATGCATTCCCTAGCTCCCGCTTCTGCTATGAAATTACGCTTCTAATTTTAGCTTAAGTACAACCACACAGTGAAATCAAAGATCTTTAAGTAGCTTATGTTAAAACACATGGGCCTGATGCCCAACCCTTCCCTACATCATAGAGGAAGTCATTGTCTACTTTGAAACATTTCTTTCTGGTACTTATTTTTGTACGTCTACGTAATCTACTATTCCAACACTTCCTGATTAGGGTCATTTTAGTGTAGTTTCTGCTACGGTAGGCAAGTTGTTCCTCTCACACCCCCCAAGCTCCCTGCCTCCTCTTCCCACAGAGTCCAAATTGGTACCATGAGACTCAGATCACTCATGCTGAGTCCCAGGTCCGGCTACTGGCATGCCCCCTTTCTCACACAACATCCATGTTTGTCTGTTTTTCCAGGAGTTTAGCATCACCTTATGTTTTTATTTGTTCAGTTTTCTATGCACTCCCTACAAACATTTGAACATTTGAACAAGATGGCTGTTACACGCCTCAAATTTTTTTCCAAGTATTCAAATATCTTTATTTTTTTGATTGGACATCTGTGATCCTTCCCTGTCTCACTTGGGTTTGGGACTCTGCTTTAAGAATTTTATTTTGTTTAGTTTCCTTTCTTATTTTATTCATGGTGTATTACATATTCATTTAAAAGAGTTAGAAGAGTTCGGGGCGAAGAAAAGAAATATATGCATTGTTTGGTTGATAGCCAAATGATAGATGGTAGGTAAATTAGTATTGATAGATGACTTATAGTGTATAGATAGATAGATAATAGATTATGGATGAGAGAAAATCAATAGCTAAATAGATGGTAGATGACTGATATAAAAATAGATGGTAGTTAGTTGGTAAATAGTAGGCATGGCTTTCATGCTTGAAAACATGTATTCCCCTTCCCTCCTGACCAATATCTAGTACCTCTCCCTCATACCCATACTGTTCTTTCCCAGTGTGTATACTGCATTCTGACTTCTAAAACCATGTTTCTAGGTCTCTTGGCCCCTGCTCGGTTCTCTTCTGCTACATACCTGCTTTGCTTTCTGATTTGGCCTTCTGGGGCTTAGCCTTCCAAAGATGCTTCACAGCATCTAGTGGTCCTCAACTCTTCATTCCTGGTTCAAAGAGAGGCATTAAGCAGTTTGGAACCTGAGCAGGTAGAAGTCGAGGTCGGGCTTTCTAGGCTAGAGAGAGACCCAAACTCTGGTGAGGAGGCATCTTATGGCAGCCCTTGGCAGCACCATCCCTGAGGACTGTCATCTCTCCAATATAGTCTCAGGTGAAGGTACGGTGGCCTGGCTACTGCCTGCATGAAGTGAAAGCCAGTCCCCTTTGCTTGGCCTTCACAGGCTGTCATCCCCAAGGCTTTCTCTGTTCTCTGTGAGATCCACTGTTCCCAACCTAAGGGGAATTTGCCGTCCCACCAGCAAGTAAATGTCCCACCTACATATAGGTTGACTTGTGCCCTCCACCCCAAATTTCAAACATCAAAGTTGTAACCAACATGTCAGAAGGGTCATGACTACAGTCAGAGATGGGACCATTGCAAAGTAGTTAGTGAAGAAAGGATTACCTGGCTGAGCCCAAACTCAATGTGATTGCTGTCCTGACAGAAGTGGAAGCTTGAACATATGCATGCCCAAGTTCAGAGGACACTGTAGAGAGATCAAAGACACACCTACAAGCATAGTAGGTGACGTCCCCTAGTCCTTCAGGAGTTATTCTTGATCTTGGACTTCTGGCTTCTGAAAGTGGATGATCCTGAATCACTATGGTTCTGGTCACCCAGTATGGGACTTTATGCCAGGCCAACTCAGGTTGCCATGTTGCAGGAGCAAGAACTGCTAGGCCACAGGTACAAGCCCCTGGCGATGGATAGCCACCTCCTAAGGGGACAGCAGGACCTCCGTTAATGTGTGCATGGGTGCCTCACACAATGTGTTAAGATGCTCTCCCCTTAGTGTCTGCTCTCTCGGGTTCATAGACCTCACCACTGTCCTGCCACTTTAGTGGGACTAATTTGGATTCTAGAGGTTTCATCTACAGTCACTTGGTCCTGTGGCTTGGGGTGTCCAGTGGCACAGTGCATTATGGTGGTAGTCTATCTCACGGTGTCTCATAAGCCAAAAAAAAAAAAAAAAGGAGGGTCCAGAGTTCCACTATTCCCTCAAAAAGCACATGACCAGGTGACAAGCTTCCTTCCAATAGGACCTATCACCTAAAGGTGCTAACATTCCCCAGTAAAGCAATGGGCTGTGACCAACCCGTCTTAAATACACAGGTCTTCAGTGCCATGTGAACTGTAAGAAACTTGGAGAGAGAGAGGATGCACCTGACTATTATCTTTCTCTCCCTAACTGGGAGTTCCCTTGGGTCTGTGCAACCCCAAACCTCCCATTTTGGGTTAGAAGCCATCTCTGAGACTATGGCTATTTCCCAGACTGTCAAAGGTATTGGCATTCAAAATGCCACCTTCCCACAGGTAGGAAAGGCAGCGAGGATACATTTTATGATAACCAATCATGTGCTGGGAGCAACATTTCTTAATGACATGGATGAGTAGCACAGCATACCACCAGAGCCCCTCAACTCCCCACCCAGGAAGTAGAATTTGTCTCTGCCCTTCAGGGTGGGCATGAATTACTGCTCCCTTCTGACCAATCTGTGGAACAGGAAAAATACTCACCTGCTAGACTAAGAGATGGAGGTCAGTTGGGTGTTCCATGTGCTCTGGGTGTGAAATAGGGGGAGGGCTCGTGACTGCGTTCCTCTCCCCCAAACCCGATATCGCAACTCAATCTGAGAAACGACCAAGCATGCTCGGCTGGGATGGAATTCCAAGGGACACCGGGCCAGAACTTCCTCTAAAGTGCTAAGGGTACGGAAGGGAAGATAAGACCCGGATCTACCATAGACTGGAGGAGACCATTGGGCCGCAGTGATCTACCACAGTACGGAAGCCTGAAAGGAAAGAAGAGAGAAACTTTAGTGAAGCCTGCAATTCAGTCTTGTTTTGTTGTGTTTTCCATAGGACTTCCCAACGAGAAAACACTCAAAAGAGTTTTGTTGTGTTTTGTTGTAGATTTTAACCTCTCTCTCTCTCTCTCTCTCTCTCTCTCTCTCTCCTTCCCTCCTCCCTCCCTCCCTCCTCCCTCCCTCTCTTTCTCTCTCTCTCTCTCTCTCCCCTCCCCACCCCCCATGTTGGGGAAGGAATACACGTGTGTGGAGGGCAGAGGACAACGTTGGGTGCTATCCCCAGAAATGCTAGCCATCTCCTTAGAAACAGGATCGATCACTGGCCTGAAGTTCACCAATTAGGTCAAATGGTGTGTCCCAGGGACCCTCCTCCTCAGCGCCCGAGTGACAGTGCCCACCGTTTTTCTTGTGTGGCACAAGAGACCCGAATCAGACCCTCATCCTTTTCCAGGCAAACACTTAACCAACTGAGTTACTCCTGTAGCCTCTTTTCTGATGTTTATATTAGCATATATTATGTGTACTAATGGGTTTCCTTATGAGGTTTTCATACACATATTTGATCATAGTTACCCCCATTACTGCCTCTTCCCCTTTCCCACCGATCCCCTTTTCCCCAAACAGTGCCCCTTTCTACTTCCATGGATATTTGTTTGTTTTTGGTGAACCAGAGAGTTTAATCAGGGGTACTTACAGGAGCATGGGGAGGAATCATTCACAGGAGCAAGGGCAGTTAACTCAGGGGGGTACAGCACTGAAGAAAATGTCTCTCTCCCTCCCAACGCACAGTAACTGCCGTTAGATCGTTAGGGAGGGGTTAGGCTTGGGTGCCCTTCCCCCCTCCAGGACGGAATGTTGGAGGACCCAATCTTGTGCAGGTCTTATACAAGGCACAACTCCTGAGAAAACCGATCACCTAATTTCTTGACTGTGGCTGTGAGGTGGCTTGATGATGAGGAAAGCTGGGTGAGGTTTCCATGTAAGTGCACGTACACATACACACACACACACACACACACACACACACACACACACACGCTCGCGCACACACACACCTGTAAGCTCTATTCTTCAACATTTCCACACGTTAGAAAGTATTTCATCATTTAATGGGAGAAATGACCCCGAGACTCTGGCCTTCCCTCCCACTTCAGACAGTTGAGCTGCCCCTCCCTCATAACTCTTCTTCCTTCACACTCACTTGCCTCAGGGCTTCCTGCCCCCTCCCCACCCCCCCACCTCCCCCACGCCCGCTATGAGTTGTATGGGCACATGTCTGCTTATGGGTACAGAGTTTCTGGTACCACCATCCCAAATCCTTTTGTGACCACCTTAACAGGGGAAGTATCTTAGTCAGGGTTTCTATTCCTGTACAAACATCCTGACCAAGAAGCAAGTTGGGGAGGAAAGGGTTTATTCAGCTTACACTTCCACACTGCTGTTCATCACCAAAGGAGGTCAGGACTGGAACTCAAGCAGATCAGGAAGCAGGAGCTGATGCAGAGGCCATGGAGGGATGTTCCTTACTGGCTTGCTTCTCTTGGCTTGCTCAGCCTGCTCTTTTATAGAACCCAACACTACCAGTACAGGGATGGCACCACCCACAAGGGGCCCTCCTCCCTTGATCACTAATTGAGAAAATGTCCCACAGCTGGATCTCATGGAGGCACTTCCCCAACTGAAGCTCCTTTCTCTGTGATAACTCCAGCCTGTGTCAACTTGACACACAAACCCGGCCAGTACAGGAAGATATACATGATAGGCAAGACCTTCAGGGTTCTCCACCTGCCTGGGGCTCCACTCTGCATCCTGGCCTCTGCCTCTCTCCTAGAAGCTCTCTGGCCCTCAGCTGTCAGCTTCCCTCTTCCTGGGCTCTGTTCCCTGCCTGTCAACTGCATGGCTGACATGCCTTTTTCTTATTTCTATCTCCTGCCCAGATCCCTAAGCTTCATCAGAACAGGGGTTTCCCCTCTGCCCTCACGGGACCCCCTCACTCCACACAGTACAGCTATTGTAGCATGGATGTTGGGAGACATGTTGGATAAAATGGTGTCCGGGGTCGGTGCTAGAGGAGGACCCTGTCACTCCTCAGCTCTCTCTGGATCCAGCTCAGTCTGGATTTTCTCAGGAACCTCTCCCATGCTCAAGTCTGTAGTCAAGGAAACAATGACAAAACGGAGGGATCTGAACGCAGCCTGCACGTGTGCACATGGGGCGTGTGATGTGTATGACGAGTGTGGAAATGGTCTGCGCTACGCGTGTTTTACACATTGTAGTGTGTGAATGTATGTGGTGCGTGAAAACTGATGTGTTTAGGATGCTGTGTGTTGTTTGAGCCGTGTCGAGCTGCTTATTGTGTGTCACACATGTGGCATGTGTGGGGATGTATTGATGAGTACAACATGTGAATGTTGTAGTGTGCATTTGAGGTATGTTTGCAGTGTGTAATTTGTATGGTAAGGATATATATACATGTACCTCTGGTCTTTGGGATGTGTGGCTGCAACTTCGTGGACACACTTATGTACAGACAAAACACACACACACACACACACACAGAGGTTTTTGACCTGGACTCAGTCAAGGAAGAGTTAAAGAATGAAACTCCAGGCGGTGGTAGTTGCTGCCTTCCTGGAAGCCTCTGTAGAAAAGGTCAAGTGGGCTCCAAGTGAGCAGACAGGACAAGCTTCGAGTAGGTGAACGGTCCTGTCCTCACTTCCGACTATGGTTGAGACCATGCACCCCGTGTGAAACTCTCAAGACATAGCTGGAAACTCAGAGCCTGAGAGGCCAGATGCAGCTCAAACAGTGAGCTTCCTGCTGTTTTGCATAGGCTCAAGCCCACACTGTCTGGGGGAAGAGATTAAAACCTGCAGACCTGATGGCTTCTCTCAGGCATGCTGATAAACCTCAGTCGGTTCACACACTGCTGCTGCCTGGTGGAATGTTCCAGACAGCTGCTCCCAGAGGCTAGAAAATGACAAATGTGCTGGCCGTGTTCCCAACGGCTAGTAAAACAGAATGGAACTTAGATTCAGCCACGACTGCATGCTAGTTCATCCTCTTATCACTCAGAAGTATCTCATGCTTTGTACCATCAAAAGTGTGCACTTTTAATGACTGCATGGACAGCAGCCAGCAACAGGTGCCGGACACGCAGTGGCCGGTTGCTTCAATGTTACGTGCTCTAAAAAGTATGGCATTTCAAGGTCACCAAAGACAGGCAGGGCCACTTGGATCTGCAAATAAGAGGGCAAATCTGGATATTGCCCTAGAAACAGAAAACCCGACACCATGGAAAATACGAGTTTGTCATTATAAAAAAATAATAAAACAACATCTAAAATGTAGAGAGACATTGTGTCTCCACTAAAAACCTCATGCATCCAATTGAATATGTCTCCCCAGAATTTTCCATTCTCTGTCCTTCTTCCTTCTTTCCTTCCTTCCTTCTTCCTTCTTTCCTTCCTTCCTTCTTTCCTTCTTCCTTCTTTCTTCCTTCCTTCCTTCCTTCTTCCTTCCTTCCTTCCTTTTCTTCCTTTTCTGTATAGTCCCAGGGATTAAATAAGGTCTCACATGGTAGGCAAGTGCTCAAACACTGAGCTATGTCCTTAGTCCTCTTTTTAATTAAAAAAAAAAAAGCTCTGTGTGTGTGTGTGTGTGTGTGTGCGCACGTGCACGCGCAGCACACATGTACCATTTCAATAACATCCATTTGAAATAAGATCTCTCTTTTGGTCTTCTAGGTACACCGGGCTATCTGTCCTAAGAGTTTCTGGGGCACCTCCTGTCTCTACATCTCCTGTCACCGTGGCAGGACACTGGGACTACAGACTCTCACACTACCTGTCTGCTTTTGCATGGGTTCTGGGGATTTGAACTCCAGTCCTCACACCTGTATAACAAGCATTTTTTCTCACTGATGTGTAGCCTCAGCTGTAGGCATACATTTTTCTCAACCTGCTTTAATAAGGGGTCAACCTCCCCTCTAGCCCACCATCCACCGTAGGTAGTAGAAAAGAAAGGTTATTAAGACACAAAGGAAGTGAACCTGTTTAGAAATAGTTCTTTTGGGCGATTCCAATCTTCGTTGCTTTCAGTCCAGTCCACTAGCAAACACCAAACATGAATCATCAGCTGCAGCCCAGTCCACTCGTCAGACACCACACATGAATTAGCCACTGCAGTTCAATCCAGAAGAAACCACAAGGCTCACGAACCAGCCCAGGGCCTCAGAAGCAGCAAGATGCCGCAGGGACCTCAGGAGAAGTTCTTTGGCCAGGTTCTCTCTATGATCTCACCACAAGCAAAGCTCAGCCACACAATGTAAGGCAAACCAATACATGCGTGCTGTCAGTGAAGAATAGTGAGGGGGAGCAAAGCAAACCAAAGCTCCAGCTCCCACTATCTATGGGGTCACATTTATATTCTTTCTAAACATCGCATGTCTTTTCATGTGTCTGCTCTAGCAATATAACTTCTTGCCTGTGTGTCCCGGCAAAACATCACTTGATATAACTGACCCTCCAAAGAAACCAGAAGTTTCTACTTCACCCAGCCTCTGTTTCCACTTGGTAATTTGATACACACACTCTCTCAGTTCTCAAGGCTGGTCATGAATTCGTGATCCTTCTGCCTCGGCCTCCAGAGTATCTGAGGTTACAGGCCTGCACTGCATTTACTTCTAAGGAAAAGGAAAAGGAAAGAGAAAAGAATATTTAACAGTCTCACTGAGAAGCCACGAGCTGCCATCTCCACAGTGTCCCCTCTCCTGTCTGCCCCATAGTCCTGATGATCCCTGGGCTATGTGCAATTTAGTCTTGAGTTTTTTTAAGAAAAAAATAAAATTGAATGGTTGTTTACTAAGCCTGAACTCAGCTATGATGTCAGAGGAAGAATTCACACATGTCATCGTCACACGACATGTCCCCTCACACCATGCTGCCCTATGAAATATCATCCTCAGGCAGCACACATGAGTGTTGACCAGAGACACAGGCCCACTGTGGAAGCCATGCTGCCCCACGGTTTCTTCTTGGCTGTGAAGTTCTAAAGTTCTGGCCCCGGCATCTTCATAGTTACTCTAAAAAGTAGGGCAGCGCTCTGCTGGGAAGACTGTTTCTGGGGCATTGTCCCCAGGGTGTCTGTGAATGTGGCTGCCATGTGCAGATAGCTGCTGCTACCAGCAGGGATGGCAGCAGTGGACACAGCCTGGGTGTCAAAGGCAGCAACGTGTCCTATTCATGCCGCCTGCTGTCCCCATTCACGATGGTGTTTCATGAATGGATATTGGAATCGTGGAGCTTAGAATACAAGGCTTGGCACCCTGTGGCCCGCAGACTCTGTCCCCACTCCGAGAATGAGGCTGTGTTTGTCACCCATGACTATTACAGCCGAATGTCACATCTTAAGTAGCAAACATTTGTTTTCTCTCTATTCTGAGGGCTGCAATCCAGGGTCAAGGGACTGGCGTGGCTGTGGCCAGGTGAGACCTCACTTTCTGAGCTGCAGGTGGTGGCTTCTGGTTGCTTCTTCGTGTGATGGGCTGGGGGACTAAGGGAGACAGACACAGGGGAGTGTGCTCAGGAATCTTCTTTGTTACTTGGCTTGGGGGAGGAGGGGAGATGATTCAGTGGGACAAGGTGCTTGCCAAACAAACCTGGTGACCTAAATTTGATCTTGGAACCTGTGCGAAGGTGGGCAAAGAGTTCTGAGGTCTCAAAAGTTATCCTGTGGCCCTCACACCTGCACTGTGTGGCATCCTGTCACCCTCAATCTCTCTCTCTCTCTCTCTCTCTCTCTCTCTCTCTCTCTCACACACACACACACACACACACACACACACAAACACACAATAAATAGATAAGTTTCATTAACAGCCTATTAATTTTCTAAAACAGTCGGTTTCATTGTAACATCTCATAATGTGATTTGATCACATTCAACTCCCCCACTACACGTGTCTCCACCTCACTACATATACTCATGAAATCATGCATTTATTTTCAAACAGAAAAATATAAATTCTCATTATAAAAGAAGAAGCGAAGAGGGAGAGGAAGGAGACGACAGACTGTCTGGTACACCTTGTCTGCCACAGAGTTGCTTGTCAGAAGGGGAACAGGAAGACACGAGTAAGATGGGGAACCCAAAAGGAGGGCAGGACCTTGCTCTTAGAATCTCTTTAAAGGGCTGGTGGGACAACTCAGCAGGCCAAGGCCCTTCCTGCTGAGCCTGATGGTCCCAGAACACAAGAGGAAGGAGGAGAAAACAAAGATTGTGCATTGTGCATATGTGCACACACATATAATGATAAATAAATAGGCCTTTAAAGGGACAGAAAACAACTCTGGAGGTCAAATGTAGTCTGGATATGAGACGTCGATGCCTTTCCTCCCTCTACCACCACACAACTGAATGTATAGGACTTGCTATGTGCCAGGCATGTTCTGCCTTGCATTCCACACAGGCATTACTAGCTTGGCCCTGAAATCCTGTGTGGTTCTGCTCCTCCCTGTGCATTCACCCCCTGAGGCCATGCTGCCCACCGCCCCCCCCAGGTCAGGTCTTGATATGGAGTGGGTAAAAGCAACATGAGACAGGCCCTGGGAGCCAGCTGAGCAGAGTGCCTTGCTGGGCGTGGGACTTCAGGAAAGGCATCACCAAAGCAGTCAAGTGAGAAGTGAGATCTCGGGAAGAGATAGGTCAAGACATCAATGGCACCCTAGGAAGGCATGCAGTGGGCATCCTACACTCGGAGGGGACAGTCTCACGGACGTCACTGTTACAGCCGCAAAGAAGCCAGAGGCAGGAGAGGTAGAAAGGCCAGCAGGGTTTGGGGGCTTGATGTTATCCTCCGCATGACGGGACAGCATCAAGAAGCATAAACAACGGGGGAGCAGGTATGAAATAAGTTGGTGGATATCTAGCTGGTGGTCCAGTCAGAATGTAGTTCCATTACCAAACTAGGGGTCACAAGTTGGACCCTTCCCAGAAAATCCAATTAAAGCATCCAGATGAGCAGAGAAGAGAGATACATTCAAGTGAGGCCACATTGAGAGGAGGAACAAAGATCCAGTCATCCTGCCTCATGTTCTTACTTGAGGTCCTGAAATGAGATTAAATTTTTAAATAAAGGGCCAAGGATATGTATGTCTAAGCCGTTCTGGTTCAAACGTGGCCCTGCCCATCATTAACTTACCATTGTCTGGACTTCAGTCTCATCCTGTAAGGCAGTCTGATAAGTTGTTAGAACCGCATGAAATTGCCAAGATAAAAGCTACCAACTGGTTGGCACTCTTCCCCTCTCATGGAATGAGATTCCGAGGGCAATTCCCAATTCTTTGGGATCTATTGTCTCAACAGTCTGATAATCAGACTGAGAGATAGAGATACAAGCGTTTTTTCTACCGAACGTCCTTGTTTTCCACACAGGTTACAGTAATTGATGAAGCTTGGGCAGCAATGCTGAAGGAAGGAAGACATTGCAGACAGGGCTAGAATCCGGTGTGGCATTAAGGCAACAGAACCAAGGAGGATCAGAAGACAGAGGACGCTGTGTGCGGCAAGTCAGGGCTAGTGTCAAGGTTGCTAGTGGGGTCATTAGAGCTCTGGTTTTCAGGACCGGGTTCACTGAGCCCACGACACAGCATGCTGAGCACAGAAGTGACTAGTTTCACAGAAGAAACAGACCATCTCCTCTTAAGACCAATGTGGCTTCAAATGTTGAGGATGGGGTCAGGATTATTATGGGATAAAGACGCAGAGACCTGAGGTAGTGGTGAGGAAAATCACTGTGATCAGTGGTCAGCCCATTCCAGGTCAAGGCTTATGGATTTTCACTGGGTTCGGGCAGCATCTATGGCCTGGAGGGTGTGGTTTGGAGCACTCCACTGTTGAAAGGTTACCTATTAGGCCAAGCCTACGGGAACAGTCAGTGGTTTGAGCTCCCTGAGTTCCCGAAGAGCAATTAGGCAACCCTAACTGTCATGTCCCCATTGGCTAGAGCAGTCACCTACGGCAAAGCTAACAGAAGGCTATTGCATAACAGTAGGACCTCTAGAAGTCGATGTTAGTGCCACCGAATCCACAAGTTTATTTGCTTTGGTTTCAGGGTGATCCTAGAGACAGGGCAGCAGGATGAGGTTGAGCCTCACCGGGACAATGCCAGCTCTGCCCTCTGAGACCCTTCAATCACCCAGCCTGACTGCAGATCTCCTCACAATGAAGCGACACGAAAGAACAAGGTTGGGGCCAGAGGGAGCCTCCAAAGGCATCACGGTGTACGCGTGAAAGACACCAATGGTAAGAGAGACTGGAAACCCCTCCAGTCATGGGCTACACCCAGAGCAGAGAACGCTTGCAAAAAGCCTTGTGGCCTCCAGATACCAGCCAGGGTGGGCACTATACAAACCATTCACGTAGGAGAAGGTGGACACCGTGCAAATGACCTGTAAAGGGTCAGGACTCTCTGAGCCCAGGGCCTTTGAGCTTTGCCAGCCCCCTGCCTCACTTCCATTCCCAGGAGTGCATTCTTCTCTCTTAATAGACTGTCTCTGTTTTTATCACTAGCCACATATCCCAGGTCTGACTCTTTGTTTCAGGACACAATCACCTGGAAATCTCAGCAGGGGCTCCCTGGACTCAGACCCATGCCAATAAAAACAGGATATCTCGATGTTTTAAATCCAAAAAAGAAAGAAAGAAGAAAAAAATCCAAACCCCAAATGGGAGAGGTGATGTAAGGTTAGTTTTTTATGATACCCTGTGAACTATGGCTAAATCCTTACCTTCCTTGACAACTACTTCTGCATTCAGGAGCATGGCTAATGGCATAACCACAGGGATTCAGTCCTAGCACTATGGGGAGACAGGGCACAGAGGGACCCCACAACAGTCAATCCAATCGTTTTTTTCACCAGGGCATAAAAGTGCTTAGAGACCATGTGACCTTGTTTAGCAGGTGACAAATTCAGAGAGATTCAGTCCTGAGTTCATATGATTGGCAGCCATGCTACTACGAAATTAAAAAAAAATGGAAAGAATTCTTTTCACGGATTGTATGAGATCTTCCCTGGATTAATCATTCTCAACTTTATTTCCTTATTTAGAAAAAAAAAAACAAAAAACAAACCTAGAATGTTTTCTGGAAAAAAAAAATCCATGTATTTTCCAAACAGCCCTAGCATAGGAACTTGCTTCACAAATTATTATTTTATTATTATTTCATTTTTTTATGCAAAGCCTGGAAAAACTCCAAAGAGGAAAAGAGCTACCACACCCAGGACTTCCCCCTCCCTCCGTGGAAGGTGTGAGGTCATACTCTGAAAGATGCTGCGGGGGGGGGGGGGGGGGCAGCACTCAGCTACCAGAGATGCCGCTGAGGCACAAGGGAGCCTCTATCTGCAGTGTCCAGGCTATAGATGACTCAGCTTGAATTCTAAACTCCCAAGAGGCCTCAGTCAGTGAACTGTTCCCAGATCCAGGCCTAAGGACCTGAGAAGCTTGCCCCCCCCCCCCCCGGGGAGAGTGCGTGCCTATAATCCCAGAGCTGCGGATACAGAGACTGGGGGGTCCCGGGCTCATTCTGGCAGCCAGTCTAGCTAGATTGATGACCTCCAAAGATAAGGTGGAGAGGGTCTGAGGAAGACACGACATCAATCTCTGACCTCCATATATGCGTACCTGCAAACACTCACAAATGCTCACACTAAGCCCAGAAGTCAGAGCATGCAGGGTGGGCAGGGTGATGTCATAGGAAGCCTGTGTGTACCCTCCTGGTCCCTGGTTCCTGGCACACAGCTCCTGAAACCCTTGGAATCTCCAGAAGATCTTGTGTGTTGGTAGCTTCAGAACTGGGGCTGGTCTCAGGAAAGCACAAGGAGGTATTAGAAGCCTCCATGTCCTGCCTCCAGGAAGAGAAATGGCACTGAAGGTCATGTTCATGGCCAGGGCCCACCTCACCCACGTGCTGTGGCTTCCTTGGAATCACAGAAGGATCTGTACCAAATATCTACCAGCCAGGTAGCCACCCAAAGAAGCCACAGGAGTCTCGAACATTGTCCTGCTCATCTCTTTATCTATTCTTTACAGTATATATATATAGTATATATATATATATATTATATATATACTATATATATACTGTAATATATATTATATATTAAACACTAATAATTTAAATATATTAATATTAATCACTAAAATCTCAATATATTTATTAAATAAATTAATGTGTTTGTTGTTAATATATTGACAATAATTAGTTAATATTAGTTAATAAAGTAGTAATATAATTATTAAGTACTTTGTGTTTGTTGTTAATATATTGACAATAATTAATTAATATTGACTAATAAAATATAAATATATTTATTATATATATTTATGCCTGTTTGCCTGACTTCTCTGAGATGATGTAACAAGTACTTGGCCCCAGTATATCCCAAGAGTTCATGCTGGTTAGCTGGAAGTCGACGTCAAACAACATGGGTGTGTGGTGGTGGACCCAGGAAGGGTCAGTGCTGGAGAGTGAGCCCCAGTCTTCAGGATGAGACTGTCTCCACTAGACAGTGTCAAAACAAGATCCAGTTAGAAGGTACCCAGCTGGTGTCTTTGTTGCTGAACTGACTGTGTGATTTGAGGCGGGGCCACTTAGCCAGTGTCTGTGAGTGAGTGGTGAGTGGCAGTTCGGAATAGAGAGAAATAATCCATGACTTGTAATCTGAGCATTGGAGAGGAAAGTGCAAGAGGGTCATGAGTTCAAGGCCAGCCTGGACTATACTGAGAGAAAGGAGGAAATGAAGAGAGGACAGGGGAAGGGGGAGGGAGGCAGGGAGGCAGGGAGGGAGGGAGGGAGGAAGCAAAGGGAAGGAGGGAAGGCAAGGGGGGAGGGGGAGGGGAGGACAGGTTGAGAGAGGGGAGGGGAGGGCAGGGGAGGAAGTGTGTGCTAGTGAGGCATGATGGGTGGCTACAGCCCCTCAGAAAGAGTCCAACCCCAATGAAGGGATGTGGCCACAGTGGTCACCCTTTCTTCTGAGTTGACTTGTGCCAAGGATGCAGGATGGATAACTAAGACCTGTGTCCTGCTCTTGGACTCAGATCCTCCTGTGGCTCCTGTGGACTGTGTGCATGCATGTGATAGCCATGCCTTTGAGGGTCATACATCTTCCTACACAGCATCTTCCTGGCCTGACCTCAGAGGCAGGTGTTAAAGATGGCAGCCACAACTGCACTTGAGTGGTACAATATAAAACACTGGGGACATCTGGAGCAAGTAGCAGTGTGCCCTTCTTTCTGTCTTGTTTTGTTGCTGACACGGGGGCTTTTCGTGGTAATCCAGGCTGGCCTCAAACTTGCCAATCCTCCTGCCTTTACTTCTCAGGTATTGGGAGGACAAGTGTGAGACCTTGGCTGACAGCTTGATTGACAGCCAGCCTCTCAGAATTTCCCCAGACAGTGTGGTCTGTCTCAGACGCAGCATCTTATTTGGGTGATTGTAACTGTTGGCATCATTTGCTTGACCCAGACACTGCCGTTCCTCCTCACCTACAGGTTCCATAGACATGGACTTGTGAGTTGGCCACACACTTAGAGGAAGAAAGCTGTGTATAGTGTGGTGGTCCACACTTCTAATCCCAGTACCAAGAAGGCAGAGTCAGGCAGATCTATAGGAGTTTGTGGCAAGCCTGGTTTATATAGCCTGTTTCTCACCAGCCAGGGCTTCACAGAGAGACTTTGTCTCAGGAAGAGAGAGAGGAGGGGAAGAGAAAGACACACACAGAGAAAAAGAGAGAGTCTATTGTACAGACAATTTCCTTGCAGCTGCTCCCCTAAATGGTGTAGCATAACCATCCACATAGTCTTTACTTTGTATTAAATCCTGTAAGCAGCCCAGGGGTGGTCTGAAGCACACACAGGATGTGCAATATCTGAGGATTCTGGGATCCACATAGGACCTTGGGAATCCAACACAAGTACCAATGGCTGACCGCATCCTTCCACCTAATCCGTTTCGACCTTGCAGGGGAGAGTGGCAGAAGAAAATTCCGAGTGTTTATAGAAGCAACTGGGACCCTGCGGGAGAGGAGGCTGGCAGGGTGAGGTGTGGTCAGTCTCCAAGGCAGGGCCAAGCACACTGCTGCCAGCCATGCGGTTCAAAGTCTGCAGAGGAGAGGGATGGGGCATGTGGAACAGGATGAAACAAGCCTGGGAAATAATACAGACAGGGAAGAAAAACGCAGGGCAGTGAAACAGTAAGAAAGTAGACATCTCCACACAAGAGATGAGAAAACAAGCCGGGCAATCCATCTACCTCTGCTGATCCACCCTGCACTGCAGTCATTGGGAAGTGATGGATTAGGAGTGGGTGGTCCCGTTCTCCCTCTCAACAAAATCCTCTGACTCCCAGTGGGACTCTTTTTATCTCCCCAACACACACACACACACACACACACACACACACACACACACACACACACACACACACACACACGCTTCCCGGCAGAATGTAAAAGGATAGCCAGCCAGCCAAGCGAAGCCCTTACTCTAGACCTGATAAGCAAAGATAAAATGTACAAGCAGGAACTAATTAAAGTGACCTAACAGGAAGAGATATGGGGCACACAGGAAAGGGAAGTGCCAGTGACATTTGACCCAGCCTTAAATTGCAGGAGGACGGGACTCTGTCTCCTCAGTGAGATCTGCTCCTGGGTGCCCCAATCACCAGGTGTCAGAGTGACTTCCTGATACAGTTCAAAGCACATGGATGTGGGAAATTCTCCCGACTCCACCTGGAAGCCTTAGCCCCCAAGCAAAATCTGTCTGTTCTCATGAGCTCACAGTAGCAACCACCCAGCAGCTGTCAGATGGAAGGCTGGATTGTTGGCAGAAGACCATGAAAGAGACTGAAGAAGCCAGTTTGTTAGCATAAACCATAAGCCCTCTAGGACCTGAAGACAGGGTCCTCCCTCCAGGTGTCACTCAGCCAACCTCCCTGGACCTTTCCCACATGAAACAAGTACCAAGAAAAGTTTTCTTGCATTGAGCTATCATGGCCTCCAAGGCTTCTACATTGGCTGGAGACATGAGAGACTAATTTGGGGAAATACAGGGAGGGTGTTTCCCTGGATCTTCTTTGCTGATGTCTGGGAAATAATAGTGACATGGACCCCAGTGTGGCCCAGACATCCCCACCACATCTTCACAGGGACACACGCGCACACACACACACACACAGACACACACACACACACACACACACAGACACACACACACACACACACACACACACACACACATTCATGTGTGCACACACACATACACGTGCACATGCACCCATACACAGGGTATGGTGCCAGCACCTAGCAAGCTCTACTTTGGGAAAAAATGGATATAGCCACCATCTTGCTATAGTTTAGGTGTAGAATGTCCTAATCTGTGGGACAACTGAAAGATGATCGAAGCTTTAGGAGAGAGGAATTTAGATCATTGGGATGCAACCTTGAAACGGAAAAAGGATAGAGGGACTTTGGTTTGTCTCTGTCTTTGTCTCTCCCTGACTCTGTCTCTTGTCTCTCTCGTCCCCCCACCCCCCTTCCTCCATCATAAGGTGAAAGAGAGGCTTGGGTCTTCCACACACTCCTCTTTAGTGCATTCTACCTAGTCCAGGTCCTAAAACAAGAGATCCAAGCAGCCACGGCCTGAAGCTTCTGAAATGAAATGTCGAACCAAAGATAGCCCTCTCTCCTTAAACAGACCAAACCACAGTATTTGTCACGGTGGACAATACCACATATCAAAACCTCTTGGGTTTGTTTTTTTTTTCTCAAGGGTTCCAGAATTCCCCCTGCTAGGTGTTAGCTTGCCCTACCCTGAACTTTGTATGCACATAGCTGTCAGCCAGCCAACTGTAACAGGGGAAACACAGAACACAGGTTCTTCCCCATCACCCCCCGCATAATGTTTTGAAGTCCCAACTGAAGTTTTTCAGACCATTATCCACCCACGCCCAGTTCCCCTCACAATCATTCAAGCCCCCATTTCTTTACTTCGTATCCCTCTGAGGGGTAGATCTATTTTCTTGCTCAGAAAACTTAACAAAGATCCCATATTATTAATCATAAAACACATCCCATTCACGACTGAAGCACAGTCTGTCTTCCCCCTACGGTGTTCCTAATGTGTGTGACACAGAACTACCTCATTTACAAAGGTTGCAGAAAGGCCCATTTCCTTTGGCATGGAAACCCGGTGATTTCCATCACAGGGAGCGCATCCACGCACCCCACAGACAGAAGGACCACAGAGAGGGGATGAGTCAGCCCAGAGCCCTTCATCCTTCCTGCCCCACAGTCCTCCCACTGCCTCTCAGTGCCTCCTCTCCTCTCACCAACACCCTAGACAAGACAAGAGCTCTCTCTCTCTCACACAGGTGGGCAGGAAGCCCCTGCTGGTTCCGCCCTGCTGGAGAGTATAGCCTGGCCCCAGGGGCTGATGGGACAGTCTGTTCTTTGTAACTAAGCAACAGCTTGCTCTTCTTCCCGTTTATATTGAAGACTAAACAATGTTTGTTAGGAAATGAAGTGAGAGGACCAGAGGGGATGAGCAGGGAGAAGCCTGCAGTGCCTGGGAGCTGACAGCTGAGCAGCCAAGGTCCTTGGGTCTGAAGTCACTGCCAAGGACAACATGGCCTACTGTCAGTGTCCTTGAGCTACATCTGGTCCTGAGTTCTTGATGCTAAGTAAGGTCCCATCCCTAGAAGCACAATGCATGTAAGGGGTTGGAGAGGGCATGAGGCAACCCTGGAAACGAGCCCCTATTCTGATTCGTGTTTCTTACATTTAGGAGAATAAGGACACCAATCAGGAAAGTTTTCCAGTAGAAATGTGGGTCACACATGATGTTTAACTCGTGTGTGTGTGTACAACTTTTGGAAACTAGTTCTCCCTCCCACCGTAGGTTCCAGGGTTCGAACTCAAGTCACCAGGTTTGTTCTGCAAGTACTTTTTTTTTAACCCACTGAACCATCTCTTGAGCCCCGCATTTTAAAACATGCTTCGGAAAGTGTTGTGTTATGAAAATTCTTAACGCAGCTCAGGATAAACATGTAAGTATAAACAGAAATACAAATATAAGTGTATATGCATATGCCGCAGAGCACAGTGACTCTCCTTGAGTAGTAAGTTTTGAGTTATTCTGTTTTCTGTTTTTGAAAGCTCTAAGTGCTACAACTATGCAAATGGATTGAATCTGTGACTGGAAAATTAACATGTTATTCTGAGACAGAGGGAGAAGTTTAGCTCGGTTAAAGTGAGACTTTGACCCATGTGTGGTGTGACTCGGTGTCCCAGTGCATCTGGACTTCTCCCCATCCTCCCTCCTGAGCCCACCCCTCCCCCATTCTTCCCAACCCAGAGATTAACATCCCAATGACCCTCTCTTGCCCTATCCAATGGGACTCCGTCCTGCATGCCGACATCTTCTATTCCATCTTTTCCTCTTTTAAACCCCAGATTCCTCATCCCAGCAAAAACAAACAAACAAAAAAACAAAAACCTTTTACACAGCACCATCCCATGATGTACATCTGTAATGTTTTTCAAAGGGCTGTATGTTAAAGTCTTGGTCACCAGATAATGGTGTCTATTAGGGGGTTGTGGAGCTTCTAAGAAATGGGGCCTAGTTGGAGCCTTCGGGTCACAGAGTCATGCCTTCAAATCGTGAGGTTGGAGCCCCTTGATTTTCTTCTCTCTGCCCATAGTTATGAAGTACGTCATAGGTCACTTTGTCTCACCTCACACTTTTACCATGACAACCCCCCCTTCCTCCCTCCCTTGTTTCTCTCTCTCTTTCTATCTCTCTCTTTCTCTCTGAGTGTGTGTGTGTGTGTGTGTGTGTGTGTGTATCCCTATATCCTTCCTCCCACCTTCCTCTCTTTCTTTTTTTTCTTTTTTCTTTTAATTCTTAGAAGTTTTCTGTGTAATGAGAAGGAAGTATATACTGTGTGGAATCAATCACTGGGAAGAGGGTGCTCCCAACGCCTGACAGAACAGAACAGGACCCTGTAAGAGTCTACCATTCTACTCAGAAGAACACGGAATTTAAGACATGAATCCTTCCTTTCTGAAATTTTCCTTTTAGATTTTTATTTTATTTCTAACCATGTCTCTGTGTGTATGCCACATATGTGCAGGTCTACAGGATCCAGAAGGGGTCATTGGCTCCTCTAGAACCGGGATCCTAAATGGTTGGTTGTAAGCCACCTAACCTGGGTGCTGGCAACTAAACTGAGGTTCACTGCCAGAATAGTAAATGCTCTTAACTGCCGAACCATCTCCCTAGCTCCCATTTCTAGAAATTTCCATGTACTATTTCTAGCCCTCGGTTGACCTGGGATAACTGAAATCACAAAGGAGAACCACTGTCCTTTGAAAGGAAGGGAAGGAAATAGTACAAAGCAGACATGATCTACTACTGTGTGTATTAAGACAAGTCAGCACTGCACACTCCCTTACACACTCAAGGCACAAGCAGCAAAACACATGTCTTGTGAGAACAAGGTAGAAATACTAGAGGGAAACCTGAAAGAGATGGAGAGGGGTGTGTTCCACAATTTGATGAAAAGAGTATCTTATTTGCACACCGATGTGGTGCGTGTGTGTGTGTGTGTGTGTGTGTGTGTGTGTGTGATGTTTTCACAGGGTTTAGGTGTGAGAGAGAGTTCACATGTATACAAGGGTGGAGACCAGAGATCAACTTGGATATCATTCCTCAGCCACTATCCATTTTCTTTTAGAGACAGAGTCTTTCCACAGAGCCTAGAACTTAGCAAGTGGGCTAGCCTGGAAAGCCACAGAGATCTGCCTAGCTCGCCTTCCCAGACCTGAGAGTATAAGTTCATTACCACATCTGGGTAATGGGTTTCACATGGGTTCTGGGGATCAAACTTGGGTCCTCATGTTTGTATAGCAAGCACTTTAATCAACTGGGCTATCTCGCTCCAGCCTAAGAATGAGTATCTTCAAATACAAATAAAGAGAAGATGACCCATGACTGTTATAAAGGGGTGGGGTCATGGAGGCCAGCAGAGGGAACCTTCTAAGACATTGTCTCTGGGTGGGCCTGGGGACGGGTAGGGCAGGGAGGGCGAGCCTTCTGTGTTCAGTCCTTACTGTTCTTTCTCACACTTCAAGTCTGAACGTCTATTAGCTTCATTGAGATAGGAGAGAAAAAGCAATGGCTCCTCCTGAGTACAGACTGAGAGTCGGAAGAGCAGCAGCATCAGGGGTCACTTCTGATATCCATACGGGGACTGCCTGTTACCCAGTCCTTTGTGTCACCTGACTGTGAGAAGCGAGGCCTTCTCCTGTGCACTCCATCCCAGTCCATGTTTCAAGGTTAGTCTGTGACAGGGATCCCTGTTCATAGGTTCTGCCAAGGAAACAAATGGCAAACACTCACTTTTCCTTCCTAAGGCTCAGAGGGCTGGCTCAGCCAGGAGAGGAGAGGCTCTAGGTGGCCAGGTCACGGCCTGCAGCAGAGACAGGCACTCAGGACCCATTCAGATCAGGTGAAGCCATTTGAGGTCCTGGATCTCTTTATTCTTTTTCTACTGTGAAGGGGTGGGAGTGGTAAGGGGACATGCAGGTGACAGCATCCAGAGACAGTGTCTACGTGGGACAAGAGTCAGTATCAAAGCCACTGGTGACCTAATGTTTGCTGGGGAGAATGTCGTATTGTCTCTACACTGAGTTCTTAGTGGAAGCTTGACTGTTAAACATTATTTCTCGAAAACGCTAAAGGAAGGGCTTTTTAAAAATGTGCTCTGGCCCCTGTCTCCTCTTACCCAGTTCCTAGCCAAGTACAGCGAGGTGGGCCGAGCACCATTTCTAACCAGGCCATAGGAGAATGCTGCACACACAGGCTGCCACTACTCCCAGCTCACCTGAGCCGCAAGCTAGCCCAAAGCCTTAATACCTCATTGTGTCTACTGGAAAAAGTAAAACTCAAGGGACATTCTTAACCTGAGTTTTGACATCAGAGACTCTGGAGTCAGCCAACCAGGGAGCACTCAGTTGCATGGCCTCTCCCCATGACTCTCGGGTGCAGAGGGTCTGTTTAAAAAGTCAGTAACGAAAACCCCTATGCAAGTGGCAGTTCTGTAGCTTTTGAGATGGGAGCTGAAATGGAGAGCTTCCTGCAAGCCAAGGCCTACGTTGCAATGACATCTGCCTGTGCATCTTCCCTTAAGGTCAGAACCGCAGGCTTGGATGCTACAGTACCCAGTGGATGAAGGGTCTTGCAAGTTCCCACGTTTAACCATTCAGACAGACCAGTCAAAAAGCCAAGGAGGAGGGGCAGAAGGAGGACAAAGAGGAGGGTGAGGAGAAAGAGAACGATAAGTATCAATGTCCTGGTAGTCAATGTCCTGATATTCAATGTCCTGAAAGTGGATTGCCATTGTGGGTTTACACCAGCTGCAGGTCCTTCAGGGCTGCCCAGATCACTTGGCCAGAAGGTCCCTTGTAAAAGCAGAAGAATGAACATGTTCCCGAGAGTCAGGGGAACCCAGGCTGGAAAACTGGTTCTCATTTTCTTGGCGTGGAAGAGTGAGCAAACTTCTCTCCATGTGTTTGTATAATCTCCAGACTCACCCCGCGCAACAAACAGCTACAACTGATTACTTACCCTGTGTAACAGACAGCTACAGCCGATTACTTACCCTGTGTAACAGACAGCTACAGCCGATTACTTACCCTGTGTAACAGACAGCTACAGCCAATTACTTACCCTGTGTAACAGACAGCTACAGCCGATTACTTACCCTGTGTAACAGACAGCTACAGCCGAGGAAACGCAAGTACAGGTTCTGACTCACAGAACACTTTGAATACTGAGCAGATGCGAAACCTGGGGAATGGGGTAAGAGAGGCCCAGAATCCTGCAGGGCAGAGGAAGGGTAGGAAATGCATTTTATAAACACTCCATCAAATCCCACCAATGGGTGAAATGAGAGAGACAAAATAGTTGACTTACGTGTCTCACACACACACACACACACACACACACACACACACACACACCTCTGTAGATATGTGCAGATGGACTATCCTTCTGATATTTACATGATGCAACTGATCCCCTTCTTGAGATGCCTTCAACTTTGCTCTGAAGGTTGTTTGGGGGACATATCTAAAGGAGAGGGACCTGAGAAGCATTTCTCTCGCTTGACCGTTAACATTCATTCCACCAAGGAGATGACAGCTATGCCATCTGCTTAGCTTAACTCTGCCTTGGGCCCCACCATGGTGGGAACAAGCTCTGGTCCCCCCCCACAGTGTTCTAAGGTTCCTAAGTACATTCTCTAGATGCTTCTGCCCCAGCCACTTCCAGGTGGACAACCTCATCTTCCAGGCACAAACTGTGAGAACAGCAGCTAAGTTTAGCCGCCAGCTCTGTGGATGTGCAAGACTTCTATTAATAAACCAGCATGGGATAAATATTTCCCCCGTGACACACAACTGCTCCTGGCATGCAGGAACTCCTGTCCCCAGATCCATCCCAAATAGGGAAGCTTACGGAGATCTAAAACTGGGCTGCGGGGATCCCAAAGAATGCAAGGACTGGAAAGTGTCCAGCTCGTGTTTGAAATGCTTCCTCCATGAGGTGCAGAAAAGGAACCTTGGACTCTGAAACATAGGCTCCTGTGGCTACAAAGACACATTAGGGGGGCGGGGGGGCGCGACTGCTGCCTGCAGAGTTCTCAGTGGCTCACTGGCCCAGCATGGTTGCAGGCTGCATTCCAGCTCAATTCCACAGAGCTGTACTCAGAGAAACAAACTTTCAGCTTCAGTTGTCCAAAGCGGCAGACTCCCCCTACCTCAGAAACTCCAGCTCATTTTGAAATGCAAGATAGATTTCTTTGCTGGGAAGACTAACTAGATACTTCAGGAAGTAAGGAATAACCTGAAAGCTCAGGAGTGTGGACGGGCACGAGAGCTGATAATTGCCAGCGCTCACTCTGACCCAAGCACCGGGTTCAGGCCGACATGTCACAACTCAATGACGTGAGGATGGTCACTGATTTTATTTCTCCCTTTTCTCTTTGCCGATGACAGATATGTATTGCCTACTGCATACCAAACATAGTTCTGGATGACAGACTATGAAGAAAATGAGAAATGGGGGAAAGAGTCTAAAGGAGGAGAAGAACCATAACGAAGCTCAAGAGAAGGATAGCTCTCTGTTCAGGAGTGTTGAGTGCCTCAGAAGACAGTAGAGCAGGCTCGGGGGAAGAGAGACTTCTGAGAGGATATCTGGGCATGGGCCACAGAACAAGAGAGACAGGCAGGCCACAAGCTCAGGAATGCTGGAGAATTAGCCTCATGATATGAGAAGCAGAAGGCTTTAGGTGAGGGTTGGATTTGGAGGCATGATGTGGTGTAGCTAGGAGAGGCTAGGCTGTCCCATCTAGGCCTGGTAGGGATGCCTGACATCCTGGGACTTGGTTTAAATGCAATGACCAAGCAACACAGGAGTTACTATCTCACTGTTGTGATCAAACCTCTGACAAAAGACAACTCAAGAGACGAAGGATCTATTTTGGCTGCTGGTTTGAAGAATCTTTCAATCGTTGTACTGGGGGAGGGTTTGTCAGGAGAAGCAGGAGGCTGTTTGCCCCTGTCTCGACGGACCAGGAAACAGAGACAGGGCAGGAAGTAGAACTGGTCTGTAAAATCCCAGGGCCCACCCAGAGCGACTCACTTCCTTGAGAGATGCTCCACCTTCAAAAGGTTCCGCAACCTCCCCCAAATAGAGCCACCAGCTGGGGACCACGTGTCCAAACACATGTGCCTATGGGAAACTTTTCATATTCAAACCAAAGCACCATCCTATACTACTATTTTATCAAAGGCTGATCAGATGTCACACACCAACTTAGTAATGCATTGATACAATTACAGGCATAGAATTTGAAGGCAAAACCTCCCGGAGAACACTTCCTTCTGAATTGCTGTCACCAATATGTAGCCATTAGGACTGGACAGATGGCTTAGAGCACTTGATGCCTAATCATGGGAACCAGCATTGGGACCCCAGCCCCCATGTAACAAGGTTGGCAAACATTTGTAACTCTAGCTCTGAGGGATGCAATGCCTTCCTTCTTCTGGCCTCTGCACATATACATGTCACACACACACACACACACACACACACACACACACACATACACACACACACACACACACACACACACACACACATACACACACACATACACACACACACATACACATACACACACACACACACACATACACACACACATACACACACACATACACACACACACACACACATACACACACACATACACACACACACACATACACACACACATACACACACACACACACACACACATACACACACATACACACACACACACACACACACATACACACACACATACACACACACATACACACACACACACACATACACACACACATACACACACACACATACACACACACATACACACACACACACACACACACATACACACACACATACACACACACACGTGCGCACACATACATGCACACACATAAGCTCACACAGACACAGACACCACACACAGAAATAAATAGATTCTTTCAAAATTGTAGTCATTAAGAAAGAGCCAGGAAAATTGACTATGTTCTCTGCCAAGACACAGAATTGACAGAAGAAAAAACCTGGGGTAGAACCAGAGAGTCAAACAATGAGTCTCTGTTTTCCCCTTTCTTATAGTGTAGAATGTGTCAGTGATCAAAACACCTAGACGTAGCAACCGCATGGACTTTTGGGTGTGCCAAGAAGCCAAGCGCTATCAGACATCCCAGCCCCATGACACCATTTTGGAGGTGGACACCACCTCCAAACCAGCCTCTGTGCCCACTCAAGATCTTATGATCAGAATCCGGGGTATTTGTTGGCACACACAAGGGGATGGAAGAATTTGGGTCTGCAGATGCTCTTACAAGGACATTGGCTCCCTCGCAGGCTCCCCTTGTCTCAAGCTGGCATTCCTCCAGGATCTGCTGCTCAGAGTGTAGGAAGTCACACCCCGGAAGCCTTCACTTCTGCAGAGTCACGCCAACATCCTTGAATAGGCAGGCACAGTCTCCTATCCAGACAGGATCTCACAGGATCCAGTAACACCAGCTCACACCACCAGCTTCATGGCAATCTAGTTCTGAAATCCCCCTACTCCCAGATTCATTTCTGTTTTTGAAAGGCAGCCACCTGCCAACTAAGTACCTCTACCATCTCAAATACCAGATTTCCTCTCCAGCAACCTAAAGGATTAAGTTCATGCACAGAAGACCGATGGATAAGCCAAATCTCACTTATCTCAGAGGTGACCTGGGCCGGAGAATCTGCTCCATGCTGTCACCAAGCAGTCACCTGTCCCTGTGGTATGCCAGGGCTCTGTTGACCAGATAATTTCTACATCAGATGTTTTGCCACAGCGACATGAGAGCAGGAGGTGAGTTGTCCTCAGGACCTCTCTTTAGACACCTTATCTACATCAGAGCTGTGAGACGTAGCTTCCCTTGGTTATGTACATGCAGAGACCAACCTATATTAAGCCTGTGGGCCTCTTTCTCAAACTACCATCTTGACTCAGTTCAGACTCCCTCTGAGTGGCTGTCTGATAATTTCATATAGCATAGAAGGACCTGTGTACCACTGAGTGGATGCTAGGAGACTCCTGCACGACTCAAGGCCCCAAAGCTATGAACTGCTTAAGAGAGTCGCTGAGGTATTCAGGGGCTGCTATTCCTGCAGATCTCCTCCCTGAGAGCCCAGGAAACTAAGGGAGCAACCCCCACACCTCAACATCTCCTAAGGCCTAGGAAAATAGCTTCATTTTCCCTGTGAGAGCAGAGGAGGTCTTTGGGGTTAGGAGGATCCTCCTGCCTGCTCTGGAGAACTGACACTTGCAGACAACAGCATCTGAGACACTTCACACATGTGTCCTTCTCTGCCTGTCGTGCTCTGAGGATGGTGTTCAGGTCCTGCAAGATCCTTTCTAGGGACATCTTTTTCCTGTTTAGCACTTTTACCTACTTCTTTAGGAAGCTGGCTCTCTGAGGTTTCTAAGCCATATCTCAGTCAGGTACTGAAGGGTCCATGTTACGTGCAGGTGTGGAGGTTATAAACTGACTCTCCTGCACGCACACACATGAAAGGCAGAGAGGAGAATGTGTGTGCTCTCCACCCTTTCTCACATGCTAAGAAAAGCATCCCGAGAGCTCATGAGAAAGGCATGGATAAGGGCGGTCTTGGAGGTGGGTATGTGTTCACAGTTATGCCATCCCATCCTTGCAAGCAGACACTCCACAGATCTCTTCATGAATGCATCTGGCCTGATCAGGTCTTTCCCAGACGATTGTCACAGTGGGCATGCCCAACAGTGGCTGAGTGGCTAAGAAGCACCAAAGTCTGAACAGAACATGGATGTGCTCATGAGGTCTCTCATGACAGGGAAGAGAGATGGGGTTAGGGTGGAAGATGTCAGACCAGAAGCCAGACTAAAGAGATTCTCCTGGTCTCAGTCCATCATGGGTATAGCAAGACTGTCAAGTTCTCTAAGGAATGTGAGTGCAACCTAACTTTCAGGCTTGATTGTCCCATTGTATATTTATACTGTGATCTGACTACTTGGCTCCACCAATCCTCTCCTCCCTCTTCTTCTTCTTCCTCTCCTCTCCTCCCTCCTCCCCTCCCTCCTCCCCTCCCTCCGTCCTTCTCTCCTCCTTCCTCCCTTCTCTCCTCCCTCCTCCCTGCTCTCCTTCCTCCTCCCCTCCCTCCTCCCCTCCCTCCTCCCCTTCTCTCCTCCCTCCTCCCCTTCTTCCTTCCTCCTCCCCTCCCTCCTCCCCTCCCTCCTTCTGTATGTCCCTTCCTCCCTCATTCCATCAGTCCCTCCCTCTACCATGTTAAATCCCTGCTGTCGACTCCATGCAGCCTCAGGTATCTGATAATGGCAGCCCTTACTCAAGACTAATGCAATGACCAAGGCAGGAAGACAGAACATAGCTCACCGGGTTATTAGATCCATTACATGGCTATTTTTGGGCCCTCAGCCCCTTCACCTTGTGCTCTGGCCCTCAGCCCCGTGGGTGCTCAGGGCAGGGTTGTGGGTGCACACACTCTTCACCCTTTGGGTCCCTGGAGAGGAGCTCCAATGCTTCCTCCAAGGTCCAAGGTCCTTTCAGTTCTCTTCTCTGAAGTCCTGAGATGCCGATGGGGGCGGGAGACGTCGGGGAGCAGTTGTGTGTAATGCACACTGCTCTGTGCAGTGCAGCCCTGGTCTGTATCCCTAGGCAACCAGAGGCTGGCATGGAACCAGGCCCCATCTCAGGGTTGCTGGGTCTCCAGAGGAAGTAGAGAAACCAAATTCCTCTCATTCTCCTAGCCATGAGTGGTGGTAGATTATCCAATGTGCCCAGTATCCTGGGAGACTTCAAGCTGCACATAGGCTGAGTCATGGATATAGGCATGGCCACAGCTCCCTGGGAGACTGGTCTGAGTTGGAGCGCTGCGGCCCTATGGGGGCCCAGACTTCAGACACCTGGCCCCTACAACAAGAAGAGAACAGGAGAATATATTGCTGTTGCCTTTCTAGCTATCCAGTGTGTGGTCCTCCATTACAGCAGCACTGGGGAGTGAGGGCAGAGGCCACCCACAAGCACGCCCATACTGCTACCCTCATGAATGTGCCCTGCTCTGAGCTGTGGGTGGTATCAAAATGGCAACCCTGACCACACCATCAATAATGTCTGGAACCCTACGGAGAGAGCAACCTCTGGCCCCACCCGGAGCCACTGGACCCAGCAGACTGAGTCATCAGGAGCTTCCAAGAGATTCAGATCCTGCACCAGCTCCAGTACCTCTGCAGAGAAGGAACTGTGGATGACAGTGGGTAGGGGTGACTGACAGAGACCAGAGAATGGTCAGACACAGAATGGTTGCTCTCAGCCGGTCTCCCCACACTGCCTTGATGGGACATGGCAGGATGCAGAGCTGCCCAGCGGCACAGCCATGCAGCAGGTAGCAGGAGACATGTCTGTTACGTCCTTTTGCTTATTCTCTGTGTGCATATGAATGCAGATGTGTCTGTGTACGTGTGCTTAGCTATGTGTGCACACACATGTGTGGAAGCCAGAGATCCACTTTTGGCTATCATTCCTCAGAAGCCAGCCACTTTATCTTTTGGGTCAGGGTCTTTCACTAGGATGCAGATGTTGCCTGGCTGGTCAGGAGGGCCCTGAGGATTCTATCTCCCTCCTGCCCCCCATCCCACAACTCCGAGATCACAGTTGATGCCTAGCTTTTTACATGAGTGCTAAGGAATGGACTTGGGCCCATGCTTACATGGCTAGCTCTTTACCAACTTCCTAAGTCTCCAGTTACTGCTGCTGCTTCTTCTTCTTCTTCTTCTTCTTCTTCTTCTTCTTCTTCTTCTTCTTCTTCTTCTCCTCCTCCTCCTCCTCCTCCTCCTCCTCCTCCTCCTCCTCCTCCTCCCCCCCCTCTCTCCCTCCCTCTCCCTCCCTCTCTTTCTCTTTCTTTCTCTCTCTTTAAAGATTTATTTGTTTATTTAATGTATATGAGTACACCATTGCTCCCTTCAGACACACTGGAAGAGTGCATCAGATCCCATTCCAGATGATAATGAGCCACCATGTGGTTGCTGGGAATTGAACTCAGGACCTCTGGAAGAGCACTCTCAATCGCTGAGCCATCTCTCCAACCCCTGCACCTGCTTTTTTTCTCTTTAATTGGTCTTTTGAGGGTAAGAAGCCAAGCCTAGTTTGTTAGGACTGTCAATTCTGATCCTAACAGCCCTTGCAACAGAAATAGGGCTTGACTGGATTCTGCTTGGTGCCATAGGATTCCAAAGTGGGGAAACTGGCATTTGTGCCTCGCATGCCTGCGTAGAGCCTGCTGCTCTGCCCAGGGAGCTCCCAAGCTTGGTGTCATGGATATCTCCAAATAATCACACCCACAATCCCTCAGCAGGGAAGGCTAATGTGGAGCCAGATGGGTGTGTCACAGTCAAGGACAGTACTGGCTTTCCAGCTATCTCCTCTAGCATAAATCCCAGACCCCACCCCAGCACAGTATGGCAACCACTCTCTCAGCTGGCTTCCGGTGCGTATTCACTCCCCGTGGCTCCATGTCTCTGCACAGAGCGTCTGCTCTTTTCTTTCCCTGCTGGCTCACCCCCCAGAGCCTGTTCCCTTCACTCTTTACCCTGTAACAGCATTTGGAACCAGTGGATCCATCGGCACATTCACCTCTTCCCCTAGAATGTGACACACCCTGCTCCCCACCTTTGTGCTGATTATAGCTCTGGTCCCTCTGAATCATAGCACCTGCCCAGTTTGCCACACAGTCATTGGATTGCAGGATAACACTCTGGGCACATGCATAGCACAGAGGAAGTTGGTCCTCACTCCGGCCCTTGGCTCGCCTGGCTGACTCCTCATTATCTTTTCTCTATAGTTTCCTTGAGTTCTTTCCTTGGAATCCATTTTTGTTTTAGTTTTATTTATTTGTTTGCTCTGATGCAACACTATGACCAAAAGCTGTTTGCTGGAGGGAAGGGCTTATTTGACCTACACTTCCAGGTCATCGTCTATCACTGAGAAAATTCAGGGCAGGAACTCAAGCAGGAATGTCCTTTCTAGTTCTTTTACTGACCCCTATTTAGCTAGCTTTTTCATACAGCCCAGGGCCATCTGCATAGGGATAGTGCTGCCCATAGTGGACTGGGCCCCCCTGCATCAATGAACAATCAAGATGATCCCCTATAGACATGGCCACAGGCCCATCTGACCTAAGCAATTCTTCAGTCTTAAGGCTTTCCTCTCAGATGACTCTAGGCTGTGCCAAGTTGACAGTTAAAGCTAACCAGGGCCACCCTCCACCAGATCTCCTCTAGAGACTAAGTCCCTCTATGCTGCAGAACCTCAGTTTCTTCACTTCCATCTTAGCACAACATAGAAACAAAGTGTCTCCACTGAGCTATGGATTTTGATACCTGGGACTCCAAGTCCCTCCTCCCTGAATCCTCCTGAAGCTGGGCAGAAAACAGATGCCAATCTTTGCCCTTAACTCTTGGAGGTTGATAAATCCAACCCATCACCAGACTGGACCGAGTGCTATAAGGAGATCAGCCCAAAAGTACTGAAGTGTCCTCTACAAAACATTACAGCCATGCCCCTGTAGCAGCAAGGCCGGAAGGCTGAATTTTCCATGGACTCTCCTCTGACGCTACCTTTGGTCCTTCCAAAGCAATTGATTTTTAATGAAGCAATACCCAGAAAACAAGCTAGACTGTCAAGGAATATCTTTGAATGACTGTTAAACTGGGGGCGTGAGGTTGGGGACTGGGACTCCACGGAGGGACCTTTGCCTTGAGGAAACCTGATTGTAAGTATAATAAAGCGAACTCCAAGTGAGGATGAATGGAGAAGGGAGAGCAGCTCACCCACAGAAAAGGCCACTGCAAGTTTGGGTCTCAAGAGGGAGCTCCCTGCTCCTGCCCACTTATGGAGAAGGGTTAGCAGACAGAGAGCATCACCAAAGGTAGGAGCCTTCTGAGTGAGTCAGCTCAGGCCGCTGTAACAAGATGGCTGGAAATCCTTGCAGATGTGAGCTGGAAGTCTGGTGTCAAGACATCAGCACAGCTGGTTCCCTTAGAGGGGACGCCATGTCCTCATAGGACTGTCCCTCTGAGGGCCCGTGCTAACCTCCTCTCTTTCAGGACAGTCTTGAAAGATCTGGCCAAACCCAGTCCTCACTTTGACTTAACCTCCTTGCAAAAGTTCCTATCCCCAAACACATTCTAAGCTCTTGAGGGTCGAGATTTCAGCATAAAGTATTAGGTGGGTATACCATGGCCCATAGTACTACCCTGATGTGTCGGCTGAGGGGGAGTGTACTCCCCCTCAGCAAGGTCACCACGTCTCCCTAGGTGAGGAATACAGGCTGAGGGGGCTATCCTGGAACTGCAGTTGATGGGCTGTTTTGAGCCTAGGCAGAGCCTGCCTTTTACTTCAGAGCCAAGTGCTGAGAACTCCACTCTGTACACCATGTTCCTTGGTGCTGGGCAGAGGAGGAGAAGGGACAGATGGACTGGAGTGATACACCAGAGGCTCTTTCCAAACAGGGGGCTTGGACAACGGGAGGGCAGGAGGGGCCGCTCCCCTGAGGCACTGTACCTACCTTCAACCTGTGGGGCTTCCTCCCTAAAATTAAATCCAGCACAGGAGACCTACCAAACGGGCCTTGTTGGAGAGAAAGGAGTGGGCTTTCCTCTGAGAACTCCTGACTAACCAGGACACGCACATGTGTGTTTTATCAACTTCAGGCTGAGAGTACTGGGAGCTGAGACAGGAGCCTTCCTTTTTCCCTCTCATGCCCGTGGGTCAGAATGCAGTCCTTAGTGGAAAGAAGTAGACCTTAAAAGGAAGGGAGACTGAGGGTAAGTAAAGAGATGGAAGGGAAAGAAAGGAGGAGAGGGGCAGAGGGATGGACAGATGGAGGGGAGAGGAGGAGAGGGAGGGAAAGAAGAAAAGCCTGGAGAAATGGACAAGATTAACACTTGTGGAGATGTTGGAGTGGAGGAGGGTAGATGCAAGAGGCTCCTACACAGAGAGGAGAGTCAGTTGGGATCCCTCACTGGAAGGCGTTGTGGGTTTGCCTCTCTCCCACCTCATGCTCCTGATGATGGCTTTATGTTTTCTATGGTTTTTTTTCTTCTCTCTTTACCACTAGCTGTCATTCTTGAATCTTTGGGGTCCCAGATGTTCCATGGTACTTTGTCCCCATCCTTGGTCCCAACCAAGGTTGTCACCTAAACCATGCTATCTTATCTACTAGTCCCACCATGCTATCTCAGCCAAACAGAGGCCAGTTGGCCCAAATGTCCCAGACACACTGGTCACTTCCTGTCCCTGGGTGACCCTGAGGTCATTGCCTCTCCAGTACTTCAGCCCTGCGATGGATCTTCTTTGATTTAGTTACCTTTCTGTTCCTGTGATTAAAAATGGCATGACCCGAAGCACCTTGAAGAAGGAGGCTTCATCTCAGTTTCTGGTTTCAGAGGTACAAACAGGTAAATTGCAGTTTGGTGGGGAATGCACAGCAATGGTGGCAGACGCTAGATGTCTGACAGGGGGAGAGGAGCAGGAAGTGGGCCTAAGCTATAAATCTTCAAAGCGTGCCCACAGTAGCCTACTTCCTCCAGCAAGGCTGCCCCTCATAAAGTTCCATAACTTCCCCCCCCCCCAACAGCCCTACCAATTGTGGATCAAGTTTGCAAAGATATGAGCCCATGGCAGAATTCTCTTTCAAAGCATAACCATTTTGTTGGACACATTGATTGGATCTGGGATCAACTACAGACCAGTCTCTAAGCAGACCTGGGAAGGCATTCCCAGCAAGGATTGGCTATAAGGGGAGAAGCTCCTCCCTCAGAGTGGGCGGCACCCTCAGGCAGTCCAGATAGAAAGTGGTGTGAGGACCAAGTGTGGCTACCTGCCTGCATGCCTTCACTCTGTGGTGAAGGCATCCATTCTGAGGCTGGCGTACCACCACCAGAACACAGTTTGTCGGGGGCTTCTGATGTAGGTTGAAGACCGACAACTCTCCAGGAACCCGCTAGACCAATGGTTCTCAACCTGTGGGTCGTGACCCCTTTGGGAACTACATATCAGATATTCTGCACATAGAAATTCACATTATAATTCATGACTAGCAAAAAATATGTCTATGAAGTAGCAACGAAATAATTCCATGGTTGTGGGTCACCACACAGGAGGAACTATATTAAAGGCTCGCACCCTGCAGCATTAGGAAGGTTGAGAACCACTGCTTAGTCCCAGACTAAGACTGTGGAGGCACGCTCCCTGAATTAAACAGCTGCCTGGCTCTCCGGCTCTCCAAGCATATAAACAGCCATTGCTGGCCTATCAGGCCTCTACCCTGTAAGTCAATCTAGTAGACTCGCTTTTAATATACACCTGTTGTGTCCATTCTGTTCCTCTAAATACATACACAGAGTTGGGAAAAATTAATCACCAGATCCCAGAGCCTTCCTCTGAAGCCTCAGGATGCTAGGACTCCCTGCCTCTGGAGGCAACCGGATTTCCTAGTTAGTCATAGCATGTGCTTGACACTTAGAGGACCCACAGCTTCTGTTGGCATTTCGTCTAGGCTCCACCCCACAGTTAGTTACAAGGCAATAGCCAGGTGTGCCTGACTCACTATGAAAGGGGATGCTTGGACCCTTCTCTCTCTCTCTCTCTCTCTCTCTCTCTCTCTCTCTCTCTCTCTCTCTCTCTCTCTCTCTCTCTCTTGCTCTCTTCTCTCTTCTTGCTCTTGCCCCTTATCCTCTTTCCCCCCACCTCCCTCTTCCCCTCCCCCTTCATGTGCTCATGGCCGACCTCTACTACTCTTCTCTCTCTTCTCTCTCTCTCTCTCTCTCTCTCTCTCTCTCTCTCTCTCTCTCACACACACACACACACACACACACACACACACACACAACACAATACCTTGGGTCTCCAGCAGCCCCTCTGTGTCTCTACAAATAGCAGTCGCTTGATCTGGGGCTTGCAGGGAAGAAACCAATTCTGGTGAGAAATGAGGCCGCTGGTCAGAGAAGAACTCCCTGGTTGCTATGGGCTCAAATGCCTGTCAGATCAACTTGGGCTTCAACCACAGTGTAAATCCAGACAGACCATAGGTGATCGAGGTCGTGTTTATGTCCTCGCAGAAGCTTAGCAGTCCAAGGCCAGGAAACAGGGTCATGTGTGCCCAGACTCGGGGACCAGCACAAACAGGATGTGAAAGAGAACATGCCCAAACATGGATATCTGGCTTCTGGCTTGTTCTTTTCATTTAATAATCAAGTGTAGGCACCCAGGCCTTCTGCTGGGAGGCACCAGCCAGTGTTTAGCCTGGGTCAGCTCACTGTGTGGAGGCAGTTGGCCAACTTCGAGGGTCAGTTGTTCAGGATGCCATCCACCTTGTTTCTGGAAACAGCATCTCTCACCAGCCTGAACCTCATCGATTTGATTAGACTGGCTGGATAGCCAGGCCCAGGAATCCAACTTCTCTCTGCCTCCCTAATGATGGGATTAAAGGCATGAGTCACTTGCTAGGACTTTTAAAAGGTGGGTTCTAGGAACTCAAATTCTCATGTTTGCAAGGTTGGCACTTCACCTACTGAGACATCTTCCCTTTTCTAGTACTGACTTTTCTGAGCAGCTTCCACACTGTTTTTCTCTCTGCTGTGCCTGGAGATGGAGGATTTAAGATGGTGCTTCCATCCAGAATGTTCCTGAGAGATGTGGCCCCTCAGTGTACAGTGACAGTGAGGAGCTTCGTGTCCCTGTGTGTGGGCAGGCTGGTGGCGTCTCTCCCTCATGCATTCTGCTAATGAACAATCGTCTGCTAAGTAAAGTGACTTCAAAGGGTGTTCCTGAGGGGGATAGCGGGTGTTTGTCATGCAAGTTGGAGAGGAAGGTACCGGGTAGGCAGGGTCTGCCTTAACAACTGTGTTCTGGAGAAATGGGGGTGACAACCAGCTCTGGGGATTCTAGGGAAGATAAAGCAAACCCAAGTGATTGCACCTGCCAAAGCAAACACTTGACTCTCTGGAAATAGGGGTTAGCATCCAGACAGCGCTAGAATGTACTCTCAGATCTGTGCATTCACTCCAGTAGCTTAGTGCAGAATCGCATGACCACCACAGCCATGTCCTCATTCCTGAAGCTTCCACAAAATGGAGAATTATTTGGTCCCCGAAGAAGCCTAGAGGCACTCCCTCAATGCACCACCTCAGGACCCTTGAGGAAGCACTGAGGAAGGAAACACCCCCACTTTAAAGATGAGGATACTGAGGTCCAGAGCTGTGCAGGCATGGCTGGGGGTGGATGCTGGGGGCGGGGAGGGGGGTGGCAGGAAAACAGGAAACAGGAAGAAACAGGACCCAGGACACAACCAGTGTCACTTGCTCAGCTCCGAGTTGTTCTGAGAAGCCAGGGCACACCAGCTGGACTTCCTGCCTAACTATACCACACCCATGACACTGGGACCCTCTGGGAGGTGATGTAGAAGCCAGCTTGTTCAGGCAGGGCATAGGTCATGCCTGATACTGCAGAAGGCCTAGTTTCTCTTGTGCATTCTGAGACCCTTGGGTTCAGCCCTTGGACCCACAGGAGTAGACTAGACATGTATGTCCTCCAATTCTTACACTCTGAGAGGTGGCCCCAGCTATCTATATAGTCATGGGCCTCTGGTGTTGAGAGAGACAGACCAGCCCAGACCTGGGAGACTAGGCACAAAACACCCATGAAAAGATCTTACCAGCAGGGCAAACCCTACACAATCCCCTCTGCTCTAACTCCCAGCTATACAGAGCCTGATTGTCTGGGTCCCCTCCAGGGGTTGCATGCCACAGAGTATGTGGAGGAAGTGGGGTACAGGTGCTGGAGCTGAGAACAGTGTCACCTGGAAACCGGCTGCTGGTAACACTCCCTGACCCTGAAGGGTGGCCCCCAGGCATCTGGTCCAGCTGGGAACCCTGGATGCCCTCAGCTCCCTCCATGGAATGTATGACAGGTCACTCCAGCAAAGTGTCCTTTCTAGTAAGCCACTATGAACTCCAAACTTCAAAAACAAGATCCTAAAAATAGCCCCAAGGGAAGTTGGAAAGAAAACTGTGGGCTTTGCACAGGAAAGCCTAGGGCCAGGGTAGCAGGGTTCCTGTGTGACCTCCATGTCAGATAGCAGCCTCTGTTGGCACCTTGAAAGCCCAGAAGGCAGGATGTTTAGAGATTCCTGGTACCAGCTGTATGTTTATTAGTTGGAGCTTCCCAGTAGCTCATTGTGTAAAGGCTCGTTAACCCCTGCATTTGGGACACAGGTATTTTCCTGTGTTTGAGAGCCGGTGTATGACACACATCTGGCGTGTGACAACTTGTCAAGACTTCTAAACCCACTCCTTCTCAAAAGGAGCCTTAAACCAGAGTGACACACCAGGACCCACCCAAGACCCTCAGAGGAAGAACCTGCATGTCAACCGGGTCCAAAAAAGCAGACGCCTGCTTCAGGCTTCTAGAGGCTCACCAGAGGTCTGAGGTCAGAGATCAGGGTCCTGCAAAAAGAACCAGGGTAGAAATTAAAGGCCTTAGGACTTGGGGGCCACTGTAGGCCAGGGGTCTTCATGAGGCTCCTGAGAGTGTGGAGAGATAGCTGGTAGCTGAGCAGAGCCAGGAAGCCAGGGCACTGAGAGTCCAGGCCAGGAGCCAACGTCGAGCTCCTGTGAGCACTTAGACAGAGCTGAGATGCCACTGTTGGCTGGGACCCTTGAGGTTCCCATGACCCCCTGAAGTCACTCCTGTATCCTGGGCAGAGAGGCTCCTAGTCAGATAAGAGCCTCAACTCCTAAGAGAACTCTAAGACATGCCAGTATTGGAGCCCCACAGCAGGTGAGGGAGTCTCCCTCCTCGAGGGAGACAGATGTGGGTAATGGAGAGCAACACAAATAAAGATCTAAGCATCAGTACACGTGATCAGAACCCAAGGCAGCCCCAGGCAGGTGAACCACCATGGGGAGACATCGGCCAGCCTGAGTCAGGGGCTCCTTCCTCAGTGTTTTTTTTTCCCCTTTAGTTTCTCCAAGCTTATCTTCCCCGTGCTCCATAATCATTCAGTTCATGGAAGCATAACTCCGTACATCCCGGAACATCCCCTGTGGGATGCGGTTTATCATCTCGGTCATTGCGTCAAAGCTCCACCCACCTTGCTGGCACTTTATCCACCAGGGTCCAAAGCTTCTCTACCAAAACCTTGACCCCTGGAGAAGCCACCTTTCTGTGTCCCCTATGGAGCATGGCTTCCTGACTTCTTAGCTCAGATAGCGTTTTCACATTTATTTCTCCGTGTGCAGGTCTGCACAGGCATGTGGTGACACGAGTGATGTGTTGAATTATTAGTACCGCGTAGAGATAATGTTGCATCGTGCCATGCTTGTTGGACTGCGTGGGGCTGTCCTGTGTTGTGGTGTTACACCACTTAGTGCTATGTGAAGCTGTGTTATTATGTCTGTCTCTTGCCATATTATACTGCCTTGTGCTGAATTCTTAGCAAGAAGAGAACAGAATCCAAATGAACACATGCACTTAGCACCATGCCTTCTCCTAGGGTATTTTTAGTAGTCAAATAAAACTCAACTCTCCTGTCTCAAAGCAAACCAAGAAAGGGACTACTATGGACTGGCCCAAAGGTCATCAGCCAGGAGCCTCTCTTGATATGTATCCAAACTGGCCTTGATCCTCTCCCTAAACCTCCCCAGCCTGGGATTCCAGCAGCCAGTGGACTCTCCTGTGACACCTGCCTGTCCTAGAAGCCCACGCATTTATCTGTCAAGTCTGAAGACACTTGGGAATCACCTAGGGAAAGTGACAAGATGATCACACACAGCTTTCGACAGTCACAAGTGTGTCCTAATAGAACTAATGTATAGTTCCTCTTCCTTGCACACAGAACAGAGTAACCACCCATGCCTCTCCCTTCTGGAAGTCTGGAGGAGTCCCTTCTCCCACAACTGTCCTCCCACAGGAGCAGAATACTCTGAGTTAGGGTACCAAAAGGCAGCCCAGCCTTGACTACCTGGTCAGATTCTTCTTTGCTGAGAGTTTCCTTCGTGGAACAGAGCTGTACAGAGATGGTCTGAGCTCAGCAGTGGAGAGCCACATAGGCCAAATGGCACAGCCCAGTGATAAAAATGTGCTCAGGTAAATGAGACTAAGGTCACTCCCAACCAAATCCTGTCCCACCAGGGAAGTTCTGTACCCTGTGTGGGGGTTGGTAATCTGCAAAGAGCTGCTGCTCATTCTCCAGCTCTCTCATAAGGGTCAGGCTGGGTTTCCTCTTCAAGCAGCAAGACAGATGCTGAACCTCCGCGGGGATCCAGTGCCTAGAGAGGGATTTCACACCCCTTGCTTTTGAAGCCCTCGAGTCAATAAGTGCACAGCTCTAGTGTGGTTTTCACTGAAGGAGAAAACAGCTGGACACATATAGCACCTGCCACCAGCACATGGCTCAGAAATAGAGTAGGCGTGGCCACGGACTAGGTCGCCTGCCAAGCCACTGTCCCTGCCACCCAAGAGTGCCTTAGCTCTTCAGAAGGAGAGGGACTGCGTCTGCGCATGCCTCAGGCTCTAGGACTTACTGTCTCTGGCAGAAAAGCTCAGGGGATTGGCTCAGAGGAATACGGAAGCTGGAGAGCCAAGGTTGATGCGTTCTAGTGTGCTCCTCAGATTGAGAGGCTGACTCTGAGAGTAAGGAACAAGAGGGGTGTCACAGACGATTTCTCACGTCAACCATAGACTCTCAGATGCGTGACCTTCCGCTGGATCATGGTCAACGTATCAGGGTCTATACTCTTAAAGAAAACCAGCTTTCCTTCTCTCAGAAGTTATCCATTGTCAGTAGTTTCTCGCCTAGGGATGGGACTTCATACCTTCCACTTCCCTCCGTGCTGGGGATCTGGTCTGGCTTGAGCTTTCAAAGGTCTTGCGCCTGATGTCATATCAACTATGAATTTGTAAGTGCAGTTGTCCTGTTGTGCCCGGAACACACTGTTTCAATGCCCACTACCTCTTACACATTCTCCCCCATCCCCCCACTTCCCTGATGATCCCAGGGCCTTGGGAGGATGGGGTATGATATAGATGTCCAACTTTCGTCTGAGCATTCCACAGTCTCTGCACCTTGACCAGCTGTGAATCTCTATGCTAACCATCATCGACTGCAATAGAAACTTCTCTGATAAGGGTTTTGAGAGAACCATTAATCTATGGGTATAATGATAAGACATTAGAAATCAATTTAATACTGTGTCCATCAGCAGAATAGTAGTAGTCAGTTTTTCCCAGAGCTTATGACATACCTGGTCACAGGGTCTCGGCCCCCCAATGTTGCCCAATGTGGGTTTCATCTTGCAGAGCAGGACTTAAATCTAATCAGAAAATAGTTGATTGTTCCCATGATGCTCATGCTACTACTGTACCAGTGGGGCATGTCCTTCTAGGCAAATCATTATCAGAACTTGCAGGGTTCACGACTGGGTATAATCGATAGTTCTTCTTCTCTGGTAGTATGCATGACAGCTTCCAGCTCCATGAAAGCTAGGTGGTAGGACTGAAGCTTCCAGATCTACCAGCTTGATAGCTCCACATTCTGTGAGTCAAATATGTGACATCTTCAGCAATAATGTCTTACCATCAAGTTCTGGAGCACAGCGAATAGCTTTGGCAGAAGCCTTCTATATTTGGGAGACTAAGGGACCTCACTAGTCAACATGGTAACCCAGTCTTGACACTGGCCTTTTAATTTGTTAGCCTGTAGTGCTTAGTAGGGCTATTGCCACTTAATTATAGGAAATTCTCTCTCTCTCTCTCTCTCTCTCTCTCTCTCTCTCTCTCTCTCTGTGTGTGTGTGTGTGTGTGTGTGTGTGTGTGTGCACATGCACGCATGTGCATGTTTAAATAAACATCTACAGTAATGGGTAGGTTTCCATATGACTTTTTCTTAATGTCTTTAGTGGTATTTATTTTTCCCCATATTTCTCCCTGTACCCTGCTTTCCCAGAACCACCTCAATTTAACCCTTCCTGTCCCATTATTCCCCCCTTAATCTCTATACCGCGTTGTCCTATCTCCCCTCCCTTGAACCACACACGTATCCCCATGTACCCTTACTAATTCCCTGATCTCTATGAGTATTACAAAGGAAAAACACATATCTGAATATTCAAAGCTAACATCCACAAATGTGTGTCAATTGACTTTCTGAGTCTGAGTTACCTCACTCAGAATGATTGTTTCAAGCCCCCTCCATTTATCTGAGAATTATCATAATTTCATATGTCTTAACAGCTGGATAGTATTCTACTGTGTAAATATACCATATGTTCATTGTCCATTCGTCAGTATACAGGAAAATAATTATCGTCCCAGAGAAGACAGTAGCTAGTGCTTCACTTTCAGTCTCTGATGCCCTTGCACCTGATACCTGCCCTTGCATTCTGTGGTGCAAAAGAAAGAGACCAGGCAGAGAGCAGGGGTGCGGGTATGCCTTGAAGCGAATATTCTCAGTTCCTTACTGTGAAAATTCTTCCCACCACTAGAGATGGCCCTGCCCTCCCTCGGTCCTGATGTTTATGTGTAGAGGGGGGTTCACTGCACAGACATTTCAGAGGATCCCACGGGCAGTCATCCATTCCAGTACCCAAGGCCACATGCTCTGCAAGCAGCCCTTCCTCCTTCTCCACATGGAAGCTGGCATGCTTGAGAAGACACTTCAGAATTTAAGAGACTCTGTAGCCTTCCAGGATTCTGTCCTCCAGTCTTGATTTCTGGAGACAAGGAAGTTTCTCGGGCCATGGGACCTTCCCCTTATTGGATCTAAATATCATCATATAGAATCCTATTCTTCACGCACCCCTGGGATTTCTCTCTCCACCAATTCCATTCTGTGGCTCAAGGGGATCTTGCCAGGAATCATTAATGAAGGAAGGTCTCAATGGGCGTCCAACCCTCCCCACCTTTGGTTTTCTTTGGTTTCTGTCTGTGGTGGTTTAAATAAGAACAGCCCCCACAGACTCATCTATTTGAATGCTTAGTCATCAGGGAAGGGCACTATTTGAAAGAATTAGGGGGTGTGTGTGGCATCGTTGGAGGAATGTGTCACTAGGGATGGGCTTTGAGGTTTCTGAATATCCTTGGCAAGCCCCACGTCACCCTACCTGACTGCAGATTAGAATGTAGCTCTCAACTACTTCTCCAGCACACATGCCTACCATGCTTGCTGACATGCTGATGTTGAACTGAACACCTGCAACTATAAGCAAGTCCCCAATTAAATGCCTTATTTTATAAGAGTTGCCTTGGTTATGGTCTCCTCTAAGGATCTCTCAGTCTCTCCTTGTCCCCACAGTGTTGTGATTATAAAAAGATAAAGAGCTATTAAGATATGTTCTATGGGGGTGTGGTGAGGTGTGGGGGAAGGGGATGTCTCGGCGGGCCCATGCCAAGGCATCCCTTCCCCCTGAGGGACCAGTCACACAATGGTATAGCATAGAATAGTTTATTACGGGCATGGGAAGCGGGTTAAGAGGGTAGTAAAGGCAGAGAAAGGCAGAGAGAAGGGGAGAGTAGAGAAGTAGAGGCCGGCTATGACCACATGGAGTGAGGGGGGAGGGGAGAAGAGCCCAAAAGGGTAAGAGAGAAGCAAGCAGGAAACAGGAGTAAGAGAGTTAGAGAGGAGGGGGCAATCAGCCCCTCTTAGCGTGAGCCAGGTCTATCTGGCTGTTGCCAGGTAACTGTGGGGAGGAGCATACCTGGCTGTTGCCAGGTAACAGTGGGGTGGAGCCTAGACAGAATCCCAACACACAGGGCCCAGAGACAGCTGTCCCTTAGCTTCAAAAACTGACTCCCAGGTACTGAGAGTGTAAACTGACACTGCACAGTTACAACTATAAGCCAAGGCCTCAGCCCCTTCCTGCAGGGACACCATAGGAGGACAGTGACACTCCAGACAGCAAGTCTTGTGACCACAGCACTTCCTGTAGTCGAGCTCTGATGCCCAGCTGCCTTGCTCAGCTCTCAGTGGCATCCCTGGAGCTCAGGGAGGGCCACATGGAGGCTTATCCCTCAGGCTAGCAGGAACAGGAAATAAACAAGAGTCAGAGGTCACAGAGCCAGGACAGAGGTGGAGAACAAGAATGCACTAAGGATAGGAGCTCTTGGCAGCAGCTCCTGGCTGACCCCAACGCAATTCAAACTTCTACTGACCAGAGTCAAGAGGCCAGAGGACTTCCATCAGGATGCCTGCAGGATGCGTTCATCAATTAGAAGATCTTGTTCATGGGGAGCTACTGTGTGTGCACGAGCTTCCAGTATGAAAGGCTCAAATGCAAAGGCTGCTACCATATTCCCGAACACCCCCCCACACACACCTTATGGATGAGCACAGCAGTCCTGTACTTCTAGGGGGGCTAGGGGGTCAGGTCCCCGGAAGGGTGGGATCTAGCCGCAGCATCCCAATATCCAGTCTTGACTATTTCCTGCAGACAGATGATACCAGGAAGCCTCCGCTGTCTTCCCAGAAGCTGCACAGACTGGCAGGCCCTCGCCACGGTGACAATATTCCCGGAAAGACAGAAGCAAAGCACACGGAAACCCTGCCAAGGGCCAGATGCTCCCACAGGCTCTCCGCCCCATTTGGTGGGTTGTCTAACCTGAAGTCAAACCCTCCTGGGGGATGCAGAGCCTGGCTTCCTTCCACCCCAGAGAATTATTAACGTTGGGGTTTTAGAGGCAGCCGCTCACATCCTATCCTAATTGCCATCAAAGGCAGGAAGGTCCAGAGTGCAGACTACTGTCGGACCGGGTCACGTGAGGGAGAGCAGTTTCAACCCCAAGGATGGAGCTGCTGTGATCAGATCCATAAAAGTGGGTCATAAAGCAGAAGGAAGGCCCTGGGAGCATCCAGGTGGCTGCACTGTGGCTGAAACTGGAGCAGGCAAGGGAGGGGGTGTCCAGGAAGTGGACACTCTGCCGTTTATGCTGTCAAGTTCTTCCGGTGTGTGGGGGCCAAGTCTGCCCCACATGGCTACTTGTAAACCTTGAAGCTCACAAGTATAAACAGCCCAGACCCAGGTGCCCGGCAGTCTTGAAAGGTCACAGGCATCCCCCCTCCCCCCTCACCATGGGAGGGTTCTCTTCACGCCATGTGACCCCCACCTTTTCCTTAGTCCAGTCATCCTCAAAATGGGGGCCTTTTCCATCACCATAAGTTGTGAGGGCTGCGTGTTCTCAGGGCTGAAGATACAGCTCGGTGCATAAAATTCTTGCCTCCTGTGGTGATTGATATCATCAATATTTTCTAAAAAAAAGATATTGGCGAGACAGGCTTCTGAACAGGTCTGTGAGAGAATTTGTAGGCTGGGTTTATCGAGGCGGGAAGAGTCAGGCTGAATGCGGGTGGCACCATTTCCTGGGATGGGGTCCCAGGCTGAATGAAGAGAAGACCAGAAGAGATGCTGAGTAGCCTGCTCGCTCTGTCCTTCCTGATTGTAGCTGCAAAGTGAGCTGTTTCACGGTGCACGCGTGCAAGCCCGCACATGACCGCAAGCACACGTGCCAGCAAGCACACATGCATGCATGCATACATGCATGTACTCTGCATTCAAATCATAAGCCAACATAGACACTTTCTTCCTTAAGTAGTTTCCATTGAGTATTTCGTCACGGCAGCAAGGAAGCAATAGACCACAAAGACATGAGAATCTGAGTTCAGATCACCACCATCCACATAAAAAAAACTGGGCACGGGTCGCGCATACCTGTCATCCCAGTACTTGCAGAGGTGGAGATGGAATTCCTGGAGCTTGCAGGCCAGTCATCCCAGCCTAATTGATGAGTTAAGAGGTTCAGAACAATTACAGGAGACACTTGCCATCCACTTCTGGCCTACACACACACACACACACCCCTCACACACATGTGCACACATTCACATGAACACATATATGCCCATATACACACACCAAAAAGATCCAGAGTGAAGAAAGTCAGGTCCTCGAGGTCTCACTCTGCAGCCCTGCCTGCCCTGGAACTCGGTATGGAGACCAGGCTGGCCTTGAGCCTCAGAGAGCTGCCTGTCTCTAAAGCCTACTGAGTGCTAGGGTTAAAGGTGCATACTATTGCACTAACTCAGATCTTCTTTTGACTCACACAAGGGGAGTCACTGGGAGATCAAGGGCTCCCCACATGTGTCACAGATACTCTGCTGTGCTTAAAAATGGGAAAGCCATGACCCTAACCCCTGCCTGGTATCCCAGTCCTCAAAGCTCTATTGTTCCTGTGTGGGTTTTTAAGAACTCTGAACACTGGTATGAGATACACCAATTTTATCAAGTGCTCTATATTTGTTAAAAATCCTTGGATATGAGTTCAGAATCGCAGCCAACACTGGCTAGACACATGGGAACGTTATTATGCATTCGCACCAAGTCGTACCTGCCATTGGGTAAGTAGCTCCGCAAAGTGGCCCTTCCAGATTCACAACTCGGAAGTGCTTTGCCAGATCGTATACTGCAGACAGAGACTGTTCACCTTCATGCATGATCACAGGGCTGAAGGGAAACAGGCTCGCTGCCCTCTGACCAGCTCTCTCTTGCCCTGATCACTTCAGACCTCTGCTCAGACAGCACACCTTCTACGCTCTCCCACAGCCCCTGCCTAAAACTGTCAGATGGATGGCAAATTGGGACCTCAGGGGGACTTCACAGAGCCTGCAGGAAGCTGAAGAAAGAAGCGGCTATGGTTAAGCACCCCCTTCTCAGAAGCCTGGGGTGTAGCAGGCATTGGGAAGTGTGTCCTTCCTTTCAGTGTTCCACCTGTGTCGGCTCTGTTGAGCCACAGCCCTGACCCCACACTGTAAGGGACTGGCCACTGGCTGCTTTCCCAGAAGGCAAGGCGGGGCGGGGGGGGCAGGGGCTGCATCGTTGTATAGCCTTGCACAGAGCTGCTCTCTGTTGATGTCCAAAAAAACCAGTTCTTCAAGGGAGATGTGGAGAGCAGAATGAGGAAGACAGAAGCAGTTCTAGGCCAGTCCTGCTGAGGCCTTTGTCTGCACAGAAGCCCCTGCAGAGCTTGCTTAGACCCAGATTTCCGACCTGCTGGGTCTGAATGGAGCCAGAGGCTGTCACTGTTGATTTAGTGCCACTTTCTGAGAGGCTGTGCTCTAGGGATGGTCTGTGCCAAGGCCCCGGAGTATAGCTCCTGAAAGGAAGCAGGAAGGTGAAGAACCTTCCCTAGCTAGATGTGGAGGTACCTATCTATAATCTCCAATGCCCTCGGTCTGCTCCGTGTGGATCACCTCCAATGCCCAGACCTCCCTCAAACCTAGAGAGTAGAGATACCAGGCTCATCGCCTGTTTGAATCTCATTCTGTTACTGGGATAAAACACTTTGACTGAAAGAGCTTGAGAAGAGGATTTATTTGGTTTATATTTCCAGGTCATAGATCATCATTGGGGGAAGTCTAGGCAGGAACTCAAAGCAGACATTTGGAGGCAGGAACCGTGGAGGGGCACTGCTTGCTGTCTGGCTCAATAGTACATGCTTGACTAGGCAACCCAAGACTGCCTTGCCCCAGGAACGGTACCACCCACAGCGGGCCGGGCCCTCCTACATCAGCTAATACAGTAATACAATGCTCCACAGATGTGCTCACAGGTCAATCTGACCTAGGGATTCTTCAGTCGAGGCTTTCCTCTCAGATGACTTCAGCTGTGTCAAGTTGACAGTTAAAAGCTAACCAGGACACTCCCTGAGTCGTAACCAAGTGTAACCAATGCCAAGGATCACAGCTCCTTCCCAGAAGGGGCCACCTTACGATGTGTGTGGCAGATGGAGAGAGGCCAGAGACATACACTCCTCAGGCGCATCCCCTCCCCTCCACACGGAAGGACTAAAGGGGAGTAGGCACAGCTTTGTGGATCCACACCAGTGCTCCCAGGACCCCTCAGGGGTGTCTGTCATCGTGAGACAAGTTCAGTATCCCTTTTATAAGCAAAACATCAGTGTCTTCCCATATCAACACTGTCCACTCTGGAATGGGGCTTAAATGTGTAACACAGCAACACCAGGTAAAGATTGTGTACACGTTTAAAATTTCTACCCAGCCTGTAGAACCAAAATATTTTTTCTGATGAAGGGCTTTAACTCTACCTACCCAATAAAATTCAAATCAAACCCATTCGTTTAGGCGGCTGATAACGGCGCTTTCGTAGACACACTTGCCAATATCCAATTCGGGGCAGCAGGAAGCTGCCCCAGGTGAGCTTTATAGACAGCATTTTAATTTCAGGGGAGCAAATGTGGATAGTCGTAGTCCCCTGACATACGCCAATAACTCGTCCAATTCATTTGCTGCTTGGGGAAGACCCGTCCCTTCGAACCCCCTGGGGAGTCTCAGCAGCAGTTTTCTAGTCTGATCTCTGGACAGGTCTACCTCCTCATGGCCCTGTATTCTCCCCCACCCCCACCTTCCTCACCCTCCCACCCTCCACACCCCCCCCGACCCGTGGTCAGCCCTGGGCCTTTCCAACTTGCACTTAATTCATCCCGTTCACACACCACTCCTTTATCACACCTTCCTTGGAATCTCATTGCAGTTTGAACGAAATCAACTTTAGACTTTGCACTACCCAGGCCCCTGGGCTGGACCACCACCTGCTCTTCACCAGCTCCAGGGCCTTTCTGGTTTTTATAGCCTCTGATATAGGACATTGCCAGCTCCTTCCCTGTTCCGGGTACCACTCTGAGCCCTCCTTTCTGCTTCTCACCCTCCCACCCGCACCCCAGCTGCACCCCACCCCGGACCCCCAACTGACTGGGTCCATGCATTTGTCTACTCTGCTCCAGCTGCTTCCCCTCCTGTTGTACATGCCCTCTGGGCCTCCCAACAGCTCCATTTGACTTCCTTCAGAGGGTTCAGCCACCGCTTGGCACCCCTGACATCTTTGCAGCGTTCAGCTCTGTTGTGTTTTCTGTCTTTATTTGTGTTGGGTTGCAGCGTTAGTCTGGGTCACAGAAGCTGCTATAAGAGATAAACCCCTGGGTCCTTGGAGCTAGGACTCTCCATTACAGCTTTGCTTGGGACCCCAACTCGGTCCCAGCTAGCAAGCCACATCACAGGCCTCCCAACCACACTCCCACTCCTCCTCCAGGCTGCCAAAGGTCCTGCCCACATGTTCTCTCTCCCCAGGAAGCATCTACCATCAGGAGTTCTAGCTGCTCTGCTCATTCTAGAATCCCCAGCTCTGATGCACTGAGCCCACGGGCAGCAGTGAGTTCACATAGAAAGAATAAATGAATTTTACATGAGCTATTGAATCAGTTAACCAAAGCAGTGTAAGCCACCAACATCTAACCAAGGCTTGGGACTTACCATGGGGTAAATGACTGACTCGTTGAAGTGATAGCCATCCATCAGTGATCCTCAAACCAGTTTCCACAGCAACAGCAACCCAGTCTCTCAGACAACCTAGAAATCAAGGGGGATTGACGGCAGTGGATGGTTCATATTTTGTGGCAAGATAAAACAATGCCATCATACCCCAACATCACGAGTGCCACACAGAAGCCCAGATACCAAGGGAAGTTTAGGTGCTAACTGCAGTCCTGTTCCAAGTGGAATCAGAACATCTCCTGTTGCTGAAGAGCTGGACATCCTGAAGTAACTGCTCAACGTCCACCCAGAAGAACCACAGGAGTATCAGAGGGACCCATCACAGTGACCTACAAGAATGCAGCTTGAAGTGTTAGCGCCCATGTCCTACCTATCTGTATCTTCCAGCTCCTGGGACACATCTCCTATATCCAGTGGCTCTAAGCAAGATGAACTTATCTATTTTTGGTGTGTGTGTGTGTGTGTGTGTGTGTGTGTGTATGTGTGTGTGTGTGTGTGTGTGGTGTTGGCACATGTATTTGGGTATATGCACCTGTATGCACGCAGAAGCCGGAGGAGAAATGCTAGAATGTTGGGTGTCGTCTTCTCTATTATTTCCTGAGACAAAATTTCTCACTGAAACTGGAGCTAGGTCTGGCGTCTAGCAAGCCTGGGTGACCCTCTGGTCTATACTCTGTAATGATGGGGTTCCGGGTATATGCAGCCAGGCCGTGAGGTTTGGATTCAGATACTCATACTTGAGCATTAAGCATTCTTCCTTCACGGGCCATTTCCCTAGCCCAGGATGTATTATTATCTTAAAGTTCTGGGGGTCAGAAATCCTAGTCCATATACTGGGAGATGCTGTGGGGAAGACTGCAGGGGGGGATCCTTCCCTCCCTGCCCTCCCCTCTTGTAGAGAATTCTCAGTCCTTGTTTGGCTGGTAGTCTTTTTTTTTCCACCTTCAAAGCACACCCAGACCATCCTCAGCTCCCACTGGGGTGTTTGTGTGTGTGTGTGTGTGTGTGTGTTGTCGTCTCCTGACCTTAACCCTGACTTTCCTGTCTCCTCCTTATAAGGGCTCAGATGACATTGAATTCACCAGACAATCTGGACCAATGCTCATGTCTTGGGATCCTTTTACTGAGGGGGAGGGGTGTCTGTTGGGTGTGTGTACATGTTCCTGTGGGGGTGTGCTGCGTTTCTGCACTCACGTGGAGACCAGAGGACAACCTCGATGTTGTTACTCAGGAGCTGACCTCCTTGTTTTTTGAGACAGAGTCTCTCACTGGACCTGAAACTGGGGGTTCAGCTAGGCTGGCTGGCCAGTGAGCCCCAGAAACCCAACATCTTGGTCTCCCCAGTGCCTGGATTACAAGCTTGTGACACTCCACTCAGCTTTTTCCACGGGTGCTGGGGATCAGTGGGATCCTCATGCTTGCCCAGAAGTCACTTTATTGATGGGGACTTCTCTTCAGCCCCTATCCTTAAGTTAATCCCTCCTTCTATGGAAGTTTTGTCTCTCAGGTGGCATAGTCACAGGGATGAGGGGTTGTGGTCTTATTCAGCTGACAGTGTACTAAATACCAATCAAGACAGAGACAGTTCAGATCAGGGTGTGCCTTTATTGGAAGCCACTTTTCCCAGGAGACACTCAAGACTCATGTTTGTTTGTTTGGTTTTGGTTTTGGTTTGGTTTGGTTTTAGTTTTTCGAGACAGGGTTTCTCTATGTAGCCTTGGCTGTCCTGGAACTCACTCTATAGACCAGGCTGGCCTTGAACTCAGAAATCCACCTGCCTCTGCCACCCAAGTGCTGGGATTAAAGGCGTGCACCAACACTGCCTGGCTTAGAGTGGGTGTTTTACCTCCTGGTTGCTGAATGCTCTACGCAGAGAGTGAAGAGCAAGAAAGGGCTGGGAGGGGCTCTGAGGTCCGGTGTCCCACACTGGGTCCCAGCTGTGCTGGCTGTACACCATGGAAATACTTCCCCTTCTCCTCAGCTGCTAAGGTTGCACCTGCTGTGTGGATTAAGCCATGGGTAGATTTCCTCGGACTTGGGAGCTTTGAAAGTCTTCCTTAAAATAGATGTTTCCAGAAGAGTGAAATGGAAAAGTGGCTGCCTGTTGATACGTTAGAACAGGCTTTGGACAGAAGCCACTGTCTGAGGAGACGCCACAATGACGATATTATCAGGGGGACACTATTTCCTGCCCCTCTGTTTGACCTCGTCCCACCCTAGGTGGGTGGCTTCCACCTGAGACTTTAAACACCTCTGAGTTTCCACCTCTTGGAACCTCAGAGGAATCCCCTGTTGTCACAGCCAATCTGGCTTTGCCGTAACAGTTTATGTCATGGTGACCACAGTCACTTTTCCCAGACACGATGACCTGTGGCCATCAGACATGCCCAGGCGCTCCAGGATGGAGATGTGCAGGAACCCTGTGCCAGGTCCTTCCTGAATGTTCACACATTCCTTCTCCCTCTGCCAAATGATCCGTCACCCTTTCTGCCTCCCCCAGACCACGGCCCCCACCTGCTTCCTGGTCTTAATTCCTTGTCCCACCCAGGCCAAGCTCCACTGCTCTCCTTAGACCAGACTGGCTTCATATACTCGGAGTCCTTCACGCCTGGAGAGAACCTCCAGATCCCCTCCAGCTCCTGCAACAGCCACCATCTCTCCAGCTCCCCTTCCCATCCTACAAGTACCCTCCCATCCCCAGCCTCCCCGCCCCGAGACCCACCTTACAAGCATCCTCCAATTCTCATCATCCCACTCCCCCCAACCCCTACCCCCACCATCCATGCTGCCCCACCATCCACCTATGACCTGAATTCATTTGCTTCTTTCACACTTAAAAGCTCTAATGAGGTGGTTCCCTTCACTCTAACACTTTCTCTTTGTTTTTGAAAACAGTGACTTGCAGAGAGAATCTCTTATAAGTCACACCTGTCAATAAAAAGGCCTGTGGCCAATGAACTGAGACAGGACATAGGAGGCGGGACACTGGCAGGAAGAGAGGATTCTGGGAAATAGGAGAGCTATAAAGGAAAGATTCAAGAGAGGTGTGAGAGAGACACTGAGGAGACTCTAAGGAAGACGTGAGTATGGACTGAAGGAGAGGTAACTAACCAGGTGGAAGACATGGAATAGTTCGAATGAGTTAAATAAGTTACAGGCCAGTCAGGGAAAGAACCAAAGTTTATGGCCTAGGCATTTACTAATAAATAATTAGCCTCAGAGTCATCATTTCAGGAGCAGGGGCTGGGAAGGAAAAAACGTTTTGGTTTTTTTTGTTTTTTGGGGTTTTTTTGTTTTGTTTTGTTTTTTTTGTTTGTTTTGTTTGTTTTTTTTGTTTTTTAAGCAGTGGCTGCTTGAACTACCTCACCAGTGTTTCCTAGCAACCTTGTTTACCTCTCCTGGACCACAAGAAGCACACATTCTGAAGCCTGCTTCGCTGCACTGGGCACATCCTGCAGGCTTTTTCTAAGGCTCCTCCACCCTATTTGTGAGCGTGCGGTTCTCACATCTTGTCTTCTGTTTTCTTCGCCGGGTTATGAGGTGGTTATTGTCTCCCTCTCCCTAAATCCCTCTCAGGGCTCCAGAAGTCCACCGTGACACCGAGGTGCTCTGCCTCTCCTTCCTTTCTATCTAGGGAGGAGAAGGGACTTAGGGAAGCAAAGATTCTTATCTGACCACCCAAGGATGGAGGTCCCGTGGACAACGCCACTTGCCTGGCCTCTTTAGGGGTTCTGGGTTGACCTTATGTGACAAGGCTAGGGCTGATGGACCTTGGTGGACACGGACTCAGGAACCATACTCCAAGGTGAGTCAGGCAGCGTCTCTTGTCCAGGTGCTGCTGTATGGTGACCAGTGACGGCCAACAGGTCACATGCAGAGGCCAAGGTTTCGACGTACTTCAGTGCACGCACAAGTCATCCCAACATGACACATGCACGAATGCCTTTGTTCCCTTTCCTCACCTGAAGACAAGCCACAAAAAAGGGCCCCAAAACATGATGTCCCCAGGAAGGAGCAGGTGAGGGAAGAGAACCTGTCTGTCCCCAGGAGAACGGCTACCACATCCTCTGAGGTCTCAGACCTCCTCAACAGCGTATTAGATCTGCCTGAGGCCAAGTTGAAAGCTGGGGCCCATCTTCTTATCTCTTTAGCCAGGGTCACTGGGTTGGTTTAGACATGGTCTGGACATGGTCACACTGGTGCTGGATCCTCAGAGAAAAGCAAAGCAGTCCTAGCTCCTGATGGATAGCCTCAGTCATCCTGGGTATCATCAGGACTAGGAAGCGACCCCTGGTGAGGCGCCTTTTCGAATGATTAACTTCTCCCTCAAAGGCCTGCACCTGTGTTAGTGTACCAGACACATCTCCCCAAACCCCACCCCCACCGCAGCCATCCCCAGTGCCACCATGCCCTGGGAACAGACCATGCCACCATGCCCTGGGAACAGACCATCATTTCTAGGTCAGAACTCACAAGCTGTAGCATCCTGAAGCAACACGAACCCCTCCGGGAAGGAGGCCCACTGCAGCCCCAGGCATGTGGTGTTTTGCTGTTGTGTCTCTCAAACAAGCTGATGCTGTAGAATCTTTGCCAGAACAACTCGGCTGTGTTCCTCAGTAGCCGAGGCTTCTGGAGGCGGCACACCACCACGTGACATCAGTAGCAGCTCCCTCAACTTTCCACAGAGGACAGCTACTATCCCTTTAAAAAAAACAAAAAACAAAAAAAAATGGTAAATTACTTTCCCAGAAGTTGTTGACTGTTTTCCTCACACATTCAAAAGAATGAACAGGATGGGATGCTTTGCAGGACTGGAGAGAGGCCTGAGAGGAAATGGGAGTGTTCTCATGGGACAGGGTGTCTGAACTTACAGGGGTGATGAACGCTGACACAGATTTTAGCAAGCAAGCATTTGGAAGCATAAAATTGCTGTTATCTCCTTCTTGTGAATAATAGGGAGAAGATACTGGTCTATTTCTGCATTTTTTTACCAATAATTTTGGACCATGCCACTCCCTTGAAGAGGGTTCCCAGGAAAACATGGTATTAAGTAGAACTGCCTTAAACAGACATCTCCATTCCCCCTCCACCCCCCCTGCAACTCCACTCCGGGAAGTGCTAGAAGGAAAAACATTTCCACAGAACAACTCTGCCTGGTCGAGCAGGAACTACAGATCCTGGGCAGTGAGAGAGAGCCTTTAATTCTCTTAAATTCTGTTTAAATATTCGGTGATAAGAAGTACTCCTCTGTGACCTTAACTACTCTGTGGAGGAAAGGCTGCCTCTCCAGAGTTGCTGAGAATCTGTGTGTGTGTGTGGGGGGGGGGTGCTGAGAACATTAATAGTGGGCTGCCAAAGCTTTCCTCATCAGCATTCATTCTGCAGCCCAGTTTCTAAGCTGGCAGAGAGGCTCATGGTCCAGTACCAAAGTCCCACAACAGGGTGTCCACACATGCCGACAGGACAGATGACTACCCAGTATCCCTCAGGTGCTAACAGACTCTCCCTGGCTTTCTCTTGTGCCTCCTTCCACACTGTATTCAGCACCCTGGCACCTCTGAAAAACATGACTTCTCCAGCATCCCTGCCTGGTATGTTTTCCTAAATCTGTTGCTGGGAGACTCTTTCTCCGAAACCCTCAGGGCAGCCTTCACCATGTAGTACCCACGCCACAGTCGGCACAGATCAGCACGGCTCTTGAATCCCAGCCTCACTTCTTTATAATAAAAAACTGGTTCAGGTATTATGTTACAGTTTCAGAAAACAGATGGAAGCAGGGAGGGGAGGTCTGAGTGCAGGGGTGAGCCTCCTATCAGCTAGACTGTAACTATCCTAATCCCCAGGGAGGCAGAGCGCTCCCTCTAGCAACTGAACAAGTCACAGGAGCATGATTGGTGAGACTCCCAGAGTCATCTAGCTTGTTCTTCTGAGACACGTTTTCTCACTGGCCTGAGGCTCACCAATTCAGTCACACAGGGATCTATCTGTCTCTGCCTGACAGGCACTGGGATTATAGACAAGTGCCACCACACCCAGCTGTCATGCTCACATGCCAAGTGCTCCCCTCACTGAACCATCTGCCTAAACCCTAGAAGCTCATTTTCTAAGGAGAACTTACCAAGTGTTGCCCAGGAATCCGGACAGGAGGGAAATAGAGGTGTGTATTGTAGGGGCTCCTGATTCACTGCTGTGAGTGTCCTACTGCCTGCCTACAAGGGGACATGTCCTAGTCAGGGACATTTATGGCCATGACTTTGAAGCCTGAGGTGTCTGATATCTGCACCCATCTTTCTCCCTCCCTGGGACCCTCTCCCTTTTGGGGAATCAGAGTTTGTCCATGCAGTTCACTGAGCAGAAAGGACTATGGGATCTCAAAACCAACCTACCACATCACAGGTCAACAGTGGGACTGACATATTTGCCTCCACCTATGAATCTAGGATTTAGTCATTGTTCCAAGGCACAGTCACCCTTTCCAGAACTCCAGGATTAGTGAGTAGTTACTAGTGGTTACTAGGTCAGAAAATAACTCAACTCATCTTGCAAATCTTTAGCATACCCACATCTATAACCAGCTTGCTACCAGCCCCAGCCATCTCCATAGAAACAGACTTCAGGTGACCTCAGGTGACATGTGTCCAGATAGTATCTGCAGCCTCTGAAAGTTCCATAACTTTGACTATTTGGTGATCCGGACTTAGGAAAAACCCTGTGCATTATTATTAGAATGGAAGAGGGGATGTGATACTCCAAAGTCGCTCCACTTCCTAAGTGGAGATAAGACTGATGCACCATTTAGAGCTGAGAACTGCTTGGTCTCTTGTTGGCTGCACACTGACCAATTGTAGGTCTCTGGGTTAACACACAGTCATTTGCTGCCAAAAGAAGCTTCTCTGAGGGAGGGGTGAGAGATGCACTAATCTATGGCCATTCAGATAAATACTTTAGGTCCACTCAGAAGAATAATAGTTGTAGATTTTCCTCCAAGGGCCTATGACCCAGACAGCTGTGGGTTCTTGGCCCCATTAACCAGATCAGGCATGTATTTTTTCTTGAGAAGTGGTTCTTAAAATCCAATCACTAAAAATGATTGGTTACTTCATAATATTCATGCCGCTATTGCATGTAAAATGAATTATGAAATTCTTGCTAGCCCATATTAAAGACACACAATCCAGGTTTTTTTATTTATAAGTCATAAGCCTGGATTGGACAAGTTTGGAGCTAGTCTAACTTATTACCCAGCCATAATGTCCCTTGTTCCTTGCTGTTTTTCCTGGTCACGTGCTCATGGTCCATCTCCTCTCACGGCAGCCTCCCCTAGTCTCCCCTGTCCTTTCTTCTTCTCTCCCATCTCTACCTGCAGCCAACCAGGTCACTGAAACCCCACCCACCTCTATCTATTGCCTAATCACAGGCTTTATCCTTTTGTTGACCAATGAACTCCGGGAACAAGGGTACAATTGTATCCCTTGATCACTTGATGTACTACATGAGGATCTGCTTGTCCCAGGTCAGCCAGATCTTGGGAGTCAGTATTTAGTATTTAAATATAAGGAGCACCAGAGCAACCACCTACAATTGCACTAGCAATAGTGGAATATCTAGGTCGGTTATTACTGTGGTTCCCAGGGTTTCCAGCTAGGTAAAGTAAATGATTTCCTTTTTCAACCAGTAGCGTGCTTATCACCTTCAGGCACTACGACAGATGGTAGTTAGGGAGAAAACTTCCAGGTTGTTACCAGCTTGATTTCCCCATAGCCTGTGACTCATTATGTGGTCTTGGCACTGAGTAGACTCAATGGGTTTAAGAAAGATCATAGCAAGAACTGTGGAGGTGATTCAATAGTTAAAAGCACATGCAGCTCTTCCAGGAGATCCAGGTTCGGTTCCCAGCACCCACACAGTGGCTCACAACCGTCTGTAGCTCCAGTTCCATATAATTCAACCCCTCAATTCATACACACACACACACACACACACACACACACACACACACACACATAATCACATGTAATTCTGGCCTCCAAAGCCACCACGTGCATGTGGTTCTCATATATACAAGCAGACAAAACACTCATATACACACAAAGTAAAAATTAATTAATTAATTAATTAATTATTTTTAAAGCACACATGAAGCTGTAAGAGAATTGTGGGAGATAGACAGGAGGAGGGATTAGAGAGGGTATAGGAGGTGGATTTGATCATTGACTTTTTTTAAAAAAATATTAAAATTAAAAGAAGGAGAAGAAGAAGAAGAAGAAGAAGAAGAAGAAGAAGAAGAAGAAGAAGAAGAAGAAGAAGAAGAAGGAGAAGAAGAAGAAGAAGACTGATATGATAGAAGGAGCCAGACAGGGGAGCTCAAAAGCTTTCCAAAGCTGGAGACCCAGCATCCCTAGCACCACAGACTTTCAGTCCCCCCATGACGCTGGCCACAGTGGGGGAAAGGCTAGACTATTCCCAACAGCTGAAATCAAGCCATGTGGACCGTGAGAAGCAGTCAGGGCAACCGAGGGAGGCCCCTGCTCAGCTGCTGCAGGAATTCCAGAGGGCCCAGGTGTGAGGGGCAGGGGCTCCTGGGAAGGCCTGACCTCATGGTAGGGAGAGGGGAAGGAGAAGAGGGGATGAGACACCTCTAAGATCTATATAATAGTGGCTGATGAGATCTGAAACCTCTGGCAGAGGGATAGAAGGATCCCGGCACATGATGGTGAGGGACTCTTCTACTTTCTAAGGTGTGGAGGGATATAAAACAGGAAGATGTGACATGGCAAAATGTGGCTCTAAAGTGGGAACTGAGTCTACCCATTTAAACTCATTAGCAATGAGATGTCAGAAGAAACCACACACATGTGGGAAGGGAAGACACGGCTTCCCGTGTTCAAAGTCTTGGGAAGGAGTGTGGGGTGGGATCATCGCCTAGCGATCCGTGTCCACCTGTGCCTGCTGACAGGACACCTCTGCTTATTCTATAGACCCCCCTGGCCCTGACTGGTACCAATGTCTCCGAGAACAGTACTTGCCTTTTTCCTCCCCAGAAAACAGACCCAGATAAGGGAGGGAAAGATCACTGACAGTCAGGGACCTGGGGCAGAATGGGAAGGCTGAAGAGAAAAGAGATGCCCTGGGAGCCATGAGTGACCAGGATTCAGGGCAGCACACACACGCATGCATGCCACTTGGAGACAGAACACCCCCCGCCCCGGCACAGGGCCCAGAACCTCCACCTAACTCACAGGCAAGAGAGGTTCTCCCCGGCTTCTGTGTGCAGATGCCATATAAAGGGAAGTAAGTTCGCTTGGGGGGGAAGCAGTTGGGCAAAAAATGTGGTCCTTGCTCCCCGTTATTATGGACAGCAGGCAAGCCTGCTACAGACAGGGAATTGCCCAGAACAGGCAAGTGGATAGCTAGCTACTTGGTAAGGGGTGGGGATGGGCAGAGTAAAACTGTGGAATGGTTACAATTTTGTTACCTTTGTCTGGGTCAAAAGAGAAAGAGGAAGAACAAGGTGCTATGGCTGAATCAGACTCAAAGAGGGACGAAGTCCACTGTCTTCTGTGCCAGGCCACTGGGGGGATGGGTGAAAGATGATAGCTTGAATGGAGTCACTGGTGAGAACTGAAACCCAGCAGCCAGCAGGGAGACGTAGGGACCTCCCTGCAGCCATCTGTCTTTGGAAGGTCCTGAGAGACAACAGCACTCTATCCAGGGATGTGTCAAGCAATATTGCCATCCGCCTGGGGGGTTCTGAATGGGAGGAAGGAGGTTTCCCATGAGAAATCAAAGCTTGGAGCTGCGCCGCCTGCGTGCAAGAGTTCCAATTTCGCACTGCTAATGTGGTTCAGGGAATCTGGAGCCAAGAAATAAATGTAAAAACTTGCCTTGGATGGGTGAAACCCAGGGCCCCCCAGCTAAAGGCAAACAAAGTCACTCTGTGGGAACGTTTTCGCAACCCGGGACACATGTGGGCTGGCCTCCAGGATGGCTCCAGCTGGGGTTCCCACACGCCACTTCCATTTCCTGTTGCAGCACTGGCTGCTGAACACACAGATATCTGCTGTAGCTCCAGTTCCCACTGGAGGGAATGTCTGTGGAAGAAAGAACAGCTGAGGGACCGCACAGCAAAAGCATGAGGCAGGCCCGGGACAGACTGACATCTGAAAGCAAGGAAGCTACTTAAACTTTTAGGGTTGAGGCAGGAGAGAGAGAGAGAGAGAGAGAGAGAGAGAGAGAGAGAGAGAGAGAGAGAGAGAGAGAGAGCTCAGTGGGTAAGAGTGCTTGGTATACAAGCATGAGGACCCGAGTTCAAATCCTTAACACCCATGAAAAAAGCCAACTTGACTGCAAACACGTGTAACCCCAGTGCTGAGGTCGGGGGAAGAGACTAACATGCAATAGATCATTGCAACTTGGATGATGATGATCATATGAAGATAGATAGATAGATAGATAGATAGATAGATAGATAGATAGATAGATGATGCATACATAGGTGATCGATAGGTAGATAGATGATAGAAGATAGATAATTACAGAGGGTCATTAGATGCAATACACTACCCACTCAGACCCAAAAGAAATCCTCTATCATATTTCACATTCAATACCATATTCTCTGTTTATGAGACAGAAATTTCAAAATTAGAAATCAATAGCAATAAAACAACCACAGTCTTGGACTAGTGACATGGCTTAGCAGGAAAAAGCACTTGCTACCAAACCTGACAACCTTAGTTCTGTCCCCAGAACTGACCCTCAAAAGTTATCCTCTGTGTGCACCATAGCCCATGTGTGCACCATAGCACATGTGTGCGCCATAGCACATGTGTGCACCATAGCACATGTGTGCTTATATTTACTCATACACACAGGATGGCAATGCTGCTGCTGCTGATGATGCTGGAAACAACGACGGTGATGATTTTAAACTCAAAATATAAATAGCCATAGCCGGGCATAGTAACCCACACACATCTATAATTCCAGCACTAAGAAGGCTAAGACAAGAGGCTCACCACAAATTTGAGGCCAGCCCAGACTATACTTGGAGACTCTGTCTCAAGGGGAAAAAAAATTAAAAAGCCTAAAAAGCCACAAATACCCCCAGTGACACCCCCACCCACATCTTATCTACAGAAGAGTTGTTTCAAAATTCCTCAGCAGAGGCTGAACAGTGCAGACAGCACCATGAAGCTTCATCATGGCCATCAACCTAACCAAGGATTAGAATCACCTAGGAGATACACCCTGGATACATCTTTTAGAGAGCTTTCAAAGATGCCTAAGGAAGGAGGACCACTCCAGATGTGGGCAGCACCATTCCACAGGCTGGCATCATGGACAGACTAAAAGGAGAAAGTCAGCGGGGCACCAGAATTCACCTCTCTTGAGTCCTGACTGTGGATACAATGTGACAGGGACCTCACAGGCTACAATGTAGCAGTGGTTTCACAATCCTGGTACTGGGAATCCCCTACCTTGATGAGTTGCACCTTCCAATTAACTGTGAGACAAAATAAACCTTTCCTTCCTTAAATTGCCTTTTTTTTCAGGTATTTTGTCACAACAACAAGACAAGTAGCTAATGCAAACACCAATAGTTTAGATGCTTTCTTTTCCTTACGTATACACGCTTGTAACAAGGCTTCATTTATTAATCTGGCACAGTGTGGTGGTTTAAATGAGAATGGACCCCAAAGGCTTATATATTTGAATACTTGGTACTCAGTTACTGTTGAGGTTTTGTCTGTTGCTGTGTATTGTAATCCTAAATACTGGCCCCCAAGGTCTGGTTGACCCCACGGTGAAGGAGATCCTCACCTACACCAAGTGATGCTATGTAACCTTGCTCCTTAATTTAAAACTATTGGTTGAATAAAGATGCCTACATCCTATAGTTGAAGAGAAGAGAGTTAGGTGGGGTTTCAGTTCCCCAGCTTGGGATCAGAGTGGGAAGAGAGAGAAGATGGGGAGAAGAGAAGACACTATGAGGTAAGGGATCCTGAGGACTGGCCACAAGGGCTGGCCATTCAGAGTAATAGCAACCCAGGAGGATCATATCTTGGGGTTATTGATAGGGAAGTAGATACTAATAGCTTAGAGGCAGATATCTGTCCAGCTCTAGTGCTAAGGCTTATTATAAAGGTTTTGTCTTTTATATGGGAACTGAATGATCTAAGGTGAGATAGAAACCCCCGGTTAAGATTGAAATTTGACTACAACAAGTTGGTGGAACTGTTTGAGAAGGATTAGGAGGTGTGACCTTCTTGGAGGAGGTGTGTCACTGCAGGTGGGCTGTGAGGTTTCAGAAGATTGGAGCCACTCCCAGTATGTTCTCTGTGATCTCCTTATAGATCAAGTGAGTTCTCAGCTGTTCCTGCCACCCTGCCTTAGTTCTTCCATTGTAGACTCTAAACCTCTGGAACCATAAGCTCAATTAAATGCTTCCTTTTATAAGTGGCCTTGATCACTGAGTATTTTTCACAGCAATAGAAGAGTAACTAAGATACACATGAGAGACTGACGGTAACTAGCAATAGAACAGAACAATTATAATGTTACTCTGTAATATACCTGATGTGAATATAGCCTTTCTGGGTCTTTCAAAATATGTTGTTGTGCTACATTGCATTTTGAAAATGGGGTGACTGTGGGAACTGAAAATGGAGTTGTGGATAAGGGGAGACTCATGTATAAGGGCACTATATACATTTGTCCCTTTGTCAGGCATACACTGAAGACCTGTCACATCTCTCTCTCTCTCTCTCTCTCTCTCTCTCTCTCTCTCTCTCTCTCTCTCTCTCTCACACACACACACACACACACACACACACACACACACACACACACACACACACCAGGAACATGGAACACTGAAGCAGCCCTTTACTTACCCTTTCCCACCTTCATGCCAGGTCTTCCACTCTCAGGGACCCTCGGGGAACTTTAGCCCGATCTTCTAGAAGCCCCTACGCCCCTGGTTTCTTTTTATCTAGAGTGAGTGGAGCTGGGAGACACACACCTGACAGACCACCACCTCACCTTCCTTCCTCTTCCTCCAGTTGTTCTGGAGTCTTCTATCTGGTTCTTCTTTGTCTAGTAGCAGCTTTTCTACCTTGAACCCCCATTGTTTCCTTAATCAGTGGCTGCATGGAACTGGTCTCCACAGGGGCTGTGACGTGCTTCCACTCAAGTGTGAAGCTCTGGGTTTGATCCCCACAACCCACATAAAGATGGAGCTGGCCCCATGAAACACATTTGTAACTCTAGCATGGAAAGTAGAAATAAGGTGGGCCAGTCAGCCTATATGTCAAGTCCTAGGTCCCAGTGAGAGACCTGTTGCCAAAATAAAGGGAGACACATGGGGTTGACTTCTGACCTCTATTCAGATGCACACACAGTTGCACACATGTGCACTTACATCAAATACATGCACACACACACAATTTACAGAAAAATGTTTAATTTTTAACATATAAGGCTCACTGTGTAACAGGATTAATATTCATGGTTTCAAAATGTCTCCACATTCCACACAGCTCCTGGTTTTGGTGGGGATCAGTCAGCTCTGCTGTTCTGGTTGCTAACGGTAAGTATCCATCTTAAGGAAAATGTCATTTGTTTACATGTATTAAAATGATTCACGTTTTTTAAAATTCCCTCTAAGTCATTATTCTCGTTTCATCTCAGATGCTGTGACAACATATCCTGGCATAAATCAACACGGGAGAAGGACTTCTTCAGGTTACAGCTGCAGGTAACAGCCTAGCATTCTGGGAAATCAGGGAGGAGGGGGCTCTAGAAGTTGCTCACGTTGCATCCACAGTCAAGAGTACAGAGCACAGTGCATGTAGGCCTGCACTGCTGCCTGCACTGCTGCCTGCACTGACTGCATTGCCTGCATTGTCTGCACTGCCTGCATTGCCTGCACTGCCTGCACTGACTGCACTGCCTGCACTGCCTGCACTGCCTGCACTGCCTGCATTGCCTGCACTGCCTGCACTGACTGCACTGCCTGCACTGACTGCACTGCCTGCACTGACTGCACTGCCTGCACTGACTGCACTGACTGCACTGCCTGCATTGCCTGCATTGCCTGCACTGCCTGCACTGACTGCACTGCCTGCACTGACTGCACTGCCTGCACTGACTGCACTGCCTGCACTGCCTGCACTGACTGCACTGACTGCACTGCCTGCACTGCCTGCACTGACTGCACTGCCTGCACTGCCTGCACTGCCTGCACTGACTGCACTGCCTGCACTGCCTGCACTGCCTGCACTGACTGCACTGCCTGCACTGCCTGCACTGACTGCACTGCCTGCACTGACTGCACTGCCTGCACTGCCTGCACTGCCTGCACTGCCTGCACTGCCTGCACTGCCTGCACTGACTGCACTGCCTGCACTGCCTGCACTGACTGCACTGCCTGCACTGCCTGAACTGCCTGCACTGACTGCACTGCCTGCACTGACTGCACTGACTGCACTGCCTGCACTGCCTGCATTGCCTGCACTGCCTGCACTGCCTGCACTGCCTGCACTGCCTGCACTGACTGCACTGCCTGCATTGCCTGCACTGCCTGCACTGACTGCACTGCCTGCACTGCCTGCATTGCCTGCACTGACTGCACTGACTGCACTGACTGCACTGCCTGCATCGCCTGCACTGCCTGCACTGACTGCACTGCCTGCACTGACTGCACTGCACTGACTGCACTGCCTGCACTGCCTGCACTGACTGCACTGCCTGAACTGCCTGCACTGCCTGAACTGCCTGCACTGCCTGCACTGCCTGCACTGCCTGCACTGACTGCACTGCCTGCACTGACTGCACTGCCTGCACTGCCTGCACTGCCTGCACTGCCTGCACTGACTGCACTGCCTGCACTGCCTGCACTGCCTGCACTGCCTGCATTGCCTGCACTGACTGCACTGACTGCACTGACTGAACTGCCTGCACTGCCTGCACTGCCTGCACTGACTGCCTGCACTGACTGCACTGACTGCACTGCCTGTCTGCCTGCCTGATTGTTCTCAGCTAGCTTTTGCTTTCTCACATAGTTCAGGCCTCCCTGTTACCCATGACAGGCTAAGACTTCCTTTTGAGATTCTATAAACTGTATTACATAAAAAGCTTATATATAAATGAAAGCCAAAATCTCACATCAATTCATGAGCAAGGCATTCCCTCTCAGACAAACCAGATCTAGACGATTCCTTTTCTAGATCTACCCAGGCCACTCTAGGTCATGTCAACTTTGACTGTTAAAATCAACCAGGTCAGTGATCAAAAGAAGACAAAATAAAACTAAGACTGTGCAACAAGTGACTGAAAGCAAAGATATTTTCAAAAGAGGTGTGTGTGTGTGTGTGTGTGTGTGTGTGTGTATGCAGGTGTGCTTGCATGTGTGTGGGGGGGCCAGAGGTTGGCTTCAGGAGTCTTCCTCTGTAACCTCTTCATTTTAACTTTTGAACAGTGTCTCTCACTGATTCTGGAGTTTTGTTAGATGGGCTGCCCACAAGCCCCAGGAATGCCCCTGTCCCCACCACCTGCCCAGTGTTAAGGTTATAGGTGTGTGCTTCCATGCTTGGCTTATTTTACATGGGTCTAAGGAATCTGAATGAAGGTCTTCATGCTTGTACTGCAATCATTTGATCCACTGAGCCATCTTCCCACCCCCACGCCCCAAAATACTTCTGAACAAACAATAAACATAAGATAAAATCATGTCCAAATTGATCTGATATGCAGTAAAGGTGAAGTAACTTATTCGCTTAAAATGAAAACAAGATCGGATTAGGTTAACAACAGGACCCAGGTACCTGCTGTGAGAGGAAACATGAACGCAGCGAACGCAGCGGAGGAGACCACAATGTCCACCTCCACATCACTAAGCAGATCAGTCACTGGACTGAAAGGGACCAGTCTAGAATGCAGTTGTATTTAGGTAAGCACAGCTTAAAGCACTGACCTCAAAAGAAACAGAAAAGCATATGGGGAAAAAACAGATGAAATGATTTACAAAAGCTACCCTGACCCCAAAACATGCTTTTGAGATATATATATATGGAAAATCAAGGCAATAGGAAAAAAATTTAATTTCAGCATATGAGCTTGTATGCAATAAAGAGGAAATGTTTCCAGAGCGATAAACTTGTGATAAGAATAATAAACTTGTAATAAGAAGAGCTCCCATGTCCTCACAACATAGGAAAGCAGTCCCAAGACCTTAATTAGTTAGCCTGCAGCCTTCCTCGGTGTGTGTGCAGAGGATATACTATGACCAAGCTGAATTCTGTCCAGAAATGCAACGAAGGTTTCATGTTAAGAAATCGTGTGTGTCACTCACTGTATCGGTCAGGGTTCAGTGATAAACAATAGAGTCCTTGTCACAGCAGAGAGTAGGGAGGGAGTCCTGACGGTGCTAAGTGGCTCCCAGAGTGTGCGCAGGACTGGAGAAACACCACAGTCACACATGTTATTGTACAGTGGATAGCGATACTCACCCTATGTTATTATTATGCATGATGCTATGTCTCTCACTACACCAAATTTATCAGCTCAACTTTATCAGACAATTGTGATACAAGAGGACAATCATACCTGTCACATTTGGCACTTGTGTTGGTTAGTTTATCTCATTGCTGTGACAAAATGCTGTCATAACCAATGAAAAGAAGGAAGGGTTTCATTTGGCTCAAAGTTTGGCAGCAGGATGAGTTATGTGTGTGTGTGTGTGGGGGGGGTTCTCCCAAATGGCCTCTCTGAACTGGGCTATGGGAGGCTATGGCTCTCACACTATGGTACATGCCACCCTGTAGGCTACCTCCCCCAAGAGGCCTCTGCTGTCAGGGGTATTCCTCCTGAACAGACAATACTCAAGTGTTAGGATTAATTACATAGACTTCTGTGGCCAGTGCGGTGGTAGCCCTGAGTATTGTTGCTATTTGCTATTTAGAGACCACACTGTGCAGTTTCTTCCCGTAAAGAAAAATCAGAGGCTTCTTCTCCTTGGTGAGGGAAACAGGTGTAGTGAAGTGAAGGCTTTGCAGCCTTCGCAGCCTCCGCAGCCTCTGCCTTCCGAACGTCACACCAGTGGTCTGACTGCTCTAATGTCAGTCAGACCCAGGTCTCCTGAGAGAAGGCGTGTGCACACGATCCATCTCTGGGATCCGGGGACTTTGTGTGGCCATGCAGTACTGACATGCCATGCAGACTCCAGCCACCCCCTCACTTCAGTATACCCTACTGTGCTGTTGCATGGCAACCACACTCATAAACAACTCAGACACCGTTCTGGGCCAACCTGAATGAAACTCTGCTGGGACAAAGAGAAACACACCCAAGACTGGTGTCCGGTAAGAAAGCAAGGCTAAGTCACAGTGGTAACCACCAACAGCATGCTCTAGATTCTAAAAGGGAGAGGAGAAAACCAGTTAACATGCATGACCATAAACCCAACAGTTAGAGAATGTGTATGTGACATGGTCCTGAGCCCAGAACTGTCACAGGGCCAATGTTACTGTCATTCCACAACACACACAGTGTGAGAACTATTTATTTGGCACTTTATTGTATAGAGCACTATAAGGGATCAGGGCTCTAAAGTACTCAGGCTGGTGTGAAGCTCAGAGGAAGAGAACTTGCCCTCTACATGCGCGCACGCGCGCGCACACACACACACACACACACACACACACACACACACACACACACACGGTCTTGGGTCCCTTCCCTGGCACCCCAAGAAGGAAGAGAAAAAGAAAGTAGATGCTAGGGTGTGTGTAGAAGGAACTTGACACCCATAGACCTTGGCAGAGGGGCGTGTCCTGAAGTCAGTGCAAACGGACAGCAAAAGTGTCACTAAACTTCCTGTGTTTTAGGGTATACAAAAGTACTTGATCAGCACATACTGCAAAAGCTATGAATGGGGACAGTCAGCTTCAGTCAGGCTGAGGCTGGTTACAGGCATGCTCTAGAGAAGGACAGGGAGTCAAAGGAAGGGACCAGTGTGTTCTGAGGAGAGGAGACAGAACAGACACACCCAGGAGATGAGGCTTCCATAACAGTCAAGGTTAAATCTCTGCATAGCCTCTCTCCTCAAGTTAGTCAGCTGACCAGCAGATTCTCTTCATTCAAACAAGGTGTGGTGCGTGTGGCTGTGTGTGTATGTGTGTGTATGTGTGCTATGCTTGTATGTGTTAGATATGTATGCATGATATATTTGTGCTGTGGGGGAGGGGTGTGCAAGTGTGTGCTGTGTGTGTATGTGTGTATTGTGGGATGAGTTAATAGTATGTATGTGTGCTGTGTGTGCAGTGTGATGTGTGTGTTGGATATGTATGTGTGCTGTGTGTATGTGCATGTGCTTTGTGTGCATGCAGTGTGTGTGTGGTATGGGGTGTGTATGTGTGTGTGTTGGATGTATATGTGTTGTGTGTGTGTGGCTACATGTGTGGTATATGTGTATAGTGATCATGTGTGTGAATGTGGATCTGTATGCATATGTGTATGTGTAGTAGATTTATGTGTGTGTGTGTTGAGTGTAGTGTATATGTATAATGTATTTGCATGTGAGTGTGTATCTGTATGCATGTGTTGTGTGTATAGTGGATGTGCGTGTGCATATATTAGTGTAGGTGTGTGCAGGTGTGTGTATGGTAGGTTATATGCATGTGTGTATGTGTGTGGGTATGCAGTGGATACATGTGTGAGTTCATGTTGTGCATGTGAGTGTTTATGCATGTAAGCACAGGTGTGTGTATTTGTGTGTATGTAGTGTACTCACACCTCTGCACACTCACGTGTAAAGGCCAAGGGAGGACTTTGAGTATCTTCCTCTATCATAACCTCACCCTCTTGATACGTTATTTTTACTAAACCGGAAACTCACCATTTTGGGGCTAGATAGGCTGGCCAGTAAACTCCTGGAATCTGCCTGGCTCCGCCCTACTGCTGGAGTTCCAACACATGCACCCACGCCCTGCTTTGTACATGGATGCTGGGGGCTGAAACTCAGGGCCCCAAAGCAGAGAGTGCTCTTGCCCACTAAGCCACATCCCTAACACTTAGCCCCCAGTGCTATTTTTAAAGTTGATTTTATCTTATAGGATGAACATATGTTTTAAAAGAGCCACAGCCAACTATAATATGTAGGCCCAGTAAATGGAGAGATATACTGGATTCTTGGAATTGGTGGCCATGGAAGGGGATGGTCGATGGTCAGTCTTGCTAATATAACAATTTTCTCCAGTTCAGTGAAACATCCCAGCAGACCATGTGGTAGAAACCCACCTTGGTTCTCTCATTTGCCAGGGCTCTCGATAACGTATTTTAAAAGATTTTGCTAATTCTAGAATTTATATGAAAATAAAAATAACCCAAACTAACCCACCAGATATGAAGAAAAAAGTCAGAGTCGCTATCTGATGTCAAGTCTCCAGAAGCTTTGTCATCAAGACCATGTGTGCTGTCGGTAAAGCAGACAGATCAACAGGACAGAGCAGGGTTCAGAGGCCAGGCTAATGAAGGCAGCCATGAATCAGGGCATCGGGGAGAGGACATTGCTTTCCAAGAAGTGCTGTGGGGGACAGAGACTGAATATCCACACACATGGGTGTGCACACGCAAACACACATGTGTACACGCACACTTTTGTTTGATCCTTACTGCGTACTCCACACCAAGAGCAACTCAAAATGAACCACCACCGACCTACATTTAAAACCAAAGGCATAAAATTTCCAGGAAAAAAAAATATGTCGCCTTAGTCTGTCAGATTGATAAATGAGACTTCTACAGAACTGAACTGAGCTTCAAAGCTCCACCTAAAAGAGGGGAAAAAAAAGAAAAAGAAACCAAGACCAAACTGTGGAGAGAGAGAGAGAGAGAGAGAGACTGCAGTCCATATATCATATATCTGGTGAAGGGATGTGTGAATGTGTGTGTTGATATGTGTAGTGGATATGTGTGTGATAGATGTGTGTGTGTGTGTGTGTATAATGGATTGTATAATAGGGTGGGTATGAATGTGTGTGGATGTGTATAGTAGATGTATGTATGTATAGTAGGTATGTATGTGTAGTGGATGTGTGTAGTGGATGTATGTGTGTATAGTAGGTATGTATGTGTAGTGGATGTGTGTAGTGGATGTATGTGTGTATAGTAGATGTGTGTGTGTGTGTGTGTGTGTGTGTGTAGTGGATGTGTGTGTTTAGTGGATGTGTGTGTGTGTGTGTGTGTGTGTAGTGGATGTGTGTAGTGGATGTATGTGTGTATAGTAGATGTGTGTGTGTGTGTGTAGTGGATGTGTGTGTGTAGTGGATGTGTGTAGTGGATGTATGTGTGTATAGTAGATGTGTGTGTGTGTGTGTGTAGTGGATGTGTGTGTGTGTAGTGGATGTGTGTGTTTAGTGGATGTGTGTGTGTGTGTGTGTGTGTGTAGTGGATGTGTGTAGTGGATGTATGTGTGTATAGTAGATGTGTGTGTGTGTGTGTGTGTGTGTGTGTGTAGCGGATGTGTGTGTGTGTAGTGGATGTGTGTAGTAGATGTATGTGTGTATAGTAGGTGTGTGTATGTGTGTGTGTGTAGTGGATGTATGGGTGTGTAGTGGATGCATGTATGGTAGGTGTGTGTATGTGTGTACATGTGGAACCAGAGGTAGATGCCACCCCACAATCCTGTCTCCACCTTGCTTTGTGAGACAGAGTCTCTCACTACACAGAACTCACCAAGTAAGCTACGCTGGCTGACCAAGGAACGCCAGGGATCCACCTGCCACCGCCTCCCCAGAGCTGGGATGACAAGAGCACATTGCACACCTCATGGGTGCTGGGGATTTCAACTTGGGCCCTCATGCTGTGTGGTGAACACTTTCCTTACTGAGCTATTGCCCCAACCCTTGGCGAAGATTTTTATTTGACACATATAAAAGCCTTCCACAGCTCAGTAGGTGAAAAAGGAAATTGACATCACCTCCAACACAGTGGAGGCAAGACTCCTTAAAATGAAGAGCAAAAGGAGGAGGTGGGGAGAGTGACCTTCAGTGGGGAAACCAGCATCCAGCAGACCAAGGTCAAGGCAGGGAGGATGATTTCCTCCCCTGTGGGGTTCGGCTTCTTCCCACAGATCCATAGACCCTTCAGGAGCCAGCCAAGACCTGACAGCCTCACTTCCTGAACTTTTAACTCACCCCACAACACACACACACACACACACACACACACACACACACACACAGGGAAAGAGAGAGAGAGAGAGAGAGACAGAGACAGAGAGACAGAGACAGAGACACAGAGAGAAAGAGACAGAGAGAAACAGACAAGACAGACAGACAGACAGACAGACCACGGTCTTATGACTGGAGTTTGTTTATTCCATTCAGTTCACAAAGACTGGTCCAGTCTTCTGAGAGTCCAAGCTCCTTAGATCCAGGTGGCCTGTGAAGACGTGCAGGTGCCCAGGTGTTCCTCTTCCAGAAGGGCTGTGAGGTCCCTGCAGATGCTTGCTAGAAGAGGTGTGATCGGAAAGAAACGCACAGCTATGAGGAAGCCAGACTGCTGCAGAAATCCAAATCTCAGCCAGATGCTGTGACGCACATCTGTAGTCCCAGGGCACAGGAGGCAGAGGCAGGTGGACTGAGAGTTCTGGGCTAGCCTGGGCTACAGAAGGAAACCAAGTCATAAAGAAGGCAGAAAAAGGCGGGGGAAGGGGAGAAAGTAATACAGGAATGGAAGGGAGAAAGGGGAGGAAGATGAAGAGTGTATGTATGGAGAGAGAGAGAGAGAGAGAGAGCTAGCTCTTGGCATCTGTGAAAGCAAATGTAGATGTTTTTCATCTGTGGTTTTCAGCACTCTTTCTCCCCATCACATGGCCATCTCTGGTACCTGCTCCCCCACTCCTCACCCCTCCACTCCGGGCTCTTGCCACTCCCCTTGGACATTCCCTGTGACATGCCCATCCTCTCTAAATGCGGGGACTACTCACACCTCCTGTGTCCGTCCTTCCTTCCTTCCTTCCTTCCTTCCTTCCTTCATTCCTTCCTCCCTCCCTCCCTCCCTCCCTCCCTCCCTCCCCTCCTCCTCCTCCTCCTCCTCCTCCTCCTCCTCCTCCTCCTCCTCCTCCTCCTTCTTCTTCTTCTTCTTCTTCTTCTTCTTCTTCTTCTTCTTCCCCTTCTTCTCCTTCTTCTTCTGGCCTCTCAGCTTGTCCTCTCCAGCATTCTGCCAACTGCTCCTCCCTGGTAGCAGCTTCTTGGGGAACCAAACAGCTTTCCCACACACCACACAGTTTCTAACCCCAGTGCACGAACCAGATCCCTTCAGTGACTCTACACAGAGCATGGGCCAGGCCCACTCTGAACTGTGCCTCCCCAAACCCCCCTTACCACCCCACCTTGAACTGTGACGTCTGAGACTCACCCTGTCTCCAGGTTGTCTTGGCTGCAGGTGGCACTTGCGGCCTCCAAAGCACCCGGTTCAAATCATGTGACCTCTGCAACTATCCTGCCTTTCCTCTCTCCCTCATGGAGAGTCCACTCATGGAACCTTCCATGACAGCAAGGCCTGGACCTGGGTTCCGGTGGGGTGGTCTTCCTGCCCCAGAGGCCCACATCACTGTACAGTACAGCGGTGACGGCAGGGGGCCTTTGGTGCTAGCTCGCTGCTGAGTTCTCCACAGATGACTGAGTTTGAGTTTCACAAGGGCCCAGGGAAGGAAACATTTTTATTACCTCGTTTTACAGAAGAGGAAACTGGGGGTCAGGGTGGTTCACTGACTCCCCCAAGGGGAAACTAGGAAGTAGCAGATGAAGGATCCAAGCCTTCCTCTCTGAGCTTGCAATAAACCAGGATTTCTGCTTGAAGTTTCCAAGAGGGAGAACAGGGAGCCAGCCCCAGGGAACAGCACTCTGTCCCACACTGCATCCACATTTTCTTGTGTGTCCACTAACTTCAAGATGTACTCCAACTTCAAGCTTAGAAACCACAGCCAAAGGCCCTGTTGCAGGATGACATAAGGAAGGATTGTGGTCCCTGTCCTAATCACAAAGTGGAAAGGATGTTTATGCAGAGCAAAAAGGGGACACCATGAACACAGTATGTACGGCCAAGATTCAGGTAGAGTGGTGCCAGGAAAACATTGCATCCTATGAGGAGGCTCATTAAGCCTCAAGAAGGAAACACAACTTGGAATAGCAGGAAGTTCCTAAAACCCACAAGACTTACAAGGCCTCTGCCCAGCTTGTATAAGCAGCAAGGATGCTAAAGAAATGAGTCTTTCCGACCTGCAGAGAATGCTAGGAACAGAGATTTTCTGAGCTGTCTCCCATACTGAGGCAGGCTCTCCAAGATGCAACTGCTTTGGAGTTATCTATACTCCTCCTCTTCCTGTAAGTGACCCCAGTAAGCTTAGGGATTCACTAAGTTCAACTCATCTGGAGTCATTTCTCTGACCTGTCGCTGATGTCCCATCTGTGGTGAGTAGACATTTATTCACCCCACACAACAGATGAACAGGATTAGAAGGCCTGGCTGATGACATCAGCAGGTTTAATCATGGCTCTGGTGTTCTATCTGCCCATGAGAGAGACAGCTTCTTCCCCAACCTTCAATACATAACAGGATGACAGAGGGGCATAAAGGGCCAAATGTCAACCTCTGGGCACCTAATACCTCAGGAAATTATGTCATCTACATCCTGTCTTAGGAGAGGTGATCTTGGTGCCCAGACCCACACCAGAGGAAGCTGTATGCACCCCAGCCAGCATCAGGGAGAGATCAACGGATGTGTCAGCTTTGTGGATAAGCAAGGTGTTTCAGAACAGGGCCCCTTGGGCACCTGGTGGACAGAGAAGACTTACATGGCCCCAGGGGTACATAAGCTACAGAATGCTGGGGAAAATAATGGGCTAGTGTTTGTGTCCTGTAACAGACTTTTCCTGGGGAGATGCAACACACACACACACACACACACACAAAACCACTCATGCCAAAGGAAGAGTCCCTTGATGAACCAAAGTACAGATACTATCAAAGTCCAACTTGGTGAACCAATGAGTTTTATTAGGATTTCTTAGAGGAATATGGGTGAGGGGTTACTTCCAGGAGAGAAATGACTCAAAAGACAGATGCGTCACCAAAGCCCACCCCTGTATTGTTCATAAACCTGGGAACCTGAAGCACACTGCACGGTCTGCTGGCAGCTCAAAGGGTTGGAGAGTGTCCCTTTCAACTGGCTCTGGTCTAAACCCCTTCCAGGCAGCTCAGCTGACTTCTGCTTCTTGCAGGGAGCTGGTCTGCTCTCAGACTCCTTTGCAGCTTGACTCCTCTGAGAGAGAATCTCAGCGGTCTTTAACTCTTATTCTTGAGAGGGAGGAGCCTAGTGAACCTTGTCAGTTTCAGGGACTTCCTGGAGCTGTTTTAAGTTGTTTACTTTATAACCTGAAGGTGCTTCCCTGAAGGAGGGAATGTTTTGGTTTTGGAGGAAACTGTTATTCTAAAGCTAAATTTGGGCATGGTCTGTTACAAAGCAATGCTCAGAGAAGAAGGTAGTAGTGTCACAATAGAGAACCCAAAGGATAGAAAATAATGATAGGGCGGTTTTGTTTTGTTTTGTTTTGTTTTGTTTACCGTGGCCAGTGAGGATGGATATCTAGGTCTGGACTGATGAGCTGATATGCAGCAAAAGTACTCTCCTGCCTTGCAGACGGTATCTACTCCATGTAATTCCTCTAGGTCGCCTGGTCCTTAACCTTCCTAAAAATGAGCCCCTCTCTTAATGATACCAAGCAGACTGATCACAACCTGCCCTGAAGATCTCCGTTACCTCTGGTTATTCCAAAAAAGACTTTATTGCCAAATGAAGTCACAACATGAATCTGGAAGCCCCTCCTGGGGAAGGACACCATGACATCAAATGCTTGAACCACATAAAATGAGAGGGACCTTTTAGCAGGAGGGGGTGGGCACATCCTCAGGGACTAATCCCCCATGCTGGGAGTGTGTTTATGGGTTCAGGTTAGCTGGTTGTCTGGGTGCCTCTGAAGGTGGAGTGTCACACATACTGGATTCCTCTGGGTCACCACAGCCCTCCACCCCACCACCCCCACACGCCCTGATTGTGGCCTCTCTCAGTGGGAACCAGTGCTTCCCTTTACACTTCTGTGACATATATCACAAGTGGGCAACAGCTTCATGGAACATACAGCCTGTGCCTAGGTCTGCATGCTCTCTGAAGTCCTCACAGCACAGGGACCCACAGGGGGGCAGCCTGATGCCCATTCTGCCAAAGGACAAATGGAAGCAAATGGTTCCCAGGGCTAATGAGTGACAGGGCCAGGCTTCGAGCCCAGCTGTAGTCAGGGTCTCCAGAGAAACAAGTCCCACAGAGTAAGAATCTAGATAGAGAACGGGCTCCTGCTATGAGCCGTCTGTGAAATCCCATCCTCGGCAATGGGCAAGCCAGAGATGCTAAGAAGCTGCTACTCCTGCACAGATCCAAGGATGGTGAAGGTCTCTTGTGGGTGGGCAGGAGGAGTTAGTTCCCTCTTCCCCTGGGTTTTGCTCAGACCAACAACTAATCGCCTGAGGTCTGCCATGTTGGAGAGGTCTGGGGTCAAGTGTGAGAACTGTCTGCAAACTCCCAGACCTATACACAATACATGGACAAATATCTGGATGCCCGGTGACTCAGGCAAGTTGACACCTACAACTCCTCATCTTATTGAGAGCATGACTGGTCACCAGATGCCCTCAATGCTACCCGATGAGCAGGGCTCCGCAGGTAGCTCCATCTGAAGGCCGGCAGAGCAGTATAATGTCTGCAGACTCCTGTGCTAGCTGCAATAAGACCTCCTGAAGTGCCAGTGCAGCTGGGGATCTATACTCATGCGCCATTAGCCCAGCACAGTTATACTGAGGCTAATTCCCCATCCTTCCACCAGGGACAAGTCAGGTACACTTGTAGCCAAGAGCATGGAGCTTGCCTCTCCCCTGGAGATCAGAGGTCAATCAGACAGACAGACACACACACACACACACACACACACACACACACACACACGCATGGGGACAGTGGGGGTCATGTGCTATCCACAGACTAGAGGAAGAAACCCCAAGAATGTGCTCACCTTTCCAAAATGCACGGCATCTGTGGTCTGAGTGGGTACGGTGATGCTCTACCCCTCTGCGTACACGTATCCAGCATTACAGAGTTAGTTAAGCCCCCGAAGTTTCTCTGTATCCTTCCTTGGCATTTGCTTCTGTGGGGACAGCAGAAGTCAGCTCCAGGGCTTCTCGATGCTGCAACAGCAAGCCAGCTCAGAGTGGAATCTGCCCCACGGCAGGACCAGCCGTGATCACAGGGGCAGGCCCATGGCATCCCTAGGTTCTAGCAGTCTCAGCTCTAAGGGTGGTGAGCTGTGGGTGAGGCAGGAAGGGCTGCGAATGTGCAGAGCACATCCTCTGGACCTGCACAGTTAGATGCCGGATAAGCTGGTTAGTAGTGAGTGCAGGGAGCCCTGTGCTGGATTCCTGGGCAGACCCCAGGGGACTGCAGACTCTCGAGGCCTTTAAAATCCAGCACCAGCAGTAAGCGCTGGCGAGCCTCTGAGTGGACCAAGGCTGGCCCTGGAAGCTGCTGCTCCTGTATGGGCAAGTCACTGATGGTTTTGGCTTCCGTTTGTGCTTCCTGTGGGTTGTCAGCTAAGTTCCCAGTCAGAGGAACAAGGGAGGACTGTCACAACGGCCTTGGGCTCACCTGAATATGCTCCCACACCACCTCCTTCTACCTTCCCACTGTGCCCAGTCCCCCTCCCCCATCTAGCTGCCTCAATTTCCCATTAGCGTCCCTCCCCACCTGACATTCCCAGCCCACCTACCCCCACACCTCCTCCCGAACCCTCTCCATCCCCCCTCACCACTCCTCTGCAAGCCCCCTCCCATCCAACCCCTACCTTCTTCTGAGCCCCATCCTCCCTCCATGCCTTAGCACAGTGCCAAACCCTTCTTGCTCCCTCTCTGTTCATCTCCCCTTCCCACCCTATCATATCTCCCTCCTCAGGCCTCCCTCCCCATGTTTCCTCTCTCCCTGCCCTCTTTCTCCTTATGCCCCTCCCATCCTCTTTCCCATCCCTCCCCAACTCTTCCTCTCCATCTCCACCTCCATCCCACTAAATGGTATGCACTGCCTCAAGCCCATGCTTCATACCTTCAGACCTCTGGCTGGACCCAGGCTACCCTTGCCTGTGCTCTGAAATAAATCATGGAGCTTTCTTTCCACCCAACCACCTAGGATGTCTGCTCTCTGTGGTAAGGGCCATGGTAAGAGGCCACCCAGCTTCTGTGGTGACCACCAAGGATTCCCTCCCAGGTGAAACCCACTTCCTGCCCAGGCCGCCACCCTATCATGGCTTAGACATATCCCTCCTTATGCTTATCCTTCAGATCCTTAGACCCACCGCCAACCTCAGAGTCCCTCCCAGGCCAGTACCTCCCTGACCTCGACAGTGACCACCAGACCCATAAGCTACCACCCACCTTTACCTTGACTCTCACCACCCCCCAGAGAAGCTTCCCTTAAGAAGGACCACCAAGATGAGAACAGTTTAAACTGCTCGAGATGGTATCCACCTAAAAGAGCTTCAACCACCACCCAGAAGGAGACTCGGAGCCAGAAAACGAGCAGTGGAGCTCACACACACAGGAGGATGCAGTAGGCAGGGCTTCCCACCTATCTCCAACACAGCCAGCAGAACGGCATATTCCCATGGGGCTCAAACCCACATCCCCAGCTCTCCAAACAGGAGGTCACCCAAACAGACCCCACGTGTTTGTAGGATTTATCTTCAGACTCCTGCAGTCCCCCACTAATGCCCGGCAGCTGATCCGAACAATTTATTAACTTTGAGTTGGATTCCTCAGCATATCTCCGAGTTGAAATTCTATCCATCCTCCACATGCCCGGCCTCATTCCCCAGCAGCTGCCTGGGAGAAGAAACGCAGTCTCTTTGATGCTGTGAGGCACCCAGGCCCTGCAACTGTGTAAAGGTATACAGCTGAGCAGGATAGAAAAGTCTTGGCAGGGGGGTGGGGATGGGGGTTATGCTCATGGACATGGGGTAAGGGGCATACTCACAGCTCTAGGAGAATCTGTCCGGAAGCCACAAGCTAATGTGGCAGATGCCTGGGGCACTGCCTTGGTCATGGAAAGCAGATGTGGTTCTAGTTTTGATCCTGAGGACATAGAAAAGAGATGTTAAGAAAAGGCAGCATTTGAGCAGCTGTGAAAATCCTGCATCTGTTTTCTCTCCAGAGGCTGCCAGCTCCGCCGTCGGCATTCTTGTTGTTGTTGATGTTGTGGTTGTTATTTTCCACAAAGGTAAGTAAGCCCTCACTGATTTCCCAAACAGTTGTAACAAATAATCATGGAGCTAAAAAAAACAGAGAGCAGAAAGTTGTGCCAAAGGGCTGAGAAGATGGCTCAGTCAAGCGCTTGGATACAAGGCTCGGCACTTGACTATGATCCCCGTGTACAAACCTGGGCAGTGGTGGCATGTGCTGGTAATCCCAACTCAGGGGAGGCCGGTACAGGAAGGTCCTTGGGGGTCACTGGACTGCCAGCCTACCCCAGTCAGTTAGCTCAACGGAAAATGAGAACTCCTGTCTCAAAAAAACACAAAATAGAAGACACTTCAGAAACAATATTCTAGACTGATCTCTGACCTGCAGACACCTAGACACACGTGTACACGTAAAGAAAAATAAATAAAAAGAATGTGGTGACCACGAACCCACTTCCTTCCACCTTGGAACCTACTTCCAGCCATTTGGAGCCCACTTCCTGCCACCTTGTTAGCTTACTTCCTGCCACCTTGGAGTCCACTTCCTGCCATTTGAAGCTCACTTCCTGCCATTTGGAGCCCACTTCCTGCCATTTGGAGCTCACTTCCTGCCACCTTGGAACCCACTTCCTGCCACCTTGGAGCCCACTTCCTGCCATTTGGAGCTCACTTCCTGCCATTTGGAGCTCACTTCCTGCCACTTAGGAGCCTACTTCCGGTCAGGGTGGTTCCCATATACCAAATGCCTCCCCAGAGGTTGGAAGATTATCTATTCCATGGCTCTGAATTTGTCACCTTCTATCATCCCCTTTATTCTCACAGGTCAGGAATTCAGTGAGGCAGAAGTGGCTTCTGATTCCTCACAAGATGGCTATTGGGTTTCCATAAAAGGCACACATTGCCCTTTGCCACAGCGTATCCCGACAGCCTCAAAGATACTGTATAGCTGTGGTGATGGAGCAGCCTTCCCTACTTTCAGAGGAGATAGGAATGCATCCACAGGATGACTGTCTTTAAGAAACGATCTCCCTCAGTGATGGACAAGCAGGACCCAGTGCCCCGCTCACCAACACAACTTAGCTGCAGTACTTGTCTGTCTCTTCTTGCTTTCTCTCCCGTGTCCACTCTTAAGTGAAGGTCGAGTTCCTGAGATGACTCTGTCCAGGGAAGAACATCTCCCCTCTGCAATCTCCTTAGCTTGCTTTCATGTTTTCTGTAAGATTGACATCCAGATTTTTTTAAAGGGAGGGAATTCACCCATGCCTTCAAGGTGGCCTCTGAATTATTGCTGAATACCCTCTCTGCTAACAGCTGCTGGCAGTAAGTTGGGATTCCTTCTCAGGGAATGCAGAAGGCGATTGCTAGCATATTGCTTCACCATGCACAAAATCTATCCTGTGGAGACGCCCATCAACTGTCCAGCTGCCTGCTTTGCAAGTCCCTGCCATGTGGCATCCTGCCCTGGGTCACTGCCTCTACAGTCATACCATGTGGCCAAAGCCACTCCCCTGGACCACACTCAGTCTGGCCAGACACTCCAACAGTCACTGTCCCGCCTGGCTGTGTATCAGGTGCATGGCCCGCCATGATCTCAGCCTGAGCTACCCCTATGTGAGGTTCCATGCATGACGAGTGTGGCTCAGCAGTCCCCCCGAGCACCAGGCCCAGGTGACGAGGCTTTTCTGTCTACCCACTAATTGCCGTTTTCACTGAGTTCTGTCTGGCCGCAACTCCAAAATTCCATTTGAACAGACTGCATCGTGTCCCCACGCAGAGGAGTCATTCCTCACTGTCTGTCAGTGTTTGAGATCGGGTAACGCAGACACATAGATCAAGGCTCTTCACGGTCCTCTGTAAGTGGTGAGGTCAGAGCCTGCTGCTCCGTGGACCTTTGTCTTGGGTGGTGTAGACAGCCCAGGAGGCGAGTGGGTGGTGCATGGGGACAGGACTCTGGGTTAGCAAATGCCCACAAGATTTTCCTCTCCTGGGTCTGCAGAAGTCTGCAAGACCCAAGGTTGACAGAGCAGTCCAAGAAACGATGGATGACTTCTTCCTGGCAGAATCCTACTTGCCTCGGAGACCCCCACGTGGGGCTGCCGGCAGCGGGAACCACCCAGCAAGCATTAATCAGCTCTGCAGATTGCCCTCCAAGGACACACTGTACTACAAGGAGAGAGCTTTGAACTTCAGCTGCCACGGCTGGGGGGAACTTGATAGCGGGAAGTAATAAACAGCCGTCGGAGAGAGGTCATCGGCTGCGGGGAGGAGTGCTCCCTGCGAGACGGAAACGGAAGGACTGGCATCTAGCCGTTTTTCTGCCTGCATCACCAGCTTCTTAGATGGGCAGGAAGCAGAGATCTGAGGACAGCAATCCAGGCCCAGACTGCATGGTAAAGAGAGCCTTCTGCTCCTCAGAGGGCTTTGAGCCATGTTAGGCCCCTCTCTCAGGAAGTGACACCCCACTCCGAGGCAGGTTGCAGAAAGGGGCCTTCTGAGGCTGGACAGCAAGGAGGGAGCTTGTGGAATCCCAAGGTTCACCTGACTCAGCTCCTTGGAGCGGCCTCAGAGGGAACAAGTCATTGGATTGAAGCCTGTGCAGATCCCAGTGGTCTGCTGAGCTCTTTGTGGCGTCGGGCCAGCTGGCACTACGCCTAGTGGGTGTGGCCTGCCTTAATGTCATTCACTAAATGCTAGGGCAGGGGCAAACGGAAGCAAGCTCCGCTGTCCGAAAGAGTAGTCCATAAAGAGATAAGGCAAAGCAAAGGGGAGGGAAGGAAGTTCTGGGGCTGAGAAGGGCGGCCCACGCAGGAAGGCAACCCTGTAGGAAGAAAGGAGACTCTAGTAGGTTCGGTCAAGTCTGTGATGAACTGGGAGGCAAGGAGTACAAGTTCCTGGCCCTAAACACCAGCAACTCACAGAGGACTCTGTGACAGTGTCTTTGCGTATTTATTGTCAATAAGAACTTTTGTAACCTTGACTGACTAAAAGTAACTCTACGAAAGTTATCTTAAAGGACACCGTGTGACCACGACCCCTCATACAAGGTGTGTCTTCTTATTCAGGATCCCACGACAACTGGGTCAATGAAGAACGTGCCAAGGGCCTGGGGAGATGGCTCAGCCAGTAAAGTTCCTACCTCGAAAGCATAAGGATCTGGGTTATAATCCTACCACCAAGAAGGCTGAGGTGGGTGGGTCCCTGGGGTTCGCTGGCCAACCAGATTAACCTAACAGGGAAGTCAATCAGAGGTCCTATCTCAAAGGTAGGGGAATGACACCCAAAGTTGACCTCTAGCCTCTGCATGTTCGCACAAACACACACACACACACACACACAGACATGTGCCGGAATATACCTGTGAACTCACAACAAACACATAAAGTAGTAAAATTTAGAAAAGAAAAAAAATGGAGAGGAGACCATACTCCATGATTAGACACAGCCACACACGCCAGAGGCATTGTTTTCCTGGGCACTCAACAAAAGGCTTACGCTTTACAAGTTGCCTTTGTTTCAGATGCCAGATTGGAACTCAGGGCTCCTCAGGCCACCTGCACTTGTGACAAGCTGCCTGCAAGGTCGAATTCTCACACTGTCCCCAGCCTGGTCATGACACAAAATGCAAGGAGTACCGTCATGCGGGGTACAACCCAATTGAAGTCTCAGAGTCTCAGAGAGTCTCAAATAAGAAGTGTCTGTGTTCCTTGGATTTGTCACCTTTCTGGCTCATTAATGTATGATCAACCCAAAAAGCTAACCTGAGTGTCATTTGTCTAATTTCCCCTGGAGTCTCAAATGAACCTGTGGTTGACTGGATCAGTGGCCATGCTGAACACAATCTCCACCCACCCCATCCCCCTCCTTCTATCTTCTTGCATAATCCCCACGGGCAGACTGAAAGCCTCAGTGCTCTAGCTTTCAACCACAATGTTGGTCATTCTGGCATGTCTGGCCCTTTTCTCCTCATCAGAAGCTGACCCTGCCGCCATGTTTGTAAGCCTCCAGAACCTTAAGTCAGTATCGACCTTTTCATTTACAAATTCCCTAGCCTGGAGCATCATCTTACAGCACCAGAACACTAAGTGATGAATAGGGAACTCACGGCTGTTCAATTCTGATCACACTCATGTGCATGCACGCACACACACACACACACACACACACACACACACACACATTCACAGAGGCCTAATAGGAACGGAGCTGAAGGTGTAGTTCCACTAGATGAGAACTCTAATCCTTCCAACAACACATATTGAAACAGAAACTCAGACCAGCCAAACGTCTCTGCCCCTCGCTTTTCTTATCCATAAAATGTACTTAGGAAGAATGCTTGTGCCACTGGGAAGTTGGTGGCACGGAGGTTACGACCTTCAGGATGGGTCAGTGACATTCTGCAGGTTCATAGCTCAGTCTCCTCTGGACACAACCTTTTTTTTTTCTGATGCAAACTGGGCACGAGTTGAAGGGAGCATTGACTCAGAAGCCAGTGACAGGCACCTTTCCCCAGGGACCTGACCCCTTTGGAGCTTCCCATGCTCACCTCGTGCCCCCCAAACCATGATGCAATCATGGGAAACCGAGCGCGTTGCCAGTCACACAAAGGTCCCTGCTGCCAGCACTAGGTCACCGAAGCCACAGGATCTGGTTTTCCAAGAAGAGGCCAGCCAGGCAGCAGGGGCAAACACTGGGAATGGAAACAGGCAGAAGCTTGTCGGTTGTTTTCACACAGGAGAGACGAGGCTGTAAGGCTTGGGGTGCCAAGCCAAACAGACACACAAGCAACCTGCTCCTGCAGGCCCCCAACACTTCAGCCAGACCCAGGGGAGAGAGAAGAAATTTCCACCATTCCCTTAGCCTCCGTCCAATTTGATGCCTCAGAACAGCACAGCCTCAGGGCTCAGGTGGAAGAATGGGAAACGGAGAAAGCGGGCATTAATCTGCTAAGAAGCAAGGTAGTCACATCCCGCTCTTCTCAGATCATCTTTTCCAAAACTTAGAAACAATGCAATGCAAACCCCAGGGTTGCCACTGCTGCCGAGGAGGTCTGTGTTTGATTTCCACCACTTCCCCACGGCAACATCAAAGCACAAACACTGATCTTGCTATTCCTGCCGGGATAGGGTTAGCACCACACACGTTCAGGCACACAGCCAGACGCAATTGAAAACAGCATCTTGCTGTCCGCTCCTGCCTCCTCCTTCATCCTGTGCTCCTAGAGACTCTGTCCCCAGAAGGGCATCCAGGACACTCTTCCGGCCTCACAAATGTACCCTCCTGCAGTCCCGGTTCTTTTGGAGTAAAGCAGCTTCGTGACAGATTGAAAGCGGCACATGAAACGACCCCTTCAAAGGGAGAGGGTGTCTCTAACGAGCTTTTGAAAGACGCACGGCCTCACCCCACAGAAAGAAGCATGCAGCGGCCACCCAGGCTCTGCAGACAGGCTGTGCACTCACAGCCATGTTCCCTGGGTTACTGGTTTGTGGCAGGAGTTCTCAGAAGGGTATCCATCTACCTACCATCCCAGCCAGAATCTACAGAGGGCAGGAACGGCTGCTATAGGAACTGGGCGCACCTTGGCTCCAGCTCCACTCTAACCACCACCTTTCAGCTCAGTATCTCTGGCTATAAGGGTATATGTATGTGTGTGTGTGTGGTGTGTGTGTGTGGTGTGTGTGTGTGTGTGTGTGTGTGTGTGAGAGAGAGAGAGAGAGAGAGAGAGAGAGAGAGAGAGAGAGTGTTTGTGGATTAAGCATATGTGCACTTACATAGGTGTGCGTGTGGAGGCCCAAAGGGTTTTGCTTCAGGCATCGTCTACCTTGATATTTGAGACAAAGTCTTTGTGTTGTTTTTTGTTCGTTTGTCAACTTGACACAAACTAGAGTCATCTGGGAACAGAGAGCCTCACCTGAGAAGTTGCCTGCATGACCCATGGGCATGTCTGTGGGGCATTTTCTTAATTGGATGGTTAATGTGGGAGGGCCTAACTTACTGTTGGCAGTGCCAGCACTTAGTAGGTGGTTCTAGATTATAGATAGATAGATAGATAGATAGATAGATAGATAGATAGATAGATAGATAGATAGAGATAGAGAGATAGAGAGATAGAGAGATATATATAAAGGTAAACTGAACAAGACAGGAAAATCAAACCAGTAAGATAGATAGATAGATAGATAGATAGATAGGGATAGAGAGATATAGAGATATATATAAAGGCAAACTGAACAAGACAGGAAAATCAAACCAGTAAGATAGATAGATAGATAGATAGATAGATAGATAGATAGATAGATGATAGATAGACAGATAGATAGATGATAGATAGATAGATAGATAGATAGATAGATAGATAGATAGATAGATAGATAGATGATAGAGATAGATAGATAGATAGATAGATAGATAGATAGATAGATAGATAGATAGATAGATAGATAGATAGATAGATAGATGATAGATAGATAGATAGATAGATAGATAGATAGATAGATAGATAGATAGATAGATAGATAGATAAAGGCAAACTGAACAAGATAGGAAAATCAAGCCAGTAAGCAGCATTCCCTTGCAGTCACTGCCTCAAGGGCTTGCCTTGAATCCCCACTTGGCTTCTCTGGATGATGGACTGTGCTCTGTAAACCAGATTAAAAACCCCATCCTCCACCAAATAGCTTTTGGTCATTGTGTTATCACAGCAACAAAAACTAAATTAGAACAGTCTCTCCACTCACCGTGTAGGCTGTGCTGGTAGACCAGTAAGCTCCAGGGATCTTCCTGTCCTTCCCTCCCCAGTAGTGGAACATAGCAGGTCCTGACACAGATTGACTTTCTTCACATGCATTGTAGGGTTGAATACAGGCCTTCTGTCTCACAAGGAAAGTAATGGCTATATTTCTTGAAGCCCCCTGCTATTACTTTCCTCATTTTGTTGATACTGTGTCTTTTATGATCTAGGCTGCCCTTGCCCAAGGATGGTCTTGAACTCCTAATCCTGCTGCCTCTGCCTCCCATTGGCAGCCACATTGTTTGATCTCATTCCCTTGGGAAACCCACCCAGCTGAGCGGTCACCTCAAACCACAGGGAGTGCCCAGCACTTTAACAGCAGCATAGATGAAAGGCCCACGCAAAGATTAAGCACAGCATAAGGTCCAACGGAAGAGCGTGTGCCTAATGAAGATTGTCACAGAGCATCGCCTTGTTCGGAGGCCCATCACAGAGTTGGCAAAGGGGACCTCTCTTTCCATATTTGGCCAGACGTGTGGTTGACAGAACACATGCTACTATTTTGAAATAAATAAATAGGGTGTTATTTTTGTATGTCTGTCATTGGTCTTATGTTCCCTGGCTGATATCAAACGCTCCTGAATGCCCATGTAGAAATATTAAACCAAAATTGGAGTACTGGTGATTTAGGAATGCAGTTCTTCATCTGTTACCATTGGAGGCAGATGTGTTCCTCCCGTTTAAGACCGAATCGGGGGCATTTGTAAGTTCTCTTGGCCAACAGATTACTCACCAGATTCTCATTGCACAGTGAAAAGGAGCTCAGAGAATTGCAAGGTCTTCTGCATGACGCGTATCTATAAGTGGACCTGGTCCCCTGAAAATGACCCAGGGGATACTGGACTGAACCCGGAGTTAGAAGTTTAAACTGGAGAAACACGGCATTTTATAAAACCTCGAGAGCCCTTTCAGATTCTATCTGAATCCATAATATCCTGATTTGTCCTGTATTTCAGAAGGCCATTTTATTTAGATGAGAGCAGTTCCAGTTTTCTCAAGGCAACAGTATGACCTGGTGGGCAGCAGCTAAAGAGAGAGGTGGGACAATCATCGAACGCAGGGCAAAGTAGAGGTCGCCTGCATGTCGGTAGTGTGAGTGCCCTAGGGTAGACACAAGTACCCAAGTGATCGAGGTGGCTTCTGGATCATGGTCCTGCTCACCATCCACCAGGGCATGGCCACACCCTTAGAAGTCCCACAGCATAGACACTATGATGACCTGGCTTGTCATATTAGCCTATGACAAAGCTCTGACAGAGATCCACAGAGTCAGCACAATGTCCCCTCCAGACTGAAAGGCACAGACTGCCCGGTTGTGTCCTCAGGACAGTTTTGGTCAGTGGAACAGTGCCAGTCTGTCATGATTAACATCTAATGGAGGATTTCTGTGCCTCTCTCTCTCTCTCTCTCTCTCTCTCTCTCTCTCTCTCTCTCTCTCTCTCTGTGTGTGTGTGTGTGTGTGTGTGTGTGTGTGTGTGTGTGTGGTATGCTGCCATGGTTTCTTTCTAGTTAAGTAGACATTCAATAGACCTTTGGAGCAATTCTAACATACCTTTGGACCATTGATAAGTGAAGTTTTCTCTCCCTACAAGACAGCACCATGAAGAGAACACAACAGATTCTTATGGTCACACTTAGACTTGACCTTCAAGTATGTTACCACAATCCCAAAATAGGCAAAGCCTTTGGGAGTGGGGGTGGGGGAATGGATCCTTGCAAGGGGCTTTGGAGACCTTGGATAACAAGTAGACTTCCCCAGGACCTGAGTTCCCAGCCTGACTAAAAGTCTTCTGGCTGGAGCAGAGTGGAGCTGTGACTATCAGATCTGGGGCATGTGTTGGGATGATGGGGAGCAGGCAACTGGCAGACACTGACCTACGTTTATTATGACTTAGGATATCAGGGCCTAGAGGTAAGTTTCCCGGACTGGGTTTACAGCAGAATCCCACGGGGAACTCTCAATCTTCTGTATGCGCAGGTCTTTGTTCAGATCCACTGAAGGGACCCAATGGGCCCAGACTTGCTCCTCTGGTTTCATGGTGCAGCCCAGCAATAGATGAGCAGCTGAACTGTCATCAGGTCAAAGAGAAGAGGAAGCCGGTTGGTTCCTCGTCTCAGATAAGCCACTGCAGCTGGGCGAGTGGTGCCTCCCCATTCACCTTCCCGTGTCTCCAGGAGACAGGCACATGGGGCCAGGGCTCTGTCCTCCTGTGAGACGTGGGACATGCTGTGTAGATACATGAAGGACCCTCCATGTGGACTTAGGTTGCAGGAGCAACTGAGAACTGCGCTGCACAGAGGCCCTTCTGAGTCTCCACACGGCTTGGCTAGTGTCCAGGAGGCGCAGACTACAGCAGACGCGCTCCATCTGCTTTTCCCGAGAGCTCACGCAGTGAAAGACGCTGAGCGACAGCCCTGCCTCTGAGTACATCCTCTGCCACTGACTGTCTGCCCTAACTCTCCCCCTTCAGCAACTTCTAGGACAGAGAGAGACAGCGATACTCTGCACTGGTGACTTTTCTTACCTTCTTATCGTTGTGACAAAATGTAAGACAAATATAACCTCAGGAAGGAAGGAGTGGTTTATTCAGGTTCACCATCTGAGGGTATAGCCCATCATGATGGAGAGGGCACTAACGGGGCGTGGGAGTGGGGGCTGGGGGGAGTGGGCAGTTGATCCCATTGCCTTTGCAGTAAAGAACTCTGGAGCTCAGCTTGTGGTGTTCTTTTTATTTAGCCAATGGGATGGTGCCACCCACAATTAGTTAAACTTCTCTAGTTGTACCCTAACAGACATGCTCAGAAGTGTGTCTCCCACTCAATTCCAAATCCAGTCAAGTTGACGGAGAAGACAAGTCACCCCAGCCTCCTATATAGGTGACCAGAGCACAGAGGAGCGAAGCCTTGAATACTGGGCGTGGATGAGAATCTGACCTCTAAGACCTGTACTGGCCTCCTCTCCTGCCCTCAGCTACCTCCTGCTGTCCCTCAGAGCTGCTCTGCTATAAAGCCAAGGAGCGTCCACCTCTCCAAAGCGATCCTGGACTTGTGCTTTCCTCAGACTGTGATCAATCCATGAAAGCAACTTAAGGAAGGAAGGCTTAATTCCAGAGCTTAGAGTTCACAGGGTTACCCCATCACGGTGGGACAGACATGGCAGGAGGTGAGGAAGGCCAGCTGGTCCCTCAGGAAGCAGAGCTCAGGCAGGAAATGAGGCCGGGCTGGAAGATCTAAAGGCAGAGCCCTGAGGTCGGCTCAGTGAGTGAAGGGCTTGCTATCAGCCCTGATGACCTAAGTTCAATTCTTGGGACTGGCAGAGTGGGAAAAGAGAACCAACTCCCACGAATGGTCCTCAGACCTTCACACTCATGCTATCACACACACACTTACACACATACTCACTCACACACACATGCACACACTCACACACACGTGCACCCATACTCACACACAGACTCACACACTCACACACAGGCACACACACTCTCACACACATACACACACACTCACATATACACACATGCACACACATTCACATACACACTCGCACATACATGCCTGCACATGCACACACATGATTTTTTTAAAATTTTTTACTTAAGGGCCTATCCCCAGTGTCGTACTTCCACCAGCATGGCGTTTGTCTCTTAAAGGTTCCACAACCTTCACAAACAGCACCACTAACTAAGGACCTAGAGTTCTAACACAGAAGCCCATTGGGATCCCTTGGCCCAGGCCACCTAGGAAGGATCCAAATGGGGGTGGATTTACCATTTCATTAAACTCCAAGTGGCACAGGATTGGGCCCAATGTGAAGACTCGGTCATTGGCCTGAAGGATCCCATCTAAGTCCCAATTCTCCTGAAGCCCTTCAAGTAAGCCTCTCCTCTCCAGGTCAGTGTGTCCTGGAGGCTTTAGGGAAGTCACCTTGCACTCACCTGCGCTCCCTCCTAACCCTTCTCCTGTCCACCACACCGTGTCCTCAGTTCCTCCTGCTGCCCAATGAGGAAACCCAGACACACCATCTCTTCTTTAAGCTGGTCATTGGTGGAGCGCACATGTCACTCCAGCACTGAGGAAGGAGGATTGCTGACATCTGGAGACCAGCGTGTGTACAGTGAGTTCAAGACCAGCCTGAGACTTCACAGTAAGTTGAAGGCTTGTCTTTAACAAACAAACAAATAATTTGTGGTCTGATTTCATCCATTCTTTATTCTCTGAGGCCTGTACTATGTCCCACCCTAACACTAAGAAGTTAATGTAATGACTGCCACTCGCTCTGGGGCTGTCCATTACAGGGGTGTGTGTGTGTGTGTGTGTGTGTGTGTGTGTGTGAGAGAGAGAGAGAGAGAGAGAGAGAGAGAGAGAGAGAGAGAGAGACTTATCCAGATGCACATGTCCAGGTAGAGTTATGTGGACCAGTCTAGAAGCCTTGCCTGGTGGTACCACCCCAGTGACAACTCCCTCTTGACTTATAGTATTCAGCTGGGTCCCATCATGCACGGAAGGCCCCTGATTTGAGTCTCAGTCCTCACCAAATCTCAATCAGGAGGACAGTAGCATCTTTCCCAACCTCTGAGCACAAGGTTTCTGAGGGTTCTGTGCCCCGCCCCCTTTCCACCACAAAAGCCTCTCTGTAGCCTTCAGGAAAGAGCTGAATGCAGCCGGGGTTCAGCATCTGGGTTCCTACTCACAGCCAAGGAGAGACCCCGCACAGGAGGACGGACCGGAGGAGCCCCAGGCTCACACTGCCTTCCTGCCTCCTTCACCCCTCCTCCTCCCAGCTGCATGTGGGGCACAGATGGCTGCCAGAGGAGAGTCTGCTAGCTAGCGGCTGCGCAAACACATCTTAAGACTTCTCTTTCTTTTCTTTCTTTTAACCTGGAAACTGTCATTTATAATCTGATTTTTATCTTTATAGGGCTTTGGCGCCCGAAGGTATCAGGCTTCTATATTATCTTGTGTCACCCAAGCTTGCAGCACCAGCCTGACATGCTGTTTAATCTCCGCACATCAAAGGCGAGGGCCTTGCTACACTCGTTACTATTGTTACCAAGGGCTCAGACCCATCCCTGCTCCCAGGGAACTGCAGCTCCCCCTGGGGAAGGCAGCCTCCTCCCACCTCCAGTCTGCAAGACGCGGCAAAGCCATTGCCTTGAAAAATAATAATTAAATGGCAGAATAAAAAAGCCAGCGGGGGTTTGGGGAGGGGGAGTGAGCAAGGCAGCAAAGAAGAACATTGCTGCTGCTTTTCCAAAGCCTTCCATTATGTAGATGGAGTCAGGGCCGGGGCACCAGCAGGGTGCCCCCTTGTTAACGGCCTTTTCCCAGTTTACAGTGTAATAATAAAAGCAGGGTCTGTCTGTTTATGTAAAATCTTTAGTCCAAGGAGCATAGAGTATTCTAGAAGGTTAGAAAGGACAGAAAGGTCTGATGGCCAAGTAGACTGTTATTCCAGGACTGGCGCAGAGGGTGACAGTCTCCCCCACCAGCCTTCGCACAGTGTGGGACTTTTATTTTTTTTGCAGGAAACACAGTCTTCCATCACCAAAAAGTCAAGCAGGAGCTCACAGTGGCAAGGGCAGACCGCCTGACCCAGGCTCCCCAAACGCTGTCGCGATGGTGACTTTGTATGTAACTGAGGGTCCATCTCCAAACTGTGTGACCCACACCCAGCTGGGAAAGTGTGCCCAAACTCCATGGGTGTCTTCCATTGGCATCCCATCCATCTTCGTGATATCACGGGTGAGAGCTGGTGAAACGGCTTAGCCTGTAAAGGTATTTGCTGTCACCCTGATGACCTGAGTCCTGAGTTCAATTCTTGGGAGAGACTTGGTAGAAGGAAAGAACTTCTGACTCCTGAAAGTCTTGTTTTCCACATGCACCGTGGCGTGCACACACACACACACACACACACACACACACACACACACGTAAATGTTGACATAAATAAAAAGTAAATAGGCATTACATGTGAGAAACATCCTGGCCACCTGTCACGGGGAGGAACATTTACAGCCACCAACCATCCAGTTGTGTTCTCTGGTTGTGTGTGCCCCCACCCCACAGGGCAGAGTAGTACAGCCAAACCCCAGAGGGATGGGGGCTCCCAAGGCTCCACCTAGAAGGTGACATGGGGTCCTGACAGTGTAAGGTACACAGCAGCCTGTGTCTGATGATGCCCCCCTCACAGCAGAGTTTTATAGGGCGAGAGATAGGACAATCCCAAAGACAGCAGCTGGGACCCAAGAGACTGGAGAAGGAGTCATAGGGAATGAGCAAAATGGAGAGACATCCGCCTAGGGACAGACAGACATTCAGGAACATGAACAGCTGCTGAAGTCCTGTAAGCAGCGCCTGTGGCCAGAAGTGTTTGAGGTTTAAAATCGTCAAGAGTGAAGAAAGATCCAGGAATTGGTCACCTTTGGGCATCCACACCTCCTGGAGAAGGCTTTAGTTGACAGTGGGGGGAAGCCTTGTTTTTGTCTCCATGGCAACTTTCTCAGCCCAGAAGTCGCCTTTATTGTGTGTGCTATGACTAAGACAATTGATTTGCTCAGGCTAAAGTTCGGTAAGTAAATGTGTGTTTCACAAATAAGTTTAGGAACAATTTCTGGTGATGTGTGTTACTTTGGTTTTTTTTTTAATTACTGTAATAAAATATCTTATCCAGGCTACTTTTTATTTGTAAAGGGGGATGTGGTCCACCATTCTGAAGGGTCCATATCTCTTGATAGGCTAGTACTGACAGCATTCTGAGTTGGCACAGAGCATCAACTCAACGCAACACATAACATCCTCTGGTTTTTCCTCCTTTCCTTACAAAGCCACCAGCATTCAGCCATGGGGTTCCACCTTAGTGAGCTTCCATAACTCCAATGCCACCCTATAATCATTCTGGCCGTCTGTTATCCTCTTAACTCTTTGCCACCGGGTTAAACTTCAGCACATGAGATGCTGGGGGACAGCATCAAGCTGTATCCAATTGGTAGCACCATGGCACACTTGAAAAGCACCACTCCCTCACTGCGGAGGCTGCTAAGTCAACAAGACATTTGCCTTGCAAACATGAGGACCTGAGTTTGACCAGAAGACTCACTTGAACAGTGCCTGAGGGTGTGTCTTCTGGCTTCCACAAGTATGCCCATACCTGTGCACCTACCTACACATGCACACACACACATACTCTCACACTCACACGCATATACATGCTCATATACATATATACAACTCACACACATTCACACACTCACACACATTTACATACACACAACTCACACACATTCACACACACACACATGCACTCATACACACTCTCACACACAACTCACACACATTTACACACACTCACACACATATACAGAGACAGAGACAGAAACAGAGAGAGAGAGGTGGGGGAGATCTTACCAGCTTTCTTGCTCCCTCACCCATTCAGACCCAGGTCCTACCACAGACACAGCAACTAGGCCTGACAGGATTGGCAGTCACCTTGTCCAGGAACCTCTCTCTGTCATAGCCCTGTGCTCAGCCTCCACACAGTCAGACAGCACAAATGCTTGAGCCTGAGGAAAACGCATTGCCTATTTCACAGGGAGGACTTGAGTCAAGACCTGAGCTGAACACGTCACCACTCTGTCCTCGATGAGAAGATGGCAGAACGACTTGGGACGTAAAACAAACCCGTTTCATAGCCTGACTAGAACTGGAACTTGACTGAGTGAAACTATTCAGCCTGGGCCTGCAGACTGGGTCACTGTCAGTGTTTCTAGAAGTCGGAGCTGCAGTACCTCTGATCTGCCTGTCTTCCTAACTCCTGGTTGTTATTTCAAAAACCACTGCTTAAACACAGGGACATGTGTGATCCCAAGAGCTGATCGTGTGTTACACCTGGAGCAAACTAAGTCTCATTGTGATCTCCCCTGTGAATGAAGAGGGTACGTGTCTCCCCCACCACACAGCTGAGAGCTCTTCTAATGAATGTCTTTGTGAATACACCAGCTCCCACACCCAGGGTCCCCTTTCTATGACTCTGCTCCCTGCCACCAACTTCAGTTCTAACGTACTACTTGTGAGCTGGGGGTGTGGCTCGGTTGGAAGGGTACTTGCCTAGCATGCATGAGGCCCTGGATCCATCTCCAGTAAGATATTGAACCAGTTATGGAGGTACATTCCTGCAATCTGAGCACTGGGGCATGGAGGGAAGAGGATCAGGAGTTCAACACCATCCTCAGCTACAAAGAAAATTTGAGGCTAGCCTGAGCTCCAAGAGACCCTGTCTCAATGATGAATGGTACTGATGGTGTTGATGACATTGATGGTGGTAGCAGTGATAACAGTGATAGCGATAGTCGAAGTGGTGATGGTGACCATGGTGATGGTGACCATGGTGGTCATGGTGGTGACAGTGATGATGATGATGATGATGATGATGATGATAATGATGATGATGATAAGTCTTTCTCCAGAAGAAAAATCACATTTGCATAACTTTTATTAAGTATTATTGCTATCTTTCTATTTCATTGCCATTGTCCGTCTCTTTCTGTGCCTAATCTACAAATTAGTTTTGTATAATAAATCTATAAATTAGATCTATAGTAATCTATAAATTATTAAAAAAAAAGAGTATACACAGGATTCTTTACTATGCATGGTTTCAAGCCTTGCACTAGTGGGCCTTTGATGGTGTCCCCCATGACTGGTTCTGACTGTACCATGTTTCTTAAAGCGTACTTGTTTGAAGCTTCTGTGTACATTATTAAACTCCCGCAGAATTTCCCCCAGACCCTGTTTGGGACACGTGTGATTGTAGACTGTGTTTTGTCCCACCAGCAATTAGAGTCACTGATGCATGGTAATGGTAAACAGTAGGTTATTGGGGGTAATTTTTGGTTGGGGATTCTCCAAAGACAGTGAACCTGCCTACTGTGTAGAGGATGAGGTGGCTGTCTCCACCTTGGAGCCTTTCCAAGGGTCCCTGGAGTGGGGCAGAGCCAGGACTGAGGTCAGAGGTAGAGCTGAGCTTTGGGTAGCACAGAGGATCTGTGGCTTTCCTGAAGGGCTCAACCCTCTACCGGTCACCTACTAGTGCCATAGCCCAAATGTCTTCCTTGTGTCCAAGTCACTAACCTTGGTCTGCTCCTACAGGAACCCTACAGGATTAGGATTCAAAGGACCACCATCCATGAGTCCTTGGTCTGCAAAGGTGCTCACAAGACTACACAAGCAAGTACATTCTTGCAGGTCTTTGTTTTCCTGTGAATGATCTTGAAAATGATTTAGAAACCTGTTCTGTTACCTGTGAGCTCTGGATGCCACTTGTGGGTGTACACCCAAAACCACTGGCTACAGAGACTCTGGGAGATATCTACACACCCGAACTCACAGCAGAATGGTTCAAAGCCATCAAGATATGCAAATAACTCGAGTGTGCATCACCGAACCAGTGGGTGAGGCCTACAGCGGGATACTGTCCAGCCTCTCCAAGAAAGGAAATACTGTAATAGCACAGGTAAACCATGAGAGCAGCCATGCTGAGTGCAGTCAGCCAAACACGCTGTACTGGCTGGTTTTGGGTCAACTTGACACAGGCTGGAGTTATCACAGAGAAAGGAGCTTCCGTTGGGGAAGTGCCTCCATGAGATCCAGCTGTGGGGCATTTTCTCAATTAATGATCAAGGGGGGAGGGTCCCTTGTGGGTGGTGCCATCTCTGGGCTGGTGGTCTTGGGCTCTATAAGAAAGCAAGCTGAGCAAGCCAGGGGAAGCAAGCCAGTAAGTAACATCCCTCCATGGCCTCTGCATCAGCTCCTGCTTCCTGACCTGCTTGAGTTCCAGTCCTAACTTCCTTTGGTGATGAACAGCATTATGGAAGTATGAGCTGAACAAACCCTTCCCCCCCCTCCCCAACTTGCTTCTTGGTCATGATGTTTTGTGCAGGAATAGAAACCCTGACTAAGACACACACCGAATCAGATGCCGTGTGATTCCTTGCACTAGAGGTCCATAGGCTAGTCAAGTTCAGAGAGACAACATAGGATAGAGATGGCTGGGGCGTGGGGGGGGGGTGCGGGGGCAGGAGTGGAAACACATGCTCAGGGTTTAACACAAGTGGAACTTCAAGATGGTTCAAAGGATCTACTCTGCAACACTTAATACCACCCATCTCACCCCCATAAACACTGAAAACGTTTGACTTTATATTACATATATTTTAGCATATTTTTTAAGTTAAGGAAGCAGCCCCATATCAGGTTCCCTAAAGAATAGAATGAATGCATATTACAGAGAGATTTATTGGTTTCCAGGTTAGGGACTGGGTCTGCTGAAAGGCAGAGAACATGTCAACTGCTTTAGTCTTCAGGGCTGGATGCCTTGGCTCTTCCCATCTAAGAGTTGAGGGCTGGAGCATTCCTGAAGAGTGGTCTCCAGTCCACATCGGGAGGCCTAAGGATACCGGCTGCAGCAGTGGCGATGACGTCATTGCCAAACACCCTCCTCGGCAAGAGTTGGCAGCTCTGGGCTCTCTCCTTGCATGTGCATTTGATGAACCCAAGGGTGTGAGTCACAGTCATCGTGAAAACAGCAGAGATGGCTGGTCTGTGGCCTGCCAATGCTTGTGCCAAACAGTGCTCTTGGCAGGTGTGAGTGAACTCTCTAGGTTCATTGTCACACAGGACAGGAGCCATCATAATCTTGCCCTGGTAGCTCACGAGAGTAGCAGAGCACAAGGCCCCATGATGACCACACTCATGCCTGACACCTGGACCACCAAGACTCCTCTGGTGCCTTCAGTCAGTACTGTCATTTTGCATTCACCCAGTCTTAAGGTTTGAAAATCTGTCTGCTGTTCATTTGAGGACATGTTTCATTTTGTAACTGTCTTAGGGTTTTACTGCTGTGAGCAGACACCGTGACCAAGACAACTCTTATAAAGGCAAACACTTAGTTGGGACTAGCTTACAGTTTCAGAGGTTCGTTCCATTATTGTGCTGGGAGCATGGCATTGTGCAGGCAGATGTGGTGCTGGAGGAGCCGAGAGTTCTGCATCTTGATCAGAAGGCAGCCAGAGGGAGACTGTCTCTTCTGTAGGGGGTGGAGCTTGACCGTAAGAGCCCTAAACACCCATTTTCACAGTGACACACTTCCTCCAGCAAGGCCACACCTCCTAATAGTGCCACTTCTCGTGGGCCAAGCATATTTAAACCACCACAGTAACTAAGTCATGACACCATGAGCACAGCTTGGAGTTCATGTCCGCTGCTACTTTGTAACTAAGTCTTAGTCTGGATTGCACAAAAACTCTTAGAGATGTGAATCTGTGGGATACATCAGGGCAAGAAAGCAGCTCCAGCTACCAGCCTTTAGCTGAGGAATGTCCTCTAATGATAAATACATTGAAAGGTTGCTCTGTGGTCCTCTATAGAGCTTCCCGTGGGGAAAATGTAGGCAGGGACTTGGGCCATTGATTGAGCACCTCCCCAGGGGTCGGCATTTTGGTACCAGCATTGGAATTATTGATAAGGCGGTGGTTCTTGAATTTGAACAGTCATCTAGGTCATCAGAAGGATTTGGTCTGACATAGTTGCTGGACACCTGGAGTTTCCAATGTATTTGGGGGTCAGAACACCTGAGGATTCTGCTTGTGGACCCACTGTTGAGGGGTACCACAGTTCCTTCCATGACTGACCTTGGGGATCTCTGGTCAACTGACGACCTCAGCTAAGAGTCTAACTGCTGGCCTGGACACTGGTCCACTAGCTTGTCACCATCATAGGCTGTCACAGCAGATGAGTATCCCTACCAGGACTCTGTACCTGTGCCCTTCATTGAACTGGGAAGCAAGACAAGGCAGCTGAGAGAATCTAATAGAGAGAGAGTACTTAGTAGGGAACTTAGTCAGTGGCATGGTGCAATATTTGTATCTCCCAGCCTCCAGATTAGGATCACATGTGGGCATTCCAATTCTGGACTGTAGTTCATTCCAGATATAGTCAAGTAGGCAACCAAGAGTAGCCACTATAGTGACCCTCAGGGAGTCTGGCCTGCTTGGCCAAGAGCAACCACTGACCTGTGACACCTGAGATGGCTAGCCTTTGTGGTCAGCCTGACTGCACTTGGAGTTACCTGGGAGGGTGTGTTTGTTTGTGTGTGTGTACGTGTGTGTGTGTATCTCCAGAGAGGTGTAACTGACGAGGGAAGAACCACCTAAATGAGGGCAGCAGCATCCAAGAGGCTGGAGTCCTGGATTGAATAAAACAGGTAAAATGGAGAAAGCTAGCTGAGTACCAGCATACATCCCTCTGCTTCCGGGCTGCAGTTGCAATGTGACCAGCTGTGAAGCCTTTACCTTCCTATGCCTTATACCAGGAGCCAAAATAAATGGCAAGTTCCTTATGTTGCTTCTGTCAGGCATTCTGTTACAGTGGCAGGGACAAACGGGCAGCAGCTATGCCTCCAGGCAAGCCGAGGGTTATTTCAAAAGAACTAAGAGCCCCAGGTGATGCTGTAGATTGTGTGGTGTGTGCCCACATTTTGAAAATGAGCAGAGTTCACAATGATAAAAGGGGAAAGGTTTTTGAAGTTGACTCTTGGAGTGTGCCCCACCCACCTTCTCATAAGTGTCTCTCATAAGTGCTCTGGTGAGATTTGGAAGAGAGCTGCTGGGGGCAGGGGTATCCAGAGGCGGGTGGACATGGGCCTTGAAAATGGAGTGTCTGATAAAGCCACCAGAGGCCCAGCCAGAGAATAATTGAGGAGACATTGTGTAGTGAGAGAGGAAGTCTGAGTCAAAGCCTGAGGGGCTGGGGTCTCCTCTATCCAGTCAGCTCACTGGGCAACTGATCCTAACTTGTGAAGTCACGTCCTGCTAAGGCTAAAATTTCAGCTATTGCAAAATGGAGCACAGGGGGAGCTTTGTTAGGGGTGAGTCGCTTCACAGGAGAGGGGATGCTTCTCGCCCAGAGTGGCCCACTTCCAGAACCACCGATCCAGATGAAATGACTGCTCGCTCAGCCATTCCTCTGCTTCTACCAACAGACAGCCTCCCAAGTAGACTGTTCACGGTGGCCAGGCAGGGCAGTGTCAGGGTACCCACTTTCCTTGCCAGTCTGCAGACAGCTGTCAGTCTGTGTGGGTGCTCTAGGGGACAGATGACAAAGAGCCACTTGAGATGTGGGATGACAGAAGTCACCACAGCCCTTGAAAACTGATACTACATACGGTAAGACAGCTCCTACCCTGTCTGCGGCCTCAGGCGTCCTCAAAAAGAGGGGAGGGGGTTCCCAAGTCCTTGACTCTCACTGGCTTTACCTCTATCTAGGCTGTCTCTCACAGATGGGATGGGTTTTCTTTCTTTCTTTCTTTCTTTCTTTCTTTCTTTCTTTCTTTCTCTCTTTCAATAAGAAAACCTGTGTTTAGTCCCAAAATGCACATTAAAAAGGAAAAGAAAAATAGCCAGGTATGGTAGCACAGCCTTGGAGAGGTGGAAGCAGCGAGATATCTGAGGTTAACTGTCTAGCCAACCTAGCTGAATCAGAACATTTAGGCCAATGAGAGACCCTGTCTCAAAAGTTAATAAAAGTGGATTGTGACTGAGGAACTAGAGTGCAGGTTATGCACCCCAACAAGCATGCAGACATGTATGTGCACACACACACAAACCAGCTTGAAGACACAAATACACACGAGCATGCAGACACGCACGTGCCCACACACATAGAAGCATGCAGACACGCATGCGCACACACATGTGCGCGCGCGCACACACGAGCATACAGACACTTATGTGAATATACACACACCAACTTAAAGACGCACACATACATACACACATAAACCAGCTTTAGAACACAAGTACACACACAAGTATGCATACATACATACTTACCCACATACATAGGCAGACATGTGTGTGAGTGTGTACACACCCACATACACATGTAGATGCACATACATACACACAAAGTCCATACTCCCAAATAGCACCACCCACTAAGAGCCAAGTATTCAAACACATGAGCCTGTGGAAGGTAATTCACAATCGAATCACAATATGTGAACATACCATCTATCCTGGAACCTTCCATGAATATCAGAGAGAGGAAAGGAGGAGAAAGGAAGTCAATTCCTGTTAACCATATCTCCCCCACAGTGCTTTGTGGGCTGTGCTCACCTACGGAATTCCTCAGTGGACCTGGAGTCACAAAGGGGACACAGGGCTGACCCCACCATATGCTGGCAGCCACCTCTGTCCTCCCCTGCCTCCTCAAGTGCAGGTGGGCACAAGCTCCATTGGCGTGGGAATGGCCTCTTTTCCCTTAGAAGCCCAACCTTGAAGCCATTTTGGAAAGATATCAAGGCTTCTGGTATCTGCCCGTTAGCCCCCAGCTGGCTGGTTTGAAAGCAGCTTTGAGGATCAAAGGTATTCTAGAAGGTAACAAGACTTGAAGATCAAGGAGATTCACCTGTTCATCAAAGAGAGGGGGCCTTTCCTGGGAGGTTCAGGCCAGTACGATGTTAACCACAGGGAGCTCTGCTTTCGGATGAATGTTCCATGTGGCCAGGGAGCTAGAGAGGCTGGGGTGTCGTGGGGGGGGGGGCTGCCCCTGCCCCCGCCCACTCAATGTGTGACTAGGAAGCAGCCAAGAGGAGCCCAAGAAGAGGACCAGGCACTGAGGTTGTATAATGTATGGCCTTGTGTGGCTGTGGAGGAGTCGTAGAAAAAGACACCAAGACAGAGGGAAGGAAGGCAAGACAGAGGCAGAAGACAGCCAGCCACATCCTCAGAAAGACAGCAGTGCTGGATAGATAGCGTGTGTGTACAGGTTGAGCTGGGTCCTGTGCAAGGAAGGCTCACCCAGTTCTGAAAAACTGCTGACACCATGTCACCAAATAACCACAGCTCCTTGCACTGTGTGTATGCATATTTTCAAATAGCGATGGAGAGGGACAGGGGATGTGGGTCTCCCTCTCGTGGAACACTGGGTTCATGAGAGCAAACTGCTTTCAAATACTGCCCACCTATTCCCGTGCCACCCAGCCTTCCTCAGGGGCCAGAATTCCCTCCTGTGGACAACTTTGGTGTGTGGGCATGTGGGAATCCAATCCATATAATCCCTTGCCTCTGGAATCGGGCCAGGAGCATTGATCTCCTGGTGACCCAGATGTGTCTGAATGACGGTACCATGGGTGTGATTTGGCACCACAGGTCTCCCATTCCTCCACTGCTATGCTTGGTTTTCAGAATCTCAAAGGAGCCTCCCACCTAACCCTGTCCCCCTGTCAGAGGCTCAGATAATAGATGCTTGCTAATCAGGAGCCTCACCTTACACCTTCTGGTGCAGTTTGCTAAATGCTTGGGTATCTCTCCACTCTCACCTTGCAGTCTAGAAGGGCTGCTGTAGCACCAGGCTGCAGAAATAGCATCCCACCTGGTAATGGGAAAGAAGAAGCAATATGCCTCCCCTAGAGCCATCCTCCATACACACCCAGGTAGCAGCAGGATTGACTGGGAAATGCCCTTCCTAAAGGAACCACAGCTGACACTGAGCATGTCTGAAACAAACTCACTCCCCTTCCCCCATCCTTCATATACAGGATTGAGGGAATTTCCCAGCCAACTATAGAGTTGGTGAATTGGAGCCACTCATTCTGTAGAGTCACAGGGCAGGGGAGATGGCTCAGTTAGTAATATGCTTGCCCTGAAATCATAAAGGCCTGATCCTCACATTAAATATATATATGTGTGTGTGTGTGTGTGTGGTGGTGTCTACTTGCAACCCCAACTCTGGAGAGGCAGAGACAGGGAGAAACCGGGGCTTTCTGACCAGCCAAGCTAGCTTATTTGGAGAGCTCCAATCCCATGAGAGATTTCATTAGAAAGAAAGAGAGAAAGAAAGAAAGAAAGAAAGAAAGAAAGAAAGAAAGAAAGAAAGAAAGGAAGGAAGGAAGGAAGGAAGGAAGGAAGGAAGGAAGAAAGAAAGAAAGAAAGAAAGAAAGAAAGAAAGAAAGAAAGAAAGAAAGAAAGAAAGAAAAGGAAGAAAAGAGCTGGGCAGTGGTGGCGCACACCTTTAATCCCAGCACTTGGGAGGCAGAGGCAGGCAGACTTCTGAGTTTGAGGCCAGCCTGGTCTACAGAGTAAGTTCCAGGACAGCCAGGGCTATACAGAGAAACCCTGTCTCAAAAAAACCAAAAGGAAAAAAAAAGGAAGGAAAGAAAGAAAGAAGGAACGAAGGAAGGAAGGAAGGAAGGAAGGAAGGAAGGAAGGAGGGAAGGAGGGAAGGAGGGAAGGAAGGAATCAAAATGTAGACTGGCAAGATGACTCAAAGATGACTCAGCACATAAAAGTGTTTGCTGCCAAGTCTGATGGCCAGAATTCAATCCCTGGGACCTACATAATAGAAGTTAAGAACTGTCTCTCACAAAGTGTTGGCCTCTGATATCCACATGCAATTCAGTCTATGGCCTCACACACACACACACACACACACACACACACACACACACACACACACACGCAAATAGATGCAAGTACGCTCACATAAATAAATATTCAAAATTTTAACACACACACCAGCATGCAAGTGTGCGCAAACACACACACACACACACACACACACACACAAATCCAAACAAGTCACTAAGCCATTGACATGAAAGAAAGAAATACTTTATCTTTTTCTAAAGCATGTCAGATCTGGCTCCAAGCTCCCACCGGCTTGCCAAGGGTTGGGGTGGGGGTAGCTGGTTTCAGTTGTATCTTGTGGTTCCTTCTTAGCTTCTTGCAATGTTTGATGCTCACACTGACCAAGAAAATGAGGTACCAAGCCACAGTTGGTTTCCCTTCAAAGCAGCACAGCCCCTCCCAGTCCCCACCAGCGAGCCTGCAATCAGAGTTGGCAGGCCTCCTGGAACTCCCCAAAACTCCCAGGTTCGTTCCTGGATCCTGATGACATCCTTCTTGCATTGAGCACAACATCATAGTGAGATGCTCGTGGCTCACTGACAAATGAGCCCAAGGTGTGTTTACAGACCCTTCGCCGTCCTTCCTTCTCATCCCAGTCTTCAGAGCATCTGGCCTGTCACAGCCACGCCCTCCTCCATCCTCGGCACTTCTAAATATACATGCTGGCAGTCTACAACTCATTCCTTTTGGGCACAATAAAATCACCCTTAGATTTCCAAAAAAAAAAAACATGCTATGTAAGTGATCTCTTCAAATAACCAGTTGCTCGTTCCCTCCCTGACTCACTACAAGAACGTGTCAAACTAACCAAGCTTGTTCCTCGTATTTATGAGTCACAGATGTGGACCCGAGAGATCCCGGGGTGGTGGTGGTGCAGGGGGAGATTGGAAGGGCCAACTCCTAAGATTCTTTAATGGTTAGGGAAAGTGGCTTCCATAGATGGTAGTTTAAACATTTTGAAGATAAAAAAGCACACGTGAACCTACTCCAAGCCAAATGCCTCGCTCCATTTCTCTGATTCCTTATAGCCAGCTTGTAACAGGATGCCTGGAATAGTCTAGAAAACCTCTGCACTGAGTTAAAGGAAAAATAATAGACTGTTAGTGTTTCCTGGCTATGAAAAAGTATTTGAGAAATTCAACAGAGTAGGGAAAGTGTGTTTTGGCATCTGGTTTCAGTCTTCGATTCAGAGTCAGCAGGACCTGTGGCAGAGTGGCACATCATGCCCAGCAACTCACAAAATCTGCTCACCTTGTAGCATCCAATAATCTAAGGGAAGGTCAAGAAGACATCAGAGTCCCAGCCCCAGTGACCTAAGGTCTCTCTTCCAGGCCCTGCTTCCTGAACCCTCCTCCAACCTTCCAAAGGCGCCATCAGCAGAGGAACAAGCCGTCTATGTTTGGTCAGCCATGGGACATTCACGATGCAGACATTAGAGTCAGGGCTGTGTCTCAGGGGTAGAACCAGAAGCTGAACCCTCCCTCCGTTAGAGTTACATCTGAAACGTCTGTGTACTGAGGCTTTCCCATTTCCCATGCCCAACACCATCTCCTCCCTGCTTGTGTCAGGTTCTCCATAGGATCTCACAACCACCAGTAGATCTGCATCTAATGGTATGGTTATGTGGAGGACTTCTGGGCATCCATCTATTCCAGATAACTGAAACTAAAAGGTGTTTCCAGGGTCTATAAAGCACTTTCCCTCGCAAACACGAGGACCCAAGATAAATCCCCAGAACCCATGTTAAAACCCAAGTGTGGCACTGTCCACATGTAACCCAGTGCTGCAGAGGTGGAGAGCGGAGCCTCTCCAGAGTTCATGGGGTCACCCAGCCTAGACCAATCAGCAAGTTCCAGGTCTGTGAGAAACCCTGTATCAGAAACCAAGGTGGACAAGGGTCCTGAGGAATTATGCCTGAGATTGACCTCTGACCTACACACACACACACACACACACACACACACACACATACACACATGCACACATATGCACACACTCACCTCTATACCTCCAGCCTAAAAGAGTCAAAGAGTGTTTGTGCAAATTCAGAGCCCCCCTCATGCCTGCCATGGGCATGTCTCTTGGATATGTGTTTGTGTTCCACATTTTGACATTTCACAAGTCCCAGGAAGCAGCAACACTCTGAGTCACACACAGTTTAATAGAGTCCCCAGTAGACGGAGCACTCATTAATTGGTGCCTTGAGGACATCCACGGATTTGTCATTAACATGGCAAACCTTTCCTCAGTAGAACGGTCAGCGGTCAGCGGTGGCGCTGGCAGGTTTGTGTTCTGATCCAAGAGGTGGAAGTCGGCCACGTGCGCTGGAGAGCCAGGTTGGCCCACGTGCCGCCTAAAGCTAACGTTTACTTCAAAACACTTGAAGGTCTTAAGTTCAAATGCAACTGAATTCATAAAACCGTGATATGCGGTTTTTTTTTTCCAAACAGATGACTGAAGTCCAATTCATTGTTTTTCATCAAGCATTTCTTCCTATTAAACAAAAACATGCCTCATTTATTTCTCCTAAATGACGAACAAATTATAAGTCTTGACCCTTGGGGAAGTAGGAGGGAACCCACCAGTCCGTCAACATATGGGCCCTTCCTTCCTGGGTCATGTGTCCCCTGTAAGGCCTCTGGTTCCCTCTCTCTTTCTCCAGAAGTCCTTCAGTCCAGTCTTTATTGACAGCCACATAGAGAGAAAACCCTAGAAGGTCAGAGTGACCTTTTCTGCTGTTCCTTGGGGGTTGTGCTGTTCTGCTTGGCTCCAAAGAAGGGAAGCAGAAAGCTGACAGCCAGGGAGGGACTGTTTGGAACCAGTCCTGGATGTCCCTGTGACTTTTCAAGGACCGGGCCTGAGGCAGCAGCGTGCTCCTGGCATGTTCAGAATGGTGGAAATATGTTTTATGTTCATTCGCTGGAGCCATTCCTTACATCCCCAAATGAACACTCCTGTTATCTTTCTAGGTTTCATACAGAATTTACTTGTTCTGGTCAGAGTTCCTTTATGGGGGATTTCTGTCGGTGACTGGGGCTCAAGTGTAGCCCCCCCCCCAGTATTCTCTTAGAAGCTCGAACTGTAAACTTGTAAACTCACAGTGATCCAGGGGTATTTGGTCAGTAAACTCTGCGGACAGCTCATGCCTTCATTCCAGGGGGCTTGACAGCAACCCTGACCTCCCTCAGAGGCCTGGCAAGCTGCTAGAGATGGACTGGGCCACAGATACATTCCAATCACAAAGCCAGACTAGGAGCCACTGCGGTTTCACTCAGACACTAATTGCCAGAAGCAGGTAGACTCAGGCAGGTTCCAGAGCCTTCCTCTTGGTGTTTGAGGTGATCTCGGTTACCCCAGTCTCCCAAAGGTCCCTGGATCCTCTTGGTTGGCATTCCCAAAAACTGTCCCAGGAAAGAGACCCTTCCCTGTGACCACTGGTAGATAAAGCTACATTCTCCCTGTTCTCTGAGAAATAGGGACAGCCCTGGATACTAGGCGTCCCAGAGTGCAGACCCAGCAAGCTCTATTCCACCTGGCTCAGAATCCTGGGAGTGTGACCCCTAAGCCTGTGAATAAAGAAGGCCAGGTGCCAAAATTCCGCCAAGGAGGGCTTCCGAGTCTCTCTGGGTCAAGGTATCTTTTCAGTAAGGTCTATGCTAAGGTCACTGGGTCAGGAGACTCGGGGAATGGGGGAGAACCAGGCAGCAAGCGCCAACATGGGTGTTGAGTGGAGACAGAATACAAAGCAAGCAAACATCAGGGCCAAGCAAAAGGAAGCCTGGTGAGGAGACTGCTCCACACCGCGAGAGCCATCTCTGACAAAGACACAAACACGGTGAAGGGAGCTCTGAAGAACCTGGACGGAGAGGACACGGTCAACAAATAAATGGCTGATGCGACATCACGGACCAGAAACTGAGGCAGAACTTGGTTAAGAGAACATGGAGAGCGAAGTGGTAGGCGGAGGAGGGTAAAGACAGAAGGTGGCATGAGAGGTGTACCCAGCAGCTCGCGCCAGGCGTGAGTCACAGCGGACCAGCCGAAGTGGCCGGATGCAAAGCCGCTTGGCTTCTACCATCTTGATGGGATTTATTCACTTAAGAGAGAATCTAGCAGTCACTGGCTGACTGTAGCACATACACAAGAGCAGCCTGGCTCCTCCTGGAATCATCCCATCGGTCCTCCCTCCAGGTCATCCCATTGCCCCTCCCTCCAGGTCATCCCATCCCCCCTCTCTCTGGGTCATCTCATCGCCCCTCCCTCTGGCATCTGTCCACCTTGACCTGCAGAGCACTGGATCTTCCGAGTCTCACTTCTCTACCTTGTCTATCAGGAGGCTGGGATTCCACTAGTGGCACCTTGGCGAGGGTCCTTATTCTCCCATGTTTATGAGTCTTTGCTGTTTTGTTCTTTTTAAAAGATAAATGCTGTCTTTAAATTTCCCTCTCCGGTCTTTCTCCCACCAACCCTTGGCCCCAAATTCCATGAATCAAAGATGCAACTTCCCTTGCTGCCCTGCCCCACCCCCCTGCATGACTCCCACTTCTGTTGCTGAAGCCAATAACATTTCCTTCCTCCAGACTCACTCTTCACCCTTAGCTTGGTCTCAGTGTGGACATTTGGAAAACCATCTGAAGGGTTCTACAGGGAAGAAAGATGCCTAATGGAAGGAGGTAACAGGTACACACCCCACTTACTAGAGAAACCCAAGGGTTTGCTGAGCAGGAGAGAGGCTTGCCTTCCTCTGCCGAGTCGTGAACTTGCCAGGCTCACACCCTGTGCTGGACCAGTCTTCTCCTGTAGCATCCATGTGTCCCTCGCTCATCTATGTGATCTGTGTGTGTGCGCTTCTGTGCATGTGTGCCAGAGATCAAACTCCAGTCATTCCTCAATTACACTATACCTTATCTTTCAAGACTCACTGACCCTGTAGCTCAACAACTGGGCTCGACTGGAGCCCCAAGATCCTTCCGTCTCAGCCTTCCCCGGCATTAGGGTTACAAGCTTGCCAGCATGTCCTGTTTTTTTTGTTGTTGTTGTGTTTTTTTTTTGTTTTTTTGTTTTTTGCTCCCGTTCTAGGGAGCAAACCTGGACCCTCCTGCTCACAAAGCAAGTACTTTACCTGCTGAGCTAGCCCCACGCCCTGCAGCATTCACTTCCAGTCAGTCCCACGAGTGAGCAGAGCTTGGGCGGGACTCTGGGCTTCACCTTAGCTCACTAGTGCCCACGCAAGCCCCTTGGAAGGGAGAGGCCACTGCCAGGTCCGGTCTGGAGTATCTGTCCATCATCCCCTCGGAATCTACAGAGCTACCTGAGGTGCTGCCAGCCAATCAGGACTCAGCGAGTGACAGCCTGCATCTTGCAGCCACTACCAGTCACCTTCACCCTTCCTGGAGCTTCAGGGCTCTCAGTGGCTCAGGGAAGCCCCTTGGGCTTTGTGCTACTCAGCTGGACCTGCCTGCTTCTGCCTCTGCCGCTGCCTCCGCCTCCGCCTCTGCTTCTGCTTCTGTACTGGGGACTTCAGAGACTATTTGTTCACAGTGATGCTTGGGAGCGACTTCTTCCTTCCGTTGCCCTTCTGCACGTACCACACCACACACACACTCCCAGTGCTACACAAATACACACACTGCACACACCATACCATACCACATCCAGTGAACATAACAGACCATAATGCAGCACACCATACCACACACACTGCACAAACCACACTATATACAACACCACACACACACCACACACCACATACTACACACAAACACACAGAGACACACCATACTTACCAAACCACATACAACATCCATCCCCCATACACACAACACAACACGGCATACCACATACATAATTCACGTACCACACACCCCCCACACACACACACACACCACATACACCATGCACATGCCACACATACCATGTACATATACCACACAAAACCACTCATACCACACACAGAGAGAGAGACATGCTATATGATTCTATTAATACAATGTGTGCATGACAGCCAAGCTCAAACAAAGGTGGGGTGGAGGAGTCCAGGTTGGGGAGAAGCAGTAACTCATGGGGTTCAGAGCTTTAGTCTTAGAAGATGAAATGGTCCTGCAGCTCCACAGCGAGGGCTGGAGAGTCACCTGAGAGGTGGGCATTGGACATGTCTGTGAAAGATTATCAGGTTAGCTGAGATTGGGAAGACCCACCTACAATGGGTGGCGCCATTCCCTAGGCTGGATAAAAATTAAGGGAAACTGAACTGAGCACTACTGTGGATTCACACGTCAGATTCCTGATTGAAGATGTAACGTGAATGTCACCCTCAAGGTCCTGCCACTGGGACTCTCCCACCATGACAGCCTGGAACCTTGAACTGTAAGCCAAAAGAAATCCTTTCTCCCTTAAGTTGCTTTTCTTGGGGTATTTATCACAGCAATAGGAAAGCATCTAAGACACAGGGCATAAATTGGTGCCAGGACCTATGAGTATAAAACCCACACTCGCTTTCCTCATATAAAAAGCTCTAGGATCTACTTAGAGCCTACACACACACACACACACACACACACACACACACACAAACACACACCATAGACATTAAACAACCACTGTGTCATATGTAATACCCACAACATTGTGGCTGCTGCAGAAACAGTTGTCAATTCTGTTGTTTAGGGCACAGGGGCAGGAGCAATTGTTTCCTGATAGTGTTGACCCCTGGCCGGTTGGATCCAGGGAGGCAGATTTTCAGGGACAGAGGCAGACAGAGGGATGCCATGCTGTCTCTGGATTAGACCACAGCAGCTCTGCACTGGTGCCCTGTCTCCTCTGCTCCCGCCTGCTTTCTGAGCAGTCAGAAGACAGAGCCCCAAATGTTGTGAGCCACGCCAAGCCAAAGGCCACCAGGGATTCCTGCTGCCTGGGAGAGGCAGGTCGTCATGTTAACAGCTTAACCAGATGTGCTGACCAGCAGTGCCATCTTTAAGAGACGGGACTTAGTGAGAAGCCGTGGGATCCTTAGGGACCACTTTTGAAGAAGATGATGAGACTTCCTGTTTTTGCTTCCTAGCCAGGAAATGAGTCATTCTGCCCAACCCCACACTTCCACCATCATGTCGTGTCTTGCCATTAGCCCAAAGCAACAGTGGCAGTCAATCACAGACTGACCTGGAAGCCATGAGCCAAAATCAACCTTTTTTCTTTATAAGGCAATCGGTTATCTTGGGTATTCGTCATAGTGAAGGAAAGCTGACTGGCACAGCTGTGTTCTCTAACAGGGTCATGAAGTTAGGCTTGGTTTGCAGAAAGCCACCGCTGTGCCTCAATTGCTGATGGCTACAGACTACTGCCAGACATCACTGAAGTGAATAGTATAACATAGGATCGGGGTGCAGGTGCTGATCGGAGGTGCCTCCTGAGAACCATCTGCCTCCACACACTCCCCACATGCCCTAAAAGGAGAAGCCCTTCTGTATGACAGAGCTCATTAAAGGAATGGAAGTCACTATACTGGAAGGATCTTTTTAAAAAGCATAAAGGAAGCCTAGCACGACTGCATCCACCTATAATCCCAGCACACAGGAGGGGAAGGCAGGAGAATCAGAATCTCAAAGTCAGTGGTGACCACATAGTGAGAGTCTATCTCAGACAGAAGAAAGAAAAGTAGGCAGGAAGACAACTCTTACCTTATAACCTGTCCATTGAGGCGCTGACCATAGTGTGTGTGTGTGTGTGTGTGTGTGTGTGTGTGTGAGAGAGAGAGAGAGAGAGAGAGAGAGAGAAGAGAGAAAGTTTGTGTGTGCTTGTGTGTGTGTGTGTGTACAAAATCTAGTGTGGCCCAGGCTGGCCTCATTTGCCACACAGCCTGGCATCCCTGTCTTAACCCACACCCATCAAGTGTGGGTATACTTCTTACAGAAGTTTCTCCCTCAAATTATCTGTTTTTGTAGCCTCATTAGGTCCTTCTCCCCCTCCCTCTCCTGATGCCCCTCCCCCTCTCCCTCCTGTTTCTCCCTTCTCCTTCATCATCCTTCTCTTCCACTCTCCCTCTTCTCCCCCACCTCTCCTTTGCTCCCTTGCATGCAGTCTGAGTAGTCTCACCAATTCCCTAGGGAGGCCCACCCTTGATCCTCGCCGGGTTTTAAATTAGGCTCCCTGGACTTCGCTCCTTCCCACTGGTCCCTCTGGTGCTGCTGGAAGTTCCAGTTTTCTCTGAGATCCCTCAGTGCAGCCTATGGACAGACCCCCAAAGGCCCAGCTTTTGCCTGGTTTCTCCGGTGCTCAGCCCCAACATGCCCGTCCACCTACAGTCCCTCAAAGAAGCTACACTGTATGTGTCACAGCCTTGTCACCCCTTCATTTGTTCTTGTCCTCTCCTCCCTTCCCTTTCCCCAGCATTGCTCCACCAGAACATGGGTCGAAGGAAAGATAAATGAATGTTCTGTGAGTTTGTGTGTGCACAAGTGTGTGTGTGTGTGTGTGTGTGTGTGTGTGTGTGTGTGTGCATGTGTATGTGTACTGGTATGAAAGCATGTGTGTGCACATGCATGTGTGACCAAAAGTCTACATCAAATGCCTTCCTTTATGTCTCTGTTTGTTTGTTTGTTTGTTTGGAGACAAGATCTCTCACTGAACCCTGAACTCACCAACTCAACAACTCATGGCGATCTCTCAGGCTCCTCCCCACCCCAATGCTGGGGTTATGGGCATATGCCACTGAGTCCATCTTTTTATATGGGAGCCGAGGCTCGGACTCAGGTTTGTATACTTGTACGCCAAGCACTTTACATGGAGTGTCTTTCCAGCTCCAGCTTAAACACAACACACGTTTCTTGTTGCAGCTTGTGAGTACCGATGTGTTAGACAGGCTTCTCACCCCCACTGCCTACCCTAGCACCCTATTCCTTGGTCTTACTGTGTGACTTTTCCTGGGGATAGATAAACAAATGTCAACTTGATCCAGATAGGACAACAACAATATCCCAAAGAACCAATTCTGCCAGAGTCTAAGCTGATGATCCAGTGAGTTTTTCAGGGTTGCCTATAGGAGCTTGAGTGACTCAGAAGCAGATGCATCCCTGAGCAATCCATCCCAGCATGAGTAATGGCTCAGGAAAGACATCCTGCACACTTGCAGGCAGCTTGTCTGACTGGAGAATCTCTTTACTGCTTATGAGATCATGGCAGGGCCTTTGTGAATCTTATAACTTTCAGGAGCTTCCTGTGCCTTCTAAGTTTCCTTTAGTTCCTAAATCTTTAGGAGCCTCCCTCTTCCTCCCAGGTCAGAAATTAGGTACATAACAGGTCCTCACAGACACCATCCCAGAATACTCTTTGTGCTTAGAGTTCGGTCCATGGCATACCATCTCTGAAGCCTCTTCTCAGACCAGCCCTGCAGACCCACCACCTTCAGCTCAGCCCCACCTTTTTCATCCTTGGGATGATCTGACCCTTGTACCCTTTGTATATCAATTCTTAAGTCGCGCTTCTTTCCTGGTCTTGTAATTTCTACACATATTCTATCTAGAAACTCTCGGGCCCGCATCATGGCCGCCTATTTATAAAGTAACCACCATACTCCCAGTGTTTGTGCCTGAGCAATCAGGAGTTGCTCAGAATTCACTGGGTAAATGAGGTCTGAGATCTTATGGATGGATGTTGATGATAATTTAAAAACAGAAAAACAGGCCTTCTGATTACAAAGGGATTTTTCATACATGGGGGTAATAATAATCTGGTCACTGACCCTCACTGCTGAGAGTTGTCTAAGACGAAGGAACAGAAGTTTGGAACATCAGCTCCTGGGAGCAAGCTGAGGAGGAAAATGGCCCTCACAGGTAAGTTCTCTAACAGTTAGTCTCAGTTCCACAGTGTTATGGAATGCTGTCCTCTGGGCACAGCCTGGCTATTATCATCAGAACACACAGGAGACCCTCTCAGGACCCACAGGAGACCCTCATGAGATCAGGCCCGTTGATAGTCCCTAACATCAGGGCGATGGAGAAGGTGATTTGATTGAAAGCTGAGATTCCAGCTACTCATCCCTGTAGCCTTCTTCCAGTTGTATGTAATTCTGACCCAGCTGCACATGGGTTGGGAAGGTACAAGAGCTTGTAGTGGGGTGAAGGCTTGACTGAAGGAGGGTTCCAGCTAAGTAGTTATGAGGAAGCCATCATCCATCCCAGGGTGGAACTTTTGGATGAAGAAATGTTTGGAGATCTCCATATTCCTGTAAATAACCCCTCACCCATGCACCTACAAGTGACCTAAGTAAGTCCAGGAGTTCAACAACCTGGGTGTGGATATTGTTCCTTTGGCCTGCCTTATCTGGGGTGAATAAACATTTGTTCAAGTATTCGTAGAAATAGTTACCACAGTACACATCTGGAATGTCATGGCAGGAGGCAGGGGGCAGAGGCAGGAAGCACAGCACCTGTTTCCTGCGTTGTCGAAATCCACAGATCTCCCAGGTCTTAGATGATGTTCCAAAAGACTGACCCCCAAATCCAAGCTCACACCTTAGTCCCTGGAGGTGGCAAGTATCCATACATCAAAGCCCTAGTCCAAAAAAAAAAAAGGTAAAATGCACCCTTCTAGAAGCTGTCGGTCCCACAAAACAAATGTTTTGCTTACATAAGACTTCCATTCACAGAGCCACTTGAGGACATTCAGTAAAACTTAAAAGAAACAAAGGTCTGGGGAATGCATGCGGACCAGCTGTTTGCCAAGACCAAGCCACGTGGTCTGAGGCTGGGGTTGGTTCCTCCGCACCTCTGTATTCTCAGCCACGGGGGTTTGGGGCACTTGGAACAAGAACAAAAACTCCCTTGTGATGAAACTAGTCGGGTGTGTAAGGCATGTTCCAGGAAGACCTGGGCAGACGTTTATAACAGCTTCCCCAAGCTAGGAGTTTCAGCTCAGCCGGCAGAGGACCCGGGGACAAATGCCCTTGCACATCTTGTTTGGTCTGTTGCCTGTTGGCAAAGACCTGGGAGGGAAGAGCAGTGGATGAGGGTGGTGGCTCTCCAGCTCCATAGAGAGAAGTTAAGTGAGGACTCAGATGGAACAAGCAGTCTCTAAACATTTCTGTGAGCCCTGCAGCCAATGTCACCAAGGAGACACACTTGATTTAAAGAGAGGGGGGGCATTGAGGGTCTAGGGAAGTAGCTCAGTCAGTAAAACATTTGCTGGGCAAGTGTGAAGACTGGAATTGATGCCCCTAGAACCCACACATGAGCAGGTGCAGCAGCACAGATGCCTGGGACCCCAGGGATTGGGGGAATGGAGTTGGGGACCTCTGACGCTCAGCAGTCAGTTGGTATAGCAGAATCCATGAGGACCAAGTGCACTGAGAGACCCTGTCTCAGAACACACGTGTAGAGACAGCAAGGTGGCTGACTCAGCCAGTTAAAAACTAATGACCTGAGTTCAGTCTCCAGAACCCATGTAGTAGGAGAAACCTTAAATCCCATGCATGTTGTCACACACACACACACACACACACACACACACACACACACACACGTGCCAATCAGACCTGCACCAGCAGAGGGGACCCCAGCACCTGAATGTTTACCACTTGAGACATTGGACAGAGGCAGGGCCCGGGACCTGTGGGGAGCCTCAGATGAAGATACTGATGAATAGAGATATGGGGCTCATGGAAGAAAGTCCAGATACAAACCTGCACACAGAGACCAAAGCCACTAGCAAAGGACACTTCAGAGAGCTTCATTGGAGAACAAAGTGAAGCACAGTGTGGCCCTTACAGTTCTGGAACTGGTGGTGTTGTGACCTCTCTCATACTTACCCCTGCAGACGATTATTTTTGTTTTGGAAGCGTTCAGAAAAATGGGTTAGAAAGAAACTAAACACTCATTAATCTGGGTCTGGCATGATCCAAAAGTCAATACATACCACAAGATTACCCAACTCTCGATCAGCCATCAGCCTCAGGGCCTGGTGGTTACTGTCTTTCTGATAGCTGTGAGAGAGTGGCTGTCAATAGGCTGTTCCCAGCACCCACTCCTTCACACAGCCCTCCAGTCACTCAGCTATGTCCTCTTGCTTTTGAACCCATGAGCAACCCCCAGATAGATTCCCACACCTCAGACATAGTGGCCCAAAATACCATCTCAAACCAACAGCCCATTTCTCCAGAAACAGGCTAGCTCTTTAGATTCAGTGTATGCGCTGGTTAGTTCTAATATCAACTTGACATAGTCATTTAGAAGAGGGTATCTCAATTGAGGATATGCCCCCACCAGAATGATCTATGGGCTAGTCTATGGTGCATTTTCTTATGGTTGATATGAAAGGGCCCAGTTCAATGTAGATATGCCAATCCTTGGCTGGTGGTCCTGGATGCTATCGACTGAGCAAGTCAAGGGAAACAAATCAGCAAGCATCATTCCTCCATGGTCTCTGCCTCAGTTCCTACCTCCAAGTTCCTGGCATGCTTGAGTTCCTGCCCCTGATATCCCTTAATGATGGATGGGCTGTTACCTAGGAGTATAAGCTAAATAAACCCTTTCCTCCCTATGCTGCTTTTGGTCGTAGTGTTTTATCAGAGCAATAGAAACTCTGAAGACAGAAATCATTACCAGAGAGTGTGTCAGGCCTGCCCATGTGTTTTCAGGAGGATTGTGGTCATATAATACCTCCAACTCTGAGGAAATGATGTGATCTTGCTCACTGAGGAGTTCCAGAGAGACAAGAGTATTTATGGTAATTGTCTACTGCTGTCTGGTCAGAGGCTGACTCCTGCAGAAGTGGGGAAAGGGAGGGCAGCTCTCGGTCCCTCTTTGAGTATCATGATAACTTGCACTGCAGAAAGGGTAAGCAATAACTGAGTTGCTGCCGTATAAACAGGGTGGTGGTGTTTTGTCTAATTTGGCCCGTGATTTGCTCTCGTTACTGAGCCTTCTTTGGCTACTCGGACACTGAGTGAAGTAAGGAAAGATAGGCAGGACAAGTGGTGACTGTTAGCATGACCAAGGTATGATGCTTCTCTAGGAGACATGTCACCCAGAGAGGCTGTGAAGGCCAGGTATAGAGAGGTGTGCACACACACGCAAGGAGAAGCCAGAGGTGAGTCTTACAGCTAGCCTTAGGAATGGCGTCCATATCCTTTGAGACAGGGTTTCTCATTGGCCTGTAGCTCTCTCTCCTGGCTGGCCTGTCTCTCTCCCCAATACAGGGATTACAGGTACCCACTACCATACCGAGGTTTCTTGTTTTCACACGAACCCTCAGGATCTAAGTGAGGTCCTTGCACTTGCAAGGCAAGTCCCTTCTCCACCATCCTTGGCCCAAGGATTTGGATTTTGACTGAGAACAGACATTAGCCCCAAATGGGAGTCGTGCGGGATTTTTCAAGAGCACCCCTGAGCTCAGGACATGCCGCCAGGCAAATGAGTTCCAGAAAGAAACTCAAGGCCCACAGCACCCTAAAGGAGCCTCTAGACTCTCATATAGCCAGCAGGAGTGTCATCCAAGTGAAGGAAGCTCCTTCAGACCAGAGCTGGAGGACAGACAGGGCTGTGTCTGGGGTCCTCCTGCACCTCTGTTCCCACCGACACTTGCGATTGTCGGCCTTCTGCTCTGAGAACTGTTGCCTTTTCCTATGTCTTAGCTAGGGTTTCTATCTCTGTGATAAAACATCATGACCAAAAGCAACCCAGGAAGGAAGGGGTTGTTCACCTTTCAGCTTAGCACTGAGGGAAGACAGGGTAGGAACCTGGAGGCAGGAACTGAAGCAGAAGTCATGGAGAAATGGTGCTTGCTGGCTTGCTCCTCATGCCTTGCTCAGCCTGTTTTCTTACATACCCAGGACCACTAGCTCAGGAGTGGCACCACCCACAACGGTGTCGGCCCAGCCACAGCAATCGCTAATCAAGAAAATCACTAATCAAGGCTGAGCTGGTAGGGCATTTTCTCCATTGCTGTTGTCCTTTCTGAAAAGACTCTAGCCCATGTCAAACTGACATAAAAGTCTAGTCTGCACAGTCTTCATCCTTTTTGCTTATTTTTATTTTTCCTCATTTACCTTTTTGGGTAAATTGCCAGGTTTCCATGATCAGCAACCAACTTCAGGGTTTCAATCACTGGGTCAAGTTGGCAAGATGGCTCAGTTGGTAAAGTGCCTGCCTTGCAAACATGGAGACCTGAGTTCCACCCCAGAACCTATTAAAAAAAAATAGAAAGAACATAGGGCACTTGGAGTCATTGTATGAAGAGCACCCTGGTGAACCTGGGTGAGATGATGTTCCTAGGGTGGGTCTGGCACATTGTCCTCAATGAGACCAGGTGCGTTCTACTCCAAAACTATTCAAATAAAACGCCTCCCTTGTATGGTTCACACAATGACATCTGTCCTTCAAACCCTTGACGTAGCACAAAAGAATACCTCCCAGCGTCCTTAACAGTCAGATGGGGTCCTGTGAATGCTCAGAGAAGTGGAGCGTAGGTGTTTTTCGTGACCCTGGGGAACACAGCAGCCCCACTCCAACACAGCCAGCCTTCTAGAGAGCAGACCGTAGAGTTCCAGGGGTGGTGCCATAGGACTCCAGTGACTCTGATTTACACCTTTGATGCTCCCTCAAACTCTGAGTTGATTGGTCAAGGCACCAGGAAAAGAGGGGGAAAAAATGAAGATTTCCTGAGGGGAGAGGGGACTGGAAATGGAATAGTTTTATGCTACAGGTGTGGACCTACCAGACAAAGGACGTCATTGGAGACCTTCAAATCACATGGCCAATCCTTGCAGCTTATCCGGTGACCAAAGAACCAGGTACAGTGCAGGAATACTCATCTCCATTGATCTCCAGATAAGAGAAAGGACAGTCTCAGCATCCAACAAGTGCTTAGGAATCTGAAAAGACTGGTCCCGTTCTGCACTCACATCACCCTGTGGGACAAGACTGGATGCAGACCACATACAGGTCCCAGGATCACCTGTCTCTCTGCCTGGGCCTGTCCCAAGCCTCTGTCCCCTTGGAACCCAGCTCAGGGAAGGTGTGGAACTAAACTTGTTGTCACTGGCAAACTTCCACCAACCAGCAACACTCACCGCCCTCTCCTCACCCCAGCCCAGCCCTCCTGACTTTTATATTATAGATTCGTCTGAAGTCACACTTGTGCATGAATGTACGCACGCACTCGCTGATCCGGCGGAACAGGAGGGAGGCACAGTTGCTGCTCCAGCTACTGAATCTCTCTGGACAAGGAAATGCCAGAGATCCGTGAAACTAACAGGAACTGTCTTTACAAATGTCCTGGACTACGGTGGATAAGCTGTCATAATTTCCGGGGCTACTTCCACCCACACCTTTCTTACTCTCTGTGAGGGATGTCCTGCAGCAGCCATCCCTTTAGCAGAAAACACACACACACACACACACACACACACACACACACACACACACACACACACGGGGGGGGGAAGATTTTTATTTCTGTCCAGATTTTAAAAATAAAATAATCACAGCTTTAAATTCTACATGCAACATGAATATTTTTTTCAATTGATACTCTCAAATCAGCCTTAGCCATGGCTAAGAAGCTGCTTAACCTTTCCATCTTTTGACTCCGCACGTACAGAGTACCCAGGGCCTGGCAGGATCCCCTTGGAACACAAGTCTCTGCAGGGGTAGCCAAGTCTGTAGCTTCCAAGAATCGTGTGATATCTGTCATAGTGCCTCCTCTAATTGGGCTTCCCCTCCCTGCTCTGGTCTCCTTATGAGGATCTTCACCTCACACTGGGACCCACTTAGTTTTCAAGCCATTTCTCTACATGGATGTACATCCTGTCCACACATGACCTTACAGTGTAACTGACATCTGACCCACTAAGAGACCATCTGCCCCCAACCTTGAATCTAGACAGTATGCGCAAGGACAGTATGACAGAAGGGGTGGCCATGGGGTCACCACCTAGTAGCTTGTCTGAGAAGCCCCAGGAAACCCAACTGCCAAGTTGAGGGAACCCAAGTCGCAGGTGTGGAAAGGGACTAAACTCCTAGCCATAGTCCACTGACCTGTCAGAATGACTAGTGACTGAGAACTCAGACACCCCAGCCCAGCCCCCAGACACAGAAGACCAAAGAGGAGCTGCTCTGTGGGTAGTATCAAAGTTTCTGGTCCAAAGAACCTGGGTACTTATTTGTGTCTCGTACTAGGTGTCCAGGAAGCTCACTGACACCTTAAATTACCAGTAGTTCACGTCCACAGCAGGGGCACAATATCCTCAGGTTCAGTGAGAGGTTTTTGCAACCTATTGGTAACAATAGGCCTTGGGTGTCAGTCCTCCCTACTTTGGTCATGCAGAAGAAACCTTGTGAATATTTGTGAGGAAATTCAGGCATGAACCGGGCATTAGCAATACAAACCAAATGTGTTACACCCAAGGAGCTAAGTATTCACCATTCAGGTAAACAGGAAATTGGAAACCCAGGGGACAGCTGGTCAGAGTACTGTCCCCAGCTCCCTAGAGCACACAAAGGAGTTGAAGCTTGGCACCATGAAGAGAGCCTATGAGAGGCTACTGGCGAAGCCTAGTTACAGCGGAAGACAGCAGAGTTTTGGAGTTGCCAGTGCCATTCATGACCACCAAGAACAGCAGCAGCAATGGAGTATAGATAGCTGGAGCCTAGAAGACAAGGTGTGTGCTACAAAGGGCAGAGCTGGAGAGGTGACCCAAGCCCTTGGAGGAGCCTAGAAGATCGTGAGTGAATCCCAGACATTGGATGGTTGGAGTTTAAGTTTTGCTTTTGATTGTGACTGGGCCCTGATATTTTTCCCTCTTGAAGGAAGAAGGCATTTTAGTGGAACCCACAGTTAAGAGACTTCAAATTTTTAAAAGACTTTGAATTTTAAAAGATATTGGATATTTTAAAGGGATCGAACTTTTAATATGTAAAGACTGTGGGACTTTTAAAGTTATTTAGATCTTGGGAATGAATAAGAAAGTAAGGGTTGAGGCTTAATAGTGATGTGTTTGTGTGTCAAGTTGACAAGGGATCAATTGTACTGGCTGGTTTTGTGTGTCAACTTGACACAGGCTGGAGTTATCACAGAAAAAGGAGCTTCAGTTGGGGAAGTGCCTCCATGAGATCCAGCTGTAAGACATTTTCTCAATTAGTGATCAAGGGGAGAGGGCCCCTTGTGGGTGGTGCCATCTCTGTGCTGGTAGTCCTGGGTGCTATAAGAGAGCAGGCTGAGCAAGCCAGGGGAAGCAAGCCAGTAAGGAACATCCCTCCATGACCTCTGCATCAACTCCTTATCCTGACCTGCTTGAGTTCCAGTCCTGACTTCCTTTGGTGATGAACAGCAATGTGGAAGTGTAAGCTGAATAAACCCTTTCCTCCACAGCTTGCTTCTTGGTCATGATGTTTGTGCAGGAATAGAAACCCTGACTAGGACACGCTGGTTGGATCCTGCCTGGCTTTCTAGCAAAGAGAGCCCCTCCAGCTCAGAGCCTGCGCAGGGTCTCTGAAAGATCTGCTGCCTTCGATTTCAAAGGCTTGTATATTTTCTGGAGGGTCTGGAGATTGGGTTTTAAATGCTAATTTATTAAATATTTAGCAAGCCAAAGTGAAAGAATAAGCACCAGATGATAGATAGATAGATAGATAGATAGATAGATAGATAGATAGATAGATAGATAGATCAATAGATAGATGATGCAGATTAAACATCATCAAATCACATGCTCAAAACATCCAGCAGAAATCAACCAGGGAAGCCTAGCTTAGGCAGTTTGCTGGAGTTCCCAGTAGAAAGAGTGCCAGCCAGAGTGGAGTGTCCCCCAAGATGAGTCTTCCAAATGAAAGACTAAATAGCAACGAATAGAGATGACATCATTCAACCAGGTACTCACAGCATGGGGAAGCTAAGGCAGTCAGCTAGCATCCCTGATTGAGCTTTCTCTCCATGACTGAGCTTCCCACAGCTAACTTCCAGTTTCTTTCGGACTGTAGACACTTTTGTATCGCACGGTACAGTAGTAGACTCTGTTGGAAATGGTTTACCTTTCAACCGGGTTTAAAGACCTATGATTCTACCTTTGGGTGGCTTCGCTGTTCTCTCTTCCTGCCACAGAGCTGGGAGACATCTCACTCCCAGATAGGAGGCCTTAGAGGACACTCCAAGACAAAAATGCTTGGGTCTGAGACGAGGGTGGGAGGTGACCTGGCTTTCCAAGCCAGCCTTTCAATGAGTTCAAACAGCTCCAGACAATTTTTCAATACAAAGTACGTTACGCCAGGGGTCCCGCAACCCTCCCATCTGTGCCAGCAGCCCAGCTGTGGGGGAAGCAGCTGCAGCCAACCAAAGGAAATAATGGAGCTGCTGTGGAGGACCAATCTCTCTTGCTCCATAAGCCACATCTGGCACCCACCCTCTTACAAGAGACCTCCCTCAACAGCAGCTGCTCGACAACGGGGCTTCAGCCACCTTCACCACACAGATGGCCAAATGACAGGTGCCATGCAGGCTCCTTCCTCAGACAGCCAGAGTAGAGCCGGCCTGTGGTTCAGCATTCTGCGGGCTCCGAAGTCACTCAGATAGATGGTACTGTTTTGTCCAGTCTGCCTCCCCAGCCCCAGTCTTTAGCATGCAAGCCAATGGACCACCAGGGACATGGGCTAGGTGATGGAAGGTTATGGGCTTAAAACCTGACCACCCAGCCTTGAATCCCATGTGGCCTCCAACAAGGCAACCGTGTGAGATTCTGTCTACTTGTATACAAGATGCTGTTCAACCATACTGTTGTTAAGAGTCAAGGAATGCTTTGGACAGACTTCCACCAAGGTTAAATGAAAAACAGGAAGTACATGCCCACAGGGTGTGTGTGTGTGTGTGTGTGTGTTGTATGTGCTATTTACAGGATGTGTGTGAATGCACACAAGATGTATGTATATGTGCATGTTCACATGCCTCTTCCTGGGACAGAGTCCATGAACACAGACACAAACACCCTGTGGGCTCTACTGAGCTCACACACGTGCAAACACACACACACACCTTGGAGAAGGCTCCACCCACTCGTCAATGCTCTTTGCTTTGGCTGATAATCTCACTGTCTGTCTTTTACATTTCCACGTGAACACCCGAAGCCTCGTGTCCCAAACAAAGCTGATAATGCCTCCCCCATCCTCCTCCCTTCTTCCACCAGCCACCCAGCATTAACCTCCCAGACCTTTCCTGAAGGCCTTTGGACTTCTGTCCTAGCACAGACTCTGAATGCTAAGTTAGCCCCAGGAACAAGGTGACTGCATCAGCTCCTAGAACACACTAGGAGAGCAAGAAGAAATTCCCAGAAAGCCACCCTGGAAACGGTCCAGGAACACCACGCCCTGCTGATTCCAGGACAGTTCAGCATACAGTGATGGACCTCAATATGTTTTTACTACAGGGTGTTTTAAGGGGTGGTGCCTGCAGGTCACAGCCCTGGCCCCGGAGGACCCAGCATGGTGCAGAACAGTGCATAAAAGGAGGGGCAGAGGCCTGCAACGTGTACACAGAATACCAGAGACACAGCGTGGCTTCCAGATGGACTCCTGCAGAGGTACGGGAGCCACGGTAGGACACCAGTCCTCAAGCACTCCGTGATGAAGCAGAAAGTGTCTGTGGATGTTTTAATGATCCCATGACAGTCCATGACTCCCGCAATGCAATTTGAGGATGAACTCACATGGTCGTGGGCTTGACTCTTGTTTCAGTGACCACTTGCTATAAAATCTCTCCTTAATCCTGACTCCCAAGCTTCCCTTTCTGCGGACCCACATTTTAACTGGTTTTCTCGTGGCCATGATCAAATGTCTGTAAAAGTCAACTTAGCAGAAAAATGATTCTGTTTGGCTCACAATTTAAAGGGATACAGCCCCTCGTGGTGGGGAAGTCTTGGTAACCGGCAGCCTCATGGCGCAAGGGGCCTGAAGAAGCTACTTGTTCTCGTCCACAGAGATAAGCAGTCCTCAACCCGTGGGTCGCAAACGCTCTGTGGGTCACATACCAGACATCCTGAGTAGCAGGTATTTATATTATGATTCATAACAGTAGCAAAATTACAGTTATAAAGTAGTCAATGAAAATAATTTTATGGCTGGGGGCGGGGGGTCACCACACCATGAGGAGCTGTATTAGAGCATCACAGCATTAGGCTGTTTGAGAACCACTGATAAAGGAGAAACCAGACAGGAAGTAGGCCAGGTATTATAGGCCCCAAGACCTACCTTTAGTAACCAGCTCCCCCCAGCAAGACCCTGCTTCTTAAAGATTTCACAACCCCTCACTCCCCACTCCCCACCCCCAACCCAACAACACCATCATCTGAGGACCAATTGCTCAGACACATGAACCTGTGGTGGGAAGTTTCACATTCAGATCTTTAGCCAAATTAACACGCGGTCTGTGGAGGCTTCTTGTGAGCCTGGATCTCAGATGCTTACCCCACTTAGAACAGTCATGGCCCACTCTGGTATCAAATCCATTTCAGAGACTGGTAACCCCCGGTGCTTCAAACCACTGAGGGCTCAAAGGAACAAGTGTGGGGAAAGGTTGGTGTTACGTCAGCTTGTCTGAGCTGACAGATGCTCTGATGTGAGGGACATGTGGAAAGACATTGCTGGAGAGATGGGTACTGGAATCAGTAGACCAGGAAAGATCTGTCCTCAACACTACAGGTGCTGACCACTGTGGAGGAGAAGGACTAGGGGAGACGTGCTGTGCTTGACTTGAGCCCCCACTTCTGTCTTTGAACTTTAGTGTCCTGGTTCTCAGGCCTTCAGTAAGATACAGTACTCACGATCACTACACCAGACATTGACTCTCCAAGTCTCTACTTCCCATAATCCCCTACCCTCCTCATCTGGTTATCTGTTTGCCTGTTCATACATACCACATACACACCACACACACACACACACACACACACACATATACACACATACACACACAGTATACACACACATACCAGATGGACAAGACCCACAGTGGATATGTGGGTATTGTAGATGAGGCTCAGAGTTCCAGAGCACCCACTGGGGGAAGGAGGATTCCAGTGCACCTGTCGATATATTAGGTTCCTGTGTCTGTGACTATAGACAATAAATTGGACCTAAGACACAGAGATGACTTGGTGGTTAAGAGTGACTAGGGACAGCTCAGCAGTTAAGAGTTCTTACAGTCCTTACAGAGAGCCAGAGTCTGATCTCCAGCACCTCCATCAGATGGCTCATCACCACATGCAACTCCGAGCTTCAGGGAATCTGACACCCTCTTCCGGCCTCCATGGTACCTACACTCCTGTTCATAACCACAGATGCACATCATTTTAAACATCAAATAAGTAGAGAGATAGCTCGCTAAGAAACAGAAAGCATCCCTAAGGGTAAGAGTGAGCCAGTGAACCAAAGGTGAAGCCTGGGCCACAGGACACCAGACCCTTTCTAGGACATTACACAGCTTCTTTCCCATGCTTCCATTGTGGGTGATGCACGGTGAGAAAGGACTTCCATTCCTTTTCTGCAAACTGTCGGAGTGTGCTCCTTTTGTTGTGTGATGCCAGGCGGGGAAGAGCTTCCTTTGTATGCTAATCTTGATGCGGATTTGTCCTATCACATGGGTGTGCAGCGCCCTGGCAGCAGTTGCTCCAGTGAGGAGCCTTCCTCCTCATTCTGGGGCCAGCTGCAAGGAAGGCAGTTGTGAAAGTGACTTAGAAAAGCCACTTTGACCCAGGTAGGAAAGACAGGAAAGAGGCTCCTGCAGGCTCTGAGCAAATTGTCAGCCGGCCCTCTGTCCCCTCCAGCAGCAGAAGCAGGCCCGGCTGTTACCTTCTGGGTGTCAGCTCTCTGCTGAGGCCTACGGCAGCCTGCAGCTCCAATATTTAAAACCTTGCCACCTGAAGTACCCCACACCCTTCCTTTACTCCTTTGCTGGGAACTTGGCCCCTTACTACTGAAGACCTGCCTGTTCCGGAGACCCACCCTCCCCAGAGTCACTGTCTCCATACCGTTCTCAAACAACCAACCATCGACAAAGCAATACAATCCTATTGGAACTGGAGGTGAACTCAGAGTACATCTCAGCCTGCTTGTCTCTAAAGCCTGTTTTAGTCTAAAGGACCCTTAAGGAGGCTGGCAGCTGGCCAGCAGAGTGACCATGGGGACAGCAAGGATTCCTCAGGATACTTTAAGGCCTTGCCTGGTGTGCTAGTCCCACACTGGGTGCTTTTCAACCAGTTCTGAGAGTTCTTGGAGGCAAGAGGCCTGCAGGGCAAGCATGAGGGGCTGTGTCCACGGGGGCCCAGGTTCTGCACAGCTGGAGTGTGCTAATACGAGCATTACCAGGGCAGGGCGGGTCCCCCTGGGTGCATGCTCTCTGCCTCCTGGCTTCTTCATACTTTGTCCCCTGCCACCACCACCACGAAGTGCAGTGTGACCTGTTACATTCCAGAGCTGTGGCCTGGAGCCACCCAGCTTATCGTATTGGCCAAGGAAGGGCTGGGCCACACAGCGGCTAAAATGGCTGCCTCAGCCTTCCTACCCCAAAGAGGACACGCTGACATTCCTGACATAGTTGAGGAAGGTCCAGCCCTGCTCCACTTTGTGGCAGCTGCTCCCCAGGACTCCCCTAGATTGCAGTAGCTCCGCCCAGGCCTCTCTGCATTCCACAAACTCCAGTCAGAAGCCTCTGTCTGCAGGAGCTGCAAGCCCACCAGGCAGAGGGCGCTCAGTGCTCCCTGGTTCCACAAGGGTCAGGGACAGGCATGTCGAGGGCATGCCTCCTCCCAGAGAGAGGTAGTAAGCCACCAAATGCCAGCCTGGCTGCTGAGGGAGGGAAACTAGATCTGAGGATGCTTATGCTGTGATACCCTTACCCAAAGCCCAGCAGGGTCTGACTCCAGGGTCTGTCTCCTGGCTTGTAAGTGAGTTATCTTCTGACATCTCAAAAGGACTGCTTTGGAAGGTGAAAACATAAAACGCGCAAACAGTTTTTCTTCCTGGGGTGAGCCCAAGAATCAGCATGCGCCTCTCCAGACATACCGGTGTGTGACTTGCCTCCTCCAAGGTCTCTGGGGAGCAGGGAACTCAGCTGGTCTCCAGCCCACGCCCAGGCCCAGCCTTGTAGTAGAACTGGAGTCGGGCGCCATTGAAGCAGAGTTGGCGGCCTTCCCGGGTTGGGAAGAGGGCTTCATTGGGTGAGTCCCACAGACCAGGGTGCCCCTGGGGTTTGTAGACCAGAGCAGAGTTAGGAGCCCTGCCAAGCCTCCTCTCCAACGACACCAAAATTATCCTGCCGCTCCTAGGGCTGCTGTAAACATTACAAAACTCTTTGAAGTTCAAACTGTGCCTGCCCACAGACGGGGCTCAGCAGCCAAACTGTCTTACGGGGCAATTAAGATGTTGTCTGCAGGTATCAGGCTGTCTGCAGGGTTTGCTGGGACTCAAGACGGGTTTGCCAGAAGGCTGGGCACAGCCAGGCAGTGGCCACGGGCCTGGCATAGGGACCTCAATTGAAGGAAATGGGCCTTGGGGATGCCAGAGTCAGTGCTGGGACACACAGTCTCCTTCCCACCTGCACCTTGGTCTCAGGCCACACACCTGAGCTCAGGCTCTTTGATGGCTGACCTCCTGCTTTTGTGGGAGGTGCAGGCCTCAGCTCCTCCAGGAGAAGCTGTAAGAGGTGATTCTGTTTGCTTTTTATCAGAGACCTGAGGAAGGAGTTGAAAGCTAGGACTCAAGCCTTTCCAATAAAACCTGTAAGACTGGAGAGGGAAGAAGACCACCATAAGCCGTGACAGAGAGGTGACATGTGTCTGCGACCTCCCCAGGCCTGGGCTAGGCTAGGCTGGGCTGGGCTGGGCTGGGCTGGCTGCTAGCTTTGTACGTAGTGCACTGAGAACACTGTTTTGGAATTGGGCTGTGGATTCATTGGGATCCAGTCAGGAGCCTAAGTATAAAAACCAAAGTGCATTTTCTGTTCTGCATCAAAACTCAGACTGGTTGCAGGCTACCTGAGCCTTCTCCAACTGAGAGTTCTGTCTGCCTGGGAACTCGCCTCATGAGTGGTGCCCCCTGGGCTAGGCAGGTTAAGGTAGTAATGCCACCAGATGGGTGCAAATGGGGGACCCAGAAGAAACCCAAGCAGCTGCAGTGTAAACCAGCACACAGACTGACTCACCTCCAAATGGGCACGTAGCTGCAGAAAGAACAGAATAACCTATCAATCCAGAGGAGGGGTGCCTGGGCCCCCTAGGCCTCAAACAGCTGGGAAACTTCCTCGGGGACCCAACAGTACTCGAGGGACCAGCACCTATTCAGGGCTGCTTGCCAAAGCTGCATTTGGGTGTTTGGTCAGAAGCAGAACTTCCGCCACCGGCGGCACTGCTAGGCCAGCTTCCTGCAGCCTGTGTCTGCAGGGAACCATGAAGACCCGGATGACCTGTGTTCACACCTGACCAAGAACGCTGTGTCCCGTTCAGAACAATTTAGTCCAGGCACCTGCTGGGTGTGGGCCACATAAGAGAGTACGGCACCCTGCCCTTAGCATCTCCCACACACTGAGCTCATTCTTTATACTGAGGTAAAATATACATGACATATACTATGTTATGGTTTGTGTATGCATAGATACTATTTAGTATATTATGTTATGGTTTGTGTATGTGCATGTTCATGTGGGTGTGTGCATGTGGCACATGTGGGTAGAGACCTCAATATTTTTGGAAACACTATCTCCCACTGAACCAATACGGAGTTCACCAGCTCAACAGAAGGAGCTGACCAGTACACTCCAGGCATCCCCCTGTTCCTGTCTCCCCAGTGCTCTGAATGTAGATGTTTACCACTGTGCCCTCTGTTTTATGAGCACGCTAGGATCTGAACTCAAAGCTTTATGCTTGTGAAACAAGCAGCTTACCAACCGAGCCCTGTCTGCGCCCCACCCCCACCTCCTAACCATTTCTAAATACACAGACCAATGGTTCTAAGTATATCCCTGGCCATTGCCATCACACCCATCCCTAGAATGCTCTGTTTCCCAGACTGAAGCCAAGGCCCTATTAAACACTGGCTCCCCTCCCCCACACACCCTGCAAACCGCTCTCCTTTCTGTCTATGAATTTAGCTACTTTTAAAACTTCATGGAACGGAGCCAGGTGGAATTAATTCCCTTCTATTCTTTTCTTGGGAGAAAGGTCCTTTTTTTTTAAGAGAGTCCTGTCAAATAGGTGCAGTAATTTTACTTGATTCTCTTTATTTTTCTCCACTAATATACAGTGAAAGCAATAACTCCAGCTCTTTGGGTTGTAAAGTCTATTGTAAATTAGAATGAAGTCCCACCACAGTAAGTTCGTAGAGAGATTTCATGCCCAGCCCCCCAGATAACACACCAGAGCTACACCTTCACATACTCAATACTCAACACTTCACATTCACATACTCAGTACTCAGTGCAACTCTTCCATCCTCCAGTTCACTCTTCGGAAACTGTCTGCCACCTCCCACGACTCACTGCTGAGATTTTCCTGCTTTATGACCACAACGTAATTCAGTGGAAACTGCACTTGGGTAATTTGAATTTGGGTCTTTTCTCTCATTAGCCACATGTCTTGTGATTTGGGGGTGATATGCCAGGCCGTGGTGTAGATGATATCTTCCAAACTGTTCCATCGCTTCCCCGGGAACAGGTAAGGTACCCCCACAGCACCCCACATGCACCAAGTTATGTGAGATATTTGGCACTTCGTTGTAAATAGGCTTTGTTTGCCTCGGCTTGGCTGGACACGGGGCTGATGGAAGTGTTCTCAGCATATCCGGGGGGTGAGGTAAAAACCACAGTTTCTGGCAAGTTACTAACTCTCTGTGTGTTCTCCATTCCCAATGGACTCAGTGGCCTGAGGACAGCTAGCTGCACTTTGAACCGTGTAGTCTTTGAGACTCGATGTTCCTTTGAGTCACTGGTATGTCAGTAGGTAGATCTTCATATCATTGCTCCGTAGCACCCCTCGTTCTTGCACGATATCTGCCCTGTTCTCTCTGTCCGTCTGTGCCTCACCTGCATTCTCAAGGTTCCTTCCCTGTTGGCTGTGTGCCAAAGCTCCCTTTCCTTTTATGGATGGATATTATTCTAGTGTATGTTTCTGAAGTATCCAGGACACATTCACTCCCATACAGTGACTCCTGAGGTGGAGGACAGGATACTTGTGAAGGGAAAAGTCACTCCACAGGTCCTCGGTGGTAGGAGGCCACACCATACAGAACCCCACTGGAGGCCCCAGGGAAAGGTCAGGAGGCAGGAGCGAGGCAAACAGCATCGAGATTCCTGATTGTAGCCTCCTTGGGAAGAACCAGTCAGACAGGGTGAACAGGCTCTTGGGCAGAGATGTCCCTGTTGTCTGCTACCTGGACCCACATGAGGAGAGTATCTCTACGTAGCTCAGTAAGCCTGATACACTCACTGGAGGAGAGGAGGGATGGGTTGATGGACAAGAAGCCCTTTCCTGGGAATTAGCTGTGTCTCTGCAAGGTCAGGGAGGCCTCACAGTGCAAAGTCTCAGAAGATGGGAAACGTGGTTGGGCACACACGTATACACGACATATTTCTTATCCATCCATGAGTACATAGCCATCCACTGATATGCACTCAGTCCGTATCTGCCTTCCGGCTACTGCAGTAAAAGCTGCTGGTGGGAGTGGGCAGGCGGGCATCGACTCCAGTCCCGGGCAGCCTTCCTATTTCTAGATGTTTGTGTTTATGTGAGAGAAAGGGTGGGTGTGTGTTTGTGCAAGTACACAAGCATGAGGAGCCCTGAAGGGGCCCTCTGATGTCCTCGTCACCTCTTCTTGGAGACAAGGTCTCCCACTGGCTCAGAATTGATCAAATAGGCCAGCCTGGCTGACCCGACAAGTCCGGGGAGCCTCTCACCTGTCCCTGTCTCCCCAGCACCGGGATGACAGGTACACACCAGCACACCTGGCTTTTTTATAAAAGGGTTTTGGGGATGCACGCAAGGTCCTCGAGCACTTTACCATCTGAGCTGTTTCCACTGCCCCAGCCTCCACTTTGTAAAGGTTTGGGGTTGTTTGTTTGTTTGTTTTAAGAAATGGGGAAAATAGCCAGGCAGTGGTGACACAGGCCTTTAATCCCAGTGCTCAGGAGGCAGAGGTAGGTGGCTCTCCATGTCCAAGGACAGCCTGGTCTACAGATCGTGTTCCGTGATGGTCAGGGCTACAAAGAGAAACTGCCAAAATACAAACCAACAAACCACACCAAAACCAACACAAAACAGAATGGGAAAATCCCTCCACATGAATGCTTCTCCCTCAGCACCTTTCCTTCCAGCATCCCTGACGAGAGAAGTCATAAAGTCTGTTTCTAGGTCACTAGCAGCACCTGGACATCTGCTCCCTATAGCAGCAAACAATCCCAGTCTAGCTTAAGGAAAAGGGACAAAGCACCCCCCCCCCGGAAGCAGGGGCCCTCAGCGCCCTCTGCCAACCCGTATGATAATTCACAAGCCCCTCAGGTTCCCACCCCTCTCTCCCCAACCCCCAGCTCATATCCTCACCCCCTCCCCACCCCACAACTCCCAGGTTGCAGAACCCTTCCCCGAGGCCTGTATCTGTCTCAGTCGCCTTCCTTCCCTAGACCCTTGAAGCCATCAGTATTGCTGCGCCATCAGAAGTCAGGGGAGCAAGGCCAGGAGCAATCCACAGTCCTTCCAAGAAAAGGACACCACTACCCTCCCCCATCTCAACTAGAACCCAGTATTTTAGACTTTGTGTTACAGTCTATCTCGGATCATTGGAGGGAAAGGAGCCGGCACACATATCGACGCAGGTGATAACCATCTCCAAGAGCTGGAGAGGGAAGCCGCAGGTGACTCACTGCTGGCCCACTGACATCCAGCTGTGGCCTCGCCTCGCACTACTGGAAGGCGGAGGTCAGCAGGAAGCTCGCCCGCTCTCCTCCCTCTACACCTCAGTCAGCCTGAGTCATGACTCATGGGAACCTCCCACGTGGCTCTGAGAAGAGGAAAGGATGTGCGGCCACTTTGGAGATGGTAGAGGAGAAATGGGGGGAAAAGTAAGCAACCAGTGCCCTGCCAGGACACAGGGCAAAGAGCCGCACCCCATGGTGGCGTTAAACCAGAAGGCCCTGGCTCTGCCGGGGTCCCTCATTGCTCTCACCTTGCCCTTTCTTCCATTATACTGATCTGCACGCTGTCATCTCTTTCCTAGTGCCTGCCACCCATAGCTACACACACACACACACACACACACACACACACACACACACACACGTACCATGCACCCATGCACCCATGCACCTATGCAAGTTGAAGCAGCACCTACCAGAGGACAGCACCAGCATGGACTGACTGCTCACACAGGACCCACCCCGGAAGCCTCAGTGAGGAGCTCCTGGGTAAAGGTGGCAGACTCTAGGATACCATCAGCTTGTCTTGAACAGACTCCTAGACCAACAAAGCAGGGATGGAGATCCTGTGGAAGTGAACGGCTGGTATGAGGAAGAAGGAATCAGAGGCAGGGAGGGGAAGCGGGACATCTAGGGTGGCAAGAAGCCGAGTGCAGAGAATCCGAGATAGAGAGGAGAGCAGGCGAGAATCAAAACCGGGAACCTAGTTCTGACTGTCCATCCAGTGATGCTTGGATTTCATACAGGCGGGTTTGCACTTGTCTTGCAAAAGTGGGAAGACCTACGCAAAGTCGTCCTGGACCCAGCGGCTGTAGGTCAACCAGGGATTGCTGCAAGATGCAGGCAGGCTACAGAAAAGTCACAGAAGATGGAGAGACGGGTGGCTCTCCACAGACTACCTGGGCTTAAAACATGGAGGTCTACCTTACTTAGATCCTAATGAGATGTCTGGAGAAGGTACCCGACAGCCGTTAGAAGCCACTCATCAGACCAGATACGCCACTCCCAATACCCTGTGTCTGGCTGGTGTTCCCTAAGGGTTGAACCCTCAGAGGAGGACAGAGGAGGAAAGCAGACTGGAAGAACCCATGCGCAGCAACCTCCGGGGCTCGGAGGAGAAGCAGTCAGTGTGATCTGGACAGGTGACAAGAACTCAGCACTTAGAAAAATCCCAGAGGCAAGGGGAGAAGGTCCTTCTGACTCACAGAGTCACCCCAGGAATGAGACCAAGGACTGGACCATTCTGAAGTATGAAGAGGTGGCCCCAGGCCTGTCCTCGCTGATCACAAACCCTGGTCACACGGCTGCATGCTGGACGTGCCTGGGGGAACAGTCACAGCACTGGACGCTGAACATGCCTGGAGGAGGCCTGACTGAAAACGGTAGAGCCTGCTCAGCAACAAGGAATAAACGCAGAGCCAGGGAAATGGTGTCAGTAAAACAGCCACGTGTAAGCGTAAGAACCAGGATTTGACAGAGGACCCAAGTGGAGCGGCTGGGTGTGGTGGCAGGCACTCGTAAAGTCTGCTCTAGGGAGGTGGAGACAGTCGAATCCCTGATGCTGGCCCGATTGTTAAGTCTCGGGGTCTCAGCGAGAAAGCTTGTCTCAAAACCCAGGATGAAGAATGACATCAGAGACTGTCCTCTGGCCTCCACATGCGCTCCCAGACGCGTGTGCATACCTGCGCACTCACACTCATGTTTGTGCACCAACATATAGGTAGGGACATTGAAGGCATGATCAGATTAAAGTCTGAACACACACAGCTAGGCCTTCCTCTCTCCCAACACCGTGTACCCAGCTTGGCTCTGTGCCCAGGTACTTAGAACTCACCTGCAGACATAAAGGGTGTGCATACATGAATGCCCTGTCCCTTTAAATCTGAAGCACAATTGGGAAAGAACACATAGTGGAGTGTTGTTCCTTTTTTCTTCCTTTCCTCCTGTAACGTTCAAGTTGAGAAAGACCTTTTGGGATGGGACAGTTGCGTAAGCGCAGGATTAGCTGTCCTTGATTATAAATAAATGAATGACTGTGGATGAGGAAAACCTGGCCCATGTCAAGGATCCGCTCCTCCCCCATCTTTAAGACTTAGCTGGAACCAGCTGTTTTGTTTACTTTCAGGCTTCGTGATTCTCTGTCATTTGCTCCACAAACCTGCATCTTCTGCCAACCGCTGAATGCCTGTATCTAAAAGCTTAGTGTCGCCCACCCATTGTCTGGGGTTTCTCTTCAGCTCTCTGGCTTCTCCACCTCTGTGGAGCACTGGTCATTAGCATCTGCCTCCAATGGCCTCTCCTGGGGCAAGCAGCCTGGGACAGCTGAGTCTGTTGATAGAACCACTGCATAGCAGCCCTCGCCAGGGATTTTGATGCCACCCTCGCAGCCTGAACTCCATGTTCATAAATAAGTAAACTGAGGGAGGCTGGGAATGGAGCCCCGTGGGTGAGGTGCTTTCCTAATACTCAAGATGCCGAGATCCAGCCCCAAGCACCACATAAGGTGGATGTGGTAGTACATGTGTGTACCTGGCACTTAGGGTTATAGTCAAGAGGACTGGAAATTCAAGGACATTTCGCTGCCACATAGGAAATCGGAGGCCAGCCTGAGCTATATGAAATCTTCTCAACAAACAAGGAAGGAGGTGAGCTGTGGACAGAGATGCCGAGGCCACACGTCACCACGGTGACTAGTCAAACGGGATTTAGGCCTATGTTGGAGAATGGTTTTGTGCACTGTGTACTTCAGATGCTGGTTACTGTGCCCAGAGATCTGGTTGCGGTATGGATGCTGGACCGGTCATGATCATTGGAGCATCTCCTGTCTCAGGGAGGTGTAAAGATTGTTTTCCGTTGCCTCTGACTGGTTAATACAATGCTGATCAGCCAATAGCTGGGCAGGAGGAGAGAATAGGGCAGGAGAGAGTGAAGGGTGTGTGTGTGTGTGTGTGTGACGGGGAACAATAAGGATTCACCATGAGAGGCAGAGAAGGGAGTGGTCATAAGGGCACAGGTGGCAGGAAAAGAGCCACAGGGCTGGAAAGTGGTCCAGGCCGGCATAGTCAGGTTAGCATAGCTCATTATCTGTCTAGCTACAGGTCTCTCTGTGTCGTTTACTTAGGAACAAGAGGGACTAGAAAAGCCCCCAGAACCACATGTACAAGCCTTGGCTTGACCAAGCCCTGCTTTGGTTCCAACTGCTCCCTGTATCTGTGACTTCACTTTAGATCAAGAGGACCCAGAACAGGTTGGAGGGAGGGTGCTTGGCGTACAAACGTAAGGGCTTGAGTTCCTCTTCCCAACACCCATGTAAACACTGGGTGCAGAGGCACATGCCTGTAATTCTAGCGCTGGGGAGGAGGAGACATGTGGATCCCTGAGGCTGGATAACCAACTAGCTGAAGCAAGGAGCTGCAGGGTCGGTAAGAAACCTTGTGTCGAAAAACAAGATGGGAAGAGACTGAAGAAGACGGCTTATGTGTTGACCTCTGACCTCGACATACACACACATGCATATATGTACCTCTACACATATGTATACGCACACATGAACATGTACATACCCACACAGTTCACAACACACAGAAAGAGAGACACGGAGAGGAAAAACAGACTCGGGAAGAGTGTAGGCTCCAGTATCGTTCATCATTCAGCCGTTAGCAAGAATAGCTGTAGCCCTAATGGGGCCCCAGAGGGCAGACAGGAGCCTACATCCAGATCCTGGTGCCTCCATCTTTGACGACACCAGTGACCTGTGAAAAGACCTGGTGTGTTTCATAATGAACGTTCACAAGCCAGGGTCTTGGGCCTTGGGAAGTTGATGGACAGATGCCTGGCTCTACTCCAGCCTCGAGGCCACCTCAATTTTGCATAAACTTCTCTTGAGAACAATTTAACCTGGTACCTTTGTAGGATGGGTAGTAGGCAAGACAGAGGCTCTTGAACAAGCTTTGCCTTCTGGGATCCACACCCTGTAACCACCTTCCCTAAGGGCCACTGAACCTGGGGCTTGCTTTCCAGCAGAGAGACGGGACCACAAAGGACATCCTCAGTTGCTCTCTATTTATTTTTATTATTGGGGGGAGAAGGGACTTGAACTAGCAGCCAAGTGTTCTGCCCCAAGGCTATGTCCACAGCTTAGTTGTTCCAAATCAGTTGATGGGGGTTATCAAAAAAGAATACGAGGTGATGAGTAACCTCAGAAGAAAAGATCTGGTCACACACTACTCGCTACCAAAAGTCAGGGGTCAGAGCTGTCATCAGTACAAAATAAAAATGTCCAAGGGTGCAGATCAGTTAGTAAAGTGTTTGCCTAACATGCATGAGGCCCTGGGTTCAATCCCCAACACCTCATAAACCAGACATTGTGGTGTATTTCTATAACCCTAGCACAAGGAAAGTGAAGGCTAGCCTCGGCTAGTGAATTTAGGGCCAGCATGGGCAGCATAAGATCCTGACTCAGAAAACAAAAGTATAAAAATCAAAATGTTAAAATTGATAATAATAATAATAATAATAATAATAATAATAATAAGAAGAAGAAGAAGAAGAAGAAGAAGAAGAAGCTGTCTTCCCTTCATGGATGTTTGTGAAGCCCCTGGTCATCTGTATTCCTGCCAAGGTGACATCCCATATCCCCAGTTCCCAGTACGTTCCCACCCTTGGAAGAAAGGGGCGGAGCTATTGATGAATAATGAAACTACTGAACGTGCCTCTTCTTTTCATAAACAGGGGTCAGGGCTTGGGCTCTCCCTCCAGTAGAGTGTTTGCTGAACAGTTGCGCTGTCTGTTTTCATCCTCAGAATGACACACAAGTAAACAAAGTAACAAGAAGAGACAGAAAGGAACACTTCACTTGCCCGTGACCTTCAAACACAGACGGATTCCAAGTTCAGAAGTGTCACCGTATGGCGGCACAGTACTGGGGTCTCACCAGGCCCTCAGAGGTTCACTGACAAAGACCCCACCCTCTGTAGCCTGATATCCTTCCCCCAGTCCATCACTACCCAGGGTCAGCTCAATGCCCCTGCTAAAAGCCCCAGTGGAAGCCACCTCCCAGCATCCACACCCCCTACATGATACCAAACTCAGCGAAGGCAGACAGACCACAGCCAGAGAAGGAGAAACAGCCCTTGGAAGCCACTAAATCATCCCCTTTGTTCGAAGTACCCCAAGAGTGTAGAATGATCTGGAAAACAAATTCCCACGAAATGATTCAGCAGGAAAGAAGAATGTTCGTGAGGCCGACTTCTATCTACCTAAACCATCTGAGCAGGTCTATGTGACAGCCACGGGACCTGCCCTTTCTCCACATGGAAGGGCTGTTTCCAGCAGAGAGGGTCATTCCGCCTGCTGTGGAGCACATCTACCCATGAGCGAGCCGGGCTGTTGACGAATGTGCACAGAATAGCTAGTCCCTGAAAAGCCAGGCACGGCTACCCTGTGTGGCCCCGGTGCCTGCTGGGAGCATGCAGAGAGGCTGTTGGCTCCCTGTCTACACAGCAGGAACTGACACACGAGGGCCTCAGACAGGCCATGCTGAGTTTTGTTCCAACCCTCAAAGAAAACCCACCCTCTTCCCCCCCACAAATGAAGCCACCTTTACAATGCTTTCAGGACCAAAGTGGGATTTGTTCGAGTGGGCTGGTCCCCAGACCCGCTGAGTCACTCCGGAAGAGGCATTCTTCATAATTCTCCGCAGGCCCCCGCAGGCTTTGTCTGTGCCCTTGCCTGTTTCCTGTGCCACCCCTAGTCCTTCCTCCACCTGCACACACGGGCGCTGCAGAAAGGACCGTTGCTGTGCGTGCTAGCCTTAAAAATGAAGACCGGATAATTAGTTCTTCCTCGTCGGCTTTCCCTGAGCAAGGAGAAAGAGGAGAAGAAAGGCCTGGAAGACACTGCAGCCGGGGGAACTTTTCTCCTGCAGCTGGAATACTACCCCAACACAGCTTCCTGCGCCCTCACCGAGAAGGGGAACCCTTCAGCCCTACATCGTTAGAGAGAAAGTTCTCATATTCCACGATCTGTTTCCTCAAAACCCTGGGAGTTCCTCAGAGCCACTCAGAGCAGCTGTGGAGGAAGAGAAAGGCTAGGAGGCTGAGACAAGCCAAACACCAAATTCTAGTGAGAGTAGAGAGACCAGGTTATACCATGCCCAGATCAGCACCTTCCTCTGACTGCCAAGGCCACAAACAGGCCTAGAAGAGAAAGGGTCTCTACTCTGGGAGCTCTTGGGGATGGGGGGCGGGGGTGCCATCCTCTCTGTGACCCTGTATGACTACGATTAGTGACAAAGCTTGGGACATTGCGCTGAGTGATTGCCCTGTGTGACTGGCCTGCTGGAGGAATGGCTGTGAGATCAGCATCAAAAGCTCTGACCGAGAATTGTTCCTGTCTGAAGGAACTGTGGGGACAAAAGTACAGAAGAGCCTGAGAGAAAGGAGGTCCAGTGACAGGTCAAGGGGAGGCTCGGGCCCCTGACACTGTTACTGATGTCATGGTGTGCTTGCAGTCTGGAGCCTGGCATGGCTGCCCTCTGAGAGGCCCAACAAGCAGCTGAAAGAGTCAGATACAGATACTAGCACCCAACCAGTGGGCAGAAGCTGGGGGACCCCTGTGGTTGAATTGGGGAAAAGCTGGAGGAAGCTGAGGAGGAGGGCGACCCATAGGAAGATCAGCAGTCTCAACTGACCTGCACCCCCAAGATCTCTCAGACACTGAGCCACCAACCAGGCAGCATACACCAGCTGATATGAGGCCCCCAGCATATATTCAGCAGAGGACTGCCTGGTCTGGCCTCCGCGAGAGAAGATGCACCTAACCTTCCAGAGACTTGAGGCCCCAGGAAGTGGGGAGATCTGGTGGGGTGAGGATGGGGGGGCATCCTCTTAGAAACTGGGGAGGGAGGTATGGCATGGGGAGTGGTCAGGGGGGTGAAGTCTGGACTGTAAAAAAAAGGATTAAAGAATAAAAAGAAAAAGAACAAAAACTAAGAGGTCATTTCAGTCAGGGATGGCCCTGAAGGAACTTGTGGGAAGACCAAGGAAGATTCAGAAAGGTAGCCATGGAAGACATGACACTTGGCCAAAAAAGAGGAGGGAAGGAGAACACAACAGCTTTCTTGGGGGGGGGGGAGTTGGGGGTGCTGCAAGTGCGCTGATTGGGCACCAGAAAGCTGGAGAAATGGTGGGAGGAGGGGTGAGCTGAGGGTCAGACAAGAACCATTGGCAGAACCAGCGGCGTTCAGCAGCTGTGGACATTAATTATCTGGAGCGAGGAGCAGTTGAGAGCCTTGAGCCCCTGACATGGGGGCGTCTTCACGGGAGGAAGAGCAGAGAGAGGAACTCACTCAGTCCAGGCCGCTAACAGCGGAGGCGACAGCACGTGTCTGGCAGATTTGTGTGTAATAATCTCTCACACGAGTCCTTGAACTAGAACCGGAGCACCCACTGCACCCACAGGGCACGAGGGGAGGACATTCTCAGCTCCCATGCACGGAGCTCCAGAGGCCCAAGCAAGCCTTCAAAGGCCCACGCTGAAATCTTCTTAGACTAAGAGGCCGTCGAACACCTCAACGGCTTGAAGGGACCTAAGCGGCATAGGTGACTGCCAGTGACTCATCACCCAGCACAGTTACTGATTCCACCAGACAGAAGCGTAGCCTTGAGCAGCTGCCGAGCAAGGAGAGGCAGAGCCCACAGGCCTGCCCGGCTGCCCTTTACCAGGGCAGCTCCCAGGGGGCTGCAAAACACAAATGTTCCATGTTGACCGAAGAGCTAACTGAGGGCAAACGCCTGCTGACACCCACGAGGCCCCTGACCTAAAGGGGTGTCACCACCACCCTATTGTGGGACCAAACTGTAACTGCACACCCCGCTCACTAGGTAAACAGACTCCAGCTGCCAGGGCCACCCTGGACTCTCCCAGAATCACAGGAAGCAGGCGGCTGAAGTTTCCTAAATCTAACAGCCTACTCACCGGGGGACTGAGTTTCTAAAAACTCCATACTCGGCTTTGCCTCTCCCTTCTCTTTGGCTCACACCCGGTAAACAAATCATGGGCCTGTTGCCCTGACCCTGGCCTGAGGGGCATGAAGATCTCTGCCACACTGCCCACAACACAGAATAGACACACTACACATTTGTACCCAAAACCTACACTACATACACACTACACACACTCTATGCAAACACACAACATATACTCACATACTACACACACACACACACACACACACATGCACAACACCCATCCCACACTACCCAGACACACTGCATGCAGACTCACACATACTACACACATACAACACACACCCCACACTCCAGAGAGACACACTCTACAGACATACACAACAACATGCACTCACATACTACACTTACGCATACACACACTCTGCGCACACACACTACACTGGCATACCCAATATAGACTATGCCACACCACATCCCTCCACCCTTCAGTCTGGAGCTGTCCGGTAACAGACTCCTGTGTCTCAGCCCTAGCCCCGAAGCTTGAGAGACTGCTGTGTTTTAAAGCAGCCAGACCTCAGACCTTCATACCCCTTGATTTGGGTCAGGGACCTTTAGACGGTGACAGCTGCCCCATAGCTGTGTGCAGTGCCCCAGGTCAGACAGCCTCATGAGACAGTTTCCCACAGAGTCTTTGGGCCACACCTGCAATTCCCAATGAGAGGAACAAGCGAAACAAAGAACTAATCTTGACCATGCAGGAGAAGGAAAAATGTTCCTCGACCAAGAGTACCAGGCCTTGCTCCTGGGTGAGGTCTCTGTCCTGAATTCAGAAGGCTTCCCTGGTGTCATTGGAGCCTCTGAATTGCTCCAGTAGCCCCATCTGGCTATGTGTGACCTCTTTCCCTTCAGACTGGGAACAGAAACCCCAAGGTCCAAGTAAGATCTGATAATGTAGCAATGCCATCGAAACACTCCCAAGCAAAATCTCTCTGTGGACCGCTCAAAAGGGCTGCTTATCAATCGCTTCTCAGACAGAAGGGCGTGGTTGTCCCATCTGACAGCCAGGAGCAGGAGTGGGAACCACGTGAGTCAGAATGGTTCAGTACCTTCTCTCACTCTCAGAGGAAGCTCTGCAGACCGTGCCCTGGGTTGACCTTGTCAGCACTCTGGACAGTTTCTTTATTTTTATTTATTTACTCCTCAATGCTCAGGGTGGCAGGCAGGCCTGGTGCATGCCTGGCAAGCACTGCACCCCTGGGCTAAGCTCCCAGATGACAGGGCATTGGCCATTGCACACATAGACAGCCTGGAGCAGCCTCTATGATGGTGGCTTTTCTTAGACAGCGTCTCTTCTACTCACCTTGATTTTGGAGTTCTCAAACCTACCCCAGGAGCTACTTTCCTATCTGAATCAGTCTTTGGTTGTGTAATTTGCTGTTGATGGTGTATAGACAGTGTTGTTTTGTTTGAAATTAATTTGTGTGTCTGGGGAGGGGTGTGTGCTATGCCCTTCGTGTCCAAGCATGAGACCAGAAGGGGATGGCATGTGTCTTGTTCTACCACATTAAACTTTCTTTCCTCCAGACAGTGTCTCTCACTGAGCCTGGAATTCACCATTTTTTGCCTGGGCTGGAAGCCAGCCCAGTGATCCTCCTGTCTTCACCCCACCTCAACAGCATTGGCATTGCAGGAATGCACAGACATACCAGCTTCCATGTGGGTGCTAGGCATCCAAACTTAGGTCTCTGAGCTCTTGTAGCAGCCCACAGAGCCATGCCTCCCACCTGCCCTAACACTGGCCTCCACACGCTCTCTAAGAAGCTTACCAAGGAGTCTATGGATGAAATTCGGGGAGGGGGGGTCTCTGAATTTGAAGAAATCCAAAAATTGCATCATCTTTCCATGACCCTCTAAGTAGAATTTTTGGTTTCACTATAAATACAAATCACTTCATTGTAGGATTTAAAGTACCCATGATCTATGGTTTGGATGAAAATTACACACACATACACACACACACACACACACACACACACACACACACACACACACACACACCTCATGTGTTTGAACACTTCATCACAGCAGATAGTGCTAGGAAATTTGAGAACAGTTTGAACATAGGGCATAGCTGGTGGATACACGGCTTATAGAGATGAAGGCAGGTTTGGCCTGCTCTGTTTCTAGCCCAAGACCTCTGCTTCCTGGTTGTTTTCCTCTGAGCTGTGAGCAAGTCATTTCAGACCACTGAGGACCAGGTCCTTTACCATCAAGAATACTACCATGCCTTCCCACCGTGAAACTGTGAGCTTCTCCCCCACGTCGCTTAGCCAGGTGTCCTTAAACATCAAATAGTCCAGTGATCCTTTACAGCCTTCTGTAGGCTGCTTTAAGAAGCAGACAGTGGAGGCTGAGAAGACAATGGCTCAACTGGCAATGAGTTTGCTTTGCAAGCTTGAGGACCTGAGCTCTAAGCCCCAGAGTCCACATGTTAAAAGGCTAGCATGATTTGTAATTCCAGCACTGGGGAGATGGAAATAAGCAGATGCCTGGAGCTCACTGAGCAGCCAGGCTACTACTTGGGGAGCTCCAGGCCAATGAGAGACCCTGTCATACAAACAAGACAGACAGCAACTGGGGAATGACAGCCAAGTCTGGCCTCTGGCCTCCATGTTCAGAAACACACACACACACACACACATACACACACACACACACACACATACACGCATATGCACACACACATATACACATAAATATACACATATATACACACATGCACACACATATACACATATACACACATACACACACATGCACACACACATATACACATAAATATACACATATATACACACATGCACACACATATACACATATACACACATACACACACATGCACACACACATATACACATAAATATACACATATACACACACATACACACACATACACTCAGACACACACACACATACACATACATACACACAGGCACATACACACATACACACACATACATACACATATACATACACACACATACACACACATACACACATACATACACACACATATACATACACACATACACACACATACACACAGACACAGACACATACACACATACACATGTACAGACATACACACAGACACATACACATACACACACATGCACACACACATACACATACACACATACACATAGTAAACAAACGCATGTACATTTAGACATATAAAAAATAAGACAGAGACAGTACGTCTGGTTTCTCCCTTGAAAATATGAGTAGAAATACTGTCTGTGTATACAGTATAAGCAACACAAAGGCTAGGCTTTGTCTGATTCTACATAGCAAGTGCTGTGTCTCTGGCACCCAGTCTAGCGTGTTGAGCTTGATAGCTGTTGAGCAAACACTGTTTATTGAACTAAAATCACTGGGGAAACGAGGACTCAGAAATCCACAAATTTAATTGAGATTTTAAACTATGAAAGTAATGCTTGTTTATGGGGGAAAAAAACCAGGCTGAGTTCAAAGAATAAAAGGGAGCTCTTGTGGGCTGGCTGTGTAACTCAGTAGTAGAATGTATGCTTTGCATGTGCAAAGCCCTGGGTCCAATCCTAGCACAGACACACCAAAAAGAAACCTCTTCTAACCCCCTATTTCTGTCCTTCCTGATTGAGTCTCCTCTCTGCGGTATGAACCCTTTCAAATCTGTTTCTACTTCAGACGTACAAATTACCAAATACAGCTTTTTGTTTCGTTTTGTTTTTGGATATTGGTGGGCTTTGTTGTCATTTGTTTCTAGTTTGGATTTTGAAATTCTGCACTTTTGAAGCAGAATCTAGTTATGTAGCCCAGACAAGCTTGGAACGCACCATCCTCCTGCCTCAGCCTCTGTAGTACTGGGATTACAAGCACACAGCACCATACCTGGTTTGAGATGTGTACCAAGGTGACTGAGTGTTTGACTCATGCTTCAGCCAGAGAACCACCAGGACGAGAGTGACTCACGGCAGAGACTGAAGAATAAGACTTGGGACAAGAGGAAGGTCCCTGCATTCTCTGCTTACAGTCCCCCAAAGGGAAGAAGTAAACGATTGAAAATGATGTATAAGTGAGCCCTGGTGCTCCGAAAGATGGAAAGTCAAAGCCATAGAGTAGACAAGGGGAGAAACGAAAGCTGGCTCCCCAGCTAGAGGTGGAAAGAGAGCCCCAGGCTGTGTGCCTGGCTTTAGGACAACCTTGGGAGGATAGCAGAACCCATGCTGACCCCAAACCTCCAAAAATTTGATAGTGAAAGAGCAGCAAGGGCTCTGCTGGCCTGAGATTTTTAAGGAGAATAAAGGGCTTCTGCCAAAGCCACATGGGAAATGTCAGAGCAAGAGGCCAGGCAAGTGGACCACGGAAATGGTTCAGTGGGTAAAGCGATTGGCAAGCAAGCGTGAGGACCTGAATTCAGACCCCCAGAACCTATGCAAAACAAGACACGGCAGTACACATCTGTAATCCTCAGGATACTGTGATAAAATGGAGGGGATCAAGATAACCCAGAATCCGACAGGCCAACTGGCTTGGCATACACAAAGACAAATAGGCGGTACCTCAAAGAAGATAGAAAGCAAAAGTCAATGCCTACAGGGTGTCTTCTCACACACACACACACACACACACACACAGAGAGAGAGAGAGACAGGGGTGGCATACACTCACAGGTGCTCACACACAGGAACGCACACAAATACATTATATACTCACACAATACACAGGCAGCTTTTAAATTTACAAATATCACCCAGCATCAACCCTTTACCCCAGTCTCCACACCAAGCCTGACCAAGACAGATGCAAACAGCCAGAAGCCAGATCCCATCCCCCAAAAGACAATGCCCTAGGCAGAGCTCTTATTAGAATTTCCTGGCCCCTGGGGGAGAGTTTAGGTGTGAAGAGTGGACAGCTCCCTGTCTTAAGAGGGACACAGGACTACCTGTCCAACTGATGGATTAGGAGTATCTATATCCCTGGCAAGCTTCTATAGAGTATTGAAACTCTTACACTGTGTCACATTCCTAAGCCATCACACACACACACACACACACACACACACATCTTAAGACTTTAAGCAAGGACTTGGATTATTCTGGGCTGCACATAAATCCCCATTTATCTCCCTATCTTCACAGACACTCACCTATATCTATTTTCCCCTCAGCTCTTTTCTCAGAACAGACCATGTTTCTGGAAAATCTCTTGACTGACAGATGCTTTCCCAACGCCAGCATCCTGACTGGGAAACCGCTAGTCATTGCTAGCAGAGCATCATTTGAGTGGGAGCCCTCTGCAGAGATGTATGTAAAGGTGGCCATTCCCCTGCTTCGGTGACTTTTATGCTGAATTAGAGTCAGTGCTGTCCGAATAGTTTCAAACTTTCTACTGCAGATGACATCACATCCCCCACACATACACACTCCAGTTTTGTTTTGTTTATTTAACCTTTATCTGTGTAGTGAGGGAGGGTCACATGTGTCTGTAAGTGTGGGCACCCATGTAGACATTAGAGGACACCTCAACTATCACTCCTTGCCTCCCACCTTATTTGAGAAAAGGTTTCCTGTTTGCTGCTGTCTGCCTATACCAGGCCATCTGACCTGCAAACTTCTGAAGATTCCCCTGTCTCTTCCTCTCATCTTTCTGTAAAAGCGCTGGGTTGGAGCTAAAGATGTGGTTCACTGATTAAGAGCCCTGGGGGCTTTTCTAGAAGAGCAGGGTTCAGTGTCTAGCACCCATGTAACAGCTCATAACCATCCATAACTCCAGTTCCAGGGTATCTGACACCTTCTGGCCTCTAAGAGGACCAGGCCCACATGTGGCATGCATGACATACATATAGACAAAACACACATAAAATGATACATATCTTTAATTTTGTAAGAGTACTGGGTTCACTGAGACAGGCTTCCAGAATCTGGATTTAGGTGCGTTTGGGGATTTGAACTCAGACATGCCATATTGCAAGAAGAGCCCATTACCTAATAGAGCCATTAATCCAGCCTCTCAATGAACATGTTTAGCGTCCTAAATGTAGGTGCATTTGTTTACAAAAGAGTGCTTAGAGAAAGAAAAGCAAATGGCTTATGTCACAGAAATTCATCATTTAACCATCCTGAAGACCAGATTCCAGGGTCAAGGTGAGGGCAAGGTGGATTCCTTTTGAGGCTGGAAGGAAGAGTCTACAAGCCTCTTGGGGTTTGCCCTATCTTTATTGTCCTTAGCTTGGAGACGCCTTGTCCAATCCCTGCCTCTATTTTACAGGACATTCTACCTGTCTGATGACTGTCCCCAAATTCCTCCTTTTTATGAGGTTACCAGCCATGCTAGCTTGGGGCCCCATCCTAACTACTCATCTGGAGGTACTGCCAGGCACGTCTGTACTGGGGGACACAAGAGCTACAATGTCCTTTAACATTACTGTAAGACAGTACAAGTTTTCAGTGATGCGGTGACCAGCACGGTTCTCACTTGCAGTTTCTCTCCGCCGGCAGTTAGCTTTTATTTTGTTTCCTGTTCTGTTTTTAAACAGCATCTCCTATAACCCAGGCTGGCCCCTGAGTTTACTACCTAGTCCAGGATGACCTTGAATATCTGATCCTCCTGGCCCTTTTCCCCCAGTGACAACTCTCCTGCCCTCTCTCCAACCTGTGTCTGCCTTTGTAGAGTTATGTACAAAACCCTTTTCTTTAGGTCTTCGGATTAACAGCCCAAGAACAGGGAGACCAGCTCCTCCTGCTCTGAGGCTGTGTTCCCTCTGGGAATCTATCTACTTCACCTCATTCTTGAAGTCTGGTTTTTGCTTTTTGTTTTTTTCCCCCTCTGAAGGGGAAAAAAAATCAATTCTGTCAGTATTTCCGAATGGATGGGTAGAAAACTGATGGATCTTCTCACTGAAACCCTGCCCTCTCTAACGTCTGGCCTCTCCCTCCCTCTGCCAAGTTCTCAGTAGGTGTGAGGGGTGCCTTCTAAGGACCCAGGGAAGAGAAGTCTTGGGCCTGGATTTCACAGTCCCAGGCTGACAGGTTCATCTTCTGTTTTGTCTTCCTCCTTCTCTTTGCCTTTTGTTGCTTTTGCTTTCTCCCTGGCTTCAGGGGTGAAGCACTTGGCTTATATCTTTTCAGTCCTATATGTTACCTAATAATAGTTTTTAAATTAACCCTTCCTTTACCGTACACAGACAAAAGTCTCCAAGCTCTGTGGTTGACTCAAAAATGCAGCTCTGCCCTTCAACACTCCTTCAAAAACATCAACTTTGACTCTTATTCCCTCTGTTGTCAAAAAGTCAGTTTGGATCTTGTATGTGCCAACCTTTGCAGGGGTGACAAAGCCTCCGGGACTGCAGCCCCTCTGGGCTTCCGGCTTCTATGCAATCAGTCTAAATGGAAACCAGTTCTTAAAGAAGAGGTATCAGGGACCCAAAAGAAAGGGCTCTCACTATCCACTAGGGTGGTCTGGTCTGCTGGAGCTTTGGATGCCCAACTCAGAGGCCTAGCCAGGGCCAATTTGGAACCCAAAACCAGGACAGCAATTTGTAGCCACTCTGGTAGAAAAGACCCTGGGTTGGCACAGAGCAGACCAAGAACAGAAAGATGGTCACTGGAGGAGCAGGGGTAGCCAAGGGAGTGGCCCACATATACTGACTTCTTCTCATCCAGGTGGCTGGGTGCAGTCACCAGTGGCCTCTATCACTTCTGCATTCCCCCCTGACCCAGACAGCATCAGCACTGTCTCCAGGTGGTTTAGAGCTGGTTGGTGCCAGGGCCCATTCCCAGGCCACTGTTAAAACTCTGCTAGTCAAAGTGTCCTACAAACACACAATTTGAGGCTTCTTAAGAGCTAAAAGGATACTTTGTATCATAGGTGGTGCCATCAACCAGTCTCTCCCCACCAGCCTTGGCATCCTCCAACCTCCTAAAACACAGTGTTTATGGCTAGCTCCTTACCAGTTCACTGTTACTGTAGGGACCACTGCAGTCAGCTTGTCTCTTGAGTCTCCTCTGGAAAGGGTTCCTGGGTGGCTATCGCATGTCTAATTCCCAGATCGCAGGACAAGTCTGAAAGCCACTCAGGTCACGACCTTTGGGGCCCATTCCCTCACCTTCACCAGTCCATCCCGCCCAGCCCCTCTGTCTTACAAGCCCCATCAGCCCATCAAAGTTTATGGTCTCTTCTTCCCTCCCCAGCCTAGGCAGCCAGCCAGACCAGGCGTCTAAGGAGCTGCCTATCTGTCTGCAGTAAAGATGGCGCCATTAAGTGTTCCTTGACATTCTCTCTGTAGAATTTCCTCCACCAGCTGGGGCTATGACTGCAGACTTAGCAGATAATCTAACGAAGGCCTAGAACACTAGGCTCCACATCACCCTAAGACTAGAGCTGACTAAGGAAACTCGAGACTCCTTTATGGGCAGCAGGTTGGCCTGCCACTGTGGCTGTCAGGAAGCAAGTTAGGAGTAATTCATGGACCATGACTGGTGGTATCTGGGCCCCTTAAATGTGGGGAAAACCTGACTGACAGTTGCCCAAGCCAGTTTCTACCCAGGGTACTCTGCACATCTCCCAGGAAAGACCAGAGGCCTCAGGCCTACCTCTCCTGTCAGGCTGCCAATAGCAGGCTAACCTTAGTAATTAGGTGCTGACAGTGTAGAATTCAGCAACCCCAACACCCATGGCTGCTAGTTTAGAGGGTGTCCCATGCTTTTCGGATGACTTCCCCAGGAGACTTGGCCAGAGATGAACTAGGCTCTGTCCTGTCACAAGCTATAAGCACATCAGCCAGGGCTATTACTTGGAAAGGAAGGGGCTGCAATAAGGACTCCTAGGGGTTCATTCTGCTCCCTCCCCCTCAAGATACTCATAAGATATTGGAAAGAACTGATGAGTGAAACTACGCATCCATTTTAACAGCCTGTGTAAGGCACCTCTAACAGCGTGGGTTGCAGTCTCTGTCATCTAGGCATTGCCAGAGATCAGACCCGCAGGAGTAACAGACAGAATGTAGGGGAGGTGATCAGCCACTTGCTTTCATTTTTTGAGGGGCAGCCCTGGAGAAGGAACCAGTACAAAGTTCTCTGGCACCCATGTTTTGCAACCTAGCCTATTCTGTTAGTCATTTGCTCACCAGTCAAAGACCCAGTGGCCACAGAATGTTGGGAGAGCCAGGCAGTAGGGCACAGTCTTTGACACAAAGATAGGACGAAGTCACCACAGTAGTAACCTGTGTCACATTTCAGTCGGGCTCAGACCTGAACATCTGCCCCCATTCTGGTCTCATAAGCCACCTGTCTCATAACTGACAGTGGAAGAGATTTTCATTAGGTCAGCTGAGCATGGCTTCACCCCCCTGTAGAATCTGTGTACCCCCTTCCAAAACTGAGACCAGGGTGGGTTGCTCCATACAAGATAAGACCGTTGACAAAGCTTGACACAAGATTTGAGGTCACACTGCTTTAGGGATGGTCTCAAGGCTCCTCCCCCCCAATGGGACATGCTACCCAGCATCTTTGTATATAAAGGAGGTAAAGGCCACTCTGATGACATTCTGAGCTTCATTTCCATGTCCTGGGGCCCGCAAAGACAGTTGTCTATGGCAGTGTCCTGAAGCCAACTGGGAGGGTAGCAGGTCTCTGAGGCGGGGCAAGCAGAACAGGTAATGAAATTGTCTCTGTCCCAGACCTGAAAATGACTCTTCACTGGGTTCGGAAGTCTACATAGCTTCAGATAATCATGTGTGAGTGTGTGTTTGTGTACACTCGTTTGTGCATGTGGGTGTGTGTGGAGGGGGTGCATGTGTGTTTATAAATGACTAGCCAACCTGTAAAGACCCTGGGATGACCAAAGCATCTCATTCACTCCGTAGAGCACAGACATCCTTTAGAGATTTGGCTTGCGCCTCCCAGTACACGAAAGCTCAGCTGTCACCGATGAGTCCTTAGGAAGCTCGTGGGTACTGACTGTCACAGCAAAAGCCCGAGGTAGAGAAAAACCTATATCAAATAGATCTGTGGTTGCTGCATTTTTCTAATGGAGTAGGTCTCACTGAGCTTCACAGAAAACCCACAAAGTGTTTAAGGAAATTGTATCAGCAAATATCCCTCCAACTTAACCTCAAACCCACAGACGCAGGGTCCTCTGGGCATCCCATCTCCCCACTTAGGCCATGCCTGCCTCTCTGCTGGGGCTGGAGCAAGTCAAAGAAAGGGGATTTGCTCTCTCATAGTCTCTCTCGGTCTTTCTCTCTCCCTCTCTTCCTCCATTCCTTCCTCCTTCCTTCCCTCTCTCCCTCCCTCCCTCCTGCAAGCACTCTCCTACCTAAGCTGCACTTCCTTCTGGGAGTTTGTCTTTCCATGCCCAGGTCCTTGTACTGAGAGCAGCTCTAGGTAAGGCTTTCTCACCATGCCAAGGAGACAGAGTGGGTGAGATAACTGAGCAGACAGAAGAACTTGTGCAGTACCGTGGCCTGAGTTCAAACTCTGGATCCCACCAGGTCACAGGAGATAAATGACTCCTTAGAACTATCCTCTGACCTCCACAGTTACACAATTACACACTAGTATACACACACACACACGTTTTTAAGAGGAGGCCAAGACCCCAACATCCCAGAAGGAACTGTATCTGTCATGAGGGAGTCAGAGTTCAACAAACTGAATACTCACATCCCTAAATTTCATATTGACCACCTAGCCTCTGTGTAAGGGTTCCCAGAGATGGAGACTTGGAAACCATTGAAGTCCTGAGGAGCTGGTGTTTTCACAGAGGAAGCCTCAAGGGGTTTCTCTCTACGAACCAAGCCTCAAGGGGTTTCTCTCTACGAACCAAGAAATGGGTTCTCCAGAGACACCAAATCTGCCAGTTGCTCTTAGACGTTGAGTCTCCAAGACTGTTAGGACTTGATGTCTGTTGCTTGAGTGGTTGCACAGAGACATGAAACCTGCAAGGCTCACTTTGCTTCTCTGTCTGGTTGGCTCGAGGAATGCCTTAGAGATCAGGGAGGTTCACCTCTGTCTGGCCACGATGATTAGGCCAGGAGGGCTCTGGCCCCATGAATGGCTTAATCCCTTGATGGAGTCATTATATCCTGGCATTCGTGGGAGACTGTGAAAGGCAGGATATGGGGCCTGATTGGAGGAAGTCCATCGGAGGAGTGTGTCCCTGGGAGCTGTAGCCTGTGTGGGATTCTTTGTCTCTATTCCTGTCTGCTGAGAGAGGAAGAACAGCTTTCCAGACACTTCGGCCCTCACGATGTCCTGCTGGGGTGCACAGGCCAAGCAACTGTGGGCAGAACCCTCTAAAACTGTGAGCTAAATAAGTCTTCCCTCCCTTCTAGTGCATATTGGTCACAGCACTGCTAAAGGTGAGTCCTGCTGAGCCTTAAAAGGACTGCTACCCCACCCAGCACCTCCAACGACCCTAGGCAGAGACCCAGCTGAACCATGCACGAGTGTGGGGGGGGGTGCCCAGACTCCCGACCAAAGGGACTTAGTGGTGCTAAGTGTTTCTATTTTTAGCTCCCTAGGATTAGAGTGATTAAGCAGCTATGGGAGGTGAAAATAATTACCTCCCCAAAGGAACAGTTTTCTGAGAGTCAGGAATGCTCCCGGTCCAGGGTCACCCGTGGTCCTCAGGAGGCAGCATCACTAAGCATACTTATTTAAAATGAGGCTTTAAAAACAAGCATGCCAGGGCAGGCCCGGCTTCCCGGCACTTGGGAGGTAGATGCAGAAGGATCAGAGAAGTTCAGAGTCATTCTTGGCTACATAATAAGTTCAGTGCCAGTCTGGGAAAGATGAAAACCTGTCTCAAACAACAGCGATGATGAAGTAAAAATAAATAACGTGAAATAAAACAGCTCCAAGGCTGAGTTCAAAACCTTCCCAGTCAGAATTACAGGGTAGGGTCGAAAGGTGACAAGTGGTGACCTCCGACTCCTTATGGGACTCCATGGTACATGACACCTTTAATCCGATGGCTTCTAGACCACTGACACTGCCTGCCTGGTCTCTAAAAGCCCATCCATGTGTCTACTGACAAAGAGAACCATCCTGCCTGTACTCACCCCTTGGCTTGTCTGACCCTTGAGGGCTGAGGCTCCCAAGGCAGGAGCGTACAAGGGTCTTTACAGGATTCTTGATTGAAAAAGCCTACACTCGACTGCCTGACAGCCACAGACCATGCCTCCAGCCCGCCTGGGAAGCCTGGGACGGGGCGAGCAAGCACGCTGTGGAAAATGCATGTATGGGTCTCTTAAAACCTGTTGTGACAGAGCAGTGGCAGCCTCAGGCACAGCTTCTGTGTCACCCGGCAGAGGTGCTGCTTCTGACACTGCGTCTCAGCTGCAGAGGTGCAGGGACACCTCCAGAGGGGTCTGTCCCTTACAGGACTTCCAAGGCAATTCTCAATGCTGGAGGAGTCAGCCAAAGAGAAGGCAGCTGCCGGTGAAGGCTACAGATGGGGGAGCCCCCACATAGGGCCACCCGGGGATCCCTGACACTGTGCCCAGGGCTGGACCAATTGCTTTCCATGAGTCCTGGAGACCAGAGCTAAGCATAGTGGCTTCTGCTATACGTGTGTTCCTACTGTGCTGACAGGGGAGGGAGCAGGACCCTAGGGGTTTGTCACACTATATATAAGGCTGTGAGCTTTCTTTAAAAATCAGCACTTCCTCTAGTCAGAGCAGCTTGGGCCTATGTGGTACCGTGTGTGTGTGTGTGTGTGTGTGTGTGTGTGTATGTGTGTGTGTGCGCGTATGTGTAAGTATGCATGTATTTGTATGCAGGTACATATGGGTTAAATGTGAACGTATGCATATACATGTGCATGTGGGTATGGCTTGCATATGCATTCACATGGGTATAGGTGTGTATGTAGCACATGTAGTTTGGGCCTGTTGCATGCATGTGTGCATGAGCCTGTGGGCTTGTTCCAACTACAATAGGGCAGTTTGAATGTGTATTCTTGTGTGTGTGCATGGTTGCATGTGTTTTGGGTGTGCATGTGTGCCTGTGTGTTACATGGATGTTCACATATGTGTGTGGATATGGATTCACGTGTTAGAGTGCAGGTTGGTATCAGTTTGCATGTGACTGTGGTTCGGATGCACACATATGTGTAAGAGCACATACACACATAAATTTCTTTTACTATGCCCCTCAGGCACTGATGACCGTCAGAAGCCAACAGCCACTTGCTGTGGATGTGCTGAACGTGAACTCTCCACAAACAGGGCCTTCCACTCACAGACGAGCAGCCCTCCCACAGGCCACGGGGACCACCATGCAAGCTTTGGAATGATACAGCTCCGTGTGACACTTGGCAGTGACCCAGCCACAGCTGGGATCCCTGGGTCGCCACTATCTTTGACTCTGTGTTCCTGTTCCTATGACCCACAATTAACCTGCTGTAAAGGGAGAGGGATTTTGCAAGCTTGGGGTGGTGATGAACCTACATGGCATCTGACAGAGACCAAAGAAGCCCCAGAAAGGTGACTCTCCCTCCTTCCTGTCCACTCAGGCATGTCCTCAGAACCTGCTGTATGCTGGTGACAGTAAGGCAGGGTCCCGGAGGCAGACCCGAAGTGGATTCTGGCTACTCCTAAAGGCAGCCTTCTGCTCCAAGGCAGCAAGCACTTTCAGGGAAGGGAAAAGGAAACCTTGTCAAGATACAAGTCCAGAAAAGGCTCTGGCCTCAGCCAGTCTACTGCATTTGTGGTGCCCTGAGGTATCCCTTGAAGAAGGCGCAGCCCTCAGAGTATATGCCCTGATCAGCTTATCCACATGTCCTGCTCTCAAGGACAGTCACAACAGCAGAAAATAAGCAACTGTCAAGAAACCTTTTCCTCATGGTGTTTTTACCTGATGAGCATCTGTGTCTTCTACTGTCAGCAAAGGCTTATGCATGTGAAGGCTCCAAGTGGAGCGCTAAAGGGACTGAGTAGGTTGTGTCCTGGGAGTCCTATCAGGGCACATGGATGCTGCCTTCAATTCAGGAGGACTTGTTTACAGGTGACAGGAGAAGACCTAGCACATTGAGTTCCAGGGTGTGTCCATGGGACAAAGAGAGCAGCTGATCTCCTCCTGCTGCAAGTGTGGGAAGGTTAGATGGACACCTTTGTTACTTCGCCCACACCCTGCCTCATCTGTGCAGGGAGTTAATTAGCTGGGCATGAGAGGTTTGTAAAGAACCAGACTAGAAAGAAGACTTTCAAATTCTCGTCTGTGTAGAACTAAATTGTTGAAATTGGAACCTGTGGTTGGGATCTTCTTTGGAAGGAGAGTCTTTGCATATGGTCAGCTTAGAATAAGGACTTCAGAGAGTCTGCTAACCAGATATAACAATCGAGCTTATTAAAAAAACAACCCACTCTGGGCTGGAGAGATGGCTCAGCCAGGATATTTGTCATGCAAGCCTGAGGACCCGAGTTCAAGACCCAAAACCCCCATAAAATGCCAAGCGTAGTAGCATTAAGCACTAGTAAACCCACTGCTGGGGAGATGGAACCCCTGGGCCTTGATGGTCAGCCACTGCCTAACCGGTAAGTCTCAGCCCAGAGGGAGACCCTGTCTCCAAAACATGCACACCTACGCTTGCTCTCTGAACTCTAAATGCACCTGCAATTTCACATGCCTGTGCACTTGTGCACACAATACCTGAACACACACCTAACCTGTGCCAACCACCCAAGTACAGAGGGAAAGGGCCACCAACCACCTCACCCCCCACCCCGAAGCTACCCCTGTTCTTACAGACCCATCTCCCCAGAAAGGAGTGTGCTAAGACAGCCACTCTCACATCCAGACAGCCCACTGCCCAAAGCTTTCCATCCAACACTTTCAGTTCCAACTGCTCAGCCCGGAGCCTGTTGTAGGAAGTACAGGCCACGTGCCATGCTGCTGAGTGACTGGCCTGAGGTCAGCAAGAAGCTATTTTGTAAGAAATGCTCTATGTCCACCAGGGAGGGGCCTCTTTTCTTAGAAACAGGAAGTGATCGCTAGCCAAGTGCAAATAAACTTGGCTCTGTCCACATTGGCTTTTCACACAGAGCTCCCATTAGTCTTTGTTGGCTTCTCAGTCATAGGCCAGAGTTTATCTTCACACTTTTCTCTTGACTGACTGACTGACTGACTGACTGACTGCTCATGGTGGACCTGCCTACCCATCCACAGGACATCCAGCAGATAAGATTCTGTGGCTTCACACCTTTCTTCCTCTCAGTCCTACCTGATGTGAGTCCATAGTGGGAATAGCAGTAGAGACCAAGGGTCCAGTGCCATTGACACTCACCAGCCAAGGAGTTACCATGACTTGGTGGCAGCATGATAGGATGTGGAGAACATGAGCTGTGGCGAAACACAGGCCCAGCACTTAATCTGAACTTGGATCTGTGTTTTTCTGAGTGGGAATGTTGACAGTCAACTAGGTAAGGTCGTCTGAATTTAAGAAGCTGGGCTGGGAAGATACTCAGAAGAGTATTTGCCTTAAAAGTCCAAAGACCTGAGTATAATCTCCACAATCTATATAAAGAAGACCAGACATGGAGGTGGACAGATGCCTTGGCAGTTACAAGTATGCCCTGCTCTTGCAGAGAATCCGGGTTTGGTTCCTAATACCCATATCCCACAGCAAGCAACGCCTATAACCCCAGCTCCAGAAAACATGCTCATACACACATAAACACACATGTACACACACTAAAAGAGTGTAAAATCAGACATGGACACGCAGAGTGGCTGTTTGCTCTTGTGATCCCAACACTGGGAAGGGCAGAGACAAAGGTCAGGGACCCCTGGTGCTCAGTGGGAAGTGATTCTAGTCTGCTTGGGAATTCCAGGCCTGTGAAAGACTCTGTCTCAAAAAGATGATCAGGGTGGAAAGAGTCTGAGAAACAGCAGCCAAGATTGTCCTCCAGGCTCCTGATCATAAGTACACATGTACACACACACATACACACCACACATGCACGCACACACACACACACACACACACACACACACACACACAAACACCACACATGCAGGCACACACGCATACACACACTACACACTACACATACATATTCACTACACACACACATCCACTACACACACAGACACGCACACACCACAAACACCACACATGCATGCACACACACACATACACACACTACAATACACATATATTACACACACACATCCACTACACACACAGACATACACACGCACATGCACACACATGCACATGCACACACACACACATACAATGCACACACACACACATCTACCACACACATCCACTACTCACACACACACACACACACACACACAAGGATTTAATGAGTCAAGTTTCATACACAGCAGGTATAACATGACATTGAGAGTATATCCAATCAGGGATAAATGTCATTGCATCCAAAGGCCACGTGGAAATTCCCCAAGAAAGGTGGTGAAGGTAGCACAGGGTTTTGTGAAATCCTCAACCCTCCTGCTGTTTCCAGAATGAGCCAGGAATGTGCTTTAATTCTCATTAGGTGAAGAAAGTGAATGAAGGGGGGGGGCAGCCTGACTCAGGATAACTAACAGTCACCTTGGCTACTTGTTCTTTTCTCTCTGCTAAAATGTTACTGCTGGGGCTAGAGAGCTGGGTAAGTGGTTAAGAGCACTGGCTACTCTTCCCAAGGACCTGGCTTCTATTCCCAGCATCCACATGGTGACTAACAACCATCTGTGACTGACTCCAGCTCCAGAGTCTGATACCCTCTTGTGACCTCCTAAGGCAGTAGGCACACACACGGTATACAGACAGACATGCAGGCAAAACGACTAGATATGAAATCCAATGAGTTTAAAATTTTATAGCTTTGCTGTCAATCTAATAGAAACTTTTCTTATGTCAAATGCATCGGAGATGGCTCATTTGCTTTTTCCACTTTAGTGTGGGGGTTCCGGGTATAGGGCTGTGAATACATATGTCAGATGAGGTCTTTGTTGGCTTGGCTTTACTGCCCGGGTGGGGCAGGAAGGCACAGAGGTGGACACAGTTGTCACAGGGAAGCTGAAGTGGCTAGACACAGCCATACACCCTGCACCTCCTGAAATCGGGTTAGCCTAAGTGGTTTGCCCTAGAGATGGACACTCTGGCTCTGCTGTGGCCAAGTTGATAAGAGGTGAGGACCCTGTACTCTCCACCTGCAGGCTGCTGGAAACTGAAAGCCAGTGGCCATGGCTGGATGCATGCTTGATGCAATTTCCAAGCCTTTAGATGATCCCAGCTTAAGGGGCATCGTCGAGGAACCCCAAGTGTGGACCACCAGGCAGACAGCACACGGGAGAGAATTAAGGATCATTCAGTGTTAAGTTTTACTGGTCTTATTTTATGTAGAATGCCTGCACGTGTGGGTGCATTCATGTGTGGATGTGTGCCCAGGTACATACATGTGGAGGCCAGAGCAGAACATGGGGTATCGGCCTCTATTACTCTCTACTGTAGTTTACCTTGAGACCCATTTTCCCACAGAACTGGAAGCTTGCTGTTTAGCAAGACTGATTAGCCAGTAAACGCTCAGGATCAGCCTGTCTCTGCCTCTTAATGCCAGAACTGCAGACACACATACCCTTGCCTGGTGTTTTACAGAGATGTTGGGGTCTTGAGCTTAGGTCCTCATGCTTGTAGAAAAAGCACTCTCAACCTGCTGAGATATCACAGCCCGGTGCGTTGTTGCTTTAGACCGCTAAGCTTTAGGGTGCTTCTGTATGCCACAGCAGCCAACCAGATCAGTTTTAAAAAGGTATCGGTGGGTGTGGCGAGAGAAGAGGCTGTGTCTCTAACTGGATGGCAAGTAGATCAAGAAGCAGGAGCTGAGAAGTCACATACCCAGAGTCTGGGACAGAATACTGTAGCAAGGAGTTTGTAGGACATGCCCTGGGCATGAGAGCCAGACAGGGAGGGTGGGTGAGGGGAACCTGAGAGGACAAAAGAGAAGAGGTCACACAGCGCTGACCACACAAATGGGGCAGGCATTCTAAGCACAATGATGAGTCTGCCAAAAGTTACAAACAGAAAATGTCATGGCCTGACATCTTGTCCTCTCTGTGACCTTTTAAAGGGGCCCTGTCCTGAGGACCAGGTAGGGGTAGAGTAGGGAGTTCCATACAGGTGCATGGGGGCAGGGGAGTTTAAGGTCCTTCTTCTCCTCAGTCACAATATTCTCTGCTCAGGATATAGAAGCTGCTCAGGAGCTCAAGTCTCTTGGGGACTGCAGAAGCACTAAGAGGAAGGTTGTGGGGGAGGAGAATCCTCCATGGTTTGTAGGGGACATCTTACACTGAAGAGCTGAGCTCACGACCCCTTCCACTGGGCCCTGTAGCAGGTACTTCCCTAGGAGGAGAAACAGAAATGGTCTCCCACCAAGGGCATAAGGCCACAACGCCCTGGCTTCAAATCAAAGCACTCACAAGGGACACTGTCGAGAAGAGGTGCAGATTGGGTAGCAATGCTTTGACCACTCAGCATCTCTGTCGCCGACTTCTGCTTCCCAGTTCCTTGAGGATGTGTCTTATATCTTTCTTCTCAGAGTTTGTCTTCTTAAAGGATGTGCCTGGAAGGACTTCCCACTCCTCTCTGACCTCCGGGAGAAGCATACCTCTCACGAACAGCCAAGCAGGCCATGCTACCAGGGCTCATCAGTTGCACAATGTGGAACTTTCAACAAGCAGGACATGCCTTTTCTCTGACCCATTGCTCCTGTGGTAAACACAGTACACAACACACAGAAGCCAGAGCCATACCATTCCTATTCTCAACCAGAGGTTTAAAGGCCTGTTGTGGATATGGAGATGAGAGATTCCAACCTCCAAGGGTCACGGCACATCAGACCTGGCTGGGTTTGGCCTGGCAATCGCAAGGCTGGGTATTGACATGCTAGCCCAGCTAGGGGAACAAGAATATACTCTCTCTTCCACACTGTGGAGAGTTAAGGAAATCAAGAAGTCTGTCCTGAAGTTCAGTAACTATCGTAGTACAACCTAAAGAAGGGAATTAAAGCGAATACTGAGACCAACTCCACCTCCTGAGCTTGCCCCATTTAGGGCCTGAGCTACCTGATCCCCAGACTAGTCAGAGCCTTCCCAACAATGCTCATCTTTGTTTGTTTGTGTGGTGTAGTGTGTCTGTGTGTAGTGTATGTACTTGTGAGCATGGGTTTGTACAAATGAGCACTGGATGTTTGTGCATGCATGTACATGCATGTGTTTGAGCGTAGAGGCCAGAGGTTGGTATCAGGCGTCTATCATTGATCATCCTCCACTTATATTTTTATCTCATTTTTCAGTTGTTATTGCGTACATGTGACGTGTATAGATGTGTAGAGGTCAGAGGACAACTTTTAAGGAGCTGGTTTTTCTCTTTGCAACTTTATATTGGGTTTCAGGGATGGAACTCAGATCCTCAACCTCACTTGGCAGAGACTTTACTCACCAAGCTGCCTCACCAGCCCCTCGGTCTATGCTTTTGAGACAGTCTCTCTCACTCAACCTGAAGGTCATTGATTTATCTAGGGCTGGCTGGTCAGTGAGCTTTGGGAATCGCTGTCTCCATCCCGTGATGTATGTCAGTGATGAAGTTGTAGTCATGCTTCACCATGCTAAATTTTTATATGGATTTTCGGGATGCAAACTCAGGTCCTTGTGCCTGTATGGCAGACTCTTTAGACTCTGAGCCATCTCCCCCAGTCCCCCACCACTGCCCTTCTTGATTCAGCCTACCTGTAATAGGAACTTTGACATGTGAAAATAAGCATTTCACCTAACACAACACAGATGCAAATTATGGGATGCAGAAGATACTGTCCCAGTGTGGAAACTCTGGTCAAATGTGTCCACACCACTGACTGTACCAAGGTAAGACAGGGCCTTCCCAGAGATCTGTCTTGGGGAGCTGACAGCAGCTATGAGTCAGATGGATGCTACCCAGATACTCTTCTGCAGCAGTCAACGCTGGTGACTCTCCAGATTGTGTTAAATAATAATCAAAAGCAATGCAAGTGCCTGCAACCAAAACATGTTCAAGAGTGCTGTTGTTTGAAAGAAATCCCTTTAAACAATCTCTCCCTCTCCTCTCTCTCCTCTCTTCCTCTCTCTTCTCTCCCTCCTCTCTCTCTCTCCTCTCTCTCTCTCCTTGCTCTCTCCTCTCCCCTCTCTCTCTCAAGAACACATACACACATGCATACATACATACACACATACACACACACACACACTCCTTTACCAATTGCTCAGCTTACATATTTTCACCTAGAAAACTGACTTTTAGGGCACTGCGTAGATAGATTAGTCAGTAGAGAGCTGGCCACACATGCACAAAGACCTGAATTTGGTCTCTAGCATCCATGTAAAACATTGGGTATGGTGAAACATGCTATAAATCCTGGTGCTGGAGGAGGGATATAGAGACAGGTGGTGTAATGGCTATTCCTGGTTGTCAACTTGACTACATCTGGAATGAACTACAATCCAGAATTGGAGGACTCATCTGTGATCCAAATCTTAAGGCTAGAAGACACAAGTTTCTGACCTGGATCCTGGCATGAAGATCTTGAGACAGAGTGGCCATGAAAAACTTAGGCCCAGGGAAGGTAGTATATGCCTTTAATCCCAGGAGACTGAGGCAAGATCTCTGAGTTCAAGGTCAGCCTGGAACAAAGCAAGTCCCAGATCCAGGCATGATGGTACACACCTTTAATCTGGGCCACACCTTTTGCTGGAGACCTACATAAGGACAATGGAAGAAGGAATATCCACTCTTCCTCACCTGCTTGCACTTACTTGCCAGCACATCTGTCGGAACCTACTTCTACAGAAGACCAGCTGAAACAACTAGCCTTGTGGGACTGAGCAACTTCTAGATCCTTGGATTTCTCATTCGCAGCTGACCATGAAGAAAGCGAGGAAGGGAAGGTAGGAGGGAAGAAGGGAGGAGGAAGGGAGACAGTCATAGATACTGAGCTCCAACCAGGTTCTTCTACCACAGAGGCACCAAATAAAGAATGGTAAGAGTCTGATGTGGTGGTGCACACCTGTAATCGCAGAACTGGGGAGGAAGAGATAGGAAGATCATGGAAGATCAAGGCCAGGCTCAACTATTCAGGGAACCCAAGACCAGGTTGAGCAATATGAGACCCCGTTTCAAAGCAAAGAACTGTGGTATGGGTCCTCCATTTCCCTGGAGCAGGAGCAACATGAGCAAATGGTACATGATGCAGGTGGAGAGACGAGGAAAGAGGAGGGAGGATTAGGGATATGGGTCCAATGGGTCCAAAGAGCATCCTTGAGGAGGCTCCCTGGATCACTGTGGGATTGCCCTCTTGCAACACAACATCTACTCAGAGAAGAGCAGAAGCTCATGCAAACCATCAAGTGACCACATTGCCCCAAGCCTGTGGAAAGAGGGACCAGACTGTCCCTGTCCATAACTCTATTGCCACATTCTCCCTGCACTGGCTATTCAAGCTGGGAACTTGTACTCCGAGTTCTCATGTATGTCTTGGGTCCAAATGTTCTCCTGGATACTCTGTGTATCCAGGGAGATGTGTGCCTGGGAGCATGTCAAGATCTGCACCAGCCTCATCTGCACAGTGGCTGCCTTGGGGCTCCTCAACCTTCCTGGTCTAAAAGCAAAGGCTCTGGAAGTCTAGCTGAGTCCGCTAAATCATTGCAGACAAGTTTATCCTTGGTTTCTTGAGGCCTTGGCAACCAAGATGGCTAACATGAGAGCCAAGGGTGACCACTGCAAGCTCAGAAGCAAAGCCTGCTTGGACTGAGGATCTGTATCTCTCCAAAATTCGTAGATAGAAATCATCACCACCACCAGCACCCTCAAAAGGATGGAGAGAGAACATGAGGCTTTTGAGAGATACCTAGGTCTCGAGGGTGGAGTCTTGATAGTGGGGTGAGTGCTCTTAGAGTCCCCCATAGGGCAGGTTTGCTTTCTGCTAAGCACGAACTCAAGGAGATACCAGCTGTCTACAGGCCGCATGAGGGCCTTCACCAGAACTCAAGCAGCACCTTGACCTCAGGCTTCCAGGCTTCAGAACCAGGAGACAATAGTTTGATTGCTTATCAGCCCCTAGGCTGTGGAACTTTGCTCTAGCAGCTTGAAGGGACAGGGATGACCCTGGGGTCCATTACCGAGATGACAGTCCCCACAAAGAAGTCAAAGGGGACCACTTGACTCAGGAAGGTAAAAGTTATCAAGACGACCAGGGGCTAATGAGAGCACAGCAACTTAATGACATGGGACTGTACAATGGGCCTGGAAGGATAGCTCAGCATGAGGGCCTGATTTCACATCTACAGAACCCACGTTTTAATCTCAACACTGGAAGGCAGAGGCAGAAAGATTCTTGGAGCTTACTGACCAGAACCAGTCTGTGTAACCAAATGATTGAGTTCTGAGTTCATGCAGAGACTCCCCCTCTCAAAAATTATAGTGAAGGTGATTAAGAAAGACACTCAATAGTATCAACCTCTACTCTCCATGAGCTGGAACACATGCATGCACATGCACATGAGCACATATACCACACATGTACACAAACACACACACATACACACACACACACAGCTCTAACATATCATAATTTGAAGAAAGCAGGGAGACAAGACCTTGGCAAACACACATAGAACATTGCAAGCTACAAAGCAATACAGAATCATATTAATTTATGAAGATGATTTAGATGATTTGTGGTTCTTATCTGTGTATTCCTACAGGTGATAAATTCTTACAATCCCGACAAAAACGCAGGAAGGCATATGGATTATGGCAGAGTTTTTTCCTATTGCCATGGAGACCGCCTGACCCCACAGGTCATGAACATCCTGACTGAGTTGTTCATCAATGAGCCAACTCATTACAGAGAACACCAAGCCCAGATAGCCAGCCACCAAGCAGAGGACAGTGACATCTCCAACGCTGTGCTTTAGGCATGAGAGACCTCATCTTGCCCAGGTCTCTGTGTGGTGATAGAGACAGGATTGCAATTGTTTGGGGAGAAAATGCCAAGGTGCCCTTCTCAGACCTTAGAATGTTTTATGCTTTGACTTACTTATGGCACAGGGAAATCAAATTCAAGGACTCTTGCAAGCGGGGCAGGTACTCTGCCACAGAGCCATATCTCTAGCTCAGTGCACCATTTTAAACTCCCTTGTAGTTTAACCTTTTAGGACATTCATTATACTGTTTTCTGTGCAATGGGGCAGGCATGCAGTAAATCCACTGTATAGCTTTCTTACTTTCTTCTAGATACTCCCAGCCATCTAACAGGGACCCCAGAGAAGCCTGCTCCCGGGGCACCCTCAGCCCTCTAAGACCAGCCCAAGCAGCAGCAAATGGGCTTAGCTGCTCCATACTCTCCCAGTAACTGGCTCCTGTCAGCTGTGTTTCACATAAATCAAGACATAGGACTACAACCCTCTGTGGCCTCCTGCGAGCTAGAGGACACGCGGCCTTTTCTGAGCAGTTCCTATTTTCCTGGGTCATTTTTTGTCTTTTCCTGCTTGTTGTGTGTTCTGGGGGGGGGGGTGGGAGTCCCTCTGTCAGAGTGTCATCTTGCAAATGCCTCCTTCTCCAAAGCTGCCCCTTCACACTCCCGATGCCATCAGAGTCATAGGAATGCCGCGTGTGCCTGTGTGTTGTATAGATGGGTGTGCCCAGGTATGTTCACCCATACGTGAGTGAGTGAGCTTGCCTGGGTATGCACATGTGGAGGTCAGAGGTCAATGTCTGTGTGTCTTCCTCTATCACTTTCCACTGTTTCTGAGACAGAATCTCTGTTCTGTCATTGAACCTGGAGCTCTTATTTCTAATTGTCGTATTGTCTAAATGTCTTATTGTCTCTGCTAGACAGAGTTCTCTGGATCTACCAATCTCTGTCCCCAGACACCAGGCCGGGGTACAAACACACACCTGACCCTTATTTTTCTTTTTTTTTCAAAAGTATTTAGTTTCTGGTCACATGTCTGTGTGTTTGTGTCTGGGGACGGGGTCTATGTGCACGTGACAGGTGTCTCCAAAGGCCAAAGGCATCTTCAGATCCCTAGGAGACGGAGTCACAGGCAGTGATTAGCCACCTGACCCCTGCTAGGAATTGAACTTCGGTCATCCGTAAGAGTGGTAAGCATTCCTAAGCACTGAAGCAGCCCTCCAGCCCTACACCTGGCTTTTATGATGGTGGTAGAGATCTGAACTCAGGTCCTGACTCTTGCACGCAGCAAGCACTTAGCAACAGAGCCATCCTCTAACCTCAAATAATGCCTTATAATAAACGCCATGGCCTAGGTACGGCGTCAATGCCTCTGAAACACTTATGGGTCAAGTTACCAGTGACAGAGGGAAGTTCCCGACAGGAATCACACCTGAGCCTAAAAGTCCCTTCCACACACTGGCTACCTCACTACTGAGAGATTTCTTCACCAAGAACTATCACCATCCTCTCTGAGGTACTCACCAAAGGGTGGTGGGAACTGCCCGAGCTTACACTGTGGGTGGCTCAAATCTCACTTCCTCTCCCAGTAGATACCACAGGCAGTCATGACTGTAACGGTGTACCCTCCTTACTGTGAGGCCCCCAGTAAGCAGTAAGCAAGAATCCTGGGCACACCCACTTGGTCTTCCAGGAAGTACCACACAACATCAGGTATCTGTGACACACAGTCTCACAGGCCACACACATGTCACTGTTTCCCAGACATCCACTGAGTCAAGTGGGAATCGCCCTGCAGCAAGCAGCGAATCAAGCCAGGGGGGCGTCAGCCAGAAAGGAGACAAACTGAGGTTCACACTGAAACATTCAGACTGGCTGTCCTCTGAGTCTTCCTGATGGGGGTCCAGATGGAACTCCGCAGGGGCTATTCCAGATGGGTGGCCTCTACCACAGGGCACTGCTACCAGGGCTAGATCTGCATCCGACACCTGGGCAGCTTCCATCCAGTGAGGACCTGTAGGGCCCGGTTTCCCTCCGGCCTGCCAGCTCCACACAGCCCCTCCCCCAGACTCTCCCCAGGCTCCGGCAAACTTGAGTTTTTCTAAGAAAGACTCAGCCAACCTCGACGGGGGAAATTACAGCGCTGTCCCAGGGCACCACCTTTATCTAAAAGGCTCTGCGTTCCCGCCACGCCCCCACGATGCTCCGCGGGATGCTCCCCACTTCCTGTCTTCCTAGCACCACACACTCTTCCACCCCCACTGCAGCTTCTGCTGGCTCCACAAACCTCAGACAGAAAGCCAGGCGGCAACAAGCGGCAGCACCTGCTTGGTCGCTTGGAGTGGGCCTTCCTACCCTGCACGCATCTCAGCGTAAGACAGACGGTGGTGGAGAGACAGTTTGGAGAGCACCCTGGAAACTCAACTGAAGGTTCTTGAAGGGCCACTCATTATCCAGAACCCAGACCAACAGGCTGTGGAATATTCAGCTCTGATACCTTTAGGTGTCGATAATGAGACCTCCAGATTCCATGGGGTCTGTTTTGGAAGCCTGGTTCCCATAGGGCAGTTGTGTTAGGAAGTGGGGGGAACCTTTAAGCAGCAGGACCCTGGCGAGTCACTCTAAGACCGTGGAAGTATATAGTAGAAAGGAGTACTGGTCTCCTGGAATAACAAGTGGAATAGGTTGTCAAAAGCTCCTGAACCTGATCATGGCTTCTTATCAAGATGTGGTCTCTGGCTGGGCATGGAGGCGCACACCTTTAGTCCTAGCACTCGAGAGGCAGAGGCAGGCGGATCTCTGAGTTCAAGACCTGTCCCGTCTACACAGTGAGTTCCAGGACCTCAGAGGTACACAGAAAAACCCCATCTCACCCCCAAAACATGTGATCTCTCCCATTCAAATGCTCCCCTGTTGTGATGATGTCCTTCCAGAGACTGAACCAATGGGACTACCCTGTTTTACACTTCGAACTTTCAAAACTGTGACTTAAGTAAACCTCCTTTCTTTATCAAGTGTCTATCTCAAGCATTTCATCATAGTAATAGAGCTAAGACACTTTTCAAATGACCACAAAGCCTCTTGGCTGGACATGGTGGGTGGACAAGGGACACTGTAATGAGGCACACAGCCCTACCCCTCAGCGTCACCAGACTGTTTCTTTTTTTTTTTTAAGATTTATTTATTTATTTATTTATTATGTGTAAATACATTGTAGCTGTCTTCAGACACACCAGAAGAGAGCATCAGATCTCATTATAGATGGTTGTGAGCCACCATGTGGTTGTCGGGATTTGAACTCAGGACCTCCGGAAGAGCAGTCAATGCTCCTAACCACTGAGCCATCTCTCCAGCCCCCACCATTCTGTCTCAAATGTTGCCCTTTTTTTAGTATGTTGTTGTTGCTGTTTTCTATTATTACACATACTTATTTATTGTGTGTGTGCATGCAGACACATGCACATGTGCCAAAGTATGTTTATAAGTCAGAGGACAACTTATCTCTTGGGAATCAAACTCAGGTCTTCAAGAGCCTTTACCTGAGGAACCAACTTGTTGGTCTTCATTTGTGTTTGTTTGCTTGTTTATTTTTGCTTTGCTTTGTTTTTTGACAGGGCCTCATGTAGCCCAGGATGGCCATGTAGCTGAGGATGACCCTCTTGCCTCCACCTCCCCAGTGGTGGGATGATAGGCGAGCAGTAACACACCGTGTTTGTAAAGTTCACATTTCTGATCAAAGAGATGGATCCTGGGTTTCGTACCCAGAGACACAGTAAGTTTACATTTCAAACCCAAAAGAAGACAGACAAAGTGTCACACAGCTTTAGTCCCAACACTCAGGAGGGAAAGATAGGGAGATCTCTGAGTTCAAAACCAGTCAGAGATACAGTGAGACCTCTTTTTAAAAGAAGGGAGGGGGTTCTCTTCTGTATCTTATACAAGCGCTGCAGGCAATGGCACTCCTTTATGGTGGTGCTGTGGGGACTAGGTAAGGTTTTTTTTGTTGTTGTTGTTTTGTTAACCAACAATAAGAGACCAATACTGAATGCTCTCAGTTTCATTTCTTTAAGGCAGAGGAGAAAGCACACAAGACAGAAACGCTCCCTGCAAGGCAATACCTTCAGTCACCATGTACCTAAGTCACCAGATACAGCTGATGGGAGTGGGTTGAGGGTACAAGGGGCCCTCCGCTGATAAAGAGAGAGGAGGTCGGGGTGTATGTGCAAATATGCAGGTGGCAAAGGTAGAAAGCAGAGAGCCCCGTGCTCCCAGAGCGGAGGAGAGGAAGCCTGTCCAGATGAAACTGGCGAAAAGGAAGCCCCACCTGGGATCAGAACAGTGCTGAGGTCGAGAGGGAACAAGACAACTTAACGTATATGCATGTATGTACGTGTGTATGCAATATGTAAGTTGGAAATGGAGAAAAATTAGCATGATGGAGCATGACGACAATGAGAATAACCATTAATCTCAGAGATTAATTTCTGCGATTAATCCAAGAAACTACGGTGACGATTCCTTTATATTTTGCCTCCCAAATATTCTTACCAATGTTTCCTTAATTTCTTATTTCTCTTACCCAAAAGTCAGTAAAACAAAAGGGCTACAGAGGAGAAGGGAGGCCCCCCCCACACCCATCATCTCCTCCTCCCAGAAGAAACTCCTGCGATTCTTGGAACAAGTGTGATTCTCACATCTCATCTCTTGCAAGCCTGAGGGTTGTGACACCCACAGCTTCCACATTGAAAAAACGAAGGTTTCCCTGGCTTAAATCTTTCCTCCTCTCTGGAGGTGGGCATTGGGCTCAGGGTTCAGTGAGAGGTCCTCTCTCAAAAATAAATAAAAATAATATAAAATAAAATAAATACATAAATATATGCGGGTGTGTATGTACACACATAGACACATACATACACATACACATACATACACATACACATACATATATATGGCAAATAGTCACACAGAGCAATAGAGGAAGACACACACATTAACCCCTGGTTTTCCACATACACTCACACATGCAATAATATGCTCATGTGCACAGACCATACGTGATTACTGTTTCTTTTCTCACCAACTTCTAAAGCAATTCTTGGTGTCAGTCTTTACAGCAGTGGTTGACTCCCAACCTTCCTAACACTGTGACCCTTTAACAACAGTCCCTCACGTTGTGGCGATGCCCAACCATAAAATGATTTTGTTGCCACTTCATAACTGTTGTGAATCTTAACGTAAATATTTTTGGAGACAGAGGGTGGTCAGAAGGGTCGTGACCCACAGGTGGCAAGCCACTGCTTTATAGGATCACATTAGTGAAGCTGCTGTCCCACTCGACGCTCCACACCTGATCATCTGCCATTTGCTGCTTTAGTGACGAACCAGCCACATTTCTCCCTAACAGGTCCAAGCCAGGGACCTGTGTGCCATTGTGAGCTGTTTCAGAAGAGACTTCCATACAGATGAGTACTACGCACTGCAGACCAGAAGTGACCTTGTGAGTGTCAGATCGAACCATCCTATCGTCTTCATTCTGGGGTTCCTCCACTCACTTCCCGCTCATCCTTCTGCCTGGGGTCTGACTGGTGTGTCCCATTCCAAGATTATCTTCTCCCCGCTTCACTCATGACCTATGCCTTGACTCTGGCCTCAACGTCACTCCAGACTCAAGTCACAGTCTGTCTCCTTCTTAGTCCTCTTTCCCATCATCCAGCATCCTTTAGAGCACACTCAACTGATGTGCTAACTACTTTCCTCTTTGCTGGGATGAAATATTTGACAAAACAACTTAAGAACTCAAAGGTTTATATTCACTCATAATCTGGGGGATACTTAATGATGAGGACCTACTAGACAAATGTGTCCCTGGTACAAATGACAGTGGTTGGGACACTGAAGATGACCATACCACAATGGTTTTATGTATCTAAAAAAATCACAAAGGTACCTAAAACTGCCCAGGCAATGAGAGTTTCCATGACAACCTCGCAAATCCTCCATCTATAGACGGCCTGTCGCTGAGCAGAATGACGTTGGGTGCCCCGTGACTATACCGTATTGGTAGCCTTGACTGAACTCCCAGAAGCACTGGTCCCTGAGTCAGCCATGATGCCCACCATCTTCTCCAGTGATTCCCTTCAGTGTGCCGAGGATTGATGTCCTGGGATATTGTGAGATGAAGCTACCTGTCCATACAGCCTTCTTAGCCTTGCAACAATGAAGCAGAAACAGACTCTTAGGGAAAACAAACTCTAACTCACAGGGCTGGATTAAGGAGTGGCTGACAGGCAGTCTTGCAGAACTACAGTAGGTAACAGAATGTAGTTTCTACACTCACTGGATTAGCCTCCAGGAACTCGGAGGAAAGTCCTGTAGACTTATTATTGGTCAGGTTCTCTAGAGTCACAGAACATATGGGTAGTCTCTATAGAGTAAGGGAATTCGTTGGTGACTTACAGTCTGTAGTCCAACTCCCCAACAATGGTTAGCAACAGCTGTGAATGGAAGTCCAAGGATCTAGCAGTTGCTCAGTCCCACAAGGCAAGCAGGCGAAGAAGAGAGAATCTTCCTTCTTCCAACGTCCTTTTGTAGGTCTCCAGCAGAAGGCGTGGCCCAGATTAAAGGTGTGTACCACCATGCCTGGATTTGGGACTTGCTTTATCCAAATATGACCTTGAACTCAGAGATCTCCCTGTCTTTATCTTCTGGAATTCATAGCCACTATGCCTCAAGATCTCCATGCCAATTTCCAGGTCAGAAACTGGTATCTCTGAGCCTCCAGATTAGGATCACAGGTGAGCCTTCCAATTCTGGATTGTAGTTCATTCCAGATATAGTCAAGTTGACACCCAGGAATAGCCATTACACCCCTGTAAGGAAAAACCCTATATCCCTGGCTTCATCAGTACCAGGTGTGTCCCAAGGAAGGTATGCCATTGGCTCCAGAATTTTGGCCCTAGAAAGGAACAACAGAAAGTCATCTGCTGAGCATCCCCTACAGCTGACTTGTGGGTTCTTCTTAGAAGGAGGCTTGAGGGCCTTAGCCCAACATGACTTTTAGAAAGCACATGTCACCTTCATAGGTGCAGTAGCTGTCATTGACCAGATGCATTCTGGACACCCTACATCTAAATAATTTACCAAGGACCCTTGCACAAGTCCATAATAAAAATTACCCAGAGGAAAGGCGTTTTCCATCCATTTCCATGAGTGGAGGAGAAATTGCAGGGAACGTGGATGTGGTATTGTGGGTGGAAGAGCGTGGGAGAGGTCCTAAGCATGCAATCTACCAATTCTAACACATTTTGTCACATGTCACTGGGCCATGTTCTGTCTGTCTGCACTGACTTCGCCACCACCCATAGGATGCAGATGCTGGGAGGTGACCCCCCATCGGGGTTTCAGGTGAGGATGCTGAGACAACCCTGGATAGAGATGGTCAGAGAGGGACACGGGAGACAATACCAGGTCACCATGGGAAGGAGAAAAAGCACTCCTGTGGCTAGTGTGTATCTTGGAGAACATAGACTATGTCTTGGTCCACTGTAAATCAAGAGCTGGATCACTGTACCACACAGATGGGAAGTTCCCCTACTCACTGCCCTAGAGTCTGTTCCTTCTGCTTCCTGGACTTGATACAAGGCTAATCTGTGAGAAAACCCCAAAGGAGGCAGGGCTGAGTATCCCACTATATACCTTGCAGACATGGGGACTCAAGAGGAAATTCCCATGTTTCCCCATACAGAATCTCTCCATGAGCAAACACAGGCTGAAGGAAAGAGAAGAAAGGGCAGATGGTTCAGAACTTCAGAGTGTAACCTCCCACAGATGACAAGGCCCTGCCCTGGGAAGTTAGATCAGACAATGAGGCTTCAGGTACACGGATGAAAAGTGCATATATACGCCATGGTGACTGTGTTTAGGATGTTAAAAACAAACAAACAAACAGCTATAGCCCCATGACCAAAAAGAACTTGTAGCCAGTACTCAGAAAGCACGGCCAGACTTAAGCCACCCCTTAGACTGAGTCCCTCCCCACCGTCCCCAGCCCGCAGCTGTAGATTCACAGAGCCACCCACTGCGCTCAGATCAGCTCCTGGAGAAGTCTATTTGGTACCAGCCAACTCTTCCAGCCCCACAGCCCTGAGGGAGAAGCAGGTGCTGACTGCTCCGCCTAATCTAAAGTTCAGATGGAGTGTGCGGAACAGAATGTCAGCATTTTGCCTGTGCGGAGGCCCCAGGGCATGTGGATCTGGCCTCCATCAACGAGCACAGAAAATCTGCCTCTGGCGCTCTCGGAACACCACCCTGTTCCTGCCAAAAGCATTACCAGGGCTGCTGAGGTCCACAGGAGACAGACTGCCCAGGCGGATTCTGTCTCCCAGCTTTCTCGGGCTCTGTCCAGCTGCCAAGAGGAGAACTGTGCCCAGAGGAGAACGAAACATGTTGCCCGAAGTTCCCACTGTGCAATGACATTGAAAATTGTCAAGTTGAAAATAGGATAAAACACATAGCTTTGCTTTTCAAAAGCAAACTACTAGAAATACTTGAAGGCTGTGCGGTTGTTGTTGTTGTTGTTGTTTTTCCCGAATCCCTTGGGCAACAGGCACTCAGGCACTGTCACCTTCCCCACCAACAAATGCCAGAAAATCAACTTGCCTAGCCTGCAGCCTGGCACTGCTTTCTTTTACAAATTAGGAGCTGCTGAGCGGCAGCACTGCTCCGCATCAGCTCCTTGGTGCACACTGCTGGTTTTCCCTGCAGTTGCCTACTGGTCTGCCAATGTCCCCGGCTTCATCTTAACTTCTTGTGAGAGTGTGCCAAGGCACCTGCAAGCCTTTTGAAAAAAAAAAGGGGGGGGGAAGTGTAAAAAAAGAAAAAGCGCAAGGAGACGCTGGTAAATAAGCAGGCACAGAGCTCGGCATTTGCGATCTGAAGAGGCCAATCTGGGAGCTAGAACTGTCTGCACAAGGATCAACAAGCAAGACGACCGTGTCCACAGGGCCAGACGGAGCACGAAACTTCTCTGAGGAGGAAGAATGATAGCTTAGAGTGTCACGTGTGTCGAAGACTAGTCCCCGGCAGAATAAGTCACCCTAAAACCTAAGCGTCTTCAAACAACCCCATTCATTTTGTCTTTACTCGTGTTTTCGGGAGGTTGAGTTCAGCTGGATAGCAGTGGTCCAGGGCTCTGTGGAGTGTGATCAATAGCAGCCGGAACTGTGGGGAACTAGGAAGGTGTCGCCTCATGCAGCCTCAGTCCCCCCAGCATGCTGTTCTTTCCCCTCTGGTCAACTTTTCTTTTCTTACAGCCGCTGTAGGCTCGCTTGTGTATCCTCACAATATGGCGGCCAGCGACTGTTTGGAAATCCAGCAAAAGACTCGCCAGTTACCAATGAAGATCCTGCAGTAGGCAGGCGCCTTCCCTTCTGTGAAATACCATGTAGCTATCAGACCTGAAAGTGGCCCCAAGTTCTAGGGGGAGGAGATAGCCTTCCCAATTCAGAGGGAGGGGTGCCAAAGATCATGGAAGGTGGGGGGTTTAAAGCTGTTGCACCAAGTCAGCAAGCTCCAACCATAACTGGAAGAGAAAGATGCACATAGAGGACTAAGCTCATCTGCCGTGGTCCCGGGCAGCAGAGCATGCTTGCACGGAAAGGCAGTCCAGGAGCAGAAGTGTGGGGACACTGTCTCATGAGGATCATGTCACACAGCTCCTCCCAAGCATTTCCAGCCCTGATCCATCCAGCCAAGCATATTCCAGGCTGCTGGCTAGAAACACTTCAGCCAGAAAGGGGCTTGACGGGTGTCCTAGCCTGCCAGGAGCACACTGGGTTCTGTTCTCCTGGGAACAATGGGAACACTACAGTCTAATTAACCTCTGGCTGGGAGACTGAGAGGACACACTGTGTGCTTTCCTGTTTGGAAAACTGAAAACAAGTTTTAAAGTATAGAGGCTGAGTTCCTGCTGAACCCGTTCTTTGTACTAATGTGACTGTGACCCTTGGGTGCTGCCCGGGTTTCAAAGATTGCCGTGTTTCTTGGAGGACAAAGGTGAGTAGATTTGGACAGCGTCTGAGGCTCTTGAGAAGACAACCTGGGGGGAGGTGGGGGCTGGCCAGCTGCTGAGGGCCTTGTGTGGAGTCCTTCAAGGCCTCCACTGCAGCCTCAATCACCCTAGTCTCCATCCTGCCCTGTGTCCAGCTGGTCACACTGGCAGGCATCCCCCTGCTCCCTCTCCCTGAGCGCTGTGAAAAGCTGCTCTTTCCACACAGTGGAAACCCTCGACTGCCCTGCCCCGACACAAGAGCCTATAGTACAACCCCAGTATTTGCAGCTCAGAATCTCCACGGAATGAAAAATGTTATATCACAGCAATGCTACCACAGAGTTGACCTGCGCATGGCGCCTTTCCCGAGACAGGGCTGTGCCCCCCACATATCCCTTTTGGGAATAAGATTTTCAACCCTGGCACGATCAACCCTTCTGGGCCAAGTACACGGGTGAGTCATGAGCACCTTCAGGCGAGCATGGAGTCAGAGACAGCATGAAGAGCGAGTGTTTGTTTTGTTTCTTTCAGTTTGCCCTAACTGCTGTTTCTTTCCTCAGCTCCCTGGACGTGGGTGCTCATGTACATCAAACCATACCTACTGAAAACTGATGGAAGACAATCTTATTGATTTCTAGCAGAACCCTGTTACTTCTCAAAGACAGGCATTAGTGCTATTGGGGGCCATAGATGGTTCTAGGTAGCAGGTTTGTGTTGAAACAGGAAGTGAGGCTATCCCTGTTCCCCAACTTCAGACCAGAGAACTGGCTCTCAGAGGCTAAGTGACTTCAGAACTCCAATGCCCCTATTTCCCTGACCCCATCTAAATGGAGAACCATTTATTTAAAGTCTATCTTCCATGGGTTGTGTTTGCTCAGCACTTTCTTTGTTGCAGGGACATTGGCTCACACTAGGTAACTGCTCTAGTGGCGATCAACATCCCCGAACCCTGAACTTGTCTTTTTATCTTTTGTTTTAAGCCGGGCTCCCTGTAAAGTGCTTGGGATGACCTTGGACTCACTCAGACCTACGCTTCACCTCCCTGGGTAGCTGAGATTCCAAGCCTAGATCACAAGCCCTGATTCCTTTGCTTTTGTTTTTAGAAAGGAGCTCTCGCTGCTGCTGCATTGCCCAGGCTGATCCTGAACTCCGGGGCCCTGTGTGATCTTGCCTCAGCCTTAGAGATGCCACTGATCATGGCTTAGTTTTTACTTTTATATTGAGAAACTATTACCACCTGCTCAGGATCCAGCTGCACCAATATTTTACAGGGCAGAGCAACTGGGATTCGGAGAGTGGAGGAAAAGGTCAGACTCCCCCACGGAACCCCCTGTGTGTCACAGAATCAGTAGCAGCACTGGGGGTGAGGAGGGAGTCTGGGCGGCTTCCTTGGAGTCCTCCCTCGAGGCCCGCATCGACTGGTAGCAGGTGCTCCCTCCCACCCAGGCTCACGTGACTGGAGCTGCTTGCATTGGCTGGGGATGGGGGGGGGTAGGCAAGCCTTGGGGTCAGCTGTCTCGCCTGCCTCCCCAGAGGCCAGAGGCCAGAGCCTCACAGGCAGGCTCCTGCCTCTGTCATCCCCAGCAGCTGGGCCTTTGTGCAGAGGCCTGCAATGTCCTGTGATCCACAAAAATCCCTGCCCCCCTGCCCCCCTGCCCCCCTCTCCAGTCCACAAGGAAGAGGCAGGGGCTGAGTGACCAGAAGCACCACCGCGCTGCACGCTGCTGTAATCCTCGGTCACAGAAGTCACCAAATCTGATGGTGGAAGCCATCATCTCTGCCAGCTCTCTCTAGTTCTTTCCTTTTTAAAACATTAGTGTGTGTGTGTGTGTGTGTATGTGCATGTGTATACACATGTATGTATGTGTGTGTGTGTGCACCTGTGTGTATGTGTGTGTAAATTAAATAAAACATTAATTTATTAATTTATGGAGACTGATGAGGTGGCTCAGCAGGAAAAGGAACCTGTTGCCAAGCCTGACAACCTGTGTTTAAACCACAGAATCCACATGGCTAGAGGAGAGATTTGACTGCCCCCCCCCTTCCCCAACGACTTGTCCTCTGACCTCCTCCGGCACTTGCACACCCAAATAAATAAACAGATAAGTAAATAAGTGTTACTCAAAATTTAAGAGTCTTGATATAAGTTGGTAAGTAAAAGCCATTTATCTATAATGCATGGCATGACATTCTGGGTTGGCCTCAACAAGCTTTCCTGTTCCTGAAACTCATTTCTGATGTAGGAATTTAAAACCAGGGGTGAGGCAATGGCTTAACCCATAAAGTGCTCACCACAGAAGACTGAAGGCCGGAGTTCAGATTCCCAGGATCTGTACAAAGAGCCAGACATGGTGTCACATGTCTGCAATCCCAGCACAACAAAGGTGGAGTTAGGAGAATCCCTGTGGCTTGCTGGACAGCTAGATTAGCTGTATCAGTAAGACCCAGGTTCAGTGAGAGACCCTGTCTCAACAAATAGGTAGAAAGAGATAGAGTGAAAAACACCCAGTGTTAATCTTTGGCCTTGCACGAACCCACCCCCCCATACACACACACACCGCATACACAACACACACACAATCATACAATCAATCAATCAATCAATAAAACATTTAATACCTACTCTCTGAGCAATTTTCAAATATGATGTTGGTGTCAGTAATTACAGGCACCAACATCAGCCACAGAGCTCTTGAATTTACTGCTGTGGTCTAACCAGTTTTCACACCAGTAACCAATATCTCATCCATTTGCGATCTTCTGGGCGCTGTCAAGGACTCTGTATTTGTTCACTTGTTCTACACTTACCCATGAGTGGGTCCCTGTAGTGTCTGTCCTTCTGAGCCTGGCTTATCTCATTTAACGGCTTCCGTATTCAGCCACATTGTCAAAAGCAAGACTTTCCTTGTTTTTAAAAACAAGACAGCAAGGAAGTCCCAACTGCATGGTGGCACACAACTTTAATGCCAGCACTGGGGAGTCAGAGGCAGGTGGATCTTTATGAGTTCAAGGCCAGCCTGGTCTCTATAGTGAGTTCCAGGACAGCGGGGCTATGTAGAAAGAGAGAGACCCAGACTTTCTGCTGCATACCCCTTCTCCCTAAAGCACCTACATTTTACCCTCTGCAGTCAAGTGGGGTGGGCCAGCAGGACATGCTGCCAAGAAGAAGGGACAAGCTTCTCCAGGTTTCCTGGTGCCCACAGTACCTCGTCACAGACATAAAATCCAGAAGGCACAACTGCACACACAACGCACGGAGTATCTCAGAGTTAGGTCTCCATCACACTCAGATACAGAGAGCAAACTTCCAGTCATTAGCATACCAGAGACAGACTGGCTGCTCCCCTAGCAGAGGCAGAGCTGGTGTGGCAGAGGTGCTCATTTCTAAGTAACTTGCTGTAGTGGCTGTGACTCACCCGGTTTGCCCTGGTTTCCCCTCCACTTTGCACAGAGCCAGGCTTGTGACTTAAACCACTGAAAGGTCCCAAGCCAGCTCCACCCACACTCTGTTCTGGAGACCAACCTCCTGTATTTGACCTTGGGGAAAACCATACAGATGGTGGTTAAGTTTTATGAAGCCCACGACAACCTGCATAGCAAGTAAATGGCACACCCATCCCTCTAAAATCCCAAGGAAAGGAAAAATTGCAATGTGACCCTCCAAGGAGAAATAGCTCACAGTCAGGGATGATGCTCTAGTTATCACAGTTCTTGCTGTAAGAAGACACAGGCTTCTTACCTGTGACATCCGATGCCAATGTGTCCATTACAACCACTCTCTGGATACAGGCCGCAGAGTTTGCATGCATTCATTCCTCTGCCTTTGCCAGCTGCAAAGCTTGGATCTGAAAATAATTCCAGCCTTCTGACCTCAGGGTGGCCACATGGGGTCCTGAAGCCGGGCCTCTGCGTCCAGAATTACACTTAACTCTGGTCCTCAAGGCAGCCTGGCCCCAAGGAGCTTAGCAGGTAGCCAAGCTCATGACCCTCTTAAAAATATAAAAAGATCCCTGAGTACAAACTCCCAGGTAGCCCTTCTAAGCCCCAGTGCACATTCAAACTTCTAAGGTCTTTGTACATAGTGGTAATGTTCAGGGCCTTCCCCGGACCCTATTACCAGGGATTCAGATATAAGTGTTTTGGTGGGACCTGTGTATACCTTAAACCCAAGTGGCAAAATGACATACAGGTAGAAGTAGGAGACACCTGGGGACAGGCAGCTGCTTATGACAATCATGTAAGGGGGCTGGGCTACTGGCTCAGTCACCAGTATTTGCCATGCAGCACAAGTAGCTGAATTTGACTCCCAGAACTCATTAAATGGGCATGCATTTGTGATCCCAGCCACATTGTCAAAAAGACAGGTGAATCCTGGGGCTCACTAACCAATCAACCTAGCCTATTTGGCAAGCTAGTAAGATACATAAGCTCAAAAAACAATGTCAGTGACTCTTAAGAAATGGCACTAGGGGAGGCCTGCACACACACACACACACACACACACACACACCGCACTCTGGTTATTGTCAGAAGTGGCACCCAAACATATAGCCTACTACCAGGTCAGCTATGGACTCTGGTCCCCCTTGAACTATAGAAATGCTGACACTTGGGGATTTCCAAGAGGATGCCCATCTGGGAGCCCCAGAAGCATGACTGCTTCCCCCCCCCCCCCCACACACACACAGTCCTCTTTAGGAACTCAGCCTTATGACAGGTGAACTGGGAACTGGTGACACCATCCGGCTGGCCAAGCTACCTGGGCCTACAGGATCCATGATGTCACTCGGAGGGTCCAAGATGGCATGCATCTCAGTGGCTCTTATCCATTTTATTGTGTGTGTTTTTAATACCATTTCAGTCTTAGAAAAAGATTGCAAGAATAGCACAGAGAATTACTGTCTGCCCTTCACCCAGATTTCTCAAGTGTTAACATCTCACCCCTTTGGCCTTCTCTCTCTTCCTCTTCCCCAGTCTCACATTTAAAATAGAAAGGAGGGCAGGGGCTGGAGAGATGGCTCAGCAGTTAAAAGCACTTGCTGAGGATCGGAGTTCAGTTCCCAACACCCTCATCTAGTGGCTCATAATCACCGATGACTCTAGCTCCAGGGGATCTAATCCTGCCTTCTACCTTCTAGAGGTATCTGCACATACATTCCCAAACACACACAGACACATGCACATAATTAAATGAAACAAGATAACCGTTTAAAATTGGGATGGGGCACGGTATACCGAATTCATACAATCTCCATTTGGCATTACACCCAAACAATTCTATACGCTAATTTCCATAGTGTTTGCACTGAGTTAGGTACTGTGCCTTACCTAGGGATGATTTCACCTGTGGGCAAGGATAAAGGCATTAGTAAGCAGGGGAACTCTTGCCTAGCATGTACAAGGCCCTGAGTTCCTACCCCAGCACCACAGAAAAACTAATAAACTAATTAATTGTCCAATTAATTGATTAAAATAAAGTATCTGAAAAGGTATACACAGGGACATTCGGATATCATTTTATATAGAGGTGGACTTGGGTTTGTGAGAGGACCCTGGAATGATCTACTAAAGAGACTGAGGGGGAGTGACCACATAGTGAGATCTCTCTCTCTCTCTCTCTCTCTCTCTCTCTCTCTCTCTCTCTCTCTCTCTCTCTCTCTCTCTTTCCTGAGCTGAGAAGCAATCAGAGGCAAGTATTTACCGAGACAGCAGGAGCCTTCTCTTCTACTGAGATGCCCACAGTCACAGAGACCTGGAGGCTGACACAGTGCCACACAGCCTCCAGCCTATGTGTCTTTCTCAGATTGCACTGTCACAGGAGCAGGATTTTGTGAGCAGAGCTGTTAGGGTGCCTCTCTTCGTCTAGTACATCTCTAGCCCCTCTGTCTTCCAGGATCCTGGCATCTTGGGTAACACAGACTGAGTAAGTTTGGCATCCTTGTTCTAAAGGTCAGGGCTGGCCCGTGCCTTTAGACAGGGCTACTCTCAGAAGTGAAGCTCAGGGCACATGTGCAAACCCAAGCTCCCGCTGCAGCACGCTGCCAGGCACTTCGGTTGGGGGGTCGTGACTCTGAGGAGAGACCAGGCACAGTCAGTGGAGAAAGACCCTTGACCTCACACTCCAATGAGGCTGCCCACACCAACAGGTCAATCTCAGCTCTCCACAGTGGTCCAGGAGTGAAAGTCTGCCATGCCAGGCCATTCAGACAGACTGCTCTGTCCAGGTGAAACTGCAGGATGCTCCAAGGATGGCTGCCTCCCGCCGGCAGGCACCTGGTCTCTTCACGGTAATGAAATATATTTGCTTTAGCCCAGGGCATCAGTTAATAGCCACATTGGGGCCATGCTGGAACTGCCCTCTTGGAAGTCAGGGGCAACCAGCTCTAGGGAGTGTGGCGGGGGAGCTTGGCTCCTGCACCCCAGTGTGGCCATGATTGTTATGTAAACACAGAACCCGGCTCCGGGGTGGCTGGCCCATCTGCTCCTCCACACGCGCTTTCTGCACTAATCATGTTCCACCCTCTTAGGTGAAAACTTGGAAAACGGACAGGGCTTTCAATCTCCTTTTCATTTCTGAAAGGGGCCATTTCGGCTACGCCTGCCTCCTCCTTCTTCGACGGGGGTTTGTGTTTGTGAAAAGACCCGTCTCAAATTTCTGCAGCAGAAGCAGCTGCTCCAGGCCTCTTTTCACTGGGCTCTGTCTCCCTCCCCCCCCCAACCTCACCCCTCCCGCTCCCCTCCTTTTGTCTCTGTCAAAGCCAGCCCCCCACCCCCATCCTGACCCCTAGCCAACTCAGAGCCTTCTCCTTTGTCAGCCTCCCAGACGAGTTTCACCCTAAATCAAGCATTGTTTGGGCTCCTGGGGCCAGCACGTGCCCCACACCCCCTAATCTTTTAATTTCACCCCAGGAGAAGGCAGCTGTTACTGATATACGCAGTGCACAGCTGTTGGCCGGGCCTGCTGCCGACTTTTGGAACAATGAAAAGAAGTTCAGGCTGTAAGGACACAAGCTTCCCCCCACCCACCACCCTACCCCACCACCCTCCTCCTCCTCTTCCTCCTCCTCCTCCTTCTTCTTCTTGTCAACAGCTGGCAGCACATGCTATGAAATGTCCTCCTAGAACCACCGTGCCCCTCCTAAAAGTCAGGTTTTGTGTGCGCCCAACCAAGTCACTGCACCCTTCTAGGTTTACATTCGGGCTCACTTCAGAAGCAATCTCTCAGTTTCAAAGATCCCTGGCATGTGGCACGATCCCTTTGCTACCACAGTGTTCATTTGATAAATTACAGGGCGAGTTCCATATGAGCCGAAGAGGCCCAGCACTGGCTCTGGGCACCAGTGTGTGTCCACCTGGGGCTCCTGGAGCCCGGGACACTGGGGTGCAAAGGCTACAGGACTGCTTGGGGGATGGAAGGCTTCCGAGGAGCCTGCAGAAAGTCGGAAGTAGTCTAAGAGTTCAGCAGGGTGTGACTAACCAGAGCTCAAGGGGATGCCCTAGAAACAAACACACATTAGCCAGGCCAGGGTCAAGGTTAGCCTAGCTCGGGAGAAAGGAGGCTGAGTGAGGCACTATGGGGCTGAATGTATCTGCCAGGCTGGGAGAACTTGATTATAATACTTCCCTCACCCTGGTCCTCCCACCTGCACCCCAACAATCCTGGGGCACAAAGATTTGGGGGACCAGTGTTACCCTGTGTAGCAAGAGTCTTCCCCGAGAGTGATAAGTCACCTTCTCACGGCCAAGACACCTTCAACCTGGGAATCATTGGACAGGAAGGCTTCCCAGTGCACCGCTCTGGGGAGTCTTGCAAGAGAAGTGGAAGGTTCACTGTCTGCAGGGATCAGCGCAGCCACGGAGCTCAGCAGTAGAGCCAGAGTGGTGTGGCAAACTGTAGTTCTGACTGCAATGAATTTTCATGGCCTGGGGTGGCTCGGGGCTACCGTATAGGATTTAACTATCGATTTAACTATTCCTGAAACAACCCGCACAGTGTAGAGTCTTATGGCTCCCAGAGCAGCTCTGATGATGAGCAGCTAAGTCAGGGTCTCCTGCTGAGATTTCACATCCCACATCTGGGTTCCATTCTGCATTTGGAAGCTTCTGGGTCATTGAACTCCAGGTTCTTAAATACAGACAACTTTGTGACCGTGTGTTTGCATGTAGTCCAGCCTGCCCCCAAACTCATTATGAAGCCTAAGATAACCTTGAACTTCTTATCTTTCTGCCTCCCCACCAAAGATCTTGGGATTAAGGGATGCACCACCACATCCAGTTTATGTGATGCCGGAGACAGAACCCAGGGCTTCGTAAATGATAGGCAAGCACTCTGCCCACTGGAGCCACGACGTCCCCAGTCTCGGAAGACTTTTCAATACACTTCTCCAGTCTGAGGATTCCTGAGAGGCAGGCTGCACTGAGGCCCCGCCTCGACATCTGTCCCTCTCTTCTGCCTGTCACTGCTGGGGCTCAGGCCTGTCATTGCCCAGCGGTGATTCGTGCAACCACAGGTTGATACGGGCTTCTTTCTGCTACTTTATCTCACCTGGTGAGCATTGAAAGATTCTGGCGGAAACCCGACGCTCGCAGAGCATATGGTGAGGCACACACCTGCCTGGTGGAGCACCTGCTGGGCCTCCCGAGGGTGTGGGGCTGGTGCTCCAGGCCACAGGCAAAGCGTCCGATTAATTTGCATGCTGGACGCCTGCCACGTGCCTGGACTTTGGGCAGATCTGACACGGCATGTCACTGCTTTGAAGATCCGCAAATCTGGAGAAAGCTGTGACCCAGACAACAAAGCCGCAGCCAGTCTGGGACACATGCTGGGCCCCCCACCCCCACCCCCACCCCCAAAAGGGAGCAGGCAGACGAGAACCCTGGAGACCCACTGCCAGCAGATTGTACTGCAGGAGCGGGGACCCTGCGGAGGCCAGAGCTCAGCTGTCCAGCAACCTAAACAAGCCAGGGTGACCCAGAGAAGCTTGGCCCAGGGACAGCTTCATGGGAATCTAGATCCTATCATTTTTGTTCATTTTAGATAAATATAAATAATCGCTGTGTTCTTCTTCCATTTCTTTAGTGAGCAAAAAGAAATGAACTGGCCAACCTGTGATCACATTCCTCTTCCTATCGCTGGCAGCCTCGCTTCGCGGCTGAGCCCTCCATCTCAACCCAGAAGAAGTAAATTCTCTTTCCTACCTGCCATGCCTTATGCTGTTGCAACAGGGGATGTTGTGTGTGGGGGGGGGGGGGGCAGGGCAGGTAGGGCAGTGTACGTGGATTCCTGTCCTGCTAGATTTGGTCCTCAACCCTAGAAAAGGGTGAAAAGTCAGAGTAGCCCATTTGGCACTGTCCTCTCTGCTGTCTTGGGGGATGGTGACAGTATAGTCACAGTGAGTGAAGTCAGCCTTTGTGATGGCCAGGAGCCAACCTGCAGCCTTCAAACCACCTCTGGCACCTCGGCCATCTGTCCAGGCCTGGAGAGAGCTACGCACTGCATGGAGACAGGTCTCAGAGGGGGACAGATGATAAGCCACGTGGCAACGTAGCTAGGGCACTTGAACGAGGAACACCCAGTACAATATTGTGACACTTGAGGCCTGGCTAGTGGTCACAGCTGAAGGTAGGTGGCCTGGGAATCCTGAGGCCTGTATTCCTGTCCCCTTATACTATCCCTAGCTCATCTTCCCCCCAACCCAGCCCTGTGCCCTCCCTCACCCTTCAAGTTTGAGGAGATGTGATGACTCTCCTCCTCCAGCGGCAGCAGGCTGAGGAAGGTAACAGGCAGGCCCGTTTTAAGGCCATTAGCAAAGAACAATGGGGTCTGAAAGGGTAATCCTAGAAGAGAAGAATGGGAGTCAGCCTGTGCCAGCCGCAGGGCTGGTTCATTACCCAGACAGCAGATGGAGGGTGGCCTGGTTGCCAGGCAGAATTCGAGCTACCCAGCACCGCCAGTGGGGGAGGCAGGAGCTGAAGGCCTAGTCCTCCTTCCAAGCAGTTCAACCCTGTCCCCTAGGTTCTCCAGGTCATGAACTTCCTAGGGCCCTTGACAGGACTGAAGGCTTTCAAAGACCCTGATTGTGTGTTTAGGAGCACCCACGTGACCCTACAAACCCTCCCCAACAGAGCTCAGAGGCTACTGGGATAGGAGGGGGGAGCCCTGGAGGGGCATAAGCCCCACAGTTAGGTTCCCACCTTGCTTCTGCCCAGGTAGCCCTGCTCTGCAAAATCAGTTCTGAATGGGCTCGGAAGATAGACTCACATCGATACCTTTGGGAAGACTGGCCGAGGGGAGTTGCACACCGGAGTGGACTGCACAGTAGGCCAGTGCAACTTGGGGGGTGTGGCCACTGAGCGTTTGCACTCCAGCTAATGCCCCCACTCAGGGGAGCACATAGGGGGTTCAGGCACACAGTCCCAGGTGCATCCAACCCTTGATGCCTACGGAGAACTGTCATCACCTTTGGTCACTGCTGCCTGTGCCCCAGGACTACTCACTGCCGACCCTACCTGCCCATGCGGGTTGGAGGTGAGGTGGCACAGACTCCAGGAGCAGGTGAGAAACACTGCAGCAAGCTCCTCTGAACGCTCCTGGGAGCTCCTTTAATGCCCTCCACCCCACACCCCATTGGCCCCAGGAAAGCATCTCTTCTAAACAGTAGTACCCAGTCAGCTGGCATTGTCTGTGCCAGCAATCCTTGGTCTCTCAGGCAGTCTTCAGTTAGGTCCACCTGCAGGAGATGCCTTTGCAGATGCGCTTGCACCCCACTCCATCCCACCCCGTACCCCCCGAGTTTATGGAGAGATGGCCACCGCTGTTCCTCTTACAGGTCACCCTCCATGAAAGAGCACCTCTCCTTCCTGCAATGAGAAAAGGCAGCGTTGGCTTGCGGGTGACAAAGCAGCCAAAGCGAGAGGATGGACGAGTCCTGTCTTGCTCTCCTCCTGCCTGGGGATCCCCACTGTGCTTTCTGAGCCTCCTGCCTCCAGACGGTCCCAGCAGAACCTGGTACTTTTTTGAACAGTTGTCGAGTGAGCTAGTCTGCAGGATCCCCGTCAGCCACATCTGTGTCAGGGGAGGAGAGGACCCCAATCCTTAGAGAGGTTGTCCTCCCTTCCCCTCTAGTGCATGGCTGCCTCACTGCCTTCTACCTTCTCTGTGCTTGAAAATCAGTACGTGAAGAAGACCCTTCTGCGAACATTCAGATTTAACTTAGCCGGTTTGTACAACCATCCGTGCTGCAGAACGGGGGCTTCAGATTGCTCTCCTAGTTAAGAATGAATTATCAACTCAATGAAACCCAGAAGCACATGAGAGCCTCAGTTGAGGAACTGCCTAGATCAGAATGGCCTGTGGGCGTGTCTGTAGGGGATTGTCTTAATTGCTAATTGCTGAAGGAGGGTCAGTCCACCAGGGGCAGCGCCATTCCTAGGCAAGTGATCCTGAACTGTGTAAGAAATCTAGCTTAGTGTGAGTCTGTGAGCAAGCCAGAGAGCAAACCAGCAAGGAGAGGCAGTGTGCAAGCCTACTCTGTGGACCCCCGACCCTTCGTTCCTGACTTCTCTGTGAGGTTCTCCAGCAGCTACCGGAGGCCCAGAAACCAGGGAGTACCAGCTTCGGCTGTCTCACATCTCAGACTGTACTTTTCTAACCCCAGAGCGGTGTATCTGTGCTTCCCCGAAGCACCCATCGGGCAGTTGTGTGTAATAAGCACAGTCAAACTCCCTGCGTCTCGCCTCCGTGGGATATGGACCCACACAGCGCCACCACCATCACCTTCACCAATGCCATCATTATGTTACAGCTATTACGGTCATTATCACCACCATCTTGGTCACCATCCCAATTGTCCCCTTTCAAGACAGTTACCACTTAAGCATTTTACCTGAAACCACTTTCCTGGTCCGCCTTATGGGACTCTGATACGCCCATTACAATGATCTATGTTTTACAAATGATGACCCTGAAACCCAAAAGGCCGCTAGGGTCGGTACGCCCATTACAATGATCTGTGTTTTACAAATGATGTCCCTGAAACCCAAAAGGCCGCTCGGGTCGGAGCAAGATTTAAACTGCAGCATCAGGCTTTGGGAATCAGCATCCTGAAGGGATATTCAGGTGGGCATTTGCAGTAGCAAAGGGCTGATTATAACTAGTACTTCCTGCGAGACAGCAGTGTAAAATCATTGGTCGGTAGGTATATGTCCCGCCAAGCATGTCTCAAAAGCAGAGGAAAAAAAAAAGAAAGCCACAGAATTTATGCAGTGTGAATTTATTTATAAAGGTTCAAAAAACACCGGGCTAGGCTTATGGCTCAGTAGTAAAGCACTTGTGCCAACACACACACACACACACACACACACACACACACACACACACACACACACTCACACACACACACACTCACACACACACACTCACACACACACAAACACACTCACACACACTCACACACACACACACACTCACACACACACTCACACACACACACATACTCACACACACACACACACACACACTCGAAGTGCAAACCAGAAAAAATTTATCAGTTACTTTAGTGACTAATACACCATAAGACTTTAGGCTATGTGACAAAATCACAGAATTCAGGCCATGACAGCCAGCATTCCAGAAGGAGGGCACATTCAGTGGGACCATCCAGGTTTCTGGGTAGTGTTGCAGCTGCTAACCTGGGTGTCTTCGTTCGTTAAGACCGTCTCACATGAACATACAGATTATGGACGTTTAGTGTTGGCATTACTTCTATGATCCGCCCAACAGCTACCTGGCAACAGCCTGGTAGGCCTGGCTTCCTCTAAAAGAGGCTGTTCGCCCCCTCCTCTCCCTCTTACTCTTTGCCCCTTCTTTCTCTCTCTGACCCCTTTCTCCCTCTCTTCTCTTCCCCCTCCCTGCTCTCTCTCTCTCCACATGTTTCTGGCTGGCTTCTCCTCTCCTCTCCCCTCCTTTTCTCTCCCCTCCTTTTCTCTCCCCTCCCCTCCCCTCCTCTCCTCTCCTCTCCTCTCCTCTCCTCTCCTCTCCTCTCCCCTCCCTTCCCCTTCCCCCCCCTCTGTCTTTCTACTCCCTTCTCAGCTCCCCTTCCCATACCCTAAATAAACTCTATTCTACACTGTACCTATCATATGGCTGATACCTGAGGGGGAGGGATGTCTTAGCATGGGCCCACCGAGGCACCCCTCCCGCATCCCCCCTGACTGGCAAACATATCCTGGCTCTCCCCCTTTTTTATAAAGCATAACATTGACTGGGGAGGTGGCTCAATGTGTAAATCACTTGCCGTGTGAAAGTGAAGACATAAGCTCACCTTCCCAGAATACATCTGAAGCCATAGCATATGTCTGCAATCCTGGTGATCCTAGACAAGACAGGAGGCAAGGACAGAAGCATCCCTGGATGCCCACAGGCCAGCTTGCCTGGTGTGTAGCAGTGAGCAACAAGAGACTTTCCAGAAACAAGGATGATGGAAGCAACGCCCAACACCTGAAGTCCGTATGTATGCTGTGACAAGTATGCACCAGACAGACAGATAGACAGACAGACAGACAGACAGACAGAGAGAGAGAGACAAGGAGCAGGAGACTTGAAATTGTAGGTCCTCTTCTGTGAGCACAGTACATTTTAGATCTGTGTGTTCCCTTCACTCTCTAAGGAGCATCTCTGACTATGACCGAAATCTTGTGTATTTCTACCCAAGCCTAAAAGAAGTTATAGATAAGATTCAAGGACATCTCCACACCTCCTAGCTGATGCTGGTCCCCAGCACAACACCACCGCAGCCCTGGTCCACGTGGGGAAGTTGAGGCATGCACTAAGCACCAATCTTGGTTCATACAAAATACCACATTTTTATTGATGTTTAAATTCACTTAAGCTAACCTTTGACCCTGCCTATCCTCTGGACAGACAGGATACCCAACCTCTCAGATAGATCAGAGTTTTTAGCAGCTCAAATCTAATAGCTCTCCCAGTATGGATCATGGACTTCCTACAGCTCCCCACACACCCAGAAAGCAGAGTCAGGGGGCTCCCAGAGGCCCTGAAGTCAGAACACATGGGACTCTCCCTCTGGATGCTCTTTGTATCCCTGGGCCCTGTTCCAAAGACCAAACTTCCCTCTCACCTTCTAGGAGGCGGCTCCCTTCTGGGGCTGCAGATTATCTTGAACATTCTGCTCAAGATCTTGAATGGTAACCCATCCCTACCTCTTCCTCACCAGAGGACCCTCCCAGCTCCCAAGCCCTTCTCTCTCTTGTCTTCTTTATGTTTGTTACTGAGCCATCAAAGCCAGGAGAAACTGGGGAGACCGAGAAGAACGCTGACAACCTGCAGGATGAAAGCACAGGCCTTCACCTCATTGCTTGCAATTTAGTTGCCATTCCAGGACACGGAGCCCATCTGCTTAAAAGCCAAGTGGAGAGCAGCGGGATGCCTTCCAGGGCCGGATAGTGGCTGGCTCAGTCCTTGGCCTTACTTTGAACCCATAGTCTAGAAAATCGATTTACCTCCTCTCTTTCTGTCTTGGGCTCACACAAATGAGTAGTAGAGAACACACACGCACATCCATGCATATATTTGCACAAACTCACTTACACACTCATATCCAACTGCGTGCATAGTCACGTGCACACACTTGTTACACACATGCACACACATGAAGATAGATAGATAGATAGATAGATAGATAGACAGACAGACAGACAGACAGACAGACAGACAGATACTAGTCCCATACAGTTCCAGAAGCACACTCACATGCCCATAGCCAGCAGTGCACACACTGAAATGGTAGGGCCAGCCAAGGCCCAAGCCTAATTCTCCAGTCTAATATGTCAAATGGGCTTGCATTTATCTTGCAGTTCTGTGGTTCCTAGCCAGTCATTCCAAAATCCAGAAAGTCCTGGGAACAAGACACTGTTTCATAACAGGTTTGGAGGCAGGGTTCAACCTGAATGCACGTGAGGCATTCTCTGCCTGACTTAGTTTTGCTATAAAACATTAATACCTTTGCCTGCCGGCTGCTACCCACACACAGTGGGGTTGGGTGGAGCATGTGATACACACGCTGTCCAAAACACCCACAGGCTCAAATCCTATCTGGCTCCAGGGTTACAGGTGAAGGGTTTCACCCATGGCTAGCATGCACAGACAGTGGCTACTTACATTCCCACAGAAGCCTGGGACCCGGGATGGCCCATTACCCAGAATCCACCACTAGGTGATCTGTTCACCCTGGGGCGGGGGTGGGGGAGCACTGAAGAGACAAATTAAGTCAAACGGAATCAGGCGGGGCTTCAACTCAAGAAGCTCCTAGACAATGAACTGAATGCTCTTCCTTCTGGGCCCAAATCCTATAACTCCCTCAGACTGATTGCCTCCGAAAGGAACTTCTAGGGGCTTGCCTGTCCCCTTCCTGTCCCTGATGAGGAGTGCACATGTGTACGACCCAAGCACATAAGCACACACAAGCTCATGTCCTCACGTAGCCCTCTCTCTTAGAGGCTTCCTCTGGAAACCTCTCCACAGAACTCCATAGCAGACAGCCGCCACTGGCCTTCACGTTGCCCCAGTACAGAACAACCTGAACATAGCGTGACCAAAAATCTGGTATCTCCAGCGCTGGTCTCCAGTCCCACCAGAACCCACACCACCCAGTCAAGGGGAGACCCCTGCACTCAGTTCCAGGATTTTTAACCCAGATCACTTTCAATCTCCTTTTCCAGAATCACTCTCAAAGGTAATTTCAGAGTCAACAAAGAAACCCTGCTCAGCACACCCCTCTGGTGTGGAAACTGAAGTTAAAACATTGCTTAAGAGCAGCCGCACATCAAAGCCCTCGCCCCTCAAAGAGGGATCCTAAACCCCAAGGCCACCTCATGGAAAGTTGACAGCTTCAGGGCAGGGACAGGGGCGGGCGCGGCTTCTCTGTGAGCCCGAGAACAGGGTGGAGGAGGGCAATTCAAGGAAGTGTAGAGGTTCTTTGAACTTGGAAAAGGGGTGACTTGGAAGCTTGCCCTTCTGCTACTCAGGTTCACAGCTAAGGGCTGACACCTGCTGTACTCCCTCCCCGCACCCTGCAGTCAGGAGGGACTCTGGGGATTCTCCCTTTTTCCTCCCCCATTGCACCAAGACGAGCCAAGGACACAAGAACCTGGAGACCACAGATTATCCACCCTGCTCAGCAGAGCCCATCCTTCCCTCCCGCTCCCCAGCCTGCTGCCTTATCACCTATGTCCACACACATTTCCCAACAGTGCTAAAGAGTCCTGAAAGCAAATATTCTACTGCCTCCGGGAACTTGCTGGGTAAAAGGCTTTGATGGGAGCAGGTACATCAGCAGAGACCAGCCCCTCTGTTGATGCAGTAATAAACCTTATGTGCATACCCCAGATGGTGAGCCACAGGGCCAGAGTGCTCTCACCTGGGTTCAGGTGGAGCACCTGCAGACAGGACCGAGTGACGCACACATGGGTGACCTGATGCAGGGTCCTATTGGCTCAGTGGCAGAAGGCTAAGCTGTAGACCTCATGCCACCAGCAATTTGTATGTGAAAGTGGGACTGAACAATCCTTCTTGATAATCAATCATTTTAACACTCATTTTATCCTTAAATGAAATTCTTGGATAATATTACATATAAACAGTATATAGATGAGTCTGTCCATGGACCGTTGATGGTGACAGATGAATGGGCAGGTGATAATGACACTAGGTGGATGTACAGACAATAACAATGGATGGAGGATGGATGGATGGATGGATGGATGGATGGATGGATGGATGGATGGATGATGGATGGGTGGATGGATGGACAGAAGATGGATGTGGATGAATGGATAGATGGATGGATGGATGGATAGATAGATGGATGGATGGTGGATGGATGGATGGGTGGATGGATGGACAGATGATAGATGTATGGACAGATGATAGATGGATGATGATGATGGATGGATGGTGGATGGATGGGTGGGTGATGATATATGGATAGATGGTGATGAGCTAGTAAGTGTGTGGGTAGATGGATGTGTTTACCATTTATAATGACATCTCTTTGGGTAGCAAACATTTAGGTACGATTTCCTCATAGGACATGCCAACACCTTAAATGCTGACATTAGGTGCAATTTTAGAAGATACAACTGGCATTGGGCATTGTCTCAGTAGTTTGGGAACTCTGGGTAGCATCCACCAGTGCTACGTATATTTGCGTGTGTGTGCAAGTGTGTGAAAGCTAAAAACAATACAAAGTCTAGAGCACTCCTTGACGGGCACCATAACCGAGTGCCTAGGGAAAGTATTATTTATTGTAGCCTCATGAGAAATGCGTGATGTTGCTAGGTCAGAGGTGGGAACAGGGCTGCCTTTCAATGCAGACCTTTCTTCCAAGTGATTGTCTGATGGCTGATTTAGAGATGCACCGTGCCTTATGATCACGTGACGCTCTCCCTAGGAAAATCTCAAATCCCTTTAGCTCTGCTCACAGAAGGCCAGCAGCCCCTGGGGCATGATTTCCATTTTTCAAAACCTTCCTGAAAATTTTCTATCAGGGTCTTGTGAGACACTCCCTCTCTGAGGGCCACCACTGAAGGGAGAACTCAGCCCCTCAGTGGACTGAAGCAGGACTCCAGCATCATTCCCTCTCAGTAGCCACTCACGTCCCATCATTGCTCCTGGGACTTGACACTAGAAGAAGACTAAGCCTCTGAAATGGGCCACCTATAGACTCCCTGAATCCCCTTTGCCAACTCCTAAACAGGAATGCTTCCCCTATGCTACAGCATCAACCCTGTGTGTGTCCAATAGGATTAGGATTGGAATTAAAGTTAGGGCTGAGTGGTGGGTAGATGGGTAGTTGGCTGGAGGGGTGAATGGATGGGAAGGTGGATGGATGGGTGGATAGATGGATGGGCAGGTGGGTGGCTGGGTAGATGTGTGGATGTGGATGGATGGACAGACTGGATGAATGAATGGACAGATGACGAGATGGTATGTGGATTTGGATGTAGTCTCACGTTAGATGCTGAAATCTCCTTGGCAAGCCTCAATACATTGAGAGGTCCCTTACGCTTGTTGGAGGCTCTTCAGACCTTGTTAGGTGGCCATGTTGATTAGAATAGATCCTTAGAGATCACACACATGATCAGAAGGGGAGAGGGACTTGAACATGTTCTGCTTCATGAACAATAACCTGTGTAGCTGGAAGGCTTCATCAGATGCCAGTACCATGTCCCTGACATCTAACATCCAGAACTTCAGACAAGCAGACCTCTACTCTTCATGGATAACCAGCTTTGGGTATTTTGTGATGACATTGGGAAACAGACTTAAGAAGGATATTGGCTGTAGCACGTGGGTGAGCTTTGCAAGTCACAGTCCAAGCGGATGTGAGGTGTGAGTGAGGGCTCGCTTTCTGGCTTTGCTCTGATTCTAGGTAGGTCACTCACAGGCTTCCCTGTGGGCTTGCTCACCTGACTTATCCCCAGGGCTGGACCAGAATACCCCACCCACCCACCCCCAACCCCCCTGTCCCTATTCCCTGAGCCTGACCTCAACATCCACCCGTGACTCATCCCTTTCTGCCTGACTCCAGAACCCGGGCTTGAGCAGAGAGCATGCAGAGATGGGTGGGACTCTGCCTGTAACACACACACACACACAGGCCTGGCTTGGTGTCTCCCATCTACAATGCCTAGTTTGACATACAAAAACCTACTGTGACAGGCCAGCACAATGCACCAGCACACCAGCACAGACAAGAATGGAATCCTCCAGCCAGGTATCACAAACTCAAGCAAGTCTGGAAGGAACCAGTTTAAAACAAACTTAAAAAATGATTCAGTGTAGTGAGGGGAGGGGGTCAGGAGGGTGGTTTGGCTGGGGAAGGAGGACAGGAAATTCCCACCTGCTTTTGCCTCACAGGAAAGTAACTTTATGGCCACCAGTTCATTTTTGCTCTGCGTCTTTTCTCTCTCCACACTTTTCTGTCTAAAAAAGCAACTTCCTAATCTTAGCCAATAGGAACACTGCCATTTGGTTGAACTTGGTTTGTCTGATTCTAAGAAAAAGCCTACTAAGATCTCCAAATTACTAAGAAATTGCTAAATACTAAGAAATTGGTTGTAGTTTTGTCTCCCAACAGCAACTAGAGAGCTCAAGGAATTTGCTTGCCTCTGCAAGGCTGACTGTCGGTCCCTACACGGGAAGTAGAAGAGGGACATTAGCCAGCTCGCAGACAGCCTGTGGAAGGCAGGACAGACAGACTGGAGAGCTCGAAGCTCACCATGAACACGGGACAGATGGGAGCTGATGTCAGTTCCATGTCACAAGTGAAAGCATCAGATAAGTCAGGTGAGCAAGCCCACAGGACAGCCTGTGAGTGACCTAGAATCAGAGCAAAGCCAGAGAGAGCCCTCACTCACTCCTCACATCCGCTTGGTCTGTGACTTGCAAAGCTCACCCACGTGCTACAGCCAATATCCTTCTTAAGTCTGTTTTCCGATGTCATCACAAAATACTCAAAGCTGGTTATCCATGAAGAGTAGATGTTCAGTGAACTGCTTACCTGAAGTTCTGGAGGTTAGATGTCAGGGACGTGGTACTGGCATCTGGTGAAGCCTTCCAGCTGCATAGGATATTGCTCATGAAGAAGAACACGGGCCAAGTTCAAATCTGTCTCCCCTTCTGATAAAGTCCTAGTTGACCCTGTGACCCCATCTGACCCTTAGTCACTTCCCAAAGTCGCACTCCCAAGCACCGTGACATATAAATAAATATGGGGATCGTGTTTCCAACATGGGAATTTTAAGGTACCTAACTAAACCACCTGCGCCCTCCTTGGGTGGAAAAAAGAAACGTCAACCTGTGACATACAGGTGAGAGACAAACTTGTGACAGGGGTGAGAGCCAGGACCTCCCCATGACCTCCTTTCCTCTACCCTTCTGGATAGATATCTAGCTAATCATCCGGCAGGGTGAGACTCCAAACACACTGTGTCCCTTTTCCCAGGGAACTGCCAGCCAGCTCGGGCGGGTCTTCTCCTCTTTCTTCCTTTGTCTGTGTGTGTGTGCATGTGTATCCATGTACACAGGTGCATGTGTGTGTGAATGCTTATGCACACGTGCATATGGGCACATAGAGGTCAGAGGTCAATGTCAAATGTCAGTTCTCAGGCGTCATCCACGGGGGTCTTCTTATTTGTGTGTGTGTGTGTGTGTGTGTGTGCGCGCGCACACGTGCGCGCGCACATGCATGTCTGTCTGTCTGTGTGTACATGCTGTAGCATGAAGGTGACAGAAGACACTGTGTGGGAGTTGGCTCTCTCCTTCCATCAGATGGTCTTTACCAGGTTTGCTGACAGATACCTTTACCCACTGAGCCGTCACACTAGCATCCACCCTGTATTTTGAGACAAGGTAGCCTACTGACCCAGAACTTCAAGGTTCTCCATGTTTTTCCATCCCCAGTGCTAGAAATGCAAACTCTACCTCAGCCAGCTTTTTTCTTTGCATATGAGTTCTGGGAGTTGGATTCCGATCTTCCTCCTTGTTGCTGACTGCGCCGTGTCCCAACCCCGCGTCTCCTTGCCTTTGCAGTCCAGTCTGGAGTATCTTTGTTCTGGTGCCCCTCAAGTACCAATTCCCTTTTGACCGACTGGGAACAAATCATCCTACAGTGGCCTCCTCTCCCTCTCAGATGCACAGCCATTCCACCATCTACAAATCCCATTGAGAAAGACAGCAGTTCAAGGCCAGTCTCCTTGTGACCATGGGCAGTTATGGTCACCATCTTTGAAAGCGGGTTTCTAACTGTGAATTCCTTCCCTACTCAAGTCAGCTTGCAGGCTGCAGAAATACTTGGGGCTCTACCAAAGGTATAAAGGCTGGTCACACCAGAGGGAGCTGCTACATGGGCCTTGCTCTTAAATGTACCAGATCTTTTCAGGATCTGCCTGTGAGCATGCTTACACTTCTTTCAAAGTGGGGTCAGGGGTGGGAGGGGAACTGACTATAGAAATAGCTTTGGAGTTATTTCCTGTTCTGGGGTTGGGACCTGGCCAGACTTGCTAACTCCTCAGCCTAAATGGTATCACAGCCTTGATCATCAAGCAAACTCATCTCCCTGGACCTCTTTAGGATTGGTAAGCCTCAGAGTACTACAGATGCATTCACCTGAAGGAGCTGCCGTAAGGTATGAAGAGTCACCGTGGGCTAGATGCTACAGGCCAACTAAGCAAAGGGGAGCCTAAAGAGACCACTCCTCCAGTCCGCACAGCAGGAAATGGGAGGGGCCTGAGGGAGCCTCCCTAGGCCAGCTCTCTGTGGTTCTCCTTCTGAGCCTTGCTGGCTCCTGTCCTTGGCTCAATAGTGACCAAACAGGTTCTCCAGGTAGCAGGAGCAATGTAGAGTTGGGAACACCCTGTTCTGAGCTCTGTCCCAAAGGGCCGTGAGTGCTCAATCTAGGTCTAATGTGTGGGTGGCTTATCCTTCATGCGTCCCCAACCGTGACCTGGAGCATGCCAGGAGAAGAAAGTCACCCTCTATAGGGGTTGAAGCCAGAGAAATCAGAGAAGAAAAGCTCAGATCAGGGGAGGGACCTTCTCTGCATTCATCGCGGGAGGGAATTTCCCAATGGAAGATTCCCGTTCCTCATCTTTGAAGGGTCTGAACAGATCAGGTATGGACTGCACCCCTAGTGGGGACCCCAACCCCTGTCTTGCCTCATTCATTGCTCAAGGAAGGCAATTTTGGGGAAAGAGGAGTGTTGATGCAGATTCCCAGGCTCAAACCTACCTGACTTTTTACTAAAGGGTCCCATAAAGTCACCTCTAGGAGTCATGAGTGTTATCCCAGGAGACTGGGGCACATCCTCCCAGGGCTGAGAGAACGAAGCCTAACCCTTGAAACATTGAAGTCAGGGGTTAGAGTTCAACTTGGTTTTGACCATTCAGAGTCTAAGTCCTGTGGGCCATCAAGGATGGTGCAGGGTTTTGGTTTGTTTGATTGGTTGGTTGGTTGGTTGGTTGGTTGGTTGGTTGGTTGGTTGCTTGTCTGCCTGCCTGTCTGCTTTCCAGCAGCCTCCCTTCCTCTCAAGGCTGTCCGTCAGCCTTGATTGCCCACAGGCTAGCCTCGTACACTCCCATCTCCCCAGCTGTCATATTCTGGATTTCCAAGCCTAGCTGACAACCTCCCCTTACCCCACCCCTGACCCCTGCAAGTCACTCGTTCCAGTAAACTTGGCTCAGCTCTAAAGGCTGACTCCTGCATTTCAAAATCGACCATCAGCCAAATGCCACTGTGCACCTGGTGGCCGGGTCTGGTGCAAGCGCTCTGTTCCTCATACCTGCTCCCTGGCTTTGCACCCAAGGGTGCTAGGAAGCAAGGAACACGCACAGAAAGGAGAGCTCACGCTTTTCTCACTGCGGTTGTTCTCTCCCATGTCATGGATTGCAGGAGGCCCCCGGGGCCACTGCTTCCATCCTCCCAACAGCTGCTTCATCTGCCTTTCTCGCCTGTGAGGAATGAGGAGTGGTTATCACCGACTGTGCCCGGAGTTCTCATGGTCAAGGCTCACTCAAAGCATTCACAGTTCTCAGAAAAGCCTGTAACAAATGCAGTTTCATCCCAGTGAAAGGGCAAGGTCCGGAGAGGTTAACTGCTTTGCCCAAGGTCTCACAACAGGCGGTGGAGATGTCTGCCAAACAAGGTGACTCCCCAACTCTGAGGTCCTTGGACACCAGGTGGAGTGCCCTTGCTTTGGAAACTGACAACCTTATAGGGCCATATGTCACCAGCAGGAAGCCCACCCTGTGTTCCCTTGGGCCCACACACACAGCCCAGAAGGATAGCCACACAGGAGGTACAGGACAAACTTGGAAACCACCCACCTTTGGTAACATCCAGGGAGAAAGCTCTCTGTCCTTGCCCTTTCTTCTAACCCTGGTAGGCCACTGGCAACTTGGGGGAGGGAGACAGGAAGTGGTGTCAAAGACCTGTCCCCCTAGGGCTTCCTGAGTATCCACAAGACCCAGGGACACACCTGGTAGAGGGACTTCAGAGGCTGCTTGTGACCCAAGGGGAGAAGATGGGTGCCCGTATCAAGTCCAGTGATCCTTAAGCCTATTTCTGGGTGTAGTTTTGGAGGGACTCAGTCCTAGGTCTTTGATCTTGACATCCCAACTAGTCTTGGGATGTGGACCATCTCAAAAGGCAGCTCTGGGTCCTGTGCAGGGCTGAGGGCTGGGGGCTGGGGGCTGGGATGTGTCTCCTTGGTACAGTGACTGCCTGGTATGCAGTAAGTCTTGGGCTACATCCCCAGCAACACATAACTGGCCATGCCAAATGGTGGTCCACACCAGTGATTCCAGCACTTAGAAGTTGAGGCAAGAGGATCTGAAGTTGAAAGTCAATCTACATAACAAATCTGACCCAGCCTAGGCTACACAAGATCCTGTCTCAACAAAACAAAAACAATACCAAACACAGAGTCCTGTGCAGATCTTGTGTCTCTTCTCCACTCCCAGATCCCCAATGTCCTGGGATGCGAATCTGTGGGATTCCAAGAATAAGACGCACACATGTTTGGACATGCGTGCAGTCTTAAGGCCTCAGGAGCTTGGGCCACACAGATGGTAACGCTCATTCACTTGCTGTCTGGAAACAGGTTCTCCAGGTCTCTGCTTGTGACAGTTGAAGAACCAGGCAGGAGCAGAGGGTAGGTAGCAGTTTCCAGTGACTTCTCAAAACGTGTGCACTCAGGTGCAAGGCACAGGAAAGGGGCCCGTGTGTGCCCACACAGTGCCGGGTATGGAGGAGACATAGCCCTTGTGGGACACAGCCTTTGTGGGACACTTTGTTCTGAAGTTCCCTAGGGAACAGCTCAGAGCTCCTGTGTATCTGGCCTCAGCTACTGGTCAGAGCATCAGGAGGAGTCTGAGGTCAGCAGTCACCCTGCTAAAATATACAGTAGACCAGGACACCCTAAGATGGGGTGGGGCACCAATAACAGCATGCTTGTACCCCCCATGCAGTCTGGGAAGACGGACAGTCAGGGAGCAGTGGCTGGCCGTGGGGACATCACAGTTTTCTGTGCACCGGAGCCCAGACAGCACCTCCAACAGCAGCAGGATCCCAAGAGGACAACTTCCAGATGGCCGGTGTCAGCTCCCTCTGTGTTCCCTAAGGGCCTTCAGCAAAGCGACAGATGACAGGACTGTGTTGTGCAATGTGCTGGGCTTGTGGCCTCTCAGGGGCTGCAGCGGGCTTGGCCCAAACAGCGTGTATATAGGTTTGTGCATAGTGAAGAGCCTGGAGCTGAAAGAGAGAGGCACTGATTGCCCCAGGCCTGTGTTTCACAACTCTCTCCTTTTGTTTTCAATTAGCAGAAGAGATGGCTGCCTCCAGCAGGGCCGGCAGCCAGAGGGGCTGTTTCCCTTCTTTTCCTCCATCGAATCTATGCTCTGCTTGTCTTAAGGAGAGGCCACTCCATAGACGGTTTGCTCACTCATTCCTGGCTGCCCTCCTGAATCTCGGTCACTCGGGCTCTGGCTCAGCTCTCAGCTTGGCGGAAGCCCAGTGACACTCAAGGTTTGTCCCCGAGCCAGGCAGGAATCTCAACATTTGCCGACCTTCAGATACGCCTGTGCCGTTCGTTCCGAGAGCCCTTTACTGGTGACAAATGTCAGGTTTAACATAACAGAATAAGAAATAAGAATCCTGGCGGCAAGAGGTCCTGCAGGCTCTGCGTGATTTCGCGGTGTTCTGCCTCAGAGAGTTGGGTGGAGACTGGCAGATCTGCAGAAAACAGGGGAGCTGCCCTGGGTCTGTCTGCACCGTCATGGCCAGGGGTACAGAAATCTGCAGAAGAACAGTCTCTGTGGAAACATCCCTCCAGGGGGTTCATCTTTGTGTGTTCCATCACCCCATCTCCTGGGTGTGTCCCGAGTGCCTGTGTATCAGCTCTATCTGTGGAACCAGCCCTGAACACAAAGCTCTCTGGCATGCATGGGAGAGCATATGGCGTCCGCACCACAGCAGCTGCTGGCAGATGACCAAAAGCACGTAAGATCTTTTCTGTGCAGTCCCGATGTCCAAGATGGAGCCATCAGGCAGGGCTCTGATGCCTCCAGGGCTCCTTGTCTTTGTCCCTGGGTGTTGGGGCAGACACAGTAAAGGGACAATCTCCACCTCTGAGAGGTTTTTTTTTTTTTTTTGTTTTTGTTTTTTTTTTAATAGGACAAAGTTCAAGCCGTGGGCTTTAGTTACAACATCGTCACTGAATGCTAAAGGGAACCTTGGGAAAATAATCCATCCAGTGAAGCTGCCTAGCTCTGTTGTTCGGTTTACTGGGGTGGGTTTCTGGTTCATGGCCCCTCTTCTCCTCCTCCGGTCAGGTGACAAGGCAAGGGACAGGCTCTGATGAACCCCGGAGTTCTTTCTAGGTTGGAGGAGGTTGTGTGATCACTTAAGACATCCTGACTGGTGCCCCACAGTGATATGGGATTTCATTAAACTGCTAATAAGAAGAATCATCCCTAAGTCTGTCAAAGACATGGACCTAGCACATAGAGAGTTCCCACACACCTTGAAGCAGTTTCCTTTTTTTATTTTTTTCAAGACAGGGCTTTTCTGTGTAGCCCTGGCTGTCCTGGAACTCACTCTGTAGACCAGGCTGGCCTCGAACTCAGAAATCTGCCTGCCTCTGCCCCCCGAGTGCTGGGATTAAAGGCGTGCGCCACCACTGCCCAACTGTGCTGCAGTTTCCATACATAGTGTGGTCCGTGTGTGTGTGTGTGTGTGTGTGTGTGTGTGTGTGTGTGTGTGTGTTTACATGTGTGTATTTGCATCTGTGCATGTGTACATATGTTCACGCATGTATGTGTGTGCACATGTATGTGGGTCGGTACATGCAAAGACTACAGGTCAGCCTCAGGTGTCTCCATTCTTCAAGCAATACCTACATGGTTTTTGTGTCGTTTGTTTGGCTTTGAGACAGGACCCTATCCTGTCATGGAGCTCACCAAATAGGTCAAACCTGCTGGCCACCACCAACCTGCCTGCATCTGCCTCCCCAGCTCCAGCACTATAAGCATGCACCGCCATGCCCAGTGTTCTATGTAGATGATGAGAATTGAACTCGGGTCCCCGTGCTTGCCGGCAAGCACTGCTGACTGTGACAGCTTCCCAGCCTCCTTCCATGATCTCACTCATTTCAAGTCAGCCGCAGGGAAGACACACAAAGATGAGCACAATCCAATTCGTTCCGTAAAAAGTTTTTCAAGACAGAGTTTTTCTGTACAGCTCTGACTGACCTGGAGCTTGCTTTGTAGACCAGGCTGGACCTGAACTCAGAGATCCACCTGTCTCTGCCTCCTGAATGCTGGAACTAAAGGCGTGTACCACCACTGCCGGGCTCTAATAAAGTGTTTTTTGAAAGAGCACATTCATATACATTTTATTACAGCATATTATTACAACATTCTGACCTATGTTGTAATCGCTCACCACGATCACTAACGTATTAAACTGAACCACGGATCTGTTTGACCTATAGTTTTGAGCTTTCAGTAGCGCCTTGGAAGATGTCTCCATAGACAAAGGGTGGTCACAGTGATACACGTCTTCTTCAGTGGCACCTGTAACTCTCAACCTTGAGACGTCTCACCTCACTCTCCTCACAGCCACCTGGAGGACAAGTTCCACTTCCCTCAGTTGGGATGAAGAAAGCGTGAAGGGTCTGGTCAGGGGCAAGAACAGAGAGGGCCTACAGCCTTCCATACCAGCTCACCACGCTCAAAGTCCAGAGGGGCGAAGGTCCTCAGAGATGATCTGGGCAGCAAAGTGCCTGCCAGGCAAACACGAGACCTGAGTTCAGATCACTAGAACCCATGTGAAAGAGCTGGCTGTGGTGGTGGATGCCTGTAACCTCGGGGCTAGAGGGGAGGCAGAGACAGGTGGATCTCTGGGACTCACTGGCCAGAAAGCCTAGCCTACGTGATGAACTTTGGGTGGAGGGAGAGAGAGAGAGAGAGAGAGAGAGAGAGAGAGAGAGAGAGAGAGAGAAACAGAGAACCCAGCATTGACCTGGCCTCTCTATACAAGCATGTGCTCACACACCCATGCTAAGAATATTACCACACATACACACACACATACATGCACACGATATACACTCTCCTCAAAAACAGAGAAAGAAAGGGCAGATGGTAGAGGTAAGGGCTTTATACCAAAAGGAGCTAGAACTCAGTCGAGGAACCTGCAGAAACTTCCTGGGGACCCCATCGATCGTTGTGGAGACAGATTGAGCCAGGCCATGCAGCAGTTCCTGTCCACAGGAAGAGACCACACATATCTGGTGGGTCTGTGAAAAGCCTTGGCAAGCACCTCAGCTGAGCCTCCCAAGGCCTTGAGTGGCCTCATATGGCCTCTAACATCTTCATGAGTGAGAGGGAAGCGATAGAAAAGAAAGCCAGCCCCCTCCGTTCTCTAATCACTGTGCAGAGCCACGTGGGAGAATCACACCAGAGAAAGAGAAAGCCCCTGAGCAGGTATTGTGGTCGCAATTGCTGGGCATCTGGACAAGTGAGATCTGAACCCCTGATTGCAGAGCACCGGGAAAGGGACAGCTTTCTCTTGGCCAGCCAGAAGCAGGGTCTGGAGACCATCTGGGAGAGGACAAAAGGGCCAGAGTGACCCTGCTTGCAGCCAACACTGAGCCTAATCAGGTCAGTGTGCTGCTCTTGGAGCTGCCAGCCCTGGGTGAGGCTACACATTCAGGGCAAAAAAATCACCGCGTCCTTCTGCAGGAGACAGAGAAGCTCTGCTCTCGTGCCAGGGGCCTTGGGGATCCACTGGGTGTGTGTGTGTGTGTGTGTGTGTGTGTGTGTGTGTGTGTGTGTGTGTGTGTGTGTGAATGTGTGTGTGAGTGTGTGTGTGTGAGAGTGTGTGAGTGTGTGTGTGTGAGTGTGTGTGTGAATGTGTGAGTGTGTGTGTGAATGTGTGTGTGAGTGTGAGTGTATGAGTGTGTGAGTGCATGAGTGTGTATGCGTGTGAGTGAGTGTGTGTGTGTGAGTGTGTGTGTGTGTGAGTGCGTGTGTGAATGTGTGAGTGTGTGTGTGAATGTGTGTGTGAATGTGTGAGTGTGTGTGTGAATGTGTGTGTGAGTGTGAGTGTATGAGTGTGTGAGTGCATGAGTGTGTGTGCGTGTGAGTGAGTGCATGTGAGTGTGTGTGTGTGTGAATGTGTGAGTGTGTGTGTGAATGTGTGAGTGTGTGTGTGTGAGTGTGTGTGTGTGAGTGAATGTGTGAGTGTGTGTGTGAATGTGTGAGTGTGAGTGTGTGTGTGTCCATGTTAGAGCACCAGGCAAGACCTTTCAAGAGACCCTATTCTGTGTCACCCTCAACACTTGTCCCACCCTCTACGTGACTGCTGGGTAGCTAGCAGTGCACAGCACACAGCAGTGGCTGAAGCCAGACTTTTTTCTTTCTTTTTTTTTCTTTTTCTTTTTTTTTTTCAGAACTCAATGAGGCTCTGGAATTTGAAGAATAAAATGTGTTCTTTTTCCAGGCATCTGTGAAGGGGCCAGGTAGAGCTTCCAGCCTGGAGCTCAGTAAATGTAGCCCTTGAACTTCCTGATAAGAACCGTGGGCAGCTTGACCTCCCCTTCCAGCCCGGTCCGAGGCCCCTGGCTACCCATCCTTACAAATCCCCACCTGTCCTGGGCCTGGCCCTCCCCTGCCTTCCTGAAATCACTTCAGAGCAGGAGTCTCATCAAGGCCTTGATACAAGTCAGGCTTCAGGGTAACGGGAGACTCACTGGGGCCTAGCTCCGGTAGCTCAAGGTCTCCTACACCAACCTGCAGGAACATAGCAGGATACAGCCTGGGCAGGGATGTGCAGTGGGGCCGTAGAGGGACACAAGTAAAGCTGGCTGCTAAGAAACAGGGGAGCATGAGTCAGTCAAGGAAATCTGCAAACAGCATGAGACAATGAGGAATCGGGTGAGGGAACATGGCTGCTCTGGGGGCAAGGGTCCCCTTGGGGACGTGGTGGAAAGTTAGCTTGTCACTCCTCAGCAATGAACAGGGTGTGTCCCAAGGTGGAGGTTGTATCAGGGGTTCAGAGCATGGAGATCTGGAATGGGGAAAGCATGAGGGCAAATGCCAGGGAGTTAGGCAGTAGATGAGAGGCCAGAATGGCAGGCTGTAGCCGGGAGCACCAAGGGAACTGCGGACATCTGGAGAGGAATCCTACAGCCAGGCTGGAGAGAAGGGGATTAGGAACAAGGAGGTGAGCCTGGGGCTGCCTACAAGAGCTGGAGGCAGAGAGGAGCCAGGCAAGAATCTTCATGGATCAAGCCAGGAAGGTACTTGACAGTCAAGAGTCCACCCAGGAAGGAGCTGGAGAACGGGTAGCCGGAGAGAGCAACCAGAGGTACGCTGTACAAATGCATCCCCAGAATCTGGTGACCTGGACATCAGCAGCGAGTTTAGCTGAAAGGTAAAAGCCGTTACAGAAACCCCCAAAGATGTACGTAAGAACAAACACTAGGATTCGATCTCTGAACATGCATTCAAAGCTGCAGGAAGGTGTGGGTGAGGTGTTCATGACCCTGGTAGACGTGACCTTGTTAGGCAGAGCTCAGAATGTGTGGACGGCGTCAGGAGAAGATGGGGACCCAGAAGCCAGTCACGCAGAAAGCATGTGTAGGCTGGGGCAGACAAGAACTATAAAACAGAGCAGGAAAGCACGGGGAAATATTTAAACCCTTCCACAACAAGGCAAAGGGCTAACGACCATGCTATATCAAAAGCCTTGTGCAATTAATAACAAAACGACAGCCCTGCTAAAATGTAGGCAAAGCAAAACCTTGCCAGACATTACTTAACTTGGCAGCCGTTAGGAAGCCAAGGCTTTACCCCACAAAGACAAACTCCAGCAGCAGGAAGAGTGTCCTGCCTCCCTGGTGGGTGACACGGAGATGCACCAGCTCTTGGTCACCAGACAGCTCATCAGCTGACATAACTCACAGATCTGGGTCAGCCCATACCATGTGTCCCCTGACTCCTCCCTTCTCCACTGCTGCCACCCCAAAAGGCCACAGGGTCCACGGTGCAGCTGCAGAATGGAGACCCATAGTAAACAAGAAATGGACCTTGATTTTGTTTGGTCCTTTGATTTTGAGTCTGTTCAGTGAAGCTATTAGCGTTAATGTAAGTGATCAAATAATATAAGCAAAGCAGGGGCCGGAGATGTAGCTCAGTTGACCGAGTGCTGTCTACCACCCACAATGCCCTAGATTTGATCCCCTGTATCAAATAAGCAGAATGTGATAGCATTTACCTATAATCACAGCACAGGCGGTGGAAGCAGGATAGTGTTGGCCACATAGGGAGCTTAAAGCAACATAAGAGCTTATGTGCCCCACCGTAAGATGGGTTTTTTCTCCTTTACTGAGTCAAATGATAGAGTTTACCTTAATGTGTCATAAGTTTTCCTAAGAAGTAAATTTGAATGCACTGTGTAGGGAAAATGCTTGAACTATGTAAGACCCTGTCCAAAACACACACACACACACACACACCTGCAAGGAACCAGCAACTCTCAGCAACAACAAAAATAAATTGGCCAAAAAGACACAAGCTCACCCTACTTATATGAAGATTAAAGTAAACCTGGAATGCTATTTCTGTCCCATCTTTATTATTTAAATATCATAAGCACATTATAAACATGTGGGGAAACTGGCATCCCAATGTTCTGTGGGTAGAAGCATCAATTAGTAAACAATATTGGAGAATAACGTCACAATAACTTTTTAAAAATGAAAATATGCACACCTCTGAATTAACAGTTCTACGTCTAGGAATCTACTCTGGGGACTGGAGAGATGGGTTGGTGGTTGAAGTGCTTGCTCACAAGTCCAAGGAACAGGGTTCAAATCTCCAGATGCCATGTGAAAGGAAAAGTATTGGATTAGGGTCCCTAAGATCATGCTCTCAGCAAAGAGATTTATTTGTCCCAGAAGGACAGATGGCAGGAATAAGAGACAACCACAGGACATAGAGAATGAGGGACAGGGGAAGGGAACAAGGGAGAAAGAGTATTTTTCTCAGAAAAGGACAAAGAACTGCCTCTGGATAGAGAGGAGACAGACATGGCCCATAGGCAAATGACGGTTTATAAAGGTAAAGAGAGAAAACTCATGTTAGGATGAGATGTTTAATTTTGATTGGGTCCAGGGGCTACTTCAGAATTGAAAAAGATCCACCTCATTCAGAAAAGAAAAATTCAACAAGTGAGATTGTCCTGGGGTTTCATGGGGACCATATTAATTAGGTCAGCTAAAGGGGGCTTTTGATTTCTAGACTTCAATACTTTGATAGCTGGACCTTGGTAGTCAGCCTCAGGAGCAGGAAGTGGCTATAAAAGGGAGTAGACCATGGTGGCTGACTTTAGGAATGTAATCTAATGGGTTTTATCAAGGCAGAGGGAATCAGGGAGAAGGGCAAGGCCTGCCAGAGCCTTGCCCACTATGTTCAAGCTGGCCAGAGTCCCTTCGCCATGTAAATCCAGGTAGGTGTGGATGCCTGACCGTAATTCAAGCCCCAAAAGAGAGAGACATGGGATCCTCACAAGAAATTGGCTAGTAAGACTAGGCATATCAGTGAACTCTGGATTTAATTGAGAAACCCTTCCTCAATCAGTTGGAGGAATGGTCAAGGATCTGTGACCCTCTTTGGCTTCCATATGTATGCATGGACACATGCACCTGCACGTGTGCACGAGCACACATAAAAAAAACTGAAAAAAGAAAAATCTATTCATAGACACATTACTAGTAGTTATATATTGTACACATATGTATACATATATACACATTCCTGCAGATGTATTTTGTGTCTGTCTGTCTCTCTCTATCTCTATCTCTATCTGTGTGTGTGTGTATGTGTGTGTGTATGTACAAAAGTTCAAATAATCTAACTGGCCATGAGCAAGGCTCATTTAAGTTAATGAAAATGCATTCATTCCAAAGACCGTGTCAGAGAGACAAACGAGTGAGAAGAACTGCTTCTATGAACACAGGGAAATCCATGATTCATCCTGTGAGAAAGCATGCAACAGAAAAGTTATGCTATAATCTAAAATATGGATTATGAATGCCTGGAGAGCTGGGTCAGTGTTTAAAAGCACATGTTGCTCTTGCAAAAGACCTAAGTTTGCTTTCCCAGCACCTACATAAGGCAGCTCACAACCAATCGTAACTCCAGCTCTAGGGGATCTAATGTTCACCTTCTGGCCTCCATGGGTAACTGTACTCATAAGCACATGCTACACAGAGACACACACAAACATACACAATTAAAAATAAAATATATTATAAATAAAATGAAATATAGAAAATAAGAATGGGTTTTCTTAAACATGCTACACGGACATGAGATGGATCAGGTACATCAGTATGAACCCTCCCACACTACATACATAGATGTAAATGTATAATTGTAAGCATATTTAAAATACCTGGAAGAATCTATACTAACTATAAATCAAAATACCCAAGGTCCAGTGTTCCAAGTAGGATGGAGGTGAATTGGCACTTTCTCTCTTTTCTCTGAAGAGATCTTAAGGCAGCTGGGAAACTCGAGTCTAACAGTGTTTATGTGCACATGAAGAATGGGATGATGGAAGAGAAGAAAGAGGGAGAGTGTCTCCAGGTCCCCATGAAACCCCAGGACACTCAGCACAATCTTACTTGTTTCTGAACGAGGTGGCCCTTTTTAATTCTGAAGTAGCACCTGAACCCAAACACAGATGTGTGAAACCTGGTCCTGAAATCTGGTCATGGAGAAAAGTAGGACCCTGAAAGCAGGCCATGCAGAAGGATGGGTGTAAACTTGAAATTAATGATATACCCAATGGACTGCAGTTACTTCTTGAAGATTCTATATTCACAAAGTCAACCAACATTTCTATCAGCAAATTTGCTTTGGTAGATTACATCTTACAGATAGTTTGGCTAGGTATAAAATTCTGGAATTGTTGCTGATGTCTGGCTTGCTGTGCAAAGCACCAGTCAATCTTTTTACACAATTTCCAGAGTCTACACTGTACTGAGCAGTTGAGGGCTCTTTTGATCTGGAGATCCCTCTTAGATTTTTGACAAATGTCTATGATTATTCTTTTCACTGGATTCCTCTTTTGTCATATATACTCCTTTGATTTATTCTTTCATTTTCCTCTTGTCTATTTATGTCTTTATGTTTCCTCTTTTCTATTTCTTCTGAATGTTTTCCCTCATATTATTTTGTAAACTGGTATTACATTTCTTCTTCCTCTTACAACAGAGTTTTGATTCTAAGAGTGCTTTCTTGTATACTGAATGGCCCCATTTGAGCAACCCAATATTGTCTCCTGGGTATGTCTTTGTTTTTGTGTTGCATCTGAGCTGTCTGGGTTTTCCTGACCTGTTTTTCTGTCCCTACATCCTTTTTATGCTTGTTATTATTTCTGAGAGAACCTTCTCCCACTGTTCAGAGCTAACTACCATTTCTTTCCTAGCAAATCCCTAGTAGTTGGTAGAAAGTTCTGTATGGGTGAGTGCTTGTCCTGCTGTAGCTTCCCTGAAGGATACTCAGGTGCATACTTGACAGGACTCTTGGGTGACTCAAATATTCATTTCACAGGTCTTTCACCAAATAAGAGTCTTTCAGCTTTCTCCCTGAACAGCATGAAACAGGAACAGTGTTCCAAGGTCCAGTGAGGTGAAAGGGTGGGTGAAAGCAAGGCTACTTCTACAGAGATATATATTTAATGCATCTGCTCACAATCTAGGGTACAACCCTCACCATTGACTGGATCTCTCATTCAGAGTCATATCCTCTGCCTCTCAGCTCCTTCAGAATCCATGTCCTGAGGGATCTGTGTGACCAAAGCTATAAGTGCATCTATCACATGACTCTGAGTTGCTCCAGGGTCTCCCACTGAAAGCAGAGTTTCTAGTCTCTCCTTACTTCAACAGGTCTATGATGGGGTTTGGGGGACAGCAATTTACAGCAAAAGCAAGCCAGTATAAATCTGAAAGTGAGGTCAGACAGGCACCTGGAGATGTGGCTGCTACCTTGGAACACTCTCCACCATGCTGTGGGGGAGACTCAGCCATGGGAGAGGTCACATTTAAGCCTGGGATCTGTGGTTTCTGCTGTACTAGCCCCTCACCCCCTCTATGAGTCTCTCCACACAGGTAAGCTCCACTCAGCCCTGTAGTAACCTGCATCACCGAGCGGGGAACATGGCAAATGGTTCTTCCATGCCTCGTGTTTGGTTTGCTGTGCACCAACAGGAAGTGGAGTGAACATGAACTTCCTTTTTGTTGTATCTTGAGCCACAGCAGATACTTATTCATGTGCACATATTGCATCCCACATATATCATGCCACATAGATAAAGACCACACATACCACATGCACATCTACCACATGTCACACACTATATAAGTGGACAATAGATACCATATACCACATACATACATACATACATACACACACATGGATATATACATATATACATACATATATATTACGCACCACATATCATATGCACACCACCTATCCTATTCACACATTATGTGTATACCACACATACACCATGTATGCCACACTTAAACCACGTGCTATACACATCACATGTACATTACACAATGCACGTGTTAATATGTACTCACCCACATACATCTCACATTCATTCACCATACCATGCACATCACACATCCCACTACACGCACTTACACTGCACACACATTGTATATACATTTTCCCACACAGAGGCCTCCCCTAGCACACAGCTCTGTGTGGAACCCCACTTTCCCCTCTTCTGGTTTTGCTGGCCTGTCTGCTCTGCTGTTTCATACGTCTTTGGCTCATACCTTTTGTTGGCCATGTACTACATGTACTATGTATTACATGGTAACTCAGGCACATAGGACAGTGTACACAACCAATGTGCAGATCTTAATCAGAAAGTGTAGTAAAGCTTTCTACATAGTTTTGAACTTGTGAACCTGGAGTCTCAGGAAATCTGAGGCAGTAATTTGGAACATGAGTATGTTCAGTGCTACCCCTGAGCCTCATCAAGGACAGTGGAATGTTTTTGCCTGTATAGAATGTCACCTCTGGCTGCTTCTGTGAATATGGGATTAGGAACAGTGTTTTAGTATACAATGCTCACCCCTGGTTCATAATGGAAGCCTGACTAGGCAGCTTTAACAGAAAGCAGCTTCTCAGTGGGCCACAAAATGCTTCCAGGAAGCTACAGGATCCAGCTAGAAGGTGAGGGGGACAGCTATGACCTTTTAAAGCCCAAGAGTTAGCAGTGGTGAGGTCTGTCTCTGCCACACAGCAGTGCCCACTGTCACCCAAGGACTTGCCGTTGGCTGACTGACCACCATGGTGAGTTCAATCAAGGAAGTGGTGAGCTTTCAGGGTTTATTACTTAGATAGGGACTTTTAGATTGAAAACAGTATTGCAAATACTCTGACCACATCATAAGCCTGGATCTCTTCAGCTTCTGCTCCACGTGGGTAATTCAGCAAAACTCCTCATGACTTCTGGACAAAACAACTCTGGCCTATCCCTCTTGACATAATCCTGGCCTTGCTGGGAGAGAAAGCACCCTGTGAGATACTCCGTACTATGAGAAGTATGGAGAAGCCTTGCTACAAGGCCCTGCTAGACTGGCTCACAGACCCTTCACAGCCTCAAGAGAACCATGAGGAAAATGGAAAATAAAGAAAAAAAAAATCAAGGTGGGGAATTGGGTCCCGAGGGCTCTTAGGCTGCTATGGTCACTCCTGCCCTGTGTGTTTTTCTCTTGGCCTCCAAGGCCTAGACTCATGTTACCCCAGGTGATACTGTCCCACTCACCTCTATCATGGTTTCTCTCAGTGACTGAAGGCTGCTCTCTGGAAGCCTGCCAGTTCTTATCACGAACATTTCTAATACACAAGGAGGGGGAAGGAATCACGTAGCAAGGCTCATGGCTACACTAGTCACATTTGGGTGTTCAGTTATCCCAAGGTGTGCACAGAGTTTGCTTCCAAAACCGGAATCTGAGCATTCTTGAGCCTTATACACAATGAGCCAGAGCTGCAAATAACCAACATGCTTGAAATCGTGTCTTTATTGCTGATATTACCTTACTTTAGTAATGGTTAATATTATCAACTTGACAGTATACAAAATCACCTAAGAGACAAGCCACCATGTTACTTCTGTCTCCTTCCTAACTGTGATAGACACAGGGTCACCAGCTGCATCAAGCCCCTACCATAAGACTTTCCCCACCACAATGGGCTGTAGCCTCAAAGTGTGAGCCAAAAGAAACTCTTTCTTAAGTTGCTTTTGCTACAGCTGAGAGAAAAGTAGCTAACACACAAATACAATATTTTCTAGTTCCAGGTTACAAGAGCCACTTAGAAGCTGTCTCCATGAAAATGAATCTGGATTAACAAAGGACAGACTCCGAGAGTGGAAGAAGTTGGAACTCACAAATCAGACAATGGGACAGCTGCAAAGTCCAGAGAAACAGAAGGCTGCACAGCAAAGGGTACAGAGAAGACAGCTCCCGCCCTGGCCGCAGGCAAGTAAGGTAGAAGCCTCATCCAAAAGGTATACCAGATGGCCCTGAAGAGAAGCTGCCAGCTTTATACTCTAGATAGGGACAGGTTCTCATAAGAAAATGTTCAGTCCAGTTGCAGTTTTTGGTGAAACGGTGACTCCTTTATTACTCTCCGTGTCTCAGAGGGTGTGGCCAGCACCATCTTCAGAGTGTGCCTAATAGGGCATAAGACTGGGACACCCTGGAGGCCTGAGAACAAGGAACAGTCCCAACAAATAGGGACAAAAAATGCAAAGGATCAATGAAACAGAGAGCTGGTTCTTTGAGAAAATAAAGCAAGCTCAACAATCCCTCAGTCAAGTTAATCAAAAATGGAAGGGGTCCAAATTAACAAAATTAGAGATGAAGAAAGGAACGTTTCACTGGACACCGATGAACTCCAGAGAATTGTTGGGGAATGCTTTGGAAATGTGTATTTCTAAAGAGCTGGACAATCTACAAGAGAGGAACAAGCCTCTGGACACGTGTGATCTACCAAAATTAAACCAACAGCATACCAACAAGTTCAACAGACCCATAAAACCAACAAGATTGAAGTGTAATAAAAAAGTTTCCCCACAAAGAAAGCATAAAGCCAGGATGGACTCACTGCTGAATTCCATCAGAGGCTCAGTCAGTATAGGCAGTCCAATACTCAAAGCAGATGAGAACACATGAACAAACACACCTCACACCCACATACATCCATAGGTGCTCACACATACCCACATAGACATGCACACATACAGGTACATGTGTACATAGGTACACACCACACACATACACACACGAGCAGAGTCATAACGAACATAGATATAAACATTGTTGATTAATTACCAGCAAACCAAATTCAACAACACATCAAAAAGGTAATAACCTTGTGGCCAAGATGGGTTGGATTTTTTTTCCCCAAAGATACAAGGATGGTTCAAATACACAAATCAATAAACAGAATGCAGCATAAAAGTAGACATGAGGACCGAAATCACATGATCATCTCAGTCGATGCAGAAAAGGCTTTTGATGGTGCTTAATGTCCTCTGAAGCAACTAGGAATAGGGGGAACATACATTAACATGGTAAAGGACATATGCTGCACACATGTAAGCAGAGTTCTAGTAAGTGGGGAAATCAGTATCTCTAAAATAACGAGTCAAGGTATTCACGCTCCTGACTCTTATGTAACAATGCTTGAAACCTTAACTACAGCTATAAGAAGAAAGAACCCAGCAGAGGGATGGGAGATCATCACAAGCTTTAAACTATGCGGTCATTTTTTTTTTAACTGGTAGGTTCTGGAATGGGAAACCTGGCTGTTGACTATCCCAAGAGACCCAGTAGAGAGCCTGGCTTGAGCCAAATGCCTGGAGATCCTGGAGATCTGTAGCAGCTGTGGTGACGTGGAAGGGGAATTTTTGAGGAGATGCTTTTTCCCATGCAGGGCCACTGGATCCCGTGAGCTGCGCCAGACCAGCCGCCGCTAACATGAGATCACCCTAAATTTGTGCTGTTCCAAGGCCGGGCTAGAACTTCTGCTGTCTCAACCAAGTACAGCTGTAAGAAGTCTGTCAGAGGATGAAGGACAGAACCCTTGCCACAGGAAGTTCCCACCTCCTACAGATCCAAATAAACACAATTCCCAGGATAGACCCCAGGATACAGCTTGGAAGCCATGCATATTCTATGCTCAGGTTGGACCATCCTAGCCGGGACTGCTGATCGCAAGTTATCCACATATCATGCAAGCCCCCTACCTGCTAGAACTACAGAGGTCACCCTACAAAGACTTTTTCTTCCTTCCTCCAAAGCCTGGGCAGTGTAGGCAGGAACTGTCTCCACATCCTGATTTTGAGGAGGCATCTGGTTACATTGGTCCCCCTGGAATAGTCACTGTGAAGGTCTGGCCACACCACAGTCTGTCTGCCAAGGAACTTATGGGAGTGGATATTGCCAGGCACCAACTGTTAGGATCCAGCAATGGAAAGAAGGGCAGGTATACCAGCTGTCCTCTGAGGAGGTTCCAGAAAACCCAGTCTGCAAGGACAAAGCTGAGATCTACCTTGCTCTCCCTCCCTTCTCTTCCCTGTTTCCTCCTTGACTTGGACTCCCTGGGGACCTCATGCATGACATAACTGCCGGACAGCAGCCTAGAGAAGCATTTTCTGAAGGCAGAGGGTGGCTGACGTAGGTCTCTGTCCCCTCCTGGTCACTCTCCCCAGCTCCTTCTGCCCCACAACCAGCCTTTAGAATCATGGAGGGAGGCAGAAAGCCAATAAGTCTTGGGCAGTGTGATCATGTTCCCTGGTCGGTATTCCCTGTAGTAACTAAAATAAGACAGTATGGCCAGTCCATCCCTGGCTCACAGATAGCTCCTGACCTGGTTTCACTGTGCACCCCAACTGGGGACCACCACAGACTCAAACTCTCTCACAGTCCAGCCTTCTACAACCCTCCCCTGAGGACTCTGGGTTCCTTCACATTTGGGCACGTAGTCAGTTTTTATTTGCCTTTCTTGATCTTATAAAGATGGATGCCAGGTCACATGGAGCTCTGAATCCAGCACCTTCCTTTTTCTTTGAAGAATCCCCAAAGCATACCCACTCCATTCTTTCACAGTCATAACGCAGCCTTGGCTCTTCTTTCAGCAGACAGGGGTGCTAGGGTCCTAAGCAGAAAAGATGTGCAGACACTTCCTGACCTAACCCAGGACTGAGCATCCAGCTCTGAGATCACATGAAACAGGAGGTTGCGACGGGGCTCACGGTCCTGCCTGGCCATGGTATCCTACTATCATATGTAAGACTAGGTCTGAGTGGGTACAGCAAGCTTAGTGGGAATGATGCTTGCTATGACTCAATGCCAAAAACACATGTTGGCAATTCAGCCCTGGATGTGGACCTTTCCACCTTCTGCCGTGGGGTGGCACAGCATGAAGACCCTTCTCACCAGATAAGTATCTTGAGCTCCCCAGAACCTAGAACAGTAATAACAATTCTTTCTTCTTTATAAACTACCCTGCCCTGGGTATTCTGCTACAGTATGACAAATGGACTAAGGATAGCGGTGCCTTGCTGAATCTAAAGGAAGTGGTCTCTTTTCTCTGCATCCTCTTCCCCGATAACACCACTCATGTCTCTTTCTTCTGTTCTATAAGAGTTGCAGTCCAGACATCTGTACCCTATAGTCAGACACCTCAGCCTGCCCAATGGGCAGGGTTTCAATAAAAGAAACTGTCACCCATGTGAGCTACAGAGAACTATGTACCAACCAGAGGCTAATCTTTTCTGTGTCTTAAGCTTGTGGAAGTCAGAGAGGAAGCAGACCCCCATCTCACAACTGAAGACAATCACAACATTGAAGGTGCCCCAAGATAAGTGTCCTGGCCATGTGGACTGTCTGCCCTGTCTGTTCTCAGGCCCTCAGCTCCGAATCACCCTGTCTAAGCTAGAGAGTCTCTTTTGCTCATGTTTATCTTGGTTTTTATGACTCCAGGTCTAGGAAGGGAAGGAGAGGAGGAGACATGGGGCAATACAACCTCTTCACCACAGACAGAACCACTGTTCCCACCATCCACGGCCTGAGCAAAACAAGTCTCCCCCACCAAATCGTGCTCCACAGCCAAGGAAGCTCATGTCTGGGAAAGGAATTCGTCTTTCGCAGAAGACATTAGCAAACACAGCCATAAACTTGGAATCCGCAGTCTGACATGTCAGAGGCTCAGAAGAAAGCCTTAACTCCTGTGAGCCACTCTAACCACGTCATCTCTTGAGCATCCAGAGTTGAAATGTGGCCGGCGATGGCTCTGTGCCCATCCCATTATGTGCAGACTGAAGCATCTGTGGCATACGGTTTTCTCAATCAAACCTTTAAATCAAACCCAGTACACCGGATAGACAGGCATCCAAGCTATCTCTTGGGGCTGAAAATAAATACACAGCACACTTTTGAATTCCATCTATAAAGGGTATTGGGATAATTTCTCAAGAGCCTGCTAATCTGTTGATCACATCTGAGAACTTGTAGCTGATAACTCTAGTTAAGGCAATCTGAACAGGGATTCAGCAGACTGACCTGTGGCCAAGGCCAAAAACTAAGTCCATGTGCAGTTTTGTGCTTCTCCGTGCCTTGATTTTATTTGTGTATTTACCTAAAAATGCTGAGCCCCTCTCAGAGTTTAATCTGAGCTCCTTCTATTATCTCTTATAAGGAAAAGTTCACAACTTCTAGTTGCCCCATGATGGTAGATTTATACCTCACTCCCATAAAACCCATAGCAGGACATGTATCTGTCACCAGCCAGACTCTGCAAAGACCAGAGAAACTAAGAAGTGTGCCTGTCCCCAAGGTGTCCGTAAACATAAGAACCGAAGGAACTCACTTCCTGTGGAAACAACACAGGACTCAGTGACTCAGCGTGGTAGCAGTTTCTCCCTCTTCTAGTCCCTTGTGGGCTCGGGTAGGAGGAACCTACTCCACACAGATGCTCAAAGCCTCTGGGGCTGGCAGACATTTTGTTTTGTTTCATTTTTTTTTTTCGTTTTGTTATGAGACAATATTCCCAACTCATGATCCCCCTGCCTCAGTTTCTTCTGCGCTGGGATTATAGGCGAGTGCCATAGCTGGCTTTCAGTCTCTCTTCATTAGACCCACAGATATAGGGAGGAGAGAACATAAAAGGAGATAGAGACCCAGCGTTTAGGGACCGGCTATTCCCACCCACAACCCAGATGTGGACCTCAGCCCAGAGCCACACCAACTGGAAGCTGCAAGGAGGTCACTGTGCAGATAAGCCAATGCCCATGAAGGGAAAGGTAAAGAAGTGAACTCACACCATGTGTGAACACCCCCCCACCGAGTGTGAATGCACCACTCACACTACATAGGAACTTGGCACTCATACCGTGTGTTTGTGTGTGTGTGTGTGTGTGTGTGTGTGTGTGTGTGTGTGTGTTTGAGCACACACGCCTACCTCCTGTAAACATACTCTCACCATGGATGAACTCTCATGCCACATGTGTGTTACATGTGAATACACGTTACATGTGAATATACATATTCCCACCGCATATGAACTTGACATTTATACCACATGTGAGCACACACTCACCACATATGAACACTTACCACATGTGACCAAATACTCCCACTGCTTGGGGGCACACACTCACAGTACACGTGGATACACCAGTCACAGTAGTCTAATGACCCCCATCTGTCACCTTTGTCCTCTGTGCTGGCTCAACTGCCACTGAGCTCTTCACAGCAAAGCCTTCTTACTCTTCAGACTCACAAACAAATACACATATACACACACACACACACACACACACACACACACACACACCACACTACATACATTTAGAGAACACATTTTTTTAAAGATTTATTTATTTTATGTATATGAGTACACTGTAGCTGTCTTCAGACACACTAGAAGAGGACATCAGATCCCATTACAGATGGTTGTGAGCCACCATGTGGTTGCTGGGATTTGAACTCAGGACCTTTGGAAGAGCAGTCAGTGCTCTTAACCACTGAGCCATCTCTCCAGCCCCCGCTCATTTTTTTAATATTTCACCAACACAGCACAAATTGCAGATCAGGCAGATAAAGTAATTTCTCCATAGACAGTGTGAGGTTGGTGTGTGTGTGTGTATGTGTGTGTATGTGTATGTGTGTGTGGTGTGTTTGTGTGCGTTTGTGTGGTGTGTGTATATGTGTATGATGTGTGTGTGTGATGTGTGTATATGTGTGTGGTATGTGTATATGTGTAAATTTGTGTATGGTGTGTGTGTGTATATGTGTATGGTGTGTGTGTGTGTGTGGTGTGTGTTTGTATGCGTTTGTGTGTGTTACTCTAATGGACCTAGTCACTCAGTAATTGAGGCCACCCAAGACAAGTGTACAGTCCCCTGCAGACAAAATGTCAATATTTAAAGTTATTTCCCAGATGTCCAGACAAAGCCATAGCTCAAGCCTTTCTCTTGGTCTCAGTGCTGTTCTGAAGGGAAGAAGATGACATGGGACCCAGTGTGAGCAGGAGGTAGGTGGATGTCTGTGCTGTAGCCAGTTGTGTCAAAGACAGAATAAACACAACCAGACCTCAGATGATGCTACCTAAATGGTCAGTGGGCCCACTGTATTCGTACAGGGTTGAAACTGAGCTAAGAAACATCTCTAGGCTGGCAGGTCTCTGACCACCTGCAATGTGTGATGGGTATTTTATTCATTCAGTAGCACATAAGTCCAGCTAGCAGGTTTCCATCAGCCTGAGAGCTAAGATTGCCCAATACAGCACAAAATTCCTGTTCAGGGACAGTGATTAGGAACTGAACCACCCTGAGCCTAGCGACTGGAAACGGAGAGCAAGAGGCATCTCAGGAAGTTTCTGGGGACAGGAGTTTAAGTTGTTCATCTCTCATCCCCAATCTGGGCGCCTGTGAAGATAAAGCAACAGTCACTGAGATGGCAGATGCTGCCTATTGACCACACCCAGGTTGCCTAAGTGTCCCCATAGCTTGTTAACGGCATCTTCTGGACCAAGAGAAAGAGGGGGACACAAAGCAGGTAAGGACTGTAGTTTTGGGGCCTTCCATGATAACTCAGAGTCACATGGCCTGGCCCATCTCAGGGTCCTCTATGAGGAGGCCAGGCTTCAGGGAAAGACGCAGAGCCCTGCTTTTCTCCACAGAGGGGTACCTCACCAGGGGGCAGGGAAATCTGGCAGAGGACCTGGGGAGACTTTGGAAACATAGTCTTGGAAAACAGTGTCTTAGAAATGTGACCCCACCCAGCTGAGCTCACATAGAAGGTGAGAGAAATGGGAACTGTTACCGGAGTTGTTAGGATCAGAGCCTGGGCCCTGGCAAACCTAACAAGCGAGTCCCAGCCTGGTCCTCAATAGACCAATTAAACAGACCAGCAGGAGGGACAAGCAGAGAAAGGAGATTTATTCAATGGGCCCACATGGGGAAGAACAAAGAGGTCCCATGACTCCCTATGTCCAGCTTCTTCTGTGTTCTGACATGAGGTTTAGGTTTGAATAGAGAGAAGAGATATGCAGAGCTAAGCTGTCCTGGCCAAGGTGTGGTTCCACCCATCGTCACGTCACTGAACTCCAGTGTGACAGGTCGTCAGAACTGTGTAAAAATCTCTCCTGGGACTCAAGATCCACTTCCGGCTAAGAAGAGGTGTCAGCCTTTTCCTTCCTACAGCATGAGACTCGTGGAGAAATTCTAATTTCTGTGGATACTGGTTCTTCCAAGAGCCGTTTAGCAGAAGTGGAAAAGTGCAAGTGTCTCTTTGCGACAGCTTCGTCCTTCCAGGATGGTTACAGGCAGCTGCAGTACCGGATGGAAAGCACTCTGACTTTAAAAGGTGCTGCCTAGGACCTACTAAGTTCTGAGCTTGGAAGCAGCTGAAGCCCTGTTTGGTCACTGTGGCAAAGGCTAGCAATGCCTCCCAGTAGAAACTACTGTGTCAATAGCAACACAGTAATTGATAAGTACACAAGCCCAGAGCCGACCGCCTGCCCTCAGTCTGACCTCCAGCCAAGGTCAAAGGTCTAATGCATAATGCCGTGTACCTTAAGAGCAAGAGGGAAAAAAATATCCTTGGAGACTTTTATGAAGTGAATCTTTTTTTAGAGGGCAGACACTGCCATAGAGCATCCTGCCAAGGGCCAGTGGGAGTGACTGTGATATTGGTGACAGCTTGATCGTCCCAGGGTCCAAGCCTTGCTTGTCTGTGGTTTGAGCCCTTGGCTCTTTTGTACCTCTCTCAGACACTAGGTACATCTCTGTGTCAGAGACCATGGAAAGAATGGTAGAGAAATGGCCTCAGAGAGCTGGAGAGATGACTCAGTGGTTAAGAGCACTGACTGCTCTTCCGAAGGTCCTGAGTTCAAATCCCAGCAACCACACAGTGGCTCATGACTATCCGTAATGAGATCTGATGCCTTCATCTGGGGTGTCTGAAGACAGATACAGTGTACTTACATATAATAAATAAATAAATCTTTAAGAAAAGAAAAGAAAAGGCCTCAGAAAGAGAGAACTCTTGGTCCTAAGCCTCCTGGGACCCTGAAACAGTAAGAGTCAGAATCTGTAGTATCTGGGGTTGGGTGTCACCTTGACAGAATCTAGAGTCACCTGGTCCCCTGGGAGCCAGGCCTCTGGGCAGGGAGTGGGAGATTATCTCAGTTAGGTTAATAAGGAAGAAAACTGGGATAGTGTGGTGGCCATGTTGCCCTGGGCAGCCTCCTGGACATGAACAGAACACTAGGAAACTTCTTGATGGCAGATGCACTGGGCCCAGCTCCCTCACACTCCTGTTCTGACTTCCCTGCCATCTTTGACTGCAATCCAGAGCCCTGAGCTGAGCATCCTCTCTCCCTCCCCCACTGGCTTTTGTAGGGGAATTTTGTCACAGCAAAGAAAGGAAACTAAGACAGAACCCAACGAGCACAGTCTCGAGAACCTTTCCCACTGAACCACAGGAAAAGAACCACCAGTCAAGGGCTCTCCTTCCCTCCCCCACAGCCCATCCTCCACTGCCTTGATGGTCTTTTGAAAAATATCACAGATTTAGGGGGGAGGGGGAAAGGCTTTAAGTATTCACGCACCATCTGCAGAAGACTGCATGCTTGCCTTGGGTGCCCTCAGTAACTGAGTGACTGTCCCCTTTTCTGTCCACATGCCCGTGATAACATGTGAGCAGAAAAGGGTCGAAGAGCCTTCCAGAACAATAGCAAAGGCATTCAGATGCTGACCATCACCATACGCCCCCTACCATCTGACCTCCAGCAAGACAACAGACTCTTGCCTTCCAGAAAGCCAGTGGGGGACAGGCTGTCAATTCAGAGACCTCCAGTGAGCGAGCCTTCAGGGCCTGCCAGGAGCCTTAAGTAGTCTCTAGCTGCTCAACCTTGGGAACTCAGACCCTGTGCCAGCGCCTTCCCAGAAAGACTAACGTTCTCCGACAGCCAGCTTCAGGACTTTAATGGCACATAGAGGAGCAAACATGAGTGGGGGAGGGGCACAGGACCGATGGCATAGGACTAGAACTTGCCTCTGTGTAAGGATGACGTTATCCCCGAGTGATCTAGGAGCCTCACCTGTAGGTCATCTTGGTGGTAAAGTCCAGACTTACAGGACTAAACACCTCCCAGACGGGCTCTCAGGACCTACCACCTAAGCCTTTTTAGCCTGGGAGAGTGGATCTCTACACTTCTGTAAAAGGATAGACCTGGGTCTCCAGGGTGATATAGGCTGATCTTCACTCCTCCAGAGCCAGGACAGGTATGGAGAGAGCCAGGGTAGTAAGGCTCTCAGAAGAGGAAGAAAGAAAGGCTGAGAGGGGTGAGGCAACAGCTGCTTTGAGAAAGAAGTCTGGAGAGAAAGTATTTCAGGCAGCCAGAGGGAATGTCACAAACCTCCGGCCTCAAAGCCGCTCACTTCCCCTCCCAGCCAAGACTCGGACCAAGCCGACAAGGAGAGGACTGTCGTACAAAAAAACTGAACTGCCAGTGTGACCCTAAAAGAAGATGCCAGCTATTGGCAACAGGGCTGCTTAGAAAGCCAGCCTGGGCTGGGACAGAAAAGGAGCCCCATGCCACAAAGATGGAAACTGATCGGAGCAAAATCTGCTCCTGCCCGGCTAGGGTTATGAGACAATAGCCACTGTGAGCCCAGACAGCAAGCCACCAGAGGTAAGGCATGCCCTGGAACCAGAGTGCTGCAGAAGGCAGCCCTTCCTGGGGCCACCCAGCCCACCGCAGAGTTTGTGCTGAAAGCCATATTCACCTTTGCCTGCACTTTGACCTCCTGGCAAGAGTCCAGGGCTCACAGGAGTGGGTTAGCATCGGTGAGCCCTTCTTCCTTCTTACAGCTTGAGGCTCCAGCCCCTACATTGAAGAGACCGGTCCCTCTGTGCACCCACAGGGTCACATGCGACTAGAGAAGAAGAAATTCTGAGTGGGAGGGAGATACTGAGCAGGAAGGAATTCCTCAGCAGCTAAAAATGGCCATGGAGTGGAGGAGACTCGGCTGAGAATAAGCTGAGCTGTGTGAGTGCACACCCACTCACTGGAGTGCGGAAGAGGAGGTTGTCTGAGGGTGAGGAGAAGCAAAGTAACTGAAACTCGTATCCTTGTTGTCTAGATCCTGGCTATGCCCCTCGGGACTGTCCTGGGATGATGATGCCTGTGCACTTCTCCTCCAGACACGGTCTCAAAGTAACAGGGATCCCCACTGCTCTAGCAAAAGCCCCTTGGATAGTGTTTCTGATGTCACCTACTGATACATAAGACCTTAAGTCTTGCTCAGAGTGGTGGCAGCTGGTTACACTCACGTGCTTGCCTGTTCATTCAATGAACTGCTGCCCTGGTCTCCACCAGGTCCTCCGGGGAACACTGCAAGGACAAAGAGGTTAGAGCCAGGAAGGGCGAGCCACCTCAGCTCAACCCTTCAACACCGGGGCCTCTAGTAGACACTCCAAGGCTAAACTCTTAGAGCATGATGATTGAAACTCTTTCCCTGGGTGTGGACCGCCAGGAAAGTCCCAAGGTAGTGCCTCTGCTTGGTGCTGAGGTGCAACAAAGAAGGCTCCAGGATGAGAAAGGGCCAAGCAGGAGAGAAACTTCCTTCAAGTTCTGAAACTCAAACTGTTCTAATCTCTTCTCCTATGTCAAGGAAAAGGTTATAAGCTTCCTTTCACATTGGGTACCTGATCGAAGGAGGGATGTAAAAGCTCTGCCCACACAAGGCTGGGAAGATGGTCCAGAGAGTAAGAGTATGGAGTCCCATAGGTAGGTGGTGGAACATTCAGAAGCCCTGGATGGAGAGCATCAAGTGAAAGTGAAGAGGAATGACCTCCAGTCTCACTTCAGAGGGTGACAACTCACCTCTGGGAAGCTCTGCGTGTTGTCCCTCATTGGCCCGCCATGAGGGTCTTCCTTAAACCTCAGAGGAAGATGTGTGTAGGTTCTCTATGCCATCAGGAGGTTCTGGGATAATGATGGACACTAGTACACAGCTTGGGTCTTTGCTCTGCACTATCATTTGGCCACGCCCCTAGAGCTGCTGTCCACGGGTCCCCAGAGCGGTTCTGAGGATTCATCGCGGCTTGGCTGTCTGTGCTGATGGCAGCTGTCGATTCAAAACAAGACACCAGCTACTCCATAGGTGAACCAGGGTGATCCTTCCCCTGGCCCAGTGACTGTGCCACGCAGATGTGGGTCTGCATGGCAAGGACTCTGATGACTGCCTTCCACCTGCAGACTCCTCTTGCTATCCAGTCAGTTTGCTGTTTCTGCAGGTCTATGTCTAGAGCTTCAGCTGATCCTGGGTTGAAATTATTGGAGGAAAAGAAGGGTGTATCTGCATTGACCATATGTAGATTACACAACAGGACTAGTCTCTACTTGACATTAGTTGAACATCATCTAGAGATGTACTGATTAGATCTGAGCCCTCATAACCCAATCACATTTCAAAAGCCCATCAGCTATTAATCAGCCTATAGCACCCGAGCCTTTGCAGGAACAGTGGGTTCATCCAGTGATGGACTGACTGGTGATTCAAAGGCATCATCCGAAAGGGGCAGCAAGGTTAGGAAGGTGGGCCTAATTGAAGCAAGTAGGTCAGCAACAGCATGTCTTAAAAGGAAATAATTGTTCCCAACCCTTTCTTGGTGTCTCTTCTTCCCAGTTGACATGAAGTGAGTAGCTGTATTCCACCATATTCTGCCCACCATGAAGCTTGGCCTCACCACAGACAAAGCCCCAGCCCAGGATCAGCCAAATCCCAGAACAAGACCTCAGAATAGTGAGCCCAATTAGCCTGCCTTCATAAACTCTAGCTCTCAGGCCTTTGTCTGAGTTTAAAAAAACCACAGCACAGCCAGTCTCTGGTGGACCACATGAGAATCGGCCTCTCCAAGGGCACCTGGGCTGCCCGTCTCCGGTCAGCCAGCGGCATCTGCATTCCTCCTGCCCCTGCGCAGGGCTCTGGGTGACCCCTACAGTACTTCTCCCTGCCGAGCTGGGGCTCTTGGGTTGTTTTCTGAAAATATTGCCCGTCTGTTGTCAACTGAGGTGTCACCTGAAAACAGACCACAGCAGCTTTCCCACACTCCTTCCCACAACAAACACTAACAAAAGGGGAAGGGGAGGGGATCCCATCCCACGCTGTGGAAAGGAAACTCCCGGTCTCCTGAGCTCAGTGACACTTGCTTCTATTCAGAGCGTGCCAGATGAATAAAGGAAAGAGCCCAGGGTGGAGCCCGGCGGGGAGTTAAGGTGGGGCCCGGGTTTTCTCCGTGGATAATGGTGGGATTTGGGTCGAACGGCTTTTACAGAACATCGTGATGCTGGAGAGCCAATTGCTATTTTGGGACATGGCTTTGTGGCCTGGCCTTCGCTGTGGAGAACTATTTATATGCCTTGTGACTATAATTCCAAAGCTTTGCCCAAGAACATTCTGGGCTTTGTTTCCCATCTGTTAGCATTTGATCAAAGGCTACTTCACCCTTGAGTTTGAAAACCCAGGATGAAGAATCCACTTTAGGTCCCGTCTGGGCAAATTTTGCCCATGGATACAGGGCTATTTATTTTTCTTGTTTTGATGCTGATACACTTTGAATGGTGATTCCACCCATCTTTCCCTTCTGGAAACAGGAGTGAAAGACAAACAGAAAAGGCTTGGACAGCAGGACATAGAATCCAAGAGGTTACATACTATGGTATTTTTTTTTATTGGTTATTTTATTTATTTACATTTCAAATGTTATTTCCCCCTTCCTGGTTTCCCCTCTGCAAACTCCCTATCCCATTCCCCCTCCCCCTGCCTCTATGAGGGTGCTCCCCCACCCACCCACCCACCTACTCTTGACTCACCACCCTGGCATTCCCCTACACTGGGACATCCAGCCTCCACAGGACCAAAGGCCTCCCCTCCCATTGATGCCCAACAATGCCATCCTCTGCTACATATGTAGCTGGAGCCATGGGTCCCTCCATATGTACTCCTTGGTTGGTGGTTTAGTCCCTGGGAACTCTGGGGGTTCTAGTTGGTAGGTATTGTTGTTCTTCCTATGGGGTTGCAAATCCTTTCAGCTCCTTCAGTCCTTCCTCTAACTCCTCCATTGGGGTCTCTGTGCTCAGTCTGATGGTTGGCTGTGAGCATCCACATCTGATTTGGTCAGGCTCTGGCAGAGCTTCTCAGGAGACAGCCATACCAGGCTCCTGTCAGCAAGTGCTTCTTGGCATCAGCAATAGAGTCTGGGTTTGGTGACTGAAGATGGGATGGATTCCTAGGTGGGGCAGTCTCTGGATAGTCTTTCTTTTAGTCTCTGCTCCACTCTTTGTCCCTGTATTTCCTTTAGACAGGAGCAATTCTGGGTTAATATTTTTGAGATGGGTGGGTGGCCCCATGCCTCAACGGAGGGGGGGGCGGGGGAGTGTCTAACCTCTGTATATGATCTCTACAGGTTCTCTTTCCTCTTTGTTGGGTATTTCAGTTACTGTCATCCCCGTTGGGTCCTGGGAACCTCTTGCTTTCCTGGCATCTGGGACTTTCTAATGGCTACCCCCAGTTTCACATCCCCCACTGCTACACACCTCCATTCAATTTCCTGACCCTCTGTACTTCCCCTCCTCTCCTCCCACACCTGATCCTGCCCCCCTTTTTCTCTCCCCCTCCTTTTCTCCCTCCCAGTGTGGTGTGGTGTGTGTGTGTGTGTGTGCCCTGTGTGGTGTGTGGTATGTGATGTGATGTGTGTGGGGGGGGGGAATCACATGTGCATACAGATGTGTGTGTGAGTGCCCATGAAAGTGAAACCAGAGGCAACTTTCAGCATAATTTCTTAGGTTCACTCTACCCTCTTTTCCAGAAAAGATCTCACACAGCATGTAGCCTGCTATGTAGGGTAGACCAGAGGGCCCCCAGGAATCCACCTGGGGTTACCAGCCTGGACTACCATGCCTGGCTTCTTCCAATGGGTTCTGAAGATTGAACTCCGGTATTCATGCTTGTGTGGTAAACATTTGAGCAACTGAGTTGTTCACCCAGCGCTGGAACATAGTTTCTAGAATTCTTGGTAGTTACAGTTAAGAGCAAAGAGGACATGAAACTAAAGAAAATAAAAAAGATGGGCAGCTCACACCGCTAAGCGACACTTGACTGCTGCCTGGGGCTCGAGCCAGAGCTGAGGGAGTCAGAAACAGTGTCTACCTGTGTCCACCATAATGCCCGGCATGACCCTGTCCACGAGCACCACTGACCAGGATCGATTACGAAGGAAATAGGACAGAGGTGGTTGTTTGTGTCTACAAAAGTCACCGCCCTGGGGTTGAAGAGATGGGTCAGCTGTTCAAAGCACTTGCCGCTCTTGCAAAGAAACTGAGTTCAATTCCCAGCATCTATACTGAACAGCTTGCGACAACCTTGAAATTCCAGCTCCGTCTTCTAACCCCCACGGGTACCTGCCCTTCTACACACATACCCAAACCCAAACACATACCCATAAGCACACTTTAAAATAATAACAAGACAAAAGAAAGCCATCGTCCTAATAACGAACTGCCTTCCAAAGCTCACGCAAGCACCTCTGCTTACGGGACATTTCTTGGAGCACGGACCTCTCAGTTCCAGAAACCGGATGTCCCGAGTGAGTATCTCACAACTGACATCTTTCCCAGTCACAATTGACACCTGCCATCATGTGAGTTAGCTGAGGGAGAGAGATGGGGAGACCACACGTATGGGTACCTGGAAACCGTAGGAGCCCACAAATGCCTCTGGCCTTCTGATGCTGAAAGGTCTTGGGCAAACTGCCTATAGTCCCATCTCTCAGGAGTTCATCTATCAAGGGGCCTCCAGAAAGCCATTTGGTGCATATCAGTGTGCATGAAACCCAAGGCAGTGGAAAGGCAGAGGGTTCTCTCCCTAACTTCTCACCAGGATCCCAGCCATCAGAGGCACTTGGCGCTGATGTCAACTTGATGGATTCAGTGTTCTGGGATCCCAGAAAAAGACGTAATTGAAAAAACAGAGCAGACAGCACAGAGAAACAGCACCAAGTCCAAACGCCTTCTGCAAGATACCAGGAATGTGCATGCCTGCTGACATCGTCCCTACCGTTCGTCATTCCCTCCCTCAGCAGACGCACGTTTGGATGTAATTATCTACCACAGGACAGCCTCAGAGCGTAGCCCCGCAAATGGCATGCAGCCGTAGTGTCTACGGTAGCTGTCGGTGCCCCAAAGCTCATTCTCACCCGTTTTGCATTTATAGGTGGGAGAATCCAGGGCAATAGAGGCTTGCCCAGGTCACAGCTGACCAGGAACTTCTTGGTGCGAGAAGGCTGTGTGAACTGGTCAGCTTTGTCTACAGTGAATACCTGGCATGGGTCACCTGCTCATTAAAGATGCCTTTGCTTAGCTCTCACTTCAAAGTCACGATTACTGGCCCCAAGTGTGGCAGAGGATGGGGCGTCGGGGCATAGGAGGAGCAGGGGCAAATGGTTTCATTTAGAAGTGAAACAAAGAGCAAGATGCCATCATTCCCTTGGGAAAAAACATCCCAATGACCCAAGGACCTCCCTGTAGACGTTTCCCTTTCTCTTGAGACTTCCTTCCTCTGCCTCTTGAGCGCTGAAATTAAGGGGATACATCACTGCACCCAGCTGACCTACCTCTTAAAGGTCCTCTGCATTTCCACCCTGCCCGCCACCCCTAAGAGCCTTCACACACCAACACTCAACTTCTCAAGCACAGCAGTGAGATTCTTCCCACTGTGGGAAGAGCATATGCTATCCTCAAAAAAATAGCATTGCCTTGCCTCTAAGCTCACAATCAGGAAGGCCAGGTGACAAGGGAACAAGAGGCCAGGAGATGCCATCACAGGCCTTGGAGTCCCATCTGTCTGCCTGGGAAGCCTCGGGCAGGTCTGGGAATGTGTAGCCTCGGTTTCTTCCTTTGCAAAGTAGGGATATGAAACTTGAGTTGGATGTCTGGGGGTGGGGGGAGGGTGTCACGCTGTACTGGCTGGTTTTGTGTGTCAACTTGACACAGGCTGGAGTTGTCACAGAGAAAGGAGCTTCAGTTGGGGAAGTGCCTCCATGAGATCCAGCTGTGGGGCATTTTCTCAATTAGTGATCAAGGTGGGGAGGGCCCCTTGTGGGTGGTGCCATCCCTGGGCTGGTAGTCTTGGGTTCTATAAGAAAGCAAGCTGAACAAGCCAGGGGAAGCAAGCCAGTAAGTAACATCCCCTTCATGGCCTCTGCATCAGCTCCTGCTTCCTGACCTGCTTGAGTTCCAGTCCTGACTTCCTTTAGTGATGAACAGCAGTGTGGAAATGTAAGCTGAATAAACCCTTTCCTCCCCAACTTGTTTCTTGGTCATGAAGTTTATGCAGGAACAGAGACCTTGACTGAGACACACACACTCTGTCACATGAAGTGACAGACACACACACTCTGTCACATGAAGTGACAGACACACACACTCTGTCACACGAAGTGACAGACACACACACACTGTCACACGAAGTGACAGACACACACACACACTCTGTCACACGAAGTGACAGACACACACACTCTGCCACATGAAGTGACAGACACACACACACTGTCACATGAAGTGACAGACACACACACTCTGTCACATGAAGTGACACACACACACTCTGTCACACGAAGTGACAGACACACACACACTCTGCCACATGAAGTCACACACACACACTCTGTTACATGAAGTGACAGACACACACACACTCTGTCACATGAAGTGACAGACACACACACACACTGTCACATGAAGTGACAGACACACACACACTCTGTCACACGAAGTGACAGACACACACACACTGTCACACGAAGTGACAGACACACACACACACTCTGTCACACGAAGTGACAGACACACACACTCTGCCACATGAAGTGACAGACACACACACACTGTCACATGAAGTGACAGACACACACACACTGTCACCTGAAGTGACAGACACACACACACACTCTGTCACATGAAGTGACAGACACACACACTCTGCCACATGAAGTGACAGACACACACACACTGTCACATGAAGTGACAGACATACACACTCTGTCACATGAAGTGACACACACTCTGCCACATGAAGTGACACACAAACACTGTCACATGAAGTGACAGACACACACACACAAACACTGTCACATGAAGTGACACACACACACACACTGTCACATGAAGTGACAGACACACACACACACTGTCACATGAAGTGACAGACACACACACTCTGCCACATGAAGTGACACACACACACTCTGTCACACGAAGTGACAGACACACACACTCTGTCACACGAAGTGACACACACACACACTCTGTCACACGAAGTGACAGACACACTGTCACATGAAGTGACAGACACACACACTCTGTCACATGAAGTGACACACACACACACTCTGTCACACGAAGTGACAGACACACACACACTCTGTCACACGAAGTGACAGACACACACACTCTGTCACACGAAGTGACACACACACACTCTGTCACACGAAGTGACAGACACACACACACACACTGTCACACGAAGTGACAGACACACACACACTCTGTCACACGTAGTGACAGACACACACACACACTGTCACACGAAGTGACAGACACACACACTGTCACACGAAGTGACAGACACACACACTCTGTCACACGAAGTGACAGACACACACACACTGCCACATGAAGTGACAGACACACACACTCTGCCACACGAAGTGACAGACACACACACTCTGTCACACGAAGTGACAGACACACACACACTCTGCCACACGAAGTGACAGACACGCACACACTGTCACACGAAGTGACACACACACACTCTGCCACACGAAGTGACACACACACACTCTGCCACATGAAGTGACAGACACACACTCTGTCATATGAAATGACAGACACACACACACACTGCCACATGAAGTGACAGATACACACACACTCTGTCACACGAAATGACAGACACACACACACTGTCACATGAAGTGACACACACACACACTGTGTCACATGAAGTGACAGACACACACACACTCTGTCACACGAAATGACAGACACACACACACTGTCACATGAAGTGACAGACACACACACACTCTGCCACATGAAGTAACACACACACTCTGCCACATGAAGTGACACATGCACACACTCTGCCACATGAAGTGACAGACACACACACTCTGCCACATGAAGTGACAGACACACACACTCTGCCACATGAAGTGACAGACACACACACTCTGCCACATGAAGTGACAGACACACACACTCTGCCACATGAAGTGACAGACACACACACTCTGTCACACGAAATGACAGACACACACACTCTGTCACATGAAATGACAGACACACACACACTGCCACATGAAGTGACAGATACACACACACTCTCTCACATGAAGTGACAACCCTCAGCAACTATTTTGCCTTCATCCAGAAACCTGATGGACTCAGAAGGAAGTGGCCATGACAGCAGGAGAAACACAAGGTCACAAGAAGACAGATGGCACAGTGCAGTGCAGCGTGCTGGGGCTGCTGTTACAAAGACCCACAGACTAGATGGCAAGACCCTGCAAATGTCTGTTTATAGAGGCTTTGCCCAGATACCAACGTGTCAGCAGGATCCTAGTGTCTGGAAGTCACCAGATAGGACCCTCTTGCCTCTGCCTGGCCTCTGACTGGTGGCCAGGCCATAGCGTCCTCTGACTCAGAGATGGGCATCTTCAACCTCCTCATGCCTTCACACACCCCTTCCTTCCTTCCTCCTTCCTTCCTTCCTTCCTTCCTTCCTTCCTTCCTTCCTTTCCTTTTCTTTTCTGATGAGAACAATATTCATCAGGAACCACCCTGGGAACCCCATCATGACTTGAAGACACCCCATATGCCCCTACTCCTGAGTAAGGTCACACTCACAGATCCTAGATGCATTCAATCTGCATCTCTGGGGCCACATGGGTCTGAGGATGGTTATGAATGTGGCCCCAGTCATTTGTAGATGGTGAGTTCATGTCACAGTATCAAAAGGCTGGACACTCCTGGACTAGGACATCAACCCATTGCTGGAGGCATAGTACAGATTACATCAATAGGGAGCCTGTAGGTACTGACTTGTTGACTTGACTGTCCAGCCCCTTCCCCTTCCAAAGGGTCCACTGAGACCCCTGGGATATGCAGAAATGCGTGGGACATGATAGTTTATATTAGGTACTCTCCCCCAGGCCATGAGATGAGGCAGTCAACATTTGGGGTGACTCTTCCCACCTCAAATCTAAAAACTCCCTCACAGACCCAGGTATGTGTCCATGGTGATTCTAGATCCTGCCACGCTGGCAAGATTAACCACCACAACGTCGTTCCAAATGGCCTCTTAGCCTTCCCCCATGCACTCTATGCTGAAGGGAGGCCCTTCCAAGGCATCTTCACCTGGTGTCAGGTGGAGGCCCTGGCCTGCTTCAAGGCCTCCCACAGAACGAGTGAACCATGGAGACACGATGGAGGTACATCGCTTGACTGTGAGGTGAACTTTGTTTTTAGGTCAGATGGCATCTCTGAGGAACTCATTGGGGTCAAAGAGACCAGGACATGGTCAAGGCTGCCTTTCTGTGGTCTTGAATGTGAGACAGGGCTGTGGAGCACAAGAGACTTCTACTGGAGCACTAATCTCCCTGCAGCACCCGGGACGCCACTTCATCAGACAGGAACTCTCTTTGAAGGTTTCAGGACAAAGGCCTTATAAAAGCAGCCGACCTTGCCTTCCCGAACCATCAGTGCATCTGAATATAGCACCACCAGGCTGGAAGCCTCACTCTACATGCGCATCCAGGGTGTGATGCTCGGTCCTCACTATCAACATCACCGGACTTAGAGTCACCATGGAGACAGGCCTGTACTTGAAGGGTTCTCTTGGTTTGCTTTACTGATATGGGAAAACTCATCTCCCTCCTCCTGAGGCCATGCAGTATTCCACAGAGGCCTGCCTGCTGGTTTCTAGGATCCTCCCCACCCAGACCATCCAGTGGCCTGGCCTACCACTGTCTGTACACAAAGCTGCAATGGACACCCTATGGGTGCCTGGCACGGGAACCACAGAGTCAGCACGTCTGGGCACATCTGTTCTGATGAACGTCCCAGGGCTGGTCTTCTGCTGCTGCTCTGGCCCCAGCAGTAACGTCAGGATGTAACAATTTCCATAAACTGACCCCCTGGGATGGTCAGTCTTCAAACACTCTACCTTTCTGACACATGGAAGCTCCCAGAAGGGACTTTCACCTTCATGTACCTGACTCCACTAACCTGAGCTGCATTCGATGTGACCTTGGCCTCTGCCTCTGTTTGCATAATCTTTGCCTCGGTTTCTTTCTGTTTTGTATCCCTTTTATTGCAAGCAGTTATATTGTTGTCCTAATCATTGGTGCTTCACCGGTACTGCAGGCCTCTCCCCACCCCACCCCACCCCCATCCCCGATTGTTCCTTGGCTACACTGTATCCTGATGCTTAAGTCTTAAGCAGTGTATTTGTTCTTAGCATGGGTCATTTATCAGTTCCTCCAGATGTTCCTTGCTACTTTCTGGTCTTGGTTAAAGGTCAGATCCTCGCTGCAAGTCACCTAGCCTGTGCCTAAGATTGCCCCTGTAGAGATGCAGAGCTGTGTGAATGCTTTGTTTGTCTGTCTGTCTGTGATCCTATCTGCCAATTTCAGCTTCCCTTCCATACCAGGCAAGCGCTCTCTCTACCAGGTAGATCCCCAGCTACCCAGGGCTCCCTGCCCTCCTGGAAGCAGCTGTCCCCCCTGGCGAGGCTGCAAGCCCCTGACACCTGGCTGCAGACCTGACCTCTTCCTCCTTCCTCTTCTGGCTCCCCATCTCCAGGAAGATTGCCATCCGAGTCCAAAGCTTCCTGGGAATGTCTCTCTTATTGTTGGCACATTTATCAGTTTTCTGAAAAGACACTGGCTGTGTTGGCCTGAGGTTGCTCTGGAGGCCAACGGTGTCTGAAGCAGAGGTCTCCAATGTTTACAGGAAATGCTGAGGCGTCTCTTGGTGGTCCTGAGATGCCCCCAGACAATTGTGTGGGAATCTGGGTGAGTGCTGTCCAGTTGGCCAATCATGGAGATTGATGCTCATGGCCAGAACAGATGGCCCGGGCTGGCAGAAGTGTGTCTGCCTGAGAAGGAGTAACCAGACCTTGCTCCCACTGACCTCTTTGAATGGAAGCTTCCAAGGCTCCTGGGAGCCTCCGCTCAAGACTGCACTAGAAGCTAGCTGCCTGAGGCCAATGGGCAAAGCAGGATTTCAGCCAATACCTACTGAAAGCCAAGTGGGCTAGAGGACACCTAGTCAGGTCCAGAGGGGAAGGGAGCTTGGTCTTGCCCTGTGGGAAGCCACATGACAGGAAGAGTGAGTGCCCACAGGTAGCTCTATGCAGTAGGATAGGACCAACCAAAGGCTGCCTTGACAGTGGAATTTCCTGGAGCCCCATTGGAACAGGTCCAGTGTCTGCCAGACCTAGAGAGCCCTACAGGAAACCAGGCCCAGCCCCTCTGGGTGATTGCCCAGAAACAAGAGCCCAAAAACATCAGGAGAAAGCTACAGTGTACAGCTATCCCCACACCAGGCACCTAGGGCAGGATGATAACACAGCAGCAATCCCCTGTCTATGAGCAGTAGCAACAAGCACGAGTCTGACACACAGCCTAAGGGACTGCAAGGGTTCATGGTGGGAGTCTCCCAGAAGGTACAACACTATCGACTACATAAGAAACCCCACGTGAGGCCCAGGGGTGGTCCTCATGCGTGTCACTGACCCTCATAGATGTTCAGGCTGATCTCTCTGGAGACACAGTAGCAACCGTCTCCTCTGACCCATCGTTCATATGACTTTATACCTCCCTAGAGTCTGTCATGGACAAGAAGGGATCTATAAGGAAAGCCAAAGTGTGTTCAGAGGAAGGGAAAGTTGGACACTGGACAGTGGGACCATGCTGAGCCTTCAACCCTACCCAGTCTCCTGCATCCCCCTACCACCACTCCCCCTCCTCCCAGAGTACACTTCAATCTCTTGGGGTTCTTTGCTCTAGAGAGTCTGATGCCTTGACCTTTCCCCAGAATGAAGCCATGTGCTGCTGAGCTACTAGAGAGGTCAACAGGCAGGCAACAGCCCCATCTCTAGCACACTGGGCAGTCCTTCACCATGACGTCACCTGGGCACATGCTCACGGCATCATGAATGGCTTTGCTGAAAGTTAGCTTGGGTTGTAGCCAAATAAGCCAGAGTGCACGTTGGCAGACAAGCCCAGTGACCCCGTGGAAAGGGTTACACAGAAGAGCTTCAGTGCTGCTTGAAGCTAAAATAGCACATACCACTGACCACTTGAAACAAGGACAATTTATGACCATGTTGCTCTGAGCTCCACAGAAAGGACTTGCCATTGCTAGGGGAATCTACCCACCATGTAAGGGTGTGAAAATCATGGAGTCCAAAGGGGTAGGGCTCTTCTTCCTCCTCATGCAATAGGTTAGTTACCCTTATCCATGTATCTATGGTGACTGTGGTGGATTTAATATGCTTGGGCCAGGGAGTGGCACTATTAGGAGGTATAGCCTTGTTGGAGGAAATGTGTCATCACTGTAGGTGTGGGCTTTAAGACCTTCATCCTAGCTGCCTGGAAGCCAGTCTTCTCCTGGCTACCTTTGGTTCAAGATGTAGAACTCTCAGCATCTTCTCCTGCCCCATGTCTGCCTGCACACACTGCCACACTTCCTGCCTAGATGATAATGGATTGAACCTCTGAACCTGTAAGCCAGCCGCAATGAAATGTTGTCCTTTATTAGAGTTGTCTTGGTCATGATGGTATGTCTTCACAACAGTGGAAACCGTAACTAAGGCAATGACCATCCAGTCCCTCTCAGCTAAAATAAATATGAGTTGAACCCCAATGGGCTGTGTCCACCTCAAGTTTGACTCTATACTCTCAAATCTAGAAGAATGTGGCCACTGGACATGGTTGTTGGGTTGTCTTTCCCCAACAATATCCACATCCAACCACAGGGGAGCTCACACATTGACCCATAAGCATTCCTGAGACCCTCCACTCCTAGACAATAGCTACCAGTAGGCTTCTAGATTTCCCAAGAACATCTGACCCACCCCAGTCCCTGCACTGTCCAGCCCAGGCACCCAGAATACAGAAATATCCCAAATGCCTGAAACAGAATCAGCCTATGTGGCCGGCCGTAAGTGCCCAGTGATAACAAACAGAACGTTTTCTGGTTTTGTTGTTGTTGTTGTCATTTGTTTTTTAAAGATATTTATTTATGTCTTTATTTTATGTATGTGAGTGCACTGTCATTCTCTTCAGACATACCAGAAGAGAGCATCAGATCCCATTACAGATGGGTTGCTGGAAATTGAACTCAGGACCTCTGGAAGAACAGTCAGTGCTCTTAACTACTGAGCCATCTCTCCAGCCCAGAACGTTTTTCCAGAATGTTCCATGGAGACCTCCCATGCTTCCAAGTACCATAAGGGGAAAGCCCTTGGAGAACCCTGAAAGAACGTAGCCCACTGGCTCCCTACGCTAAGATCTTCAGTAAGTCCTTATGCTCGAGGTCTATGTCCAATCCTCTGCCCCTTACCTGCCCTCCTTGAGTGCTAAGGGCTCCACACGGAGGATGGGGGAGGGGACAGGTAGAATCTTACTTTTCAAGCCGGGAATATTGTCCAGTGTCTGGAAGAAATAAATGGGATTTCTGCACTGACTTTTTGAGTGTTCTTGCTTCTCTCGTAAACACATTGGGGCACATCTTGTTCCTGATGAGCCTGGGAGGAACATGTCACTGGCCCTGCCCACAGGGGTTTACAGCCCCTTAGGAAGAAATGTCGGTGGAACCAGTAAAAACCAATACACAAAACACACTCTCTATGCACCTGTCTGAAAATCTCAGGAACTCGGAGAGGAGTAAGAGAAGGATGGGAGTGAATGAAGGCTCTTTCTGATAGACTAGGGACAGATAAACTCAGAATTTCAAATGTGTGTGTCTCAGAAACCATGCTATAAGGTGCCCGACTTTGCACTCTGCACAGAGAATCCTGGAGCAAACCCAGAGCGGAGATCCCCTAGCACGCCACATTTTCTCAGATCTCCTCTTCTAGGTCAAGCCCAATGTCCAAATGGCAAAGTCAATTCCCCCAGCAGAGGTCCCAAGCAAGCTAACCACAATCCTATCCGTAAGGCTAGCGGCAAGTACCTTTTATTTTAAATTTTGCAGGGCAGCCTGCAATGCACTTTGGACTAATAGGATCAGCTGCATAATTAATCCAAGGAGAAAAGACATCCCCTCAGAGAAACACAAACTCCCAGGGCTTCTGATGCCAGACAGGTTGCTCAGGAGAGCCAAAGGTCTCATCGTCAAATCATCAAATCACATGGGCAGCAGCCACCTCAGCCAGCCAGCCTCATGCTGGGGCAGCCTGGGCTCATTCCCCTCCCAGGGTTGTGCTCTCTGAGCAGAGCAGAGTCTTGCCACCAGAGGAGAGGATTAACGACTTCATTTGGCGCTTTTTTTTTTTGCACCTTGTCAAACATCTCAGCCCACAGCCTCGGGAAGACCCCTGCATGTCACACCCTCACAACTGAGCTGGTTGGAAAGAACAGAAAGGCAGACAGGTGTTTGTCTTGTGGGCCAAGAAAGCAAGCAGGAGAAAGGGCTGCAAACGGTGTTTACGGGGCTGCAGGAGAGTTAAGAGTGAACTACAACCAGGCACCAAGATAAAAATAACAGCGGTACAGTAGGTACTGCCAAAAGGAGCTGTGCTCACAAGTTCTAATCGCTTGGGAGCCTGGGGTTGAGACCTAGGCTGAAGACACAGTGGTGCCGGGAGCCCCAGGCAGCCGAGAGGAGCTGGCTCCCCCACACCACCCCCCCTCCCCGGACTGATTCTTTCTCTGCCTCTGATCAGGCTCCTTGGCTCCTGCAAAAGTTCAGCTGGGACACAGGACTCCCGGCACACTGCAGCCAGCCTTGTAAACAGCTCCCAGACCCGGCTCGAAAGGACCACAGAGCAACATCTGGGAAGGTTCCAAGTTGGGAGTCATCCCCAGCTGTGGGACCTTGAGTCAGTCACCTTGCTCTGGGAGCCTCCTTGGGCAGCACTTCTCAGGATGACGGGGTGTGGGGCCCTAAGCCCTGGCTCCCTGTGCTTCCCAGAAGATTGTTTACAAGGGAGCCAGGGTGTGTGGTTCCTCCCAGGAATCTCCAGCTGCAGCAGTCGGAACATTCCCACCCTGGCCTGGTGAGCCGACCGACCGGGCAGAGCAGAGCGGCAACAACAACAGCCAATGCCAAGCACAGCTTGAGCCCAAGGTGGGAAACTGAGCCTATAAGGTTGTGCCTTCCTGTCCCAGGGGACAACTCCCTGATGTCCATTTAGCCGAGGCTCCTTGCATTGCAGCTTGTATCCCAGACTTCTTGCAAGCCTGCTTGTAACTAACCAAAGCAGGATTTTCACCCATGAGTCTGTCCAGCGTCCCCTTTTAGTCAGAAAGGCCCTTCAGATACCCCAGTTCCCTAGTGTTCTCCCCCTTCTCCCTCCTCTGTCTCTCCCTCCCTCTCTCCCTCCCTCCCCCCCATCCACTTGCATTTTTACTTTTACAAATAATGTTTCAACACATATCAGAAAGAGCATTCATTCTATAAGCAGCTCAGTTTTGGCTGCCTGAAGCTGACAGACTCGAGCCTTCTAATTAAAACTAACTTGTTTTAATTAGATTTTTATTATCTGGAGGAGGGCCTACGGAGAGTGTAAAAGGGTTAGAGACACACTCACACAGGGGGTGCAAGTGTAGACATCAGAGGACACCCTACAGGAGACAATCTTCATCACGTGGGGGGTACTGGACTTGAACTCATGTCGTCAGACTTGGTGGCAAGCACTTTCACCTACTGAGCCTACTCAGTCTCCCTCCTCCCATACTAGACAGCCCTATGTCATGAGCTCACTTGCTGGGGGTCTCAACAACCTCCCATGAATCTTTCAGGACAGCTATGAAATTTTATTTTAAAATGTTATCTATGTTATGTTTAAAATGTTAAAATATTTCTAAATGTTCCTTGTGAAAAGAGATGAGGTATAGACAGGTCCATGATGGCTTCTGGATACCATCTCTCCTAACTGGTGGTGGTGTGGATGGGAAATATGGGCCAGGAGGCTTCCTTGGGGGCCTGTCTTCCTCCTGAAAATATAGGGACCCAAAACATGAGCCTAACCCACCCCCAAAGGATGGTTGACAAGAATCTTTGGATAAAGTTACAGCTACAGTTCTTGCAAGGGGTAGAAACTCGAAGCATTCTCGTGCCAACAAGGGAGATGTGTCCATTTGCTTTCTGTTACCATAACTGAAGACCACAGAGTTCAGGACTGGATGTAGCTCCATGGGTAGAACGCTTGTCTGACATGCATGAAGCCCTCGGTTTGCACAGACTTGGTGTTGCAGGTCCTCCTGTAATCCCAGCCCTTGGGAGGTAAATGCAAGCTGCTCAGAAGCTCAAGATCAGTTTTGGCTAAAAGTTCAAGGCCAGCCTGGCATCTAGGTGACCAGTCTCAAAAGTTAAAAGATTAATTTAAAAAATAAGGAAAAGACATTACTTTGGTCTTGGGGTTTTAGAACGCGGGAGCCTCGTTAACTGATGACCTTGTTGGCAAAATCCGAAGGCAGCCAGAGCATCTCGGGTGTGAATGATGGGAAGTTATCGTGTTTGTATTCCCGTCCCCCGCCGTGTGTGTGTGTGTGTGTGTGTGTGTGTGTGTGTGTGTGTGTGTACACGCGCGCGTGCATGTGCATGCGTCTGTCTGTCCGTCCGTCTGTCCGTCCGTCCGTCCATCCGTCCGTCTGTCTGTCTGTCTGTCCGTCTGTCTGTCTGTCTGCCTGTCTGTCTGTCTTCTTAAGCCACCAGGATTCCAACACAGGGTTTCGCTCTATCTTTATTTAATATTAATCACCTCCTAGAGGTCCATCTCCAAGCTCCACAGACAGCGTTTCAGTCTTCTTACTAATTCCTCACAACAGAGACTAAACTCCAGCATGAGTTTCCAGGGGAACAACCCACACTCTCACACAGAGAGGCAGGAAACTGAGTCCTACAGGCAGACAGGGAAAGCCCTTGGCCTCACACGGCAGGATGTCTCCATGCAACACCTTGTGAAGCCACAGGCGTGGGCTCACAGGACATAAGAGGAGCCCGGGATAGGTCAGGACCCACAAAGATTAGAAGCCAGCTTTCCAGCAGGTGGGGCCTAGAAGGCAGCCTACAGCCAAAGACGTCCCTCTCTGTGCCAGCTCCTGGCAGACTTCTTGCTGAGGGGCTGATATTTGCTCTCTGCTGCCAGATCCAAGCCCTACAGCAAATAGCACCGGCTCTGGAAGACCCAGAGAGCTGAAATTCTCCCCGCCCCCCCACTAATTGCTGACCTGTGCAAGACTGAGGGAAGGATGGAGCCACCAGGTTCCCGTTCAGAACAGAACATGCCGTGTACAGGCTGCATGCCCTTCTCCTTGCCCGGGAATTCCTCAAGGTGCAATGTTCCCACGGCACAGCCATTTAGCAAGAAGCGAGCACGAACCATTCTTTTTGCCCTGTTTATTGGAAGTAATTTGCAACCCTGGGACAAAAAGAGCAGTAAATATCACAAGTGCCAGGGACATAAGGCTGTAGGAGGAATGCTTGGTTCATATTTGTCCTGCTGAGAGTCACAAAGGCTAGTGTCACATCAGACTGCTGGGAAGGAGAAGGGACAAGTCCAAGGACCTCAACCACCTTTAATTTTTGTCCAGTGTTGGCTGGGTGAGGACAGAACCTGGGGAAGATCGCAGGGCTCCGGCTGTCAGCAGGTGTTTGCAGAACTTCAGGGGACCCAGAAACAGCCTTGGAGGACAAAACAGGTGGAGGAGGCCACTGGCAACACACCAATAGGCACGTCCAAAAGGTTATGAGAGACAGGGCCAGGCCCCTGTGCTAAGCCACCGTACTTGGACACCAGGACCCCCTTGCAACATTTTTGCTGGTCTCCAAAGGGTCCCATCAGCACCCCCTTTCTTGGCCTCTCATCCTTGACCACTACTATTGACCTTACTTTCTTTTTTTTCCTCTGTCTTCTTTAACACTTAGTAACAGCACATGTTTAATTGGTGATATCTGTGCATACTTAGGCGATCTACATCTCTGTAATGGCTACTCCTAGTTGTCAACTTGACTATATCTGGAATGAATTACAATCCAGAATTGCAGGGCTCCCCTGTGATCCAGATCTTGAGGCTGGAAGACACAAGTTTCTGACCTGGATCTTGGCATGGAGATCTTGAGGCCTAGTGGCCATGAAAAGCTTAGGCCCAGGCAAGGTAGTACACGTCTTTAATCCCAGGAGACTGAGGCAAGGAGATCTCTGAGTTCAAGGTCAGCCTGGGACAAAGCAAGGCCCAGATCCAGGCATGGTGATACACACCCTTTAATCTGGGTCGCACCTTCTGCTGGAGGACTACATAAGGACATTGGAGGACATTGGAAGAAGGACGATTCACTCTTCCTCACCTGCTTGCACTTACTTGCCAGCACATCTGTCGGAGCCTACTTCTACAGAAGACCAGCTGAAAGAACCAGCCTCGTGGGGCTGAGCAACTACTAGATCCTTGGCCTTCCCATCCACAGCTGACCATTGTTGGGCTAGTGAGACTACAGACTGTAAGTCATCATAACCAATTCCCTTAATATACAGAGACATTCCATAAGTCCTGTGACTCTAGAGAACGCTGACTAATACAACCTCATAATGATCAGTCTGGGTTCTTTGTATTTTCATTCTTAAATATCATTCTTTCATGTTTGGAACCTTTGAACTCCTGACTTCTAGCTCTCTGCACAATATTCGAGTTGTGTTGGGCCATGGTTCTCCACCTGTTCTTCAGAGCACTCCCATTTCTTGCCCTGGTCTAACTGTACCTTGGTACCTATTGTCAAGGTTCTTGTCCTCCTCTCTCCCAGTCTCCAGCGACTATACAATAATCCCTTGTAGACTGTGTAGAAGCTTCACCTGCCAATAAAAAGCCTATGGCCTATGAGAAAGGGTAGAATAGAGGGCGGGACATATGGCAGAGACCTAGGAACTCTGCGAAAGAGTGAGGCATGGGAAGAGATTCCTGCTCAGACTTGGAGAAAGTCAGATTATGAAACTGAGGAGAGGTAACCAGCCATGTGGCTGACATAAAACAGTATAAACAGGATGGTTCAATTACAGGCTAGTCAGGGAACAAGCCAAAGCTTAAGGCCTAGGCATTTATTAATGACAAGTTTTCAAGTCAATAGTCAGGAGCTGGGACATGGGTGGAAAAGTCCTTGGTTACAGCAATCAACCCCGTATGCTTCTACATCCATCCATACATACACACATAGATACATATACACATATGTACACGCACACAGTATCTGTCCCTGTGTGCCTGCCCTATGTCACTTAACATAATGGCCTCCAATTCCGACAATGTTGATTCAAATTACAGAACAAATTTTTTTTCTTTATTAGTGGATAATTAATGTTCCATTTTGTAGATTCCATTTTTTTTCTTGCCACTCATAGCTCTGTGGACACAAATTGGTTGATTCCATACCTCAGCTCTTGTGGGCACACAGACCTCTCTCTGATGAACTATTCCAGTGGAGACATACCCAGCTGTGTGCATGCTTGGGTATACAGTGCTCCGGCTCGTCGATGTTTAAATAACTTCCACGCTGTTCTCTGTAATGGCTGCTGGCATTCACATTTCTCCAATAGCATGGAACAATCTCCTCTGTTTATCTCGTCAGCTGCCATTCCTGATAGCAGCCATTCTGACTGGGGGAAGGGTCTCCTTTTGTGTGTGCACACACTCGTGCGTGCACGTGGAGGTTAGAAGACAGCATTGGATTCCCTGGGGCAGGAGTTCCAGGTATCCATGTGCTGGGAACCAAAAGTAAATCCTATGGCACAGTATCTAGTGCTCCTCACTGCTACGCCGTCTCTCCGGCCCTGCTGCAGTTTTCCATTTCTCTGATGATCACTGCCATTCAATATATTTTCATATACTCTGTAGGCCATTTGCATTTCTTCTTTGGAGAAGTGTCTACTCATTTCATCTGCCCATTATTTACTTATCTATTTTAGTTATTCTGCAAAGTCTTGCAAACTGATGGCTTTCATTGTGGCATTTCCATCCCTGTATACCTTCGCCATTTTCCCATTCCTCCGTCAGCTCACCTGCTGTTCGAGTTCCAGATGCATCCTGCATATTAATCTTTAGTCAATCGGATAGCTGTCAAATCTCACCCTGCATTCTCTTTGCGCTAGTGATTATTTTCTTTGCTGTGTGAAAGCTCATTAATCAGCCATAATCTGGCCTGTCTATTTTTCAGCTGCACCTGTATTTGTCATCAGGAGACAGAGATCCAGGCATGGCCCAGAGAACAAGATGGCCTCTAAGGTGTTTAACCTTGCCTGTCAAGTGGATGGGATTTAGAATCGCCATGGAAACAAACCTCTGGGCATGCCTGTGAGAGATTTTCTGGATTGGGTTAACTGAGGTGGGAAGACCCTCCCCCGATGGTGAGTAGCACCAATCTGTGAAAGACAGACTAGAAAGGGGGCGGAGCTGAGTGCTGGCATTCATGACTCTGCTTCCGAATTGTGGATGTAGTACAATTCCTGCTGCCATGGCTTCCCGTCATGATAGACCAAACGGCCAAAATGAACCGTTACTCTCTTACGAGGTTTTTGTCGACATTTTTCAAAAGAGATGAGGAAAGTAACCAAGACAATGGTCTCTAAGCAAAGCTCCTCCAGCCCCTGCTCTCCAAGGACAGTCGTCCCACAAGAGTGCTAGTCACACAGCAGAAATGCTTCTGGAAAGGCTGCAGAAGCCAGGGTTGAGACCACAAGGCCTTGAACAGCCAGCCAGAGCCAGAGAGAACAAGATAAACATGTCCTCCAGTGAAAAGGGCCCACTCCTGGCTCCACTCTGCCAGCCCCTGGAAAAAGCCCTGGGGAGATGCCAGGCCTTTTCTTTCCTGGGTGTCATTCTCTGCACTACAGAGGAAGGAACCTGCAGTGGTCTCTGTAGTTGCTTCCTTGATCTGACTAGCAAGGGGAAGATGAATGGGCCACAGGGACCTAGGACCTAGGCCTGGCAATCTCATGCTTGCATCTGGGGTGAGTGAAGTGGAAACGTCTGGTTTCCTTGGAAAGACAGTTATATCAAATGATGTTTTGCTAAGGTAGGCACATGAAAGGATGTGTGATATTCAGAAAGAATAGAAATACGACCCAACAGATGGTGAACGATGCTGGATGGCATTGGTACACCTTGCCATTCCTTACTGGTCATTGTTTGCCCTGACTGACCAAGCCTGCTCAGTCAGTCAACGGGGGTCTCAAGTGAGAGAGTGAGGATTAAAAAGAAAAAGACAATTAGACAACATTATAACATGACTCTAGACAGGACTGAGGCTGAAGAGGGTTTATTTTTTTTTCCAGTTTGCTTTTATATCATTCTAGGTACATACAATGAACAGTCAGTCCTAAATAAACAAAGCATAGACAAAGGTCCCTGTATTCAGGGTCTTAACAAGACCCATCAAGATACAAAGAACACATTCCTCAGCTGTAGTCATTTTGAGCCTACTTTTTAGTCCTAGCCCAGTGTCAAATTCCTGCCTGAGCCTACTTCCTGTCCTGGCCCAATGTCGAATTCTTGCCAAATTTCCAGAAGCAGGCCCCAAGAGCTCTCCACGTGACTTCATAGAAAGAAATGTGCCAAAATAAATAAATAAATAAATAATACAAAAAAACCTTCTGGTGGTGTTCTGGGGGGCTTCTTGACTTTTCCACAGACTCGGGCTGGTTGGCAGAGTGAAGTGGAAGTTTCTGGATATGTTAACTGATATAGACTCATGTGGAGTTTTGCTAAGACAGACTCACATGCTGTTTTACTGACACAAGATCCATGGAAGACGCACGATGTTTGGAGGGATTATAAATAAGACTCAACAGGCAGTGACAGCAGGCTTGCATAGCTAGTTTTGCAACACTTCATTGGTCTCTGGTCTCCATCTTCCCTGATCCTCACTTCATTGAGAAAGGCATGATAGAGAACATCTCCTGGTGTCCCTGCTGATTCCGGTTGCCCCTGATGACTTGGGTCAATTCAGCAGGGGTCTGGCTGTTTCTGCTGGATCATGCTATCGCCGCTGATTCGTGTTTGTGGTCCTGACACTACTGAAGTGGACTGATGATATCCTGAAAATTGGAGATTGAAATCTTCCCAAGGAACTATTTCTAAACAGCAGAGACTCTCTACTTCTTCTGGATCAACCTGCCATTGTAATTTCCTGAATGGTGTTTGCAAATAGCTGCTGATGCATCTGAACCGAATTGTGATATCCTGACAATGCAGATTGAATTTGCTCCAAAGAACTATTTCTAAAGAGGTCCATGTCCCCCGTATCCTAATAACCTTTCTTTTCTACTACCTCTGGTGGGTGGCAGGTTTTTTTTTGTTTGTTTGTTTATTTTTTTTTTAAAGATTTTACTTATTTTATGTATGTGAGTACACTGAAGCTATCTTCAGACACACCAGAAGAGGGCATCAGATCCCATTACAGATGGTCGTGAGCCGCCATATGGTTGCTGGGATTTGAACTCAGGACCTCTGGAAGAGCAATAAGTGCTCCTAACCACTGAGTCGTCTCTCCAGCCCTGGTTGGTGGGTTAGAAGAGAGGTTAAAGCATTAAAGAACCTTCATTAAAAGTAGGTTTTGAAATATCTAAGCCTACACACGAGCCCTGGGGAATCTTCTCACTAGGTTCTCATTTCTCTCTAAGTGATAAAGGTGTGCATGGAGGAGGCTCTTAGACATGCCAGTTCTAATCTTGGGTAAATGAGCACTCCCCATCTTAAAACCCCTTGACAGCAGCCATGGCGACCTGGAGCAGGTTGTGCCTTCACTCAGCCTCAGCAAATGCTGTCCTGGCATGTTGTGTACATTTGTCCCATTGGGTCCCATGCCACTTGGTAAAGGTGAGGTCTGGCTTCCAGTCAGAGTTGCACAGCTGTGACCTATGAACCAAAAAGTCAACCTCTCTCCTGAGATACCTCAGCAGCGGACACCAGACACCACCTCCCCTGCCTGGTGCAGTCCCTGCATGGTAGCTGCTGGTATCATCCCAGTTGATTACTATGATTTCAATACAGCAACATCCTGCTTCCCCACCACAAAAGGTACCTAGGAGTCAGATTTTGACCAGGACATGTTGTCCTATTGAGGAGTGTGCTGCTGTAATGAGATACCCTGAGTTGGGTAACTCACAAATAGCATTTGTGTCTCCCAACTCTGGACACTACAAATCCAGTATCGAGAACGCCATTAGGTTCCGTGCCCAGTGAGGGCTTCTACAATATGGTTCCCTGCTGCTGGGGTGTCTAGAAGAGAAATACCATGTCTTCATAGGGCAAGAGAGACAGGTATTAGTCACTTTAAATATCTAGCAAGACATTTAAGGTGGAATGCTTTATTCTGACATTTATCTAACAAGACATTTAAGGTGGGTTGTTTTATCCTGACATTTAGCTAACAAGGCATCTAAGGTGGAATGTTTTATTCTGGTTTTTAATCTGAAGGAGATTCATCCCATCACGGCAGCAGCGGCTAAGACGTGGTGGCAGGAATGGGAGGCATTGCACTTGTAGTCAGGAAACTGAGAGGGAACAGGAAGTGGGGTTACACTATAAGACCTTAAGGCCCACACCCAGTACATTCTTCCTCCTGTGAGACTCCACCTCTTAAAAGTTCCACAGCCTTTCCCAAGAGCCCCCCTAGCTGAGAGCCATGAGTATGGGGGTGGGGAGGAAGGCATATAATGGGGAACCTCAAACAGACACATTTCACATTCAAACCATAGCACAAGAGAAAGCCCCAAATTCCATCCATCCTGCTCTTCTTTAATAGACATTAATCCCCCATAAAAACCTACCAGAAGGTCCCCATCTCCCAACATAGCTCAAGGGTTGTGTTTTCAATACATAACTTTAAGGCAGTGGTTCTCAACCTGTGGGTCATGACCACTTTTTTTTGGGTGGGGTCAGTCACATGACCCTTTCACAGGGGTCCCCTAAGACTATCCTTCATATCAGATATTTACATGATGCTTCATAACAGTCGAAGAATTACACCTATGAAGTAGCAATGAAAATAATTTTACAATTGGGGGCGGGGGTTCACCACAACAGGAGGAACTGTATTAAAGGGTCCCAGTGTTGGGAAGGTTAAGAAGCACTCCTTTAGGGTGTACAATTAAACCACAATGGGCAGCCTCTTCTAGCGGCAGCTGACCTTTGAGTTCAGGATAGCTGCTGACGAATAGTTACATCCTGCGGTTCTCACTGAGGCCTGGAACCCCTCACATCCTGCTGTCCGTCCGGCCTCACTCACATAGACAACACACGCTGCGGGTGGACCTCAAGCAGAGAGCAATCAGGGCCTGCCTCAGAGGCCGCCCCAGCCGCCAGAGCCTTCATGTTGTGGGGAAGGGCTCTGAGAGGAAGTGGTCCCCTTGCCTTAGTTACCTGCTTCTCCGGGATGGAACCAGGATGCAGAGTGGGACCTGGGTGTGAATAGACAGCCAGGGGTTCCCTTAGCAGAGGCTCCCCCACCTTCCACTCAGGCCCCTGCAGCTTTGTATCCGTGGTTGATAGCTTCCCTTCTGCTCCTCTGGAGAAGCAGAGCATCCCCTGAGGACGGAGGACCACCTAGAAAGAAAGCAGAGACTGCACCTACTGCCTCCAGTTAAACCAAAGACAGCCCCCTTCTGTCGTCTGCCACAGCCAGGAACCTCGGGCATCTGCACTGCCTGGCACTCCCCTGTGTTAGTCAGCTGTCTGCTGCTGGAAGAAAATATCTGAGGTAGCCAACTTGTAAGAGAGAATATAAAAAAAAATGTCCATTTATCTGGCTTACAGCTTTGGCTCCTGTCTGTGGCAGATTGGTACCATTGCTTTGGGCACGTGGTGGGTACTCCACCGTGAGGAAGTGCACATGGGAGAAAAGCTGACATCAGAAAAGCAAGGAGAGCTGGGGAGATGGCTCAGTGGGTAGTGCGGCTTGTCACACACGCGTGAGAACTTGACCGAGTGGAAGCAGGCGGGTCCCTGGGGACTGTTGGCAGCCAGTCTAGCTGAATTAGCAGGCTGCAGTGAGAAAGCTTGTCTCAGAAAGCAATGTGGGCGGAAGGGGTCGGGGGCAGGGGGAGCACGGTGTAGTCATGACCCTGATGGTTTAATCCCAAAGCTCGGAGGCAGATGCAGGCAGAGCTCTGACTCGTGGCTAGTCTAGTCTCTGCAGAAAGGTTTAGGGCAGCTAGATGATACCTAGCTAGGGTGAGATTCTCTCTCATTAACAGTAGCTGAAGAGAAATTAAGGACGCTGCCCCATGTCAATCGTCTACATGCACACATACACACAAAGAGAAGGAAGGGAAAAAAAGGCTGGGCTCTCATATATCCTTGAAGGACATGACTCCAGTGACCCAAACACCCATGAAACACTCCCTTAGAGGACCCATTGCCTCCAATAGCATCACTATGGGGACTGAGTCTCTAACACACAAACCTCTGGGGGACAGTCAGCATCCACACCACAGCACCCTCCAAATTCCCAGTCAGCCCGGATGACCTTCTGATGACCTAGGCTCCCTGGACTTAGTCCTTTTCACTGCTCTGGCCTCACAGAGTTAGGACTTGGAGAGATCTAAGGACAGAAAGTGAGTGCCGATGGCCCTGACAACAGAGCTCAAAGCTGACCTCCTGCTTCCTGGAATCTCTGCATCAGACGCCTGCTCCCAGACAGCAGTTCCCTGAACAGCTCAGCCGCCCTGAGTCATCCTACCTTGGAGGACAGCCCTTCCTTCCCCAGCGTGCCTCTCACCCTCGCAGTCCTGCTGTTTCTGGCCATTCTGCCTGTGTGTATTTCGTGGCAATGATATTCCAGGCAAGTTCGAATCATCCGACTCCCCTCACTTCAAGGAAGAGCTTACCCTGACTGAGGAGACAGCTCGGTGTGAGACGGCTTGATGCTCTCTCTCCCAGAGGACCAGAGTTCTGTTCCCAGCACCCATGATGAGTAGCTAAGAACTGTCTTATAACTCCAGCTCCAGAGGATCTGAACCCCTCTTCTGGCCCACATACCAAGGTAGCCACATATACACATAAAAATAAATCAAAAAGAAGAAAATAAAAATGAAAGCTACTCTTGCAGAGGAACCAAGTTCAGTTCCCAGCATTCAGATGAAGCGGTTCTCAAGTATGGTAACTTCGGTGACAAAAAGTCTTTTTCTGGTCTTTGATAACGATGACACTGCACTCAAGCACATACTCTTGCATGTACACACACACACATACTATACACACACACACACACACACACACACACACACTAAATAAAAATAACAAATCCAGAAATACACAAGGTATATGAACCAGGTCACCGTGATTGGGTGGGGCTGGGCACCAATGTCAGAAATTAGAATTAAAGGATTGAACAGATGGCCCATTGGTAAAAGTGCTAGCTAGATGACCGGAGTTCAATCCCTGCAATCGATGCTATTAAAAAAAAAAAAATCCTGGGCTGGAGAGATGGCTCAGAGGTTAAGAGCACTGACTGCTCTTCCAGAGGTCCTGAGTTCAAATCCCAGCAACCACATGGTGGTTCACAACCATCTGTAATGGGATCTGATGCCCTCTTCTGGTGTGTCTGAAGACAGCTACAGTGTACTCGTCATAAATAAATAAAATCTTTTAAAACAAACTTTAAAAAAATCCTTATGGAGTGGGTTTGCACACCTGTAAGGTCTATAAGATAAGAAGTGGAGAGAGGAGCTCTGAGAACTTCAGGGATAGAGTACCCAGGGTAGACAAAACAACAAGAAAGACTGCCTCCTAAAATTTGTCTTCTGACCTCCATATATGCACGGTAACACACACACACACACACACCACCACCACCACAACCACCAGCAGCAGCAGCAGCAGCAACAACAGCAATAATAATAATAATAATATCTATTAAAATAGGATTATTCAAACTACCACCCAACAGGCTCACAACAACAACAACAACAACAATAATAATAATAATAATAATAATAATAAATCTATTAAAATGGGATCAATTCAAACCACCACACAACAGGCTCATAAACCTCAACCCACAACCAGCTCTGAAGGCTGAAGACAGGCAGTGCGTCCCACATCCCCTTGAAGTGACAGAGTAAAGCCACATCAGTCACTCAGTACATGACCAGCTCAGTCAACAGTTACAGGATCAGAGATCCACTGAAGGAGAAAGGAAGCCATCCTTTCTGTGAGCGTTCCCATAACTGTCTGGGTTCTGCCACTTGGACTTCCAGACAGTGAGGCCTGGGCTCTTCCTGGAGCTCATTGATCTATTTTTCCCCACATCCAGGGGCTAGAGAGCCAGGCAAATGCGTCTGTGCCTCGTCACAGGAAGTCGTGAACAACACCGACGCTAAGAGCTGGACTCTAACCCGATTATATTACAAGAAAATTAGGCCAAGCTGCACACATCCTAGGAGAGAGGAACTGCTGTGGTCAGTCCTTCCTGCCAGCCCTTTTCTTTCTCAGGAGAATTCCCAAGCTATGGGAACACCCTGGGGTGGCCCTCAGGAGCCACAGTGAGCCTGGCAGAGCACAGGGAAGGATCCTATGGGCATGAGAGAAGGCCCAGCTGCTGAGGAGACCTGGTCCAGCCCTGCAGCAAAAGAACTCACGTGCAAAATGAGGACAATGTTACATTTCCCACACCCACAATCTGCAAGGTTACAGACTTGGAAATGAGCTAAGGGGAAGGGAAGGCTTATTTAGGAAGAGAGGGAAGAGAGGAGGAGACCGCCAACACAGGCAATCCCCAGGGCACGTGGTTTCAGTGTCTGTGCATCCAGCGTTCTTTTCTTGGTTCAGCCTGAGTCCAAAACAATCATATGAAAAATTCCAAAAACTACTTCATGTTTTAAAATGATTTTTAATATACAATAACATTAGAGTTGTTGGACATTATTGATTATTGTTAATCTATTCTTTGGGTGCCTAATTTAAAAATTAAACTTCATCACAGGGATGCATACAGAGGAAAACTCACCATATATAAAGTCAGGTAGCATCTGTGGCTTCAGGCATTCATTTCTTGGAATGCTACCAACACTCCCAGAAGAAGAGGATCTGATGTTTCTTGTAGGGGGGATTAGGCTCCAAGGGACAACTGCCCAGCAACCCCACAGTAATGTTGAAATATCACACATACACATATCACACATGCACACACACACACACTGAGAGAGAGAGACACAGAGAGACAGACAGAGAGAGAGAGACAGAGACAGAGAGACAGAGAGAGAGACAGAGAGAGAGAGAGAGAGAGAGAGACAGACAGACAGACAGACAGACAGACAGACTGACTGACAGACAGAGACAGAGAGAGAGAGAGAGAGAGAAACTACCAACTCATCTTCCTACGGCCATGCCCTTGACTGCTGCTTTAACTGTCCATGTGGCAGAGCCCAGAGGAGTCATCTTCTAAAAGAGTCTCAACTGAGGCATGTCCTAGATCAGTGGTTCTCAACCTGTGGGTCGCAACCCCCTTGGGGATCGTATAATCAAAAATCCTGCATATCAGATATTTGCGTTCGGATTCATAACAGTAGCAAAATTGCAGTTTTAAAGTGGCAACAGGATAGTTTTATGGCCGGAGGTCACCACAACTCGAGGAACTGCGTCCAAGGGTGGCAGCAGCATTGGGAAGGTGGGTGTGTGAGGGAGCACCCATTCCTCGGACAGGTCTACATAAGGATCTGGTTGGCAATGGGCCAGCATGTGCGAGCAAGTAGCATCCCCAAGGTCTCTGCTCACTCTTCCTCGGCTGTGAGCTAGCTCCCCGATTAGAGGCTATGCTACCTGGAACAGCAGGCAGGCCTGCTGTCGAGTTTTGACTTCCTGCCCTGACTTCCCTTCATGGTGGACGGTGATCTTGGAAGGACAGGCCAGGTAAACGCTTTCCTCCTGCTGTTTTTCAGAAGAGCAATAGAATGAAACTAAAACGAGCTAAGACTGAGCCAGCACTGATGCTGGCCTGGGGCTGTCATGCTGCCCTCCCTGCGCCTCTGTGGCCGGCCCTGAATGTCTTGTCTCCAAGCCAGTGCTCAAGCAGTCACCCCACCGTACATGCAGAAGAGCCTTCCTGTTTCCTGAACTTAGCTGAATTCTGATGCTGGGGTTTTTTGGGTTTTGTTGTTGTTGTTGTTGTTTTCATCTGCAGATCCTCCAAGGAAGCATGGCATGTATGTGTAGAGACCCCACCCCCCGCAGAGTGTGAAAAGGAAGATGCCTGGGAAAATGGGGGTGCAAGGCCAGGTGGGGGAAGACCAGGGGTTTGTGGCACAGTACAGGTGGAGCCTTTGGACAGCAAGAAGTGAGGGCAGCTAAGGGGACGGAGCCGGAGCGATGGCTCAGCCATTAGGAGTGCTTGCGGCTGTCCCGGGGAACCTGGGTGTGATACCTACCCACCCATATTGGACCTTTTACAACTGTTTGTAACTCCAGCTCCAAGGAATACAGCACTCTTCTGGTCTGTGCAGGCACTGCACTCAAGCACGCGCGCGCGCGCACACACACACACACACTCATAATTAAAAATCAAAAGGACACTGGTGCTTCTGGCCATACTGTGCCAAATGAACTGCCACCCACAGACTCTGTTTTGAACAGTTCGCATGCCGTGTCTTACAGCACCATAGGTCAGACTCCAGGCTAGGAAGGTACCTATGCAGAGTCCCAGGAAAGGCCAAGCTATGCGCTAGACTCTGGGGAGTTTGAGTTAGAGCTTAGCTGTATTATTGACAGGTACAGATTCTCTGTATGGGTGGGAATTAGGTCCTCTTCACATTGCCAGGTGTCGACCAGAGAGAATCCACCCTTCCTGCCTCTAAGGACCACCCCCATTCGCTGCTTCGAGCCAAACCAAACCAGCAGCGATGGATCCATCCTGCAGGCTCCAACTTCCTTCCCTACTGCACGAGACTAGATGCATCTCCCAGCAGAGCACCTCTCCTTTCAGATGCACTGCTCAGTAACCTCAGCCACATCTGGAAAGCCCTCTAATCATCGGAGGAAGAATGCACAGAGCTGCCTCTCATCACAGGCTCTGCTTCCTGGTGAGTGTCACCTGGGACGCCACTGTGCTGACGGACAATGGTGTCATCTGTCCAACCTGGCTTTCAGGTCCAGCAGACAGCAGCAGATGCACAGGGGACCAGCTGACCTCTCATCCGTGCTCAGGGATCATTACCTGTCCTGATAATTACAGGACTGGAGAAGCAGACTCCTGGACTTCAAGGACCTCGCTTGTGACATTTGTCCCGAAACCTACTCATCTCTGCATCACATTTTGTGGACTCGTTGTGCTCCTTGGTAGAGAGAACCCTGCATGTGGCCTTCCCAGCCTAGCAATGTTAGCCAGGTACAAACAAAGGTATTGCTGGAAGAGCCCGTTGTCAGCCTGAGACACAGAATCTCGTGTCCAGAAGTACCTGTTCCTTGTGGGAACGGGCCAGGAAGGCAGCCCACTCTGTTCTCCCAGCAACACCGTGTTCTGTTTCCCTAAAGTTCTAAGACTCACTTGGCAACTGCAATATTGATTTTTACCTGGCGCCGTTTCAGGCCTACATGGTCCTCTGTGTGCTTGTTGCTGCCTGCCTCTTGCAAGGGCTGACTGCGAGACAGGGACTGAGAGACTCCATCACCTCCCCTGGCACAGCCCTCCATTGGCTAGTCTTCCCCGCCGCCTCTCTGTCACGGGTGCGGGTGCGGAGATCTGTTTCTACCATTGCTCCTAGGCCAAGGCCTGGAAGTCACCTCAGCCAGGGTTTCAGACCAGACCCACCTCCTCCTCCGAACAGGCTCCTCCGGGGGGCTGCTCTCACCTGGAGACTTCCTGTTGCCTAGTAACCTAAACAACTCTAAGTGTAGGGAGGGATCTGCAATCCTGACAATTGAGGAAGAAGTAGAAAGATCAAGGGACAGCCTCCCACTGCAGGAGGAGACAGGAGGCAGGCAGACTGAGCCCACAGAAGACCACCTCCTCCTCACCATCTCACCCTGTCATTGTCACCACAGCCTCACTGCTATGCTCAGAGCCCACCTCATAGGTCAAGATCCCAGTCCTCAAAGGAGACTGTGAATCAGGGGCAGACGTGGAGAAGGGATAAGTGTGGAGCTTCGCAGGAGGCCTTTGGCCAAGAGGATCTGGGACTGAGTCACTGTCTGTCCCAGCACTGACTGGATCTCTCTATATGGGCAGGGCTCACAGCACAAGGAGAGCCCTGGTGAGTCAGAGGAGACGGCTCAGGAACCCCAAGGCAAGAGAGTCAGACATGAGCAAGGGGTCTGCAAGGGCTCTAGGCAGGGGCGAACTGCCAACCTCTGCCCGAGAGATCTCCATTGCCTGACCTAGCTCAGAGAGCTGCTGCAGCCTTGGCCAGAGAGGATTCGTTTCTCAGGAAGCCTGGCGCCCAGCAGGAGAGAAAGGGGGGAGGGGCTGAGATAGAGGAAAGAGAAGGAGGGAGGGAGAGGGATCCGGAAGGAGGGTAATATCAGCTCCTAGGAAAGCACACAGCCACGTTCTGGGAAAGGTTGGACTGCAGAGAAGTCAGAGAGAGCGGAGAGAAATGGGAGATGGCGCTGGCAACACTTAAAACGACAGGAATGTGAGCGGTGACAAATTTTTCGGTGGCCTGCAGGAATCTCACACGATTAGCCACTGTGTAAGGGAAAAGGTCTCCGTGGTGCGCTCCCATTTCTCACTGCTTTCAACACGGTCCTTTCAAGGTGAGACCAGCAAGGGCCAGGAGGGCCTGAGGACATTGGAGCCTGCCCCAGACACACCCTGTATACACGGTCTAGCCTGACCAGGACTGAAGGGGAGACCATGCTCAACACTGCGCTAAAGAAATCCAGCCTGTGTTCATCAAAGCCCAGATGCTGCAAACGGGGGGGGGGGGATTATTTTAAACTCTGCTGCCTTGGTTGGCTGGATGCCAAGTGCTCTAAGGATACCCAGCCTCCTCTTAGAATTCCCACCCCCCAGGTAGCCTTCATCCTTTCCTGAAGAGCAAAAAAAAAAAAAAAAAACCTAGAGAGGTGAAATAATTTAGCAAGTCTTAGAAGATAAAGGCTTGAATTCAACTTAAAAGCAAGTTTCCAAAGGCCAGATGTAAATTTGCCCTAGGTCAGAAACCAACGCCTTGTCAGGGTTGCCAGCACCCCAGAGCACCCATCGTCCCTGCGTCTTTGCAGCCAGCCCTCGACCACTCTTCCAACTGCCTGCATCTGAGGCTTGCCTGGCCATTTGAAACCATGTTTTCACTGTCCCCACTCAAATCGCAAAGCTCCCATGAGGCCTGCAGAAGGACAATGTCCCTTGGGCCATTCAAAGCAGCCTGTTCCTGGAGTTGGTAGGTAGAGTTAGAATCTGCCCCCACCCCCACCCCAGCAGTCCCAGCAAGTTAGGCTCAGCCACCTATTTGGAGATCACTAAGTAAATCAACGAGTGGTCATGAAAAGCAGAAAAGGGGGATCTATTTAATGTGGGCACATCAGAGAGGGGAATAAAGAGAGATCCAGTGATCCCCACTGCCTGTCTTTGGGGGTCCTGACATGAGGTTTAGCTTTGTTTAGCTTCAATAAAAGCAAGAGGTATGCTGTGCACCGATAAGCCGGCCTGACCTGGGTGAGGTCCTACCTATCGCTAAGTCATCTCTAGGCTCCCATCTGTCCTTCAAGGTGGTCTGATAAGTTATCAGAACTGTGTGAAATCTCTTCCCCAGAGGCAAGTTCCTCCCCTGGCATTAGGGCTTCAGCCTTCCCTTCCCCCAACATGGAATTCTTGGGGAAATTTTAATCCTTTGGGGCCTGAAGTATCAGTAGTCTGATATCACAAGAATCTCTCTTTAAAGTATCTTCTATCTTGTCAGAATAGCTCCATACCTGAATAAAAAGCTCTGGGGGCCGATAGCCTGGAAAACCAATGGTAACCCCCCCTTAAAAAAAATCTTTTTTAAAAATAGATTTGTTTGTTTGTTTGTTTAAAAAAGTCTATTCTCTAAGTTGTCTTCCTAGCCTTGTTTGGTTTGTTCTTCATCTGGAAATTTTAATTTTTGCTTTTTCCCACCAGGGTGAATCTTTTAATGAAGTGCTTAATGCCAGAATGAAGACCTTTAGAATTACAATAAATGGTGGAGAACCTTCTGTCCTCTTACCTTCCCGGGAAGGAGGCACTGGTCCCTGAGTAGACACCGCTCTGTGCCTGTTCTGTGTGGACAGGGCTGCCTGGCCCTCCCAGAACACCACCCCCACCCCACCCCTGTTCTGTTTTAGCTTCAATTAGCTTAATCTTTCTTTAATGTATTTATCTTGTGTGTGTGTGTGTGTGTGCCCATGGGGAGACAGCACACTTACAGAAGTCTGTTCTCTCCTTCTGCCATGTGGGCTCTGGGGATCAGAATCAGGTCACCAGGTCATCGGGCTTGGTGACAAGCACTCTGCCTGCTCAGCTACCTCCACAGCCCAGTCACCCGTTCTGTATCCATCTCATCTTTGGGAAGTGTGCCCAGGCAAATTTTACAGCAATCGTCCAATATTAAGACCGGTTTTTACAATCAAAGGCCAGCACGGCTGACTCTTACCACTCCAGAGCAGTGCCACAGGCTTGTTGTAGACACTGGACATTTAGAACCCTGCGGAGGAGAACCTCAGATCCCTGAAGCTGGGGCTACAGGCAACTGTGAACTGCCTGGGCGGCCACCGTTAACCACTGAGCCATCTTCCCAGCCTCAGCACCTTTTCTTTTTAAGACAGAGTCTCTTACTAACCTGGTTCTCATCAAAGGCTAGGCTGGCTGGTCTACCCAGTGCAGGGAGTCTACACCCATAGCACCATTCTCAGACATTTTAACACGGCTTATGGGGCTTGAATTCTTTGTCTACAACACTTTAGATAACTGGACCATATCCCTAGCTCTAAGGTGTCTTGTTGGGCAAAAACTACATACAGGTGAAGACTCATCAGCTAGATCATAGCCTGGAATGTGTATCAACACCCCTGAGTTGGTTGTGTAGTCTTTGAAGTCACCCCACTACAAGGGGTCTGCAAGAGAAGGCCCACTGAGACGGAAAGTGACAAAAGCAGACACAGTGTGCTTGTGTGTCTGCAAGATGCAAACCCCAAAGGTGTCCCTGTTGGGCTACAATGTATCTTAGTTAGTTTTTTTGCATGGTGCAAGTTTTCTCCAAATGGATTTGTAACTTTTATAAATGGAAAAATAAAAAATTCCTCGGAAAAAGGGTGTCTTTCCGGAATCAACCTGCAACCTGCAAGCTACAAGCTCCTCTGCACTTCAAGGATGGCTCCACCCCAGACTGTTCACCCACTTGTTCTTTGGCTCTTATGTTTCCCTTCTTCTGCTGTTAACCTTTAAGTCATTAACACTCGTTCAGTGCTTCCTAGAGGCGGAGCATTGGGCTCCACACGCATGTTCCTCGCCTGGACAAGTTCGTCATGCCTAGCATGTATCTAGGGTTTATCCATGCATATTCACCGATGGTCACTGTAAGCTTGAAACGCAATGTTTGCAAACTCCATGCCTTTGAAGGATGGGGAATGTGGTGTTGTGTGTGCCGTGTTGGGAGAGAGCTGGCCTGGGTTTCATCCTCAACCCTGCACAAAATGGGGTGTGGCGGCCCACACTGGCCATTCCAGCAATTCCAAGCTGAAGGCAGCCAGACCGGAGGTTTGAGGTTATCTTTAACTACACGCTGAGTTTGAGGCCAGGACCCTGCCTAAACAACTGCACACCATATAATTTCTTTTATGCTCTCTTGATTAGTTCATGATAATATTAGCATATGTGAAGAATCGAGCACAAATATTCCCTCCCAGTCACTTGCCCTCCAAACCTGCGTTCCTACTCCCCACCCCCACCCCCTCCTGAAAAATTCTTGTCTCCTAAAACTCTAACAGGTGGCCGCAAAGTAAGGGCCAATCAGAGAAAGCCGAGTTTCCTGCTGACTGCCAACTCAAGGTCCTACAAGGGTCGGCCAGCCTGCAGTCTTCTGCTGAACGCTAATGGCAAGAGGTCATTTTTTGCTAGCTTGCAGGTCTACTCCCCCACTGCAAGACTCTCCCACCTACAGGAAAAATAAAATAAAATAACGCCCAAGTGACACATCGATGCTCTCTGGGCACAACTGTGGCTGTCTTCTTTCAGGGGAGTCGGAGTGGAGCAGAAAGGGCGTGCTTTCCTTACAGGAAGTCAGGAAGTGTCCGTGCTCTCCAGCACTTTCCCTGCTGCCTTGTACAGGCTTCCAGAATGTGCTGTGGCGGGTTTTTTTTTTTTTTTTAAGTGGCATTCAACCGGCAAACCAGCCTCCCTGAGCACTGCTGGTAAATCAGCCCAATGGCCTTCTTAGAAAAACAGCACCCCACCCCGCCCTTCCCCGAAGGCTCGAGCTCTGCCGGGCAGCCCAGCTGACAGCAAGAAAGCCCCACGTGGGCTTCCCCCCAATCGTCAGCACAGTCTGGAATGCGCAGTGAAAGCCAGAAGCGCTAAGCTACAGAAAAAGTCCTCTCACTGGGACGTTTCCCCCCTCCAGATCGCTCTCAAAAGACAATCTTGGCTCCCAAACGTTTATCCTCCGACTTTAAAAAGGGATTGTGGATAGCAGCAGCCCTCACTGATGTGGGCAGAGGCCCCGAGAATAGGAACTAGCAGATGCCCACCCCACTCAGACTGGCTCACTCCTATTTATATAGACGGTGCCTTCCAACTTCTGCTAAGATACTGTAACTTCCATCACGGCTGTGACAAAACGATGATTCATACTTAAAACGCACTCGCTGGTGTCATATTTGATATTAATACTTTAGTAGCGTAGCTTTGTCAGAGCAATTACCAGGAGAAAGTTCCTGAGAGCTAGAGCCACCCGCCCCCATGCACAGCCACCGCACCAAGGGCAGAGCTGCGGAAGGCAAGCTCATTGTATTGGAAGGCACAGGGCCTCCCGCAAGCTGTTCAGATAAGCAGCTGTCGAGGCAAAAGGTGGGGGGAAGGGGCGGAGCGGGGGGGGGGAGGTACTGGAGGCAGAAGTCACTCTTATCGGATTGGATTGCAAGTCTTGAGCTCCTGCACCGGGGTGCCTTATCGAGTATGCTCCTGTCTTGCAAGTTTGAAAAAAATCTTCCTGAAAGGTTCAAACAGCACTCAGGCCCTTTACTACTCGCCAGCACCCCTCCCCCACCGCCAGCCCCAGGAGGCTGCAGTTTCTATCCAACAGAAAGGTGGTCACAGGTGCCATCGACTACCAGAAACACCCTTTACCGACACCCCCCCACCCCCGATAAGAATCCCCTACCCTCAATAAAAGGCATAAGTGTGTTTCAATAAGTTTATTGTGAAATTCAAAGCTTCCATGATAGCGTCCTTTAGAAAATGAAAGCATTGCCCGGGATCGGTTTTTTGAAAGAGCAGTGCAGTCTGCAAAGTCCGGCTCGCTCCTGCAGTGGCCGCTCCTGCAGCTGTACCAAGTCCAGGCGGCCGCCTGCCTTGCCTTTCCCCTCCTTTCACTGCAAGGCTGCTTGCTGAGTCACACCTGCCTCGCTGGTCGGTCCTTCCCGGCCCTGGGGCCAACGTCCTTGCTTAGGCCTTCCTGTGCTAGCAGCCTCTCCGGGACACTGGCAGAGTCCTGGGCTCGGAACAAGGTGTCCCCGCTGCCGCCAGACCCCCTTCTGGGGAGGCCGCGCTCCTCGCTCTCCAGGCAACATCGCCTGCCAGTCTCCATGCGCACTCGAGCGCCCTCGGAGGGCCACTCCAGACCCAGCAGCGCGCTAGAGTGTCACCAAGTCGATCAGACCAAGGTCCCTGCCAGGCGGTCACTCGGGAAGGGTGATACTGGGCACCCAGTCGTTGAAGCTGCGGCTCTCCTCGCAGAACAAACTGAGCTTCTCCAAGGCAGGGTCCTTCCATGTGTCCTCATTAGGATTCTGAATTTAAAAAATAAAATAAAATACAGGGGTCAGCCACGCTTGTAGTTGACCAGGACGGGTAGGAGGACTGGGGTGGGGAGGCAGTGGGGGTGGGGGCACTCACCGAAATGAGGATGCAATGCAGGTCTCCCGGCGCGCCCCCCTCGTCGTCTGCGCCCACGATCGCCGCCAGCCTCTGCACGTCTCCCACGCGCACGATGTCAATGTCGTTCTCGCAGCAGAACGCCTGGATCAACGTGAAATGGATCTGCAGCGCGATGTCGCCCTCATCTTCTTCATCGGCAGCCAGCACGCAAAAGGTCACATTGTCAGGGTCCCTGCAGAGCAGATGGGAAGGACAAGGTCAGAGTCGATGCCACTCCCCCAGGTCTCCCCGCCGCGCCAACCCCAATCCCTGCACGCGGGGCCTTTCTACACTCACACATTCAGGACTTTGGCGGACTCGTAGACGCCAGCGGTCAGACAGCCCTGGCGCTGCGCCGACAGCAGAAGTTCGTGCAATGCTTTCCCGGCGCCCTGCATCCTGTGAAAGAACAAGCACCGTGAGTGGGGACCAGCACGGGGGACGCATCGGAGAGATCCCTACCCTGACCTCCAAGTCCCAGCTGGCCCCTTAGCCTAGACCTGCCTGGCGCCAGCATTCCTGCCTCTCAACTCCAACCTGGCGCCCACACACCCGGATCCCCAGTCCCGACCTGGCGCCCACACCTCTGGCACCCTAGTCATGATCTGGCGCCCTCATTCCCCATCACCCAGTCTCGACCTGGCGCCTGCACTCCCGGTTCCCTACTTCTGATCTGGCGCTCGTCTCCCAGGCTTCCCAACCCCAGCCAGGTGCCGGCACCCCAAACTCTAGCTCTAGACACCAATCGAATGTAGTAATTCTGGTCCCGCGCCTCAGCACCTCGCAGCCAGACAGTGCACGGCTCCCACCCGGCAAACTTCTATAATAGAGGACCCTGAGAGATCACTCCCCGAAAAGCCCCAACTCTCGGCACCCCAAAACCTACCTGGCTGTGCTTTCCGGAACTGTATCCTGGCCACGGACTTCTTCCAGAGTCATTGTGCGATCCACGAACAGCAAGTTATCCAAAAGAGTGCGTCGGCAACCCGAGCACAGGTAAAGATCCCCCCGGAAGTCGAGTGCAGGTAAAGATCCCCGGAACACGATCCGCGCCCACCACCAGCGAGTGCGCCTGGCACCGCCGGGAGGGCTCTTTTATAGACGGGGCTCCGCGCGCCGCCGCCAGCTGGCGAGAGCCTGCGCTCCCATTGGCCAGCGCCCGCTTTCTGATGCAAATGAGGCGGCAGGCTCGTGCCAGAAGGCCACGTGGGGAGGGGTGCGGGGGATGACACAGCCTCAAATCTGCCGCTTTTGTCAGGGTGTTACCAGGCAGACTGGAGCCTGCAGATTTCATCTCGCCTTCCTTTTTTTTGTAAGTCCTTAAAAGGAAAAAGTTAAAAAAAAAAAAGCACGTTGTTTGCTAATATGATACTGGAATTTGTAGAATGCACACTTGGAGAGTGTAAAAGCCTTTTTTTTTGGTTTTGGGTTTTGATTTTTTTTTTGCATTATTATTTTTTTCGCGACCTTTCTAATTTTGCCTTATTTTTCAATTTGAAGTTTACGGGGCTGTTACATCGAAACTGAAACTCTAAGTCAGAGGTTTGCAACTGCAGCTGACATTAGGCTATCGCCGCCGCTAGGGACTCAGGACTCTTGCGCCTTTCGGGGTCGCGGCTGCAAGGTCCAAGGCCTCCCATCCCCCACCCCTACCCCTAGCAGATCGCTGTGGGGCGCGGGCAGCAGGGACCAGCAGATTGCTGCCGGCACACGCGGCTCGTTTGCATTTCTATACGGGGCACACAAAAGAAGAGGTCTGGCGTGTGGCAGTTCGCAGTGGGGACAATCGACGCTTTCTCTTTCATAGCAACACTGTCCACCTGCCGCTGGTGGGGTGGGCAGAGCCCCGTCGCGCGCGGGGGGTCGCGGGGTTGCTCGGCGCGTGGGGGTCGGAGCCGCGTGCCGCTCCCCCGCCCCTGGACGCGCACCTCTCAGGCTTATCCTGACTGCTGGGATTCTGATGCGCGCGTGCCAAGCTCGAGAGAGAACCGTGCACACAGGGCTACTGCACCCCAAACCCAGAGAGGTTCCGGGGTTCAGACTCCGGGAGCTCGACACACGCTGTTCCACAATGCTTTTCCCAGGGCGCCGCCTACAGGTCTACCTAGAAAGATCCGGATCTTCCCATCCACCCACCACATGCTGCCTCGCGTCGACTTCTCAGGGGGTTTGGGGCTGGGGCACCCCAGGCACTGAGAACCCTGTGCTCTGATGCGCATCAATTAGAATTAGGATAGTGCCTGCGCCCAGCGCCCCAGTCCTGGAGACGGAAAGGACCCAGGATCAAGAATCCGTTTATCTGATGAGATTTTGAAATATTTCAACTACTTAAAAATGTTTCTTCTAAAGGTTCTTTCCCGATAATATAATAAAATTAGAAGCGATCTTAGGAGCTTTCTGAACTTATCATTTGTCCCGTGAGACTCGCACATCAGGCTTCCAGATTGCTCTCCCGCAGAACGCGACACTGTGGGCGGCTGCGTCTCTCTGGGCTAACACAGAAAAGTGTGCTAGGGGACTTCTGGAGATTCTTGCGTGAAGCCTGGGAGACTGGGCAAAGGGCATTCATGAAGCTTGCCAGATCAAGGCAAAACTCACATTCACACACACACACACACACACACACACACACACACACACACGGGGGAGGGAAGTGATTTTCTCCTTTTTACTAGAGCGTTCTCCAGGTGGGTGGTGAATATATATCATTCAGTGTTAGTTTTTGAACTCCTTAAAGGACGTTTTCCTGCTGCACGGGGGGGGGGGGGGGGGGGGGGGGGGGGGGCGGGGCGGGAGCTCGCGTTTGCCAGCGCCCAAGGCTAGGCGAGGGACCGGCGTCTTGCGCCTCCCAGAGGCGGCATTGAGAACTGCAGATGTCGACCCCGTGGTTCCAGGGAAGCACGAATTAGATCTGCAAGGTCTCTCACATTCTCAACACCCCTTCCTAATAAAGTACGTTTCGAGTGATGGAAACTTAACTTGTTGCTCTTTTCAAAGTTTTATTACTTCTCAATTCTCATTGGTCTCAGATCCCAAGGAAACGTCGGAAATAATAATCCATTTGATATCTCAGTACACACCCTCTGCTTCCACTTAGAGCTCGAAAAGTTCTCACTTGCTAGGTTGCCGGAAACGCCCCCCCCCCGCGCGCACCCCATCCTCCGGCCTGTCCCCCACAGGAAGGCCGGTACAGGTTAGCGCAGGCTTAAGTACTTGCATTTCCAGACCCCGCCCCCAGCCAGTCTGGGCCAAAAGGGATGATTGACAAGCCCCCCGAAGCTAGTCTACTCTGCTGGCACTTTCAAAGTATTCGATTACAGGAAACTCTCCTCTCTGCCGTAAGATTGCCACACACACACACACACACACACACACACATACACACACACACACACACACCGGCACAGCTTTACCTAGCTAAGTCCTAGCGGTCCCAAAGTCTCCATCTCAATTAGGGAAGACAGGTTAGGGCCGGGCCCGACGTCACAGGCAGTATTTCTAGATCCCATACTATCCGGTGGCTACACTCTTACTACATCCCTAAACCTTTAATAATGCAGGGGACAGTGTGTCTATTAAAGGGGAAGTTTCACATATACTTCACTTTTGAAACACTTTGGGGGTGGAGCTATGGCTCGGTAGGTAGGATTCGAACAGAGTGTGCAAAGACCGGTTCTACAAACAGTGCATAGTAAGTAGTACGTGCCTGGAGTTCAAAGTTATCCTTGAACTAAACACTATCACCAACCTAGTACACCTTAGGCCCTACCTCAAAATTTAATTAAAATAAATGCGTAGGAGCACCTAGAGTCCCAGCTACTTGGAAAGCTGAGGCAGGAGGATTCCTGAATCCAAGAGTTAAAGGTTAGCCTGGGCAAACCAGAGAGACAGTCCCACTCCCAGCAAATTCTCTCAGTGAACTTCTCCATGGCTTTATCGGCTAGGAGAGGGGGTCCTGAGGGAAGCTTGCCTCATTTGGTGGAAGATGGAGGCGGGCTCCTGGGCAATGATCTCCGTGAGGCATTTTCTCCCTTCTGCATTTGGAGTGTGCACAGAGAATGATCTTAAACAGCAGGCGTATGCCTCTAGCACCCTCTAAGCCAGCATTCAGGACAGCTGGACCTAGGCTGCAAAACTGAAGTGGGCTGAGGAGCCCAGCCCCAGGGCGGGTGGAGTTTCTTGGACTGTCTTAGGAAAAGTCAAATTCATTGACACTTTTTCAAAATCTGCAGCTTTCACGGGAAAACGTGGATGTTTGCCTTCTCTTGTATAGTTAGCCTTATCAATGCTTTTCAAGACAGGGCAAGTCTTTGGATGTTTCCAGAAGAGTGTTGCCCCAAGTTCTGCTAGCGCTGGAACAGTAGGTCTGTGACCCACGACTATGGTAAATTGTTTAAAGAGGAAATAAAATCTTTATTCAAGACCTAAACCTCAGCAGTGGCAGCATGCCGACATTTAAAAGGTCCATCAGCCCTTTCCACCCCTGCCTCGTCCTCAGAGCCGTGTACCCGCCCCCTTGCCAGGGTGAAATACAGATCTACAGGTGGGGGCATTTCACTGGACAGCTGAGACAGGAAACAGGAAACAAAAAGGGAAGGCTCTTCGGGGCAAGCCGGACATCCGTGGTGAAAGCTTTCTGGAAGGTGCGATTATTCTGGGCTGCGCGCTTGCAAAGCATGGGGAGGGGAGGCGGAGACGGGAGCGAAGGCAGAGCCTTGGCTGCCCCCGGAGGTTTGCAAATCATTCCTGGGTTCCCACTTTCCCTTTCGACAGTAAGGAAGGATTTGCAGCGACAGTCAGCCACATCCCTACACCGGAACACAAAACCGTGCACCCTAGTGGAAGCAGCCCCCACCCCAAGCCACAGGTGCTCCGTCTTCCTGGTCAGACTACGTTCCAGAACCTTCTGAGCCTCAGACTCCCCACCTAGGAACTGAACTTTGCCCTACATGCACCAACCATCTTCGTCCTCTGTTCACTTCAGAGGGATTTTCTTCTGCTACTTTTCTTTTTTTTTCTTGAGGGGTGAGTGGGGGCCTCTGGTTCTCTGGTTGTTACTTAATTAGATTTTGAGAGGTAAGAACAACATGGCAGGCAAGCTGTAAATCCTGGCAGCTGCAGGGAGGAGGGAGGCAGGCGGCGGAGAGGAGGAAGAGAGAGTCATTCCTTTTCAATTAGAGATCAGGAAAGAAGGCAGGTCTTAGCTGCAGGGGAAAACTGGAGCAGCTGCAGGGGGACAGGAGAGAGGGAGAGACAGAAGCAGACACAGAATATGCCCCGAGGCTGGAGTATGCACCAAGCTTGGGGTCTGCAAATCAGAGGTGGAAGGGGCCCCGTCAGTCTTCACTCAGAAAAGCTCCGCCCCTGAGGAGGTCCTCTAACGTGGCTCCGGGAATCCCATGCAATCTAAAACGAGTTTGTTACACGGTCAGTGTCCGGCCGCTCACCGCTCACAGTCGGGTCTGACCTGCTGGGAGGGGTGGGAGAGAACGGGTGGCGGCCACCTTCCTGCCGGCCTAGTCACACCTAAGCCTCACATCAGGCCTGCAGGCACGTACTCAGCCCTACCAGCCCCGCGGGCATTTGAGTGCTGGTTAACAGGGCTGTTCTGGAAGTGGAAGGTGTGCGGAAGCACAGGGACAGCTGCTCCGCGTAGTGACAGAGCCGCACACAGCAAACCCAAGCCACAAGCTTGACTTCTGTTCGGAAAGATAAGCTACTAAAAACACGGGAGCCCTCCCACCATGCTGGCCTGCGAAGCCCGCAGAACTTCATGGTTCAGGGCCCGGGAAGATAGCTCCGTAGCTTTGTCTGGTAAAGCACTAGCTGTACAAGCTCCAAGACCGGAGTTCAGTCCCCGGAAGCCATGTAGGAAAAGTGGCTGTAACGGCGCTGCTCCTAATCCCAACGTGTGTGTGTGTGTGTGGGGGGTGATGGGGGGAGTTTGCCTGCAAGCCAGCCTAGCTTAATCAGTGAGTTCCAGACCAGCGAAAGACTGTCTCAAAAACCAAGGTGCATGGTTTCTGAGGAATGACACCTAAGGCTGATTTCTGCTTCCACATGCAAACACATGCATGTGCATATGCACGCACATGCACGCACACGCACAAATGTGTACATACACATGCACAAACATGCACACACATGCACAAACATGCACACACACACATGCACATAGAGGCACAAGTATTCGCACACAAACATGCACACACACATGCACAAGCATACACACACATGCACATACAGGCACAAGTGTGCACACACACATGCACACGCGTGCACACCCACCAACAACCAAGACCCAAAGCTGAGTTTAGTGCTTACTCACTCTGACCTAGCGTGAAAACAGAGCACCTGGTTTTGGAGTTTGGGGTTAAGTTTATTTTTATATTGTTTATGTTCCTTGCTGTGAGTTAACTGACTTGTGGTAGGTAAGCTCTCTGCCACTGAGCTACATCCCAGGCCAGTGCCTGATTGAAAGTTAAGTGCTCGTGTAGATTGACCTACTAAGTCCACTCAGTCTATGGCCTGATCGATAGTGAGTGATCTCATTTGTGGACCTACTAAGTCCACTTTTACGATGAAGCTCGTCCGAAGAAAAGCATTTAAAGACGCGCCTGGCAAGCTAATGCATACAAGCCATAGGAGGTGCTAGAGGACCCTCAGGGCACAGGGCAACTACAACAGTGCTTCCAGAGCATTCCACAGCCTGATGCCACCACACGGCACTGTAAGAAAGCAACCATGTGATTCTGATCTTGCAAAGTCTCGGTGCCCGTGGCGGCCACTGCATACCTGTAAGAATAGGAACAGTAGCCGCGTCTCGAAGTGGCAAAATGACTCACCACTGCTCAGTTTTCTTTGGCTGGGCTGCAGTTGAACAGTCCACAGCTTGACTCCCTGTGATACAAACGAAAACTCGGGTCTGATAACCTCAGGGACAGACGTCAACTCTGCTGCTGTCCTGGCCGTTGTGCCTGGTGATTACAGACCGTACGGATCTATATGGGCCGCAGATCAAGAAGGCTGCCATCTGTGGGGCTGGCTTCAAGGGAGGACACCCAGGAGTGGGACCCCTGCTTCCTATACCGTGTGATGGCCATTTGCCATGGTCCTGTGTCCCCTGGCTGGGGGACGTCTGTCATATAAAATGAGAGACTCCCTTGAGAAGCCCCTCTAAACTCATACAATGTGTAGGATGCATAGCCAAGAGCCAGGACCCTGGCAGATAGCTTGTTGTCAAAGCAAAGTCCAACAGGACTTCATGCAAAATATTGCACACACCACAGCCAAGGGTAGAGGGCGAAATTCCTGTTCACTTACTTTTAATGAAAATGCCAACTTTCCAGATGGGAATGAGCCCGGCAAGGTGGTGCAGACCTGTAATCCCAGGATTTGGGAGGCAGAGGCAGGCAGATATTCAAGGTCCTCCTTGGCTATGGGCTGGATCTAGACAGGACACCCTGTCTCAAATGAACAAAACCTCTGCTCCCCCGGCTGTCTGCCTATACATGGGAGGATTCTAAGACTGCAGGACTTAAATATATTAAACCTGTTTTGAGACCTGTGAGTGCCTCTTAATTGTTGGACTCTATTCATTCGACACAAAAATTAATAACTTTTCAGCAAATTAGTGTTATCACTGTTACTATTTTATTTATCACGCTTTTTTTCATCAAGCTTGCTGTGTGCAGGGCGCTGTTGTACTCACCACTTAAATCTCTTGGTGACCCTGAGAGGTCATTCTATAGGTTAAGAAACTGGCACAGAGAGGTTAATCAACTCCATAGTGGTGGCCCAGCCCAGAGGTTAACAAGCCGTGTTCTTAATACCGCTTCCTCTGGCTGTGTTTCTGCTTATTATACAAGAGGAAGAGATGGAATTCTCCACATAGCGTTTCAAAGACCCTTTAGGTTTAGAACAAACTGTTTAGTTTACCAAGAACAAGATCATCATGATCCTGAAATTTTTGAAAATATTGGCTCTTTAATAGCGCCAAACCTGGTTGGGAGGATGGGTTTGGGGATTTTCGTGGAGGGGGGAAACCGAGAAGGGGTATAACATTTGAAATGCAAAGGAAGAATATATTCAATTAAAATAAATAAATAGCCCCAAACCTAGGGTGCCTGTCCAGGATGTGGTTACAGGGTGACCTCTTGTGGTCAACGTGAGTATTACACCCATAGAGTGTAGGCCCCTCTGAAATTTTCTGTGTGCAGCCGCTGACCTTCGGTGGTCAAGGGGATCCGCCATTTTCTGCTGCAACTAATGAGCTTAAGACGGTAGAGAGATGGCTCAGTGGGTAAAAACTCCCGCCATGCAGGCTTGAGGACCTGAGTTCAGATCCCTAGCATTCACACCAAAAGTTGTGTATGCCAGGAAGTTCAGCGTCACGGTGGCAAACGGAGATAGGATTCTGGAAGCACACTGACCAGCCAGTCTAGTTGAAATGACAAGCTTCGGGTCCAGCGAGAGACCTCGTCTCAAGGGAATAAGGCATCGAGCAATGGGACAGGACACTCAGCCTCTCTCTGTGTCCCCCTCAAGCATATGAACAACCATGTACCCCGGTGCACAGGCAAGCATTATAAAAACAAACATCTTTTTTTTTAAAGGTCAAGCAGGCTGGACCTGGAGGATGCTTCTTCAGGGTTCTATGCAACTGGGAAGTACCCAGTGTTACCCAACTAGTGATAGAGATGAGATCCTAACTGCTTGCCCTGCAGCTAGCCTGGGCCCAGTGAAAAAACTCTAGGAAAAAAACCCAAGTGACCAGTGCCCCTGTTCTCCTGATAAGACTAGCAATGATCCAGGTCTCCTGAGGGCTTTGGTTGTTCAACACGCATTACCTGCAAACTCACAGAAATTTTACATAGGACATACCCACAAGGCATTGTCCTCAGAGACACAATCCAAGCCTTATAACCTTGGGTAACCTTCCATGAACAGCCTGGTCAGTTGGAGCAGCATATCCATAGATAGATATAGAGCTCATAGGTTGATGAGTCCCTGTCACACCCAATCCTATTTCATCGTTGCCACACATGGGTATGTTGTGAAGCTTCTCAAGGATTTCTGGGTTCAGAACCATGGGGCACACTCAGGAACAACACGTTTTATTCTAAAGTCTGAAATCACTCTCAAGTGCCCTATTGTAGCTTGGCCAGTTTTAGAAATCTCCGTCACTGTAAGGGTTCGGGGCCTACTGTAATGCAGACTATAACTCTGCTAGTTTGGGCCTTTGGTGTCCTCCAAAGGCTCAGAGTTGAAGGTCTAACCACCAGCTTGGAGTATGATCTGGAAAGAGTAGACTCTGCAGGATGTAGGACCTGGTGGGAGGAAGTTAGGTCACTGAGCATGCTCTGTATAATGGCTATTCCTGGTTGTCAACTTGACTATATCTGGAATAAACTCCAGTTCAGAATTGGAGGGCTCACCTGTGATCCAGATCTTGAGGCTGGAAGACACAAGTTTCTGACCTGGATCTTGACATGGAGATCTTGAGGCCTAGTGGCCATGAAAAGTTTAGGCCCCGGCAAGGTAGTACAGGCCTTTAATCCCAGGAGACTGAGGCAAGGAGATCTCTGAGTTCAAGGTCAGCCTGGGACAAAGCAAGTCCCAGATCCAGGCCTGGTGATACACACCCTTTAATCTGGGTCGCACCTTCTGCTGGAGACCTACATAAGGACATTGGAAGAAGGAAGATTCGCTCTTCCTCACCTGCTTGCACTTACTTGCCAGCGCATCTATCGGAACCTACTTCTACAGAAGACCAGCTGAAAGAACCAGCCTCGTGGGACTGAGCAACAACTAGATCCTTGGCCTTCCCATCCACAGCTGCCCATTGTTGGGGAGTTGGACTTCGGACTATAAATCATCATAACAAATTCTCTTAATATAGAAAGACACCCCAGTGTTCTGTGACTCTAGAGAACCCTGACTAGGACATTCTGGAGAGGGCCACTGGGACCCTGACGTTTTCCCGTCCAGCTCTTTGCTTCCACTTCCAGGAGTTGAGTGGTTTTTGCCCCGCAAGCTGCTGCAGCCACAGAGCCCTGCTTTACCACAGGAGCAAAGCTGAAACCTGAACCCAGAAGCCAAAATAACCTTTCTGGCTTTTCAGTTGATTTTTCTTTCCAGGAATTTTGTCACAGTGACAGAAAGCTGAGTAATAACACTGTCCCTCTGTGGATGTCCTGTGTCCTTCCCGGTCTACTCCGGCACTCACCGGGTGTGGATGTGTCTGCCCCACCCCCAACCCCCACTCAGCAATCAGATCTCAAGTGGGATCACCCGGTTAATGATGTCTCCTACCTCACTGATACACTTCCCCACCACCCCACCCCCTGCCACCCACCCCCACTCCCACCACTGGGAAGCTCTGGTCAGGATGGTCTGCCAGGGTTCTCTGATGTGACACTGCTCTCTGGTCATTGTGCTGCAGGGCATTTTGCATGGCAGCAGACAGGTACACACCATCTTCCTTCACAGGTTCCCTGCAGCTCACAATGCATCATTGTCTAGCTGGAATCTGCAGGGAGAGTCTCTGTGTGCGATCAGAACAGACGGATTTCCCTGCAAAGACAAAAGGAAGAGGAGGAGGAGGGAGGAGGAGGAGGGGGGGAGAGAGGATAGAGGAAGGAGGAGAGAAGAGGAAGAGGAAAGAGAAGGAGGAGGAAGAGGAAGAAGAGGAGGAGGAAGAGAAATTTGTTTTCTGGCTTCCACAGGCATGCATGTCCCCATGTGCACACACACACACACACACACACACACACACACACACACATGCTCCCGTATACACACAACAGTAGACAGAGAGAGAAAGAAACTGCAAGCTCAGAACGTGTTGATCATGTCACAGGCTGCCCCAAGCTGTATCCTCCTCGCCTAACACTGGAGGGAGTAGGCATGCACCATTGGGAGATCCCAGGGCACTGCCAAGGCGAAGTACTCATGGGTATGCACCATGACTGCCAGGATGGAACTTCTCTCTCCACCACATAGAACAGACAAGTGTCAGAAGCGACTCCCTCCCTGGGTTCTGACCCAACCAGACTCATATGTGTGTGGCAGGGGGGGGTGATGGGGGCACGGACAAGCTTGTGTGGCAAGTATTTGAGAGCACCCCCCCTGCTGGGCCCTCATTTCTGCTTCCTTCTTCCCTTGTGCCTGGCTGTCACCCTCACGAGGGCCCCACACATAGTCATTTAGGGACTGTGGCTGGGGTCAGGGTCAGGAAATCAGTATGAGCAGATGGGCCAGGCCAGCCAGGCAGGCAGCCAGCGCCCAGCAGGGCCAGAATAAATGTGGGGCCAGGGGGAGGAGCAAGCCTTCAGGGCAGGCAGATGGCCCCAGCCAAGCGCCCTTCCTGGGACGCATGCTCTGATGGAACTTTTATTGCTGCAAATAGGGCTGAACTATGTAGATGTAATGCGACTGACCCCTGGCATTACACTCCCCCCCACCCACCCACCCCAGCCACCTGCTTTTGGAGCAGCCGCTCAGGTCACACAGAGGCAGTAATTTAAGGCTGAGGCCAGCTGCCCACCCCATGGGTGTCTGATCCCCCACCCCTCACACATGTGCTAGCTCAGGATCACCCCCTCGGATCTATTCCTCAGGGATGGGCATCGCAGGTCCATGCAAGCCAAACACAAAGGCCCCTCTTGAGCATCCTTGGTGGTTTCTTAAATCTACAAGGCTTTAGGGAAAATAGATTACTTTCTCCCACCCCCAATAGCAGATGATTCCTTCTGGAGGTGTGGTGTTTGGGGTTCCTCTTGAGTTTGGTCTGAATAAACACGGACAAGATTCCTCACAAGACCACCAGCTCAAAATTCCAAGAGTGTTTTAGGAAGTGCAGAGACGGCCCTGAAACCCACAGACACTCGATAGCCTCACCTATCTGTCAAGGCAAAAACAGAATGAAAGGCTAAGAAGGGGACAGACCCCACTACACTTTCTGCTCAGCCGCCATCTTAGTGAGGGCGGCTCCCAGGATCCAATCCAGGTTAGCAAACAGGGCCATGAGGAGATAGAATGCCCGCCACAGCGCAATTCCATATTCCCAGCAATCCCTGTAAAAACTTGTAAATTCCACCGGGACGCGTAGCTTAAATTGCCAATTTGACACCACCTAGAATCATCTGGGAGGAAAGTCTCAATGAGTGGTTGTTTACAGTGGGTTAACCTGTGAGCATATTGGGGGGGGGGGCTTCATTAAGTTAATTGCTGTAGGAATACCCAGTCTCCTGTGGGTGGCACTATTCCCTAGGCAGTGTAAGAGAACGGAGCCCTGCAGCGAGCACAAGCGACAGACAAGCAAACAAGTGTGTATGCATTCATTTCTTTTCGGCTTTGGATTGCAGGTGTGACCGACCAGCTGTCTCAAGTTCCTGTTGTTGTGATTTTCCTGTAGTGATGATGAACAATACCTTGGAATTGTGAACTAAAATAAGCCCCTCTTTTCCGAGTTGCGTTTGGCCTGGGTCTTTTGTCACAGCAACAGAAGGAAACTAGGACAACCAACGGAAAGATAGAAGCAGCTTATAACCACCACCACCACCACCACCACCACCACACCACCCCCACCACCCCCACCCCCGCTGAACCTCTGCTTCTGTTTTGTGCGCGCGCGCCTGCGAGATGTATACTTGCTTTCGTACACGTACCGGTGGAGGCCAGAGCTGCTGTCTATCTTCCTCGCTTGCTCCGTACCTTATTTTTTGAGACAAGGTCTCTTGCTGAGCCTGGATCTCACCAACCTGGCAGACTGGCTGGCAAGTGTGCCTTCTAGATCCTCCCTCCTCCATTTCCCAGGACTGGGGTTTCAGGAACGCGCCGCCACCCCAGCATTTTACATGAGATCTGAACTTAGCTTGTCATATCTTCACGGCGAACTCTATAGCGACCGAGCCAGCTTCTCATCCCCTCCATTTATCTTTATTTCCACCCTACTCCCACAATCAAGGTTCTCCTGACAGAATCAGGGCACAGCCACCAGCTCTGGACACTGATCAGGAAAGATTTTAAACCAACAGAGTGGGTTGGATCCATCTCTCTGAATGAACGGCTTAGGACTGGCCTGACTTCTGGGAGTGGGGGTGGGGCGCACACGAACAGTGCCACACCCCACTTTGCGCCTCTAGCGACTGAAGAGTCCATGCTGCACACCTGAGCGCAGACAATCTGAACATCGGTGGAGTGCGTCTGGATAGGAGCTGTACGCAGTGCTTTTTCTTCTGTGAGATCACTTAGTTCTAATAATGGCTGGGGTGACGTGGCATTCCCACTGGCCCCATGCTTGACCAGTGGAGAAATTAAGACTCACAACAGTTAGGAATTGGTCCATCAATCGATCCTGACGTTCTGACTGGAGAATCTAACAGAATCCCACCGGTCTTTCGCCAACCCTTACCACCCCCAAGTTAGAAGACCCTTCATTGGGCCAGGGAAAGTGCTTGTCGCTAAAGCATGAGGATCCAAGATTAATGTCTAACACACAAGTGAAAGGTCAGGCACGGTGCTGTGTGCTGGAATAGAGACAGGAGGGTTCTGGGAGTGTTCGGGCCAGCTAGCTAAGCTAAAGCAGCAAACACTGGTTTAAGTGAGAGAAGAGGATGACTCCGCCCTGTGCTTCCCTGCCTGGGGTGAGCACAGCAGGTAGAGATGAGAAGGAGAGTGAAGGGAGAGGAAGACAGGGGCCCAAGAGACAGAGAAAGGGGAGAAATGTAACAGATGTGATGATCCCTGGGTGTCAGTGACTCTTGAAGGAAATTTTCAAAACCTTTTGCCCCAATCAAATGGAGAAAATAAAGTTTTAGACACCCTCCTAGGTTAGAACTACTCACTGAAAGCTGATGGGGGCAATGCTTTAAATTTAAAGGGTTTGTACTTGAACAAGGAAGCCCACTTAATGCTACCAAAACAGACCAAACGTGGGTCCACAGCACCCTCTAGTGGTTACACTGAGCATTTACAAGACCATTCTACCTCATCCCAGCAAGCAAGACTCACCGAGAACATGACTGCTTCATAAAGATGCTAAAGGCTTTCTTTAACACAAACCAACCAGTCCGGTAAACTTTCACCTATTTCTCAAGTGTGGTGTCTCAACGCTTGCAATCCCAGGACTCTGGAGGCTGAGACAGGAGAACTGATGTAAGTCTGAGGCCAGTCCGGGTTTATTGATAAACAACCTATTAAAAAAAAATCACTTGAAGTCCAAAAGTAACTTTGTAACATTTAATATCTATCGTTCTGGTGTTAATAAAAAGTCAAGATAGCAAGGTGGAGCTTTACCTGTCTTTGACAGCATTTTATTTAAAGATATCCTCGTTTTAAGTTGTTTAGCCTACTGGGCATGCTTGCACACACACACACAGGTAGGTATGCACATACCACATATGGTTCTCAGAAGTCAGTTCTGTCCTGTTGTCTTGTTGTATCCAGGGACAGAACTCAGGTTGTCAGGCCTACACAAACATGTTCTACCAGCTCAACCATCTTACCATACCGTATCCTCATTTTAAATAAAAACAAACAATAGTTGACCTACTGACAATATAATGTGCTATTTTCGGGAAGTCTTAACCAATGCATGCAAAGATTAGAAACAGGTGACAAAAAAGATATCTATAAATTATTTAGAAGGAGGAAATAAGTTGATTGTGAAAGAATATGGTGGTGTAACGTGTGTTTAAAATACTAAAGAATTACAGTAATCTTAATAAATCTTAATCTTAAATTCTTAAAATAGGTCTGTCGAGGTGGCGAGGTGGGTAAGGGCACTTGTTGCTGAGTATGACAACCTGAGTTGTATCTCCGGGACCCACTTCATGAAAGAAGGAAAGTGACTCCAGCAAATTGTTCTCTGGCCACTGCACCACACAGAAGCACCCACCTAAAAGGTAATAAATGAAATATAACATTAAAAGAAAAACATTGTTATACACCTAATGCAAAGCCAGCTCCTAACCCCTTGGCCCACATAGCAGGCCAAGTTGGGTGGTTGGAACATCAGTTCCCACCACGTCTCAGTTGCCAAACCCTTTTGCCTATCTCTAAGACAGAGATAATAATCTCTCAGTTGCTTGAGATTGGGCAAGATACTGTTTGTAAGATGGGTAGTGTGGCAAGGTGGTCTCCAGTAAGTGACAGCTATGGCCGTGCTGGGTGCCAAGGGTGCCCTTTACCACGCAGTCTCAGTGACAGTTTTACATCTGTGTGTGCAGAAGTTGAACTTGGTCTCTCTTACATGTACTGAGAAAAAAGACTCCACATTCTTGTTGCTTGAATTCTTCTGACTTAGTTGAACTCGGTTAGCAGCTCAGTCTGTCACTTCATTGTTCCACGTATTTAGCCGGAACATTAACTTTCTAAAAGGGACCTTTGGCGGTGATTGTGAAGGTGTTTGCTCAAAATTATGTTTGCCTGACATGAAAGTGATGTTTGTTTGCTACAATGTATCAAGTACAGGAAGCTGCTGTTGTATCGAGGGACAATGAATGAAAGCAATATCCTTATCTATAGATATTTGTCTTGAGTGGTTTTTTTTTGTGATGCAAAAGCTGTTGAATTTAAAAAAAAAAAACATTGTTATAATGTAATGGGAAAAATTTTGCTCCTAACAGCAGCAACATGAACATTGAACCCCTACCTCGAGGCAGGAAGGAGATCATCAAGATGGTTCAGAGGCAAAGGTGAATGAACCCGGATGACTTACTATCTCGGTTTGTCTTTAACCTAGTCACGATCAACCAGAGTTGCCCTTAGAACTTAGTGTGGTCAAATGTATCTTTCTCCTGCCGTGTTCCTGTGCATGGCCTCTGCACCTTACCTTTCTGTGTCTTGCATCCTATAAAGCACATTATTTTTATTGTATGATAATGATGATGATGATGATTACAGTAGACAGTGTTCTGCCTGCATATGCACCAGCAGGCCAGAAGAGGGCACCAGATTACATTACAGATGGTCGTGAGCCACCATGTGGTTGCTGGGAATTGAACTCAGGACCTCTGGAAGAGCAGTGCTCTCAACATCTGAGCTGTCTCTCCAGCCTTTGGACACATCATTTTGTTACTTGCCTTCTGCGCACAACATTTCCATCCTGAGGCACATTCATGTGATAGAATGTAGGATTCTGCAACGAGTATACCCCCAACGTATTCATTTGATCCTCAGAATGTGGTAGCACACCTCGGAATTCTTATACTAGGGAGGTGGAGAAGAGCCCCTGGGCCCAGCGGCCAGTCTAGCTGAGTGGGTGAGCTCCGGTCCTAGCAAGAGATCCAGTCTCAAAAACTAGGGTTTGTTTAACTGAAGACAGGGTCTTACTCTGTGGCCCAGGCTGGCCTCAAACTCATGGGGATCCTCCTGCCTCAGCCTTCTAAGTGCTGGGATTGCAGGGTGTGTTATCATGCCCAGCCTGTCTCCCCAATTTGTTACAGAAGCCAGACTACCATGCCCAGGGGCTGGAAAACAGTTCTCCCCACCACCACCACCACCCCACCACCCCACCACCCCACCACCACCACCACCACCACCACCACCCCACACCCGCTGTCACCAAAACCTGAGAAGAAGCTGCTCACAGCGGGAAAGGTTTCTTTGGTCTCCTGGTTAAGAAGGGAGGAATGGGCCAGGGTGTGGGTAGTGCACACTTTTTAATTCTAGAACTTGGGAGGCAGAGGCAGGAGGATCTCTGTGTTGGAGGCCAGCCTGATCTATAGATTGAGTCCCAAGACTGCCAGGACTACACGGAGAAACCCTGCCTTGAGAAAAAAAACAAAACAAAACAAACAAACAAACAAAACACAAAGTGAGGGGGAGGAGGGGAGGAAGAAGGAAGGATACGCCCGGCACGGTGGAGACCGGCACAGGACCTTGAGTATGACCTTGAGAAGGCGGTCATACTGGGATCCTAGTTAGGAGGCAGAGAGCAGACAGGAACTGAGAACAGGCTATAAAACCTCAAGACCCACCTCCAGCGACACATTTCCTCCCCTGAGGCTCCAACGCCCTAAAGCAGTGGTTCTCAACTTGTGGGTCACAACCCCTTTGGTGGTTTTAAACAGCCTTTCGCAGAGGTAGCCTAGGATAACCTACATATCAGACATTTGCATTGCAGTTCACAACAGTAGCAAAATTACAGTTGTAAAGCGGCATTGACAATACATTTTATGGTTGTGGTCACTGTAGCTGTGAGGGACTGTACTGAGGGCTCACAGAGATAGGAAGGTTGACAACCACTGCCCTAAAGGTCCCTCAGCTTTCCAATGGAGCACTGGCAAGTACACGAGCCTGGAAGAAGGTCACATCCAAGCCACAAGTTTTGAACTTTAAGAAGTACAGGTTATACAAAATTAATGAAATTCTTTCTCCAAATCCCCGTACCCACTCACAGGAGGGTGCAGAAGAAAAGATCCCTTTTGTGGCTTGCCTGCTGCACAGTGCGATACCTGTTTGTTAACAGCCCATAAGCCTGTCTGCCGTTGCGGATCCACAAGGACCTCCTGGACACCAGTTCACCTTGTTTGCTGAATCACGCCGCCCTGTGACCGCCCCCCTCCTACACTCTGCGGTCCACAGTGAGACAGTGAGGTGTCCCAAGAAGTCACACTGAGCCGGAAGCGATGACCGGAGATGCTCTTGAGTTAAAGCCCCAAGGACAGTCGCCTCCCAGAGCTCTTGAGCCTTCCAGTCAGGTGGTAAGTTGTCTGAGGAAGAGGAACAACGCAGAATGAAAGATTCCATTCCTCACAGCGGCAACAGCCAGTGTTCAAGGACACTGGGAGCAAGGGCGCCTAGGGCTCTGAGCAGAAATGGAAGTGCTTTCAGGTGACCGTTCAGCCATACTGCATCTCTGCCTCAAGAGAGGCCTCCTGGCTTCCGGTCCTCTAGAGCAGACTGACACCCCACCTAACAACAACAATGACACCCTACTAACCCCCTCCCTCGCGAATGTGCAACTAGCTCCAAAGCGGTGGTCAAGGCCATACAAAGCCCTGACACAAACCCCGTGAATGAGGAGAGAAGCCTTCTTGAGCTCATGTCCAAAAGGATCGCTAATGCTGAAAAACACAGCTTCTTTCATTTTACAAACTAAACTATTTTTCATCTGTGTGTCAGTGTGTCAATGTCCATATGAGTGTACACGTGTGTGTCTGTGTCTGTGTGTGTGTCTGTGTCTGTGTGTGTACTAGAGTGGGTGGAAGCCAGAAGAGGGTGTTCGTTGGATTCCCTTGGAGTTGTGGAGTTTGTGAGCTGGGATCAGGAGTCAGGTCTCAACGACTGAGTAGCCAGCTCTCAAAACTACGGAGCCATCTCTGCAGACCAGGCTCTTTTATTCCAACCTTCGTTATTAATATTAACTCCCCAATCACACGTTATACATCACACCGTAAATATATCTAAATGTGCATGGCTATCTCTATGTGTTTGAGTTTAGAGTGGCTTCTGAAGGGCTAAGGAAACCAGAGCAGAGCTGAAGGGGTTCACGGAAGCCTGACTGGAGGCAGAGGAGATACAGATGCAAGGAGAGTGACTACATGGTTAGGAGACCAGCCAGAGGAAGGCTGGCCACAGAGCTGAGGATTTGATGGGCTTCAGCCTCAAGTGGAGCTGCAGATTCCAGGCATGGGACCACGGAGGCCGTGGAGTCAAGGGACCACGGAGGCCATCTGCAGGACCACAGGATCATGGGGGCAAGATGTAGGAGCAGGTCTAGACGAATAAACAGATGGACAGAATTTCAATAGGCCACACCAGAAGTATAGACCATGATTCGCTAAAACCCCAAAGACAGGGGTAAGGGGATTGCCCTTGATGCAAATAGATCCCTGGATCATTGACCATCCAATGTTAGGTGATGTCCTCTCTGTAGAATCCAAATGAGGGTTTTACACTTAGTAAGGCTGGTGTGTGTGATGGATTCCCAGACCTGGGTTATCTGATGTGGTCTTTTTTATTTGTATGTACATGTGCATGTGCATATGCATGTGTGTGTGTGTGTGTGTGTGTGTGTATGTGTGTGTGTGTGTGTACTGGTGGGGGGCTGGGGGAATAGGGATATATGTGCATATAAGTACAGGTGCCCACGGAGACCAAAAAAGGGCATCCCATCTCCTGGAGCTGGAGTTACAGACAATCATGAGCCTCTTGGCCATAAGAATGTAGTGTTAGGGGGCTAGAGAGATGTCTCAGTGGTTAAGAGCACTGACTGCTCTTCCGAAGGTCCTGAGTTCAAATCCCAGCAACCACATGGTGGCTCACAACCATCCGTACTGAGATCTGACACTCTCTTCTAGAGTGTCTGAAGACAGCTACAGTGTGCTTATATACATAAAATAAATAAATAAATCTTTAAAAAAAAATAAAAAAAGAATGTAGTGTTAGAATCCAGTTGCTGCTCAGGTAACAACCCAGCCATTCCTCGTTCACAGACCTTCACAACCACCCTACTAAAAACATTGTGGGTCTCTAGCTAGCAGCCTTCTAAGTCATGGGGTCTTGCACCTGGGAAGTGAGTTTACATCAAAGCGGGTACTTCTGACTTGCTCCCCACCCCTTTCCTGCCTCCTGCCTGGGAATCAAAGAGCCTGGATCTAAGCTCTGCTGTGAAACCACCGTCCTCAGAGAGCTGTAAAGCCATAACCCACCTCTGCAGTGTGGACCCTGACTCCTCCCTTCAGATCCTCTCTGCCACCCTGAATGTTTCTAATGCTGGGACTTGACATCTCCTCAGAGACACCTGATTCATGCTGTTGTCTGTCTGTCTGTCTGTCTGTCTGTCTGTCTGTCTGTCCATAGTGTAAACAACTCTTCTAACACACTTCAGGCAGAGCAACAGCAGCAGCCGTGTTCACTGGCCTCCTCCAGAACAATAGAAGGAAAGGTCAAAGGTCATAATGGTCAAAGGAGAACTGTGGTAAAAGCTTCCGGGAAGTAAGAGTTTCCATGGGATCCCCTTGCTCTGGGAACTTTATCTAACAGCTTAGCTTGCTTTTAAGTAGTCTCCCAATGCTCCCAAACTGAAACTTCCTTAGAACCTCTCCATCTTTGCCTTTCCCTGTCCCCACCCCCTGACTCAGGGGGAACCTGTGAGGTCCATTTCTCCCACAGTGGGAAAAGGTGTGTTGTATATTAACTTCCTCCTATCTAAAAATTCCCCCGAGGGTGAAGTGGGAGGCTCAGGAGATTCAGAAAGCATATAAATTTCATGTGTCCCGGGACCCTAAAGAGACATCCCAGAGAGCCCTTCCTTATGGAAGCAGTAAGCAGTTGACTGAGGGGGGTGGAGGCGGGAGTAGGTTCTGCCTGGGCTGCCAGGAGTAGGGTCTCCCTGCTCTGTGGAGTGCCTGTCATGCAGAGAGCACCAGGGCTGTAGCTTCCATGGGTCACTACCCACGCTGAGGTGGGACCTTCAGAGATGTCCCAGCTTCTGAACCATTTCTGTTCCTGTTAAGTACCCCCTAGTCCATTTTCCTGTTAGTAGCCCCAGGGAAATCTAATCACTCACCAGCTTGGACTTTAGTCTGTCCTGGGTTCCCTTTTAGGAGGAGTAAATGCCTATGTCCGTCTCCCTAGGATAGAGTCGCATGAGGTGTCAGGTCTGCTGATCTGGGGACACACAGAAGAGCCTCTAAGGATCCCCCACTTTCCCAGCTGGCGAATGGAAAATGTTTCAGGTATTATAGGATTCCCCTAAAATCTGAAACTCCCCTAATCAGCTCATTAAAATCACAAAACAAAGCTGTCAGCTCGTTGGTTTAAACAACAGGCCAGTTTCTCCCTCCCAGACGTGTCAGGTAAATGTTTACCCACATGGTGATGCTGGGGCTTAATTGCTTTTTTTCCGGGATTTCCACTCCAATTCTGATGTCTGGTTTTAATTTCTCTATTCCTTTCCTCCCGGGGTTTCAATTTCATTCCCCTACCCAGAGAAACCGTCGCAGTTTCTGAGACTGAAAAGAGACAGAGGTTGAAGTTAATGCCTGGAGCTTCTTAAGCCCAAAAGACAGGCAACCCTGCTTGGCAGTGCCTTCCCAGGTGAGGACCCTGAAGTACGAGGTCTAGCTGGACCATGGGAGGAACGAGGGAGGTCTGTGCATGTGTGTTTGTGTGTGTATGTATGTGCCTATGTATGTGTTCATATATATGTGCATGTTTGTGTGCATGTGTAGTATATGTGTGTGTTTGTGCTTGTGGGTGCACACGTGTGTGCATATGTGTATTATGTATGTGTATATGGGTGTGAGTGTGCACATGTGTGTATGAGCGCATAAATGTATATCTATAGTGTATAGGTGTGGCTGCACATAGGGAGACCAGAGAGGTCTTCCACCTTATTTTTTAAATTCATTTTTTATGTATATAGATATTTTGTGAGCATGTATGTATGTCTGGTCACCATATGTGTACAGTGCCCATAGAGGCTGTTGTGTTTTAGAGGGAGAGAGGGAGAGAGAGAAAGAGAGAGAGAGAGAGGGAGAAGAAGAAGAAGAAGAAGAAGAAGAAGAAGAAGAAGAAGAAGAAGAAGAAGAAGAAGAAGAAGAAGAGGAAGAAAGAAGGGAGGAGGAGGAGGAGGAGAGGCCGGCCATGAACGCATGGAGAGAAAGGGGGGAGGGGAATAGGGAGAGAGGGGGAGCAGGAACAAGAGGAGAGACCAAGAGCAAGAGAGAGGAGGGGGCAAGCAGCCCCTTTTATCGCGAGTCAGCACACCTGGCTGTTGCCGGGTGGAGCCTACACTAAATGCAGCCAACAGAGGCCAGAAGACCTGTCAGATCTCTGAAGTTACTGATGGTTGTAAGCCGTGTGGATGTTAGGAATCAAACCTGGGTCATCTGGAAAAGCAACCAGTGCTCTTAGCTGATCTCCCAGCTTCTCTGCCTTGTGCGTTTTGAGACAAGGTCTCTCACCTCCTGCCTCTACCTGCTCATTGCTGAGGTTACACACACAAGTGCCACTATGCCAGGCTTCAACAAGGATTCTGGAAATCCAAACCCAGGTCCTCACATGAGCATGGAAAGCACTTTGCCCCACTGAGCCATCTCCCTTGCCCCCCCCCCAGTTGAATTAGTGTATTGTAGCAGAATTCATCCGGATGTAAATTCTGAGAAACGCAATGGTGTTGCATTCAGTGATTGTCTGGTCTGTGCCTGCTGTGAGCATACAATTCCACCAGGTACTGGAGCCAGCAGAGATACAGTTATCAAATAATTAGGAAATTCATAAGCTGATCATTAAACATGATTATTACCAAAAATCACATTATGTAAACTTAGAATTAAATAAATTATGAGCAAATGTTAAGTTGGGGCTAGAGAAATGGATCAGCAGTTAAGAACACTTGCTGCTCTTCCAGAGGACCCAGGTTCAATTCCCAGCAACCACATGGCAGCTTACAATCATCTGTAACTTTAGTTCCCATGCCTTCTTCTGGTCTTCTGGGGCACCAGGCACACATGTAGCACATGGACATATATGCAGGCAAAACACCCATACACTTAAAACAAAGGAAATAAATGTTTCAAAAGAGAGCAAATGAGGGGGCTACAGAGATGGCTCAGTGGGTAAAGGGGCTTGCTGCCAAACTGACAGTCTTGAGTTTGATCCTGAGACCTTTATTGAAGAAGGAGAGAACACACAAATTGTCCTCTGGCCTCCACATATGTGCTGTGGCGTATGTGCTTTGCCCCACATATAAAATTAATAAATACATATGATAAGAAATTAAAGAACAAAGGTAATAGACAGGCACAGTAGCACACACCTGAAACCTAGCAGGAAACAGCTTTAGATTGACCTGGGCTACTTGACAAGACAGAAAGAGGGAGGGAGAGAGGGAGGGAGGGACGAAGGGAGGGAGGGAGGGAAGAAGGGAGGGAGGGAGGGACGAAGGGAGGGAGGGAGGGAAGAAGGGAGGGAGGGAGGGAGGGAGGACAGAGGGAGGGACTAGCCTTCAAAACCCACCTGAGGGTAGAGAGATGGCTCAGAGGTTCAGAGCACTGACTCTTGCTAAGGACCAGAGTTGCAGAGCATCCATGTTGGTCGGTCTATAATCTATAATTTCTGGAAATATAATCTATAATTTCCAGAAATCTATAATTTCTGATCAGGAGATCTGGCGCCCTCTTCTGGACTCTGCAGGCACCTGCATTCACATGCATATACCCACACACACAAGCACATAAACATAATTAAAAATGCATCTTTTTAAATCCACTTTTCCCCATTTACTTTACCATATCCATGGCCACACTTATTTCTATTGTGTGTGTGCTCTGGATGGTAAGATTCCTGTGTGGTGGGAAGCCCCTGTACTCCAGCATCACCCAGTAGTACTCCGCTGTGCAGCTTGGACCAAGTGGGAGAATTTACACCACAGAATCGGGTAGGCTTCACAGATCGGCTCACACACCCAGGTGATTGTGAACAGTACCAGCACCACACAGACCCGATCACAAATAGCACAACCAGAAGCCTATCTTCTTTATCCGTTGACTTTAGAGCACCCAACATGGTGCTTGCCGAATGCCTACAGACTGAAAGCATAGGAGGTGGGAGGCTAGAGGATCATTTCAACTACATAAGAAGTTTAGCACCAGCCTGGGCTACATGAATGGATGGATGGATAGATAGATAGATAGATAGATAGATAGATAGATAGATAGATAGATACATAAATCTTTAAAAGCCCACGTGTTGGAAGTGTTGGTGTTTGCTTCGAAGCAGAACCAAAGTATGTATAGGCACCAGCTTGTTTTGCAAATGCTTCCTCCGAGCCAGTACTGGCCTAGCTTGGCGGAGATATTAGCCATGTTCTGAACAAACACTGGCTTTGCAAATACTCATCTTGCTTGGAGTAGACACTACCCTTGCCCTGTGTGGATGCTGGCCCTGCTGTGGTTAAGTCAACTTGAAGTTAATGTGTGGGGTCAGTTTGATTGGCTGGAATTTTGATATCTCTTCCTCGGCAGCAATTAAAGCCAAATGAAACAAAACCACAGATAAGGAGTCCAAACTCCTCATACAGCTCTATCACAGGGCATGGGGGGTTGTGGGTAGGCATGGGAGGGGGCCAGGACAAGGTCTCTTCCTACATATTAGCCAACTGAACTCATCTTCGAAAGGAAGAGGGCCCCTTCTTCAGTGACTCTGTCAAGCCCACGGGACACGAGGAATGTGCAGCCTATCAGAAGCTGCTGAAGTGACCCTCAGCTGTGTAACATCTGCACGTTCACAAGACATGTTTACAGAAATGTAAGAGAAGATGCCCAGGCTCCAAGCGAAACCCTGACAAAGCAGGAAGTACCCTTAACAGGAAGCAGAATCAAACCCCTGCAATCCAAAAACCAGACTTCAAAGTCAGAAAATCTCCTGGAGAGGAGGGAAGACGGGCAGGCGGCTGTCTGTCTGTCTGTCTGTCTGTCTGTCTGTCTGTCTGCAGTGAGTGACCTGAGACCTGTGATTCCCCACAAGTGTTCTGGAACTTGCCGTGAGAGCAGGGAGCCTTCTCTTCTGCGATTAAAGGGGTGCATGGCGGGCTGCTAGCTCACAGGCTACCTCTCTAGGTCATTAGACTTGCATGAATCCCAGGGCGCCTCACAGGGTGTGGAGGGGCCCCTTGACTCCTTGGGGTATAACAACCTGACCTGGTCCCTATGAACACTAGAGGACTGGTAGTTCCCGGGACTTCCCAGGCTCGCAGGCTCTGACTATTTTCTGACCTTGGCTAGGTGATTCCTCGTCTGCCTGTCAGCTTTGTACTGTTCTTGACAACTGTATTTTGTAATTTTTCTGCTTTGCCAGTTCTCCTGCCCAGGACAGTTCAAATCAGTACCAGACCCTCCCCGTTAGAATCAAAGCCATTTTTCTTTTTTCTATTTTTTTTTTAAGAGAAGGTCTCACATCTCAGATAGCCCAGGCTAGCTTCAAACTAGCTATGTAGCCAAGTACGACTTTGAACTTGTGGTCCTCCTATGTCCATCGGACCCTGTTTGCACAGTGCTAGTGTTACGCAGGCAAGCACTCTATCACCTGCGCCCCAGCCCCGGTCCCAGAAGCTATTTGTTTTAAATATAGTCCAAATGATAAACAATGAATCATTCCTTCAAGCATATACTTTGTATAAATAATGGCTGTGGTGCAGGCTTCCAGAGCCTGGTTGCACACACATGTTTGGAACTTTCTGCCTCAGCACCAACTCCTCCATACTGTGAGAGGCCTGAGACCTCCAGGACCACCTCCCCAACACCCCCCCCCCAGCCCCTTAGAGCACCCATCAGCATATCTTCCTGCTGGGAGTCCCATCCCTGACAGCCGAGCACTGCCAGCCTCCTGCCGAATGCACTCTGTGGTTCCTGATTCCCAGTCCTTGAGGGTCATGTACCCCCCTCCCCACATCCCATCCTCCCCTGGGGCTTGGCATTTGGACCATTCACAAGGTCCCCTTGTCTAGGATTGTGTTATTTATTACCTGATGTAGAGAAGAATGGCATCCCGGCTCACCGTATAGTCCATGGTCCTCTCTGTGCATGAGAGGCTGGACAGCAGACAGACATGCTGCATCTGTAGAATTTAACGCAATGGGGAGCGGAGTGGTGGATCCCAAGCCTCCTCTCTTGCCTGAAGCAGGAGGAAGTACTCTTCTGGGAGAAGAGTGTTTTGCAGAAGAATGTTTGGATGGACAAACTGCCAGTGACAGCGCCAGCCCCCTGTGTCCTCTGCTCCTAGCCTCTTGACTGTCCCCATTTTAACTTGTTTGAGCTGATGCCTCAGAGGTTAGGGAAAACTTCCCTCTGGGCAGCATGGCCAGCCTGCTACCTGGCTCAACAGTCGTCACATGGATCTCGCAGTGGTCAGCACAGAGCTGGGGCCCGAGAGTCTAAGGCTAGCAATGGGGAGGACAGTTAGGAGTCCCTAGGGAGGATTGGTGCCCATTTCCCTCCTCGTCGTGGAACAAGCAGGAGCTCACACATCCTCTGGCCCACGTCGTCTGCCCAGTCTTAACCTCAGGGAGCCTTTTGGTTGAATTGTTTCTGGTCTGTAGAGTCATGTACATGCCTATAGGTCCTACAGATACTGGGGCAGTAGTGGTTGTGCCTAGCTATAGTTTGAAAGAAGGACACCAAACTTCAAACCTGGGGTGTTCTATGTCTGGCCTCTTGGTTGAGTGTATGCTACGCAGGTTTTGTGATTTTTACAAATGACTTAATTCCTCTTAAAAAAAAATGAGTTCTGTGTTCGAGGAAACGGTCCCAAATGGGGCTGCGCAGAGCATTTAGTTGGTAAAGTACTTGCTTTGCAAGTATGAAGAACTGAGTTCAGCTCCAGCAGCTACAAAAGAAAAAAAAGTATGCCCTTGCAATCCCAGTGCTGGAGAGACCAGTCAGTCTAATCAGTGAGGCCGGGGGGTTAGTGGGAAACCCATATCAAAAAACAAAATAGATTGCTCCTGAGTTGTTCTCTAGCCTGCAGACAGACAGACAGACAGACAGACAGACAGACAGACAGACAGACAGACAGACACACACACACACACACACACACACACACCAGTATGTATTCACTAAAAAGGAAAGAAAAGGAAAACCAGTCCCATCGAGTGGGATGGGGAAGCCTGTCACCCTGCTGTCGTGCATGGTCAAGTCCAGAAGCATCAGTGAGACCCCGGGACAGCAGTGTAGACAGCGACCCGCAGCCCATGTCTCTCTGCAGACAGAGTCTAATGCAGGCAAGTGTCTGCTCTTATCAAGAGTCTACAGCTGCTTCTGAGAGGCCCGGTGCTCACACTGGGCTGACGTTCACCAAGCAAGTCCCATGGTATTAAAACAAAAACACCAAACATGGTTTCTGTATCTTGCTTTCCTGTCAACCATGGGACCTGAGGTTCAAGTACAAAAATAGGCAGGCCATGCAGAATGTTCTCTGCTGTTGGCTCGCGAGCCCGTTTTCATCGTGGACTTGGTTCGCTTCTATTTCAAAGACCAGGTAGAAATATGTGCCGGAATTATCTTTCCTGCAGTCATCTGAATGACATCATGGCATAGAAACACACTTGTTCCCGTTTGGAAAGAGCAGAGATTGTATTCCCACCCCCTCAACGTGATGAATGCCATCTTAGGAAAATCTAGCCCAGAGAAGCCATCTGGAAAGGGTTATTATTATGCATGGCTCGACCGCATGTGTGTTATCCTGGGTGTGCACACACATGTTATGTGTTTACGGCAGGAGCCCCTGGGCTGCTCTCTTGCCTTGAAGACAGGAAGCAAAGGGGTGAGTCTGAAACATCGCTCTGTCCTGCCCTGTACAAAGCAGTATCTCTTAACTGTGTTCCTGGTTGGGGATGTCACCAATTACAGTCTCAGAACATGCTGCATTGTGCCCGGCAAGGCCAAGAGGCGGCCCTTTCTGCCAGGCCTTCAATTGCCTCCTGCCTGGCAACCTGCCTATGATAGATAGCTTCTCTGCAGATGGTCCAAGTTACCAGACAGGCCCAGGCTCAGAACTACCCGTGGACCTAAGATGACATTTCCCTGATCTATTCTTCTGGGAGCATGTTTCCAGAAAGACCTATCAGTTTGCCTCTGAGATCCCATACCTCCTCCCTGGAGTTCTTCATGTTGGATGTCATCTTTCTGTGTCAGTGTCACATCAGACATCTCTCTCTCTCTCTCTCTCTTTTTTTGTTTTTTGTTTTGGTTTTTCGAGACAAGGTCAGACATCTCTTGACACCGGGCTGAGGACCTCCTTCCCATCCCGTGAGAACAGGAAGCACTGTTGCGTCTGGGTCTCCCATTGAGGCCGGATGGAGCTCACCCAGAGTGACTCAGTATTTTCTGTACATTTATTTATATTCCAGCTGATAAATACAATACTTTAAAGTCAGAAGACCTTCACCTCAGGAGAGCAAGGCAAGGCAAGGAGTAGAGTACTGGAAATTATTAAAGGACAGAGAAGAAAGCAAAGCAAAGACAGCTAGGAGCAGAAAATAAGGAAGTTGAGGACGGTGAGCGGGTTCGCCGTAGTCCCAGCTACCCTAGAGGCTGAGGCAGGAGGAGTTCTTGAGCCAGGGTGTTTAAGACTAGCCTAGGCGTGATGGTTGTATATGCTTGGCCCAGGGAGTGGTGCTATGTGGAGGTGTGGCCCTGCTGGAGTAAGTGTGGCCCTGTTGAAGTGGGTGTGGCCTGGCTGGAGTGGGTGTGGCTTTGTTGGGGTGGGTGTGTCATTGTGGGCGTGGCCTTTAAGACCCTCATCCTTGCTGCCTGGAAGTCAGTATTCTGGTAGCAGCCTTCAGGTGAAGATGCAGATCCCAGCTACTCCTACACCATGCCTATCTGGGGGCTGCCATGTCCCTGCCTTGATGATAATGGACTGAACCTCTGAACCTGTAAGCCAGCCCCAATTAAATGTTGTCCTTGTAAGAGCTGCCTTGGTCATGGTGTCTGTTCACAGCAGTAAAACCCTAACTAAGACACTAGGGCAACATAGTAAGACTCCTGGAGAGAGGGGGAGGGGAGGGGAAAAGGGAGAGGGAGAGGGAGAGGGGGAGGGAGAGGCTGGCTTGGAAGCTAAGGTACTTGTTGCTCTTCCAGAGGATCCAAGGTTGGTTCCCAGCATCTCTATGGGATGGCTCACAATCTCCCGTAATGAAAACTCCAGGGGCTCCAATGCTGTTCTGGCTGCTGCAAGCATGTGCACACACACATGCAAACATACATACACACACACACACACACACACACACACACACACACATGCAAACACACACACAAAATTTAAAACAAGTCCTTTTCAAAAGAAATAAATGAGAGGCTAGGGAGACGGCTCAGTTGTTCGTGGGCTTGCTGCTCCAGTGTGAATATCAAAGGTTTAGACCCCCCAGAACTCTCATAAATGTCGAGTGGGCATGGTGGCCCACCTGGAAATCTGACCTCAGAAGGAGGAGACAGGAGACCCCCGAATAAGCTGGCTAGTAAGACTGGCCACATCAATGAGCTCTGGGTTTGATTGAGAAACCCTGTCTCAAAGAATAAGATGAAAGACTGGTGGGGGATGATTGCTGACATCACCTTGGTCGTCCATATGTGTGCACACAGAGAGAACATAAGGGGGAATTCCAGATCCAGTTGACTTAGAGGGAGCATGCTTTACAGGTAGATCCAGAGTGACAAAGTATGGATGGGTGCTGTTGGAAACCCTTGATCGAGTCACATCCAAGGCTGACTCTGTCCTCTGGGGCAATTTCTCAATTTCTTCTTCTTCACAGGCTATAGAGATTTCTCATTAAGCCCAGGCTGCCTTTCGTAGATGATGCATTACAAGCCCTGATAACATCAGTTTCATCTCTCACATAGCGACCTGCCACACGGCAGCTTCGTTGTCACACCCATTTTGTGGGGGGGAAAAATAGACTCCAAGTGTGACTGTCACCACTCCACGACAGGGCTGTTGCATGACAAAGAGACCCTTTCCACCCCCAGTGTGAGATCAGTCAGTCGTCATCGCCATAACAAAACACCTGAGAAATGTTTCTTATAAAGGTACATTTGTGTTCAGAGCTTTGGATATTTTGTTCTAGGGTCGATAGACACCACTGCTTGGGCCTGAGGTAGGCATTGGGTCCCATGATTGACAAGTGATATGCAGAAAAAACTGCTCACCTCATGGTCTGGAAGCGATAAAGAATGAGAGACTGGGCCCCTCAATCCCTTTTGAGGGTGTACCCCCAATGGGCCTGGAGACTTCCAACTAGGTTCTCCTCTTAAAGGTTCTACCATGGGGAATTTCTACTACCCTGGAAAACATGCCTTTAACACAGGAGCCCTCAACACACAGGAAGACACTTACCTAAATAATAGCAACGGCTTTCTCAAATCCACCCTCTGAGGACCCTGCCACAAGAACATCACCTGGAAAGAAGCCAGGCTGGGGCACACCCTGCCTCAGACCGCATCCTGTCATTACTGTTTTGACAGTTGTCATGGCAACTGGGAGATTATATTTCTACCTTCTGAGCAGCAGCAAAGCTTCCTACCAACCTGTCAGGCTGGGTAGTTTGGGGGGGACAGACTCCAGGATGCTGATGGCACAGAGTCTGTAGCCTTAAGAGAAACGGGGCTACCTCCAACACTGGAAAAAATGGGAGGGTGGTCTTGCCCTGTGGGGTTCCCGGAGATGAAGGTCAGACGAAATCCACTAGGAAATGAACAAGGAACCGTGTCCAAGACACGCATGGATGACCCTGGGTTAGTGTCCATGCTGTGATGGGGGGAATATTAGGCATGAAGTAGTCATTAGTCCAACACAGTGTGACTCTGCTCCACCCACATGAATGTGATGAGAGACAGAGTCACCTCCTGGGGGTAAGAAAGCCACTCTGGTCTCACCAGACCACTGCCTAAGTGGTTCTCTCAGGGGGAAGAACTATGGCCCAGAGATGAACTGGGTTGAACTTGGCTCGGTGTAGTCGGCCTTTGTATCCCCGATGGGAAGAGGGGTTTTTTCTGCACATGCCCAAGCTCCTTACATAAACTAGCATGACATTTACACAGGACTTACACATACCCTCCTGTGCACTTTAAACCATCTCTCTGCTACTTACACCACCAATAAGCATTGCTGAGTGCATAGGTCTTTTACTGCATTGCTAGGGAACCATGGGAAGAGTTGGCACATGCTCAGTATAGACACCTAGGTGGAGTACAGACTGAACATGCAGGACAAGAACTTCAGTGGTTGAATCTGGAAATTAGAATCCACGTATACAGGGGGCCACATGCCCATCTACTGAAGCCTTTCTCGCCTTGGCAGTCAATGACTCCCAGCCACAGTCTGAGATGGTCCAGGGACTCTCAGAACTATTCTTTGTCACCGAACCTCCTGGACCAATCCTGTCCTCTGCAGAAGAAAGTTGTTAAAATCATTTGCTGCTGGAAATTTTCTCTTTTGTTGTTGCTCTTTTTGGCTTTTTGAGACAGGTGGTTCTGTAGCTTTGACTGGCTCAGAACTCATGGTATAGATTAGGCTAGCCTGAAGCTTGAGGCAATCCTCTTTTGGCCTCCCAAGTGTTGGGATACAGGCGTACATCATTGTGCCCGACCTACAGGACGTTCTGTCCTGTCGGTTTAATTTTTCTTCCACATGCGTCTATGTCTTAGTTAGCATTCACTGCCAATTTGACACAGCCTAGAGTTATCTAAGAAAGATGTCTCAGTTGAGGGATTGATCTGGTCAGATAGGCCTGTGGACACGTCCGGGCAGGGCATTTTCTTGATTGTTCATGGATGCAGGAAGATCCAGCATACGATGTGTGGTATCATTCTTTACCTGCATGATCCTGCACTTTCAAGAAAGCCAAATGAGTGTGAGCCAGTCAAAGAGCCAACAAGTAAGAGACCTCTCCATAGTTCTGTACTTCTTGGGTGTGATGTGAGTTCCTGGTCAGAGACAATGCCGGGAGGACTACAAAACTAACCTACCTTCAAGTTTCCGCTTCAGTTCTTTCAATGATAGGCTGTGGCCTGGAACTCTAAACCAATCAAAACCTTTTTTCTCCTACAATGCTTGTAGGCAGGGTGTTTTAGCACAACAGCAGAAAGAAAACTAGAATATTCATATTGGGTCTGGAGAGATGTCTCAGCGATTAAGAACACTGACTGTACTTCCAGAGGTCCTGAGTTCAATTCCCAGCAACCACATGGTGGCTCACAACCATCTGTAGTGGGATCTGATGCCTTCTTAAATGTACTCACATATATAAAATAAATCTTTAAAAAAAAAAGAAAATTCATACTGAATGTTGAGCATCCTCCACCCCTGGCTCTGCCTCCCTCCTCTCCTTTCCCACCCCTCCCATTAATTACCCCTTTTTTCTCCTAGACAATTCAAATATTCTCCCTGACAGTGCAGGACTTCTATTCCACCGGGATCCCAGCAAGCAGGTGAACAGAGACCCGAGCCAAGCTCTCCATGTCAACTTCACCAATGAAGCGGGTCCCCAGGTCCCCTGCACAGCCTCACTTGCTGCATCTCAAGTCCTCTGGGACCCCAGCTGTCCTCAGCCTGGGATCTGGAGGAGACCTCTAAGGAACTTGCTTCTGAAGGACAGTGGGAAGCTGTACCATGACCTGCCTGGTTGCTTAGAAACAGGATAATTACCCTAGTGGGGCAGCTTGCTCTCTGGATGTACAATCATGGAAAGCTTTCAATGTGCATACATTTGCATGTGTGCATTTACATATGTTCCTCTGTTCCCCATGGCCATGTCCTAGTGAACTCAATATACAAAGGCATTATATGTTGAAAATGTTTTCTACTCCTTTCCTACGGGTTATCATTGTGGATTGATGCCTATATGTAGGTGATGACAGGCACAAGATAAGGTGAGAGCCTGTGATTGGGCAGTGGAAAAGGTAGGCGAGTGGAGATTTTTGGAGATGGGAGAGAGAGAGGACAGAGCGAGAAGGAAGGAGGATGGAACAAGAGGAAGACGATCTAGATTTTGTGTGGCTTTAAATAGCCACGGGTCGTTATGAACATCATACAGGAGAGAATGATTGTGATAATTTGTCTAATCTAGGTGGGCAGCTTGTATTATTATCGATTGACTCTGAAATTATTGTGGGGCCATCTTGTGAATTGAGAATTTATTGAGATATAAATATGACTGACTAATTATAAGCTTCTAGAGTTTTGATTTACTGGGTTAAGGGGTTAAGTTGTGACAACTAGACACAGGGGGTAGATGGCTGAGAAGAAGCGGCTCTGAGGCAGGCGAACTGGAGTTGGGAAGACCAACCCCAGGGGCTGACTTAGAGGCAGCAAGACCACTGGGGGGAGAGAATAACAGGGTATTGTGCTTTATAGCGCAGGTTGGTGCTGCTTCTTTTCTATTATTTCCTGCAACACCACATGGCTTAGCTCTGCCTGACCCCTTTCTTTCTTTTATGTGATGTTATCAACTGAAGCAAGAGCCTTATGCCTGCTAGTGTGGAAGAATGTTTCTGGGAAGAACAGCATCTTCTACTGGGCCTTCCGCAAGGAAGATTAATGGATAAGAATTAACTCATTGACTGTGGAGAGTTTGGAATGTGACAAGTCCAGAGTCAAATTACCTAGAGCCATCTTTAGCTTCTCTCTCTCTTTAAGATTTATTTATTTATTTTATGTATATGAGTACACTGTGCATGTCTTCAGACACACCAGCAAAGGGCATCAGATCCCATTACAGATAGCTGTGAGCCACCGTGTGGTTGCTGGGAATTGAACTCAGGATAAGAGCAGCCAGTGCTCTTTACTGCTGAGCCATCTCTCCAGCCCCCGTCTTTAGATGCTCCATAGCCAACTATTGCCTTACTCTGTATGTGTTCCCATCTTTGTGACCATTAGGTAAAGCCTTTGGAGTGTACAAAAAGACACTCAGTTCCCAAGGCTGAGAATGTCCGAGAGTATCTGAGATCTATAGCAGACATCTCCCGACGTGGCTTGAACCCTCTTATCTAATGTTCCCAACAAAGTCTGTAAAAAGACTTAAGACTTTTTCTGTTGTTGTTGTTCTGTTACTATAAAAGCTTCACCAAACTGTTGCCATGTTGGAACATGGAATTTGGGGTAAGCCAAGTATGCTCTCTTAGGCCATGTTCACTCATAGTCAGCTCCATAGGGGAACGCCAGGACAGAGTAATGAGAGGGGGTTGAACGGAGAAAAGAGGGAGGGAAGGGGGCTTATGGGACTTTCGGGGAGGGAGGAAACGGGAAAGGGGAAGTGATTTGGAATGTAAATTAAAAAAATAAAATTAAATTAAATTAAAAAAAAAAAAAGCTATTTCCTATCCCCCCTTGTGGTGAGCGTCGTGCTTTTATTGACATTGACTCGAGGCCAGCATCCCGTCACTGAGCTACATCCCCAGGCCTTCTTCTGCCTTCCTGAAATGCACCCAGAGCGCTTACATTTTCCTACCGCTGCATAATATCATCTAGTACAAGTCTATAGTATATATAGTCTATATCTATAGTCTATATTTTATAATAAAGCACTGAGTAGCTTGTGTCACTTATGGAGCATTGAAGTGAAATTCAGAAAGACTGCACAGGTACAATTAGCATCATGCTAAAATTAAAAGCCCCAGCAGCTGGGTTGAGGATGTAGCTCAGTCAAGAGAGTGCTTGGGTTCTATCCCCAGCACCACATAAACCAGGTATAGTAGTACACACTTGTGATCCCAACAGTCAGGAGATGGAGTCAGGAAAATGAGAAGCTCAAGGTCAGCCTTGGTTACATATTGTAGTGGCTATTCCTGGTGGTCAACTTGACTCTATCTGGAATGAACTACAATCAAGAATTGGAAAGCTCACCTATGCTCCTAATCTGGAGGCTCAGAGATAGAAGTTTCTGACCTGGATCTTGGCATGGAGATCTTGAAGCATAGTGGCTATGAATTCCAGATTAAGACAAGGAGATCTCCGAGTTCAAGGTCATCTGGGATTAATGGCACGGTGGCACATGCCTTTAATCTGGGCCACACCCTCTGCTGGAGACCTACATAAGGACTTTGGAAGAAGACTCACTCTTTTCTTCCTTGCTTGCCTGCTTGCCTCGTGGGACTGAGCAACTGCTAGATCCTTGGACTTCCATCCACAGCTGCTGTTGACCATTGTTGGGAAATTGGACTACAGACTATAAGTCATCAACAAATTCCCTAACTATACAGAGACTACCCATACAGTCTATGACTCTAGAGAACCCTGACTAATACACATATGGAGTTTGAGTCTAGCCTGGGACATAAGATCTTGTCTCAAAAAGAAATCTTGAAGTTGCACCTCGGTTAGTCAGGACTGCCTGTGTTCTTTGTACGCAGGCACTGTATGTGTGTATCCTACACATAAAATAGACACAGGACCTTTCAAGGGATAGGGAGCTCAATGAACTTTATTAAGAGTTCTTTAAAACACGCTGGTTCCAACCAAACCAGCCGGCAGAGCGACGACATCCTGTCAGTGATATGGAGTGTTAGTATCTCCGGGAGAGGTTCCTGTGACATCTAGTTGACAGTGATGGCTTCTCCTCACCTGTGAAAAGGCCAGTATAGTCCTCATTCCAAGGGCTCTCAGCGGAGTGTTGGTGAGCCATCTGCTCAGTATAAGAGTGGGTGTAGACAGAACTGATTTCCCATCATGGGGTGCAAGGAGACAAATGGGCGGAGAGTGGGTGCGTGCGCACAGTTGCTGCTAGCACGGGGTGAGATTTGCACATGTGTTTAGATAAAAGAAATGGAAATGCTGATGCGTTCTAGCACTTCTACTCTGGGGTCCAGGGGCCCAGCAGGTGGAAGGGCAGCCTACAGCTCATCCATAGTGCCCAAGAGGGAGGGAGTGCCCTCCTCCTCAGATCGTGTGACAGATGACAGGCATTCACTGGTATTCCAGCCACTGACGTCAATACTGTAAGAGGCAAGAGTTTATAAATTGCTAGGTGGTCTGTAGGGCTGGCTCCCAGAGCAGCTTCCTGCCTGGGTTCCTGATGTTACAAAGCTAACCTGGTGAGACCTTCAACCAAGCTCCACCTCTTAAAGGTACCAATGCATCTCAAAATGTCTTGAAGGACCAAATTTTGAGGCAGAGTATCTTCTGAGGACTGAGTATCAGAGTCAGACTACTCTTCCATTGGTTCTTTAGGTGTGTGTGTGTGGGAGGGACATTTTGCTGCGTGCCTGTCTTTCCCTTGGTGGCATGGAGAAAGTCACAGCCCTCTCACCCTGGTCCTTTCTTTCCCAGGCTTCCCTCCCAGACACCTTCCTCCTGTATCTTGAGGAGTGGCTATCGCCATGGTGATAGGACTGCATCAGGGATACACATATGCTCTTCTATGTGTAGGACAAAAATACCGATTGAAAAGATTCGAAGATAAGCCCTCAGATAAAAAAGCATGTGTTCAAGCGGCGCCTTCAGCGAGGTGCGGTTCCTCCCAAGGCCTCAATGTTCTAGGTGTAGCTGTAGTAGATTAATCTGCCAGTGGCGGCATCGCAAGTTTCCCGTTACTGCCCCAATGTTGTGGATACTCGAATGAAAGACACACACACACACACACACACACACACAGAGTCTTCTATTTTAATACGCCTTAAAGACCTCAATGGTTGGGCCACTTCAGTCCTCCGTGTTGCTAGCACACTCTTCCCTCCAATATTCCTGAATTATTACTTAGTAAAACCTATATTCCATCCTGGCTGCCCCATACCGGCTGGCGGAACTCATCCTTCTTCTTCTTCCCTTGGTTGCCCTGCCTGGGAAATCTAAAGTCCCGCCTCTATCTCCCTGCACAGCCATTGGCCGTCTTTATTTGCCAATCAGAACCAGCTTGGGGCAGGGACCCTCAGCGTCTTACACTTAGCCGCCGGTTCCCGGTAATTTGGGGAGCCGAATTAACACAAGTAGCGTTAGAACCAATCCACAACACTAGGTACTCAGGGATCTGAAAGATCTTTGGGGACAAGATCCAAATCATAAGAGAGTCCTTCATTCGCACAGTCATTTTATGAACAGAACAGGCTAGTGGCTGACTAAAGGGTCGGAGGCGGGAAGATGAAAAGGACACAAGCTAACACAGGCTGCCAACAGCCCCACCCCAGCAGATGAAAGCAAAAGCACCACAGTAAAAATAAAACTGTAAAGACCCGAAACAGAGCCAGCGAGATGGTTCAGGCAAAAGGGAGCCTGCGGCTAAGGCTAATGATCTGAGTTCAATCCCCGGGTCTCAAAGGATGGCTAGCTCTTCCCTAAATTCTAAATTACACATAGCACGCCTTGTGAGGGGGACCTGTACCCCTTCCTCCCATGCAGCAGCATCACAGAGACCCTCCGGACCTTGAGGATGGGAGCCAATGGAAAGGCATGGCGTGTGGCCGGGGGGCCGTGCCTGAACCTGTGATGAAGACCCGCGCTGACTTTCCTGGGAAATGCAAGAGGCTTTCCCCCTCCCTCAGTGTGGCCTTTTGCTGCCTTCTATATCTGGTGGATGGAGTTTTATCTGTTAAAAACAAAACAAAAACAGTTTTAGGTCAGCTGTGGTGGCACACACCTGCCATCTCAGCGCTCTGGAGGCTCAGCAGAATTGTAAGTTCAAGTCCCGCTCAGACTACATAGTAAGACCCACCTCAAAAGCCTGCTGTGTGCTCCCTCCCCATAGATATATGACAAGGTGGAATGACTATCATCAACAAGGAATTACATATTTCTAAACAGGAAAGAATTTTTAAATATTTTATTTCTTTACTGCGTGGAACAGGAGGTGGGGGGTGGGGAGGGAAGGTGGGCAGGGTCACACATGGGAGTTGCAGGTGCCCTAGAAGGGCGGAGGTGTCAGATCTCTCCAGAGTTCCAGGCAGGCAGTGTGAGCCATAGGATGAGTGTGTTGGGAACTAAATTAAGAATCTCTACAAGGGCAGTATATGCTCTTAACTGCTGAGCCATTTTTTTTCCTCCCCTAAAACAGAAGATCTTTTAATGTTTCCATCACAAAGAAATACTAAATGTTTAGGATAATGAATATGCTGTGTACCCTGGTTTATGCAAATTTCATAAACCGATATATCACACAGTACCCTATAAATATGTGCAGTTGTCTGTCAGTCATTCCTCCACCCAAAGTAAACAAAAATCAAGATAGCTAATATCATATAATATTACATGTAATATCATATTACATTCCAGTACAGAATATGAACATCTTGGGACTGGAGAGGTAGCTTAGTTGGTAAGGGGCTTACCTCACAAACATGAATGCCTGAGTTTGGAGCCCAAATACCTCATAAAAAGCCAATGTGTCATGACATACACTTGGAATATCAGCATGGGGGGCATGTGGAGACAGGAGAATCCCTGGGCTGGTCACAGCCAAAGGAACAAGCAAAAACAATGTGGACAGCATCTGAAAAATTGCGCCCAAGGTTGATCTCTGACCTCCACATGTATATTCTCTCTCTGTCTCTCTGTCTCTCTGTCTCTCTCTCTCTCTGTCTCTGTCTCTCTCTCTGTCTCTGTCTCTCTCTCTCTCTCTCTCTCTCTCTCTCTCTCTCTCTCTCTCTCTCACACACACACACACACACACACACACACACACACACACTCACACACTCAAAGCTTTCCCAGGGTTACTTACCCACTGACTTTGCTTCAGTCTCCTGGTTATGTGCCGAGTAGCTGCCTGGTTAGCCGCCATCCCCTCAGCCCTAATGCCATTAGCACCCGGTTGTGGGCTCTCCAGACCTCTCTCCTTAACGAAGAAGAACTGCAGCTCTCTGCACACAGGATGGGCTCCTAATGGGAGCCACTCACTCCACTTGCATGCAATGCCTTGAGAATAGAGCCTTTTCCTTCCCCTACTGCTGAGTGAGGGTTTGGAGCCTTTCAGTCGTAATATAAACGCCACGGAGGTCTGATTTTCCTTCTGAGCTAAGAGCTTTTGTGGTTGAAAAGAAAGTCTGTGGCTGGAGGTCATTTATTAAAGATTGCTGTGCTATGGAGAAAGAACATTTTGAGGGTGTCAGAATTTACCCCCATGCCCCATGTCTCACCAGTGTTTTTGTGTTACCTAGCATGGGGCACAGGAGAAAAACAGCATTTTTTTTTCTGATTTCAGTATTATATAAGAAGATTCCCTTATACAACTCTGCAGACCAAAACCCTGGCCACTGAGCATGGCTGAAGCCCTTTGCTCGTCTCTTTAGATGAGACAATTTCCTGCGAGCTCTTTCAAGTGATAGATTGGACAGATTGTGGCAACAGATGGGGAAAAAAAATAACCATCTGATTGCGACATAACGCCAAGAAAGAGACCCGATGAACAATAATTAGAAGCCATACTCAGCCAGAGCAGACAATATCTAAACAGCAAGCTCTGAAGCTGGGGAGAGGGCTCACTGAAGCGCTTGTGATACGAGCATGAGAAAGCGTTCAGATTCCTAGCACCCATGAAAAAGTAACTCCAGGCCCTGTGTGGGGAGGGAGCACCAAGGCAGGAGGATCCCTGGGGCTTGCTGCCAAGCCAGTTAGCTGAAAACTCATTCAGGTCCAGTGAGAGGCTCTATCCAAGCAAATGAAAAGATGGAGAGGGTTGGAACGATGGGGGAAGTGCTTGCTGGACAAACATGAGGACCTGATTTTGGATTTCCAGCACCTGTGTAAAAACTGGGTGTGACCCTCGACTGGGGGGCCAGGGGCAGAGACTGGGGGAACCTGGGGGTTTGCTCACCAGCCGAAAACATTAGGTATAGAATAAGTGAGGGAGACACTCGGTGTTGGCCTCTACATGTGCCTACGTGTGTCTTACAGTCACTATTGCTGCAGTGAAACCCCATGACCAAAAGCAAGTTGGGGAGAAAGGGTTTACTCAGGCTATTCTTCCACAGTGTAGTTTATCATTGAAGAAAGCCAGGGCAGGAACTCAAACAGGGCAGGAACCTGGAGGCAGGAGCTGCTGTAGAACCCATGGAGGGTGCTGCTTATGGCTTACTCATCATGGCTTGCTCAGCCTGCTTTCTTAAAGAAGGAGAACCACCAGCCCAAGGATAACAGTACCCACAATGGGCTGGGACCTTCCCCATCAATCACTAACTAAAAATGCCCCACAGGCTTACCTCTAGCCGTGACTTATGGAGGTATTTTCTCAATTGAGGTTCCCTTCTTCACAGATGCATTTAGCCTGCGTCAAGTTGACATAAAACTGTCTAGCATAGGTACTCTCATAGAGCAAGCATGCACACACAGAGACACAGACACACACACAGACCTCTCACAGACACACACACAAATCTCCCACAGACATACACACAGAAACACACACACACAGACCTCCCACAGACACATACAGACATACACAGACACACACACAGACACACACACACACGCCCCCCACAGACACACACAGACATACACACAGAGACCCACATACACACACAGACCCTAATACACACATATATAAACACAGACCCTCTCATACACATACACATACACACACAGACAACACACACACATACACAGAGTCACAACAACCGAAGAGAAAGCAGATGATAAATGTTGGCTGTACTGCCATGGTGGGGGAGTTGGGGCGGGCAGAGGCAGGGGCAGCAGAGGTGCCTCTCTGTGCAGGAAATCTCTGTCCCTCAGAGGTCCTTGCTCTAGTCACCGTTCAGTCAGCATGGTGACTTTTTAAGACTTGGTTCCAGTCTATGATGCTACTGACAGTGATGGAACCCTTAGGAAGTGAGGTAGTGAGAGGAAGTGATGTCACTAGATGTACTGATGTGAATGAGAATAGAACCTATAGGCTCATATAGTTGAATACTTGATCCCCAATCGGCGGATCTGTTTTGGAAGGATCAGAAGGTGTGGCCATATTGAGGAGCTGTGTCAGTGTATCTCTAGGGGTGGACTTTGAGGTTTTAAAAAGCTCACTCCAATCCTAGTCAGGATTCTCTGCTTCTCCCTCCCTCCCTCCCAGCCCTACCCCATGTGTGGATGAAGATGCAAGTTTTTAGCTATTGTTCCAAGTCACATCTGCCTGCTTGCTGCCATGATCCCCACCATGAGGGCTACGGATTCACTCTCTGAACTGTAAGCCCCTAATAAACTCCTTCTTCTATAATCTCCCTTGGTCATGTTATCTTATCACAGTAACAATAGAAAAGAAACTAAGACACAGGAATGTGCTCTAAAAACGCCCCCCCCCCCCCCCCCCCGCCTTTGGCTTTCATGAGGTAAACAGGCCTCCTGAACTTATCACTACCATTATGAGGTACTGTGCTGTCACAGGGCTGAGCAACTATGGACTAAAGTCTCTAAAACTATGAGCCAAAAACCAACCAACCAACCAACCAACAAACAAACAAACCTACCTTCCGTCCTTATAAGCTGACTATCTCAAGTATTTTATCACAGCAATGGAACACTTATGAACACCTCCCAAAGGTGAACATTCTCAACGGTTCACAGGAAAGCCCTTGGATGAGGTGCTTGTAGCCCTAAGAGAGCCAGGGAGAAGGGAGGAGCTGAGATCACCTACTGGGGCTGTGACACACAGAGGCTGCCTCTCCTGGCTTGTCCCAGCCTGGAACCTGAGACACATCTTGTTAGAGTATGAGTGGGGTTTACAGTCAAATAAACAGGCCTCCAGTTTCACCTGGCAGGTACACACCTTTAGTCATTAAGTAGTATTAGGGATGTTTAATGAATATAATTATAACACAACAGGAACAAGGCCATCTATGTTATGTCTAAAGAGCACACAGAAACCAAGAAAACAAGCTGGGAAATCTGTATTTTAAAATCTTGGAACACTGGAGAGATATACTTCCATTGATAACATGGCTATGTAAGCAAGAGGATTTGCCTTCAATCCCCAGAATTTATGTAAAATAAATAAATAAATACATAAATAAATAAATTTAAAAACATCTGGGCACAGACGTGCACTTCAGTTCCCAGTACTATAACAGTAGAAACAGGCAGATCCCCAGGACTTGCTAAGTCAGCCGGACAACCTTGCCTACTCAGTGAGTTCAAGGCCACTGGGAGACCCTAGTTCAAAATAGCCAAGGTGCCTGAGACTCAAACCCCTGGGTGACTTCTAGCCTCCAGACACATGCAAACACATGCAAACACACACCCCATTCTCCCTTAGCTTTGAAGCTTCTTGGTGAGTTTAACTGTCCCCAGTGGGTCCCACCAGAACCCAGAAGCAGCCATCATCCTTTTGAGACAGGGTCTCTCTATTGACCTGCAACTCAACAATCAGGCTAGAGTAGCTGGCTATGTGCCTCTGGGATCTGCCTGTCTCTGACATCCCAGGACTGGGATTATAAACACATGGGATGGCTGTTATTCTTGACAACCTGACTACATCTGGAAGTAACTAAAACCTAAGGCTGGATAAACCTGTGAGGGGTTTGTCTTCATGAACTCATTTGATGTGGCAAGACCCACCTTTTATCTGGATCTTTTGAGGTGGGCCACGATTTCTTATGGTAGCCTCCGTAAAGAACATGGAAGAAGGAAGCTTTTGCTCATTCTTTGCTTTCCTTTACTGGCAGCTCTATTCCTTCACCGACATTAGAGACAACCGATTTGGGATTCTGGTGTATACTGAAGACCAGTTGAGACATCCTGCCTCATTCAGTGAACTACTACTGGACTCTTGGGCTTTCTGTCGGTAGACAGCCATTGTTGGACTAGCTGGACTACATCCTGTAAGCCACTAGATTATATATATATATATATATATATATATATATATATATATATACACACAAAAAAAACATACATATGTACATATATATAAAAATATATGTGACTATATAAAAATATATGTGTACATAATTTATATATAAAATACATACATAATACTACTTATATAAGTTAATACATATGTATTCACAAATACACATATACAGCAAATACATATATTTGATTGACACATACAGTTGTACATGTTCGATCGGTTCTGTTCTGTTCCTCTAGTATGGCACACACCCTCACTCTTAGCTTTTGACGTAGCTTCTGAAGCTTGAACTTAGGTCCGTATGCTTGCAGCACAAGTGCTTTCCAGACCGAGCCATCACCCCAGCCTGGCATGTGGTGTTTTCATTGAAAGCATGTCATTTCCTCTACTCTATCTGATCACATGTGTGAAAAAGTCTTGACTGAAGAGTGACTGGCTCTCAAGCACGGAGGGCTGGCAAAGCTTGCAGATTCTGGCAGGAGAAACCACCCCGCCCCCACATGAGTCACAGAGGGAAACCATAGGCTTCGGGGAAGACACTGAGGCCTTCCACATTTCTCTTCAAAGAAATGTCCTCTTCAAATGGCACTGTAACCACACAAGGCAGCGCGACCCTACATGCGGTGTTTGTACTGGACATCTGTAGCCTTTGTATTGCTGGGGGCAGAGATCAGCCTGGGGCAGCATCTTCCAACAGAAAGAGTGTATGTGTGTGTGTGTGTCTGTCTGTCTGTCTGTGCTTATGTGTGTGTGAATGTGCGTGTGTGTCTGTGTGTGTGTGCATGTGCATGTGTGTGTGTGTGTGTATGTGTCTGTGTACATGTGTGTGTCTGTGTCTGTCTGTGTGTGTGTGTCTGTGCATGTGTGTGTGTGTGTGTGTGTGTGTGTCTGTGTGCGTACACATGTGCACACATAGCCTGTGGAAGCCTAGAGGACAATTCACCGGCTACCATCTGCCTCAGTTTTTGAGACAGGGTCTCCCCCAGACCTGGAAGTAGCCAGTGGATTAGGCTGGCTGGCCATCAAACCCCAAACACCCCCTCTGCCCTGGGATTACAACCCTGTTTTTTAATTTTTGTTCTTTTTAAACATGGGTTTTGGGGGAGGGGGGTTGAACTTCCACTTCTCTAACTGAACTATCTCCCAACCAGCTCAAAGGTTTATTTTATTTTTTTATTCTGTGTGTGTGCATGTGTTCTTGCAATTTAGAAGGTGCCATATCCCTGGAGACAAAGTTATAGGTGGTTGTGAATCATCGGACATGGGTGCTGAGACCGGTCCTCAGGAAGAGCAGTGAGGAATGTTCTTAACTGTCAAGACATCGCGCCAGCCCCCTGGCAGGATTTTCGATATTTTCTATAATAATCAAAGTCTGGAGCCCGGAGCAGGCCCTCTGTTGAGCTATTGAGAGTCAGACAGGTCATTCTTTATTTTTATAATCTTTTTCTAGCAGATGTGCTTTCCTGTGCTCTCTCGCACGGCACTGTTTTTGATGATGTTAGAAGGCAGTGCTGACAGTGGCTTCCCAGAGTGCCTACATCATGCCACACACAAAGCAACGAGGAGTCTTAGCTGCTCCACATGTTTACCAATGCTGGAGACTGAAATCTTAATTTCACATGTTTTTTTTTGAGACCAGGTCTCAATCTGTAGCCCAGGCTAATCTTGAACTCATGGCGAGTCTCCTACCTCAGCTTCCCAAGTGTTGGGATTATGGGCATGAGCTGCTTAATTTCAGATGTTCTGATCCGTGAGCATGTGTTTCTGCTTCTCTTGTAACAGCACAGGACTAGGGTGGGGGGTAGGGCTACAGTGTACTTTGCAATTTTCTAATCATTAACGAATGGTTATTTTACCTTCCTCAGTATAAATGGCTTCTAGCTGGTTACATACTCACCCAGGGAGTGATAGAATCCCCATACTTTCCTCTCATCAAGAGTCGTGTAACTCTGAAAAAGCCTGAGTGGTCAACATGGTGGATTTGGGTGCCCGTGACCTTGAGCAGGGCAGAATGACTTCAGCCTCTAAACTGAAACAGAGCGGATTAGAGGAAGAGGAGAGAGAGTCAGAGAGAGAGGAAGGAAGAGTCCCAGTGGTGGTCTGACTGCACCTGGGAGACTTTGGATGTCAGCAGACGCGGCAAAATGACCACTGGCAAAATGACCACTGGCAAAATGACCACTGGCAAAATGACCACTGTCTGTGAGAAGCTGGAGGTCAAAGACACACACACACACACACACACACACACACCACACACTCCACCGTCTCTGCCACCTCCTTTAGAAAAAAGTAACCCAGGTGTTGCTCTTTTTCTGCACTTACCCAGAATGCACGAGGTCCTGAAGTCCACCCCCAGCAAGCCAAAAAACAAACAAAACAAAAAACAACAAACAAAAACAAAAACAAGGTCGTCCTTGATCAGGTGATTTCGGCGGAATTCAGCCACACTGAAGGCTTGAGCAGAAAAGTTTTAGAAAACAAGCGCCCTCCCCCAAGACGGAGGGAACATGGTAGGAGAAGGTGAAGGAAGAGTATAGGAGCCAGAGGATAGGGACTAGAGCCATGAAAAGGTGCTTTCTGCACGTGACGTGGCCATCACGCTCCTGAAGTGACTGTGGGTCTAGTATAAGACCTGTAGGAAACTAAGTCAACAGGGCCAGTCAAAATCCCAGCTGGTGGTATTACTCAGACTGGGGGTGGTGGTAAAGACAGGAGCTGTCTAGGAGGAATGGGAGGCGGGAGGCAGAGGTGGGAATGACTGAGATTATATATAGAATTGTCAAAGAATAAACAGATAGGTTTACAAATTGAGTATATTTCCTCTAGCCTGTAACTGAGGGGAAGGCTTTCTTCTCAGGATCCACGCAGACACAAAATCATAGACGGTCACATCTGTCATGTGTTTAATGTTTAATGTTAACCAGTAGAAATCATAGTGGTTTCCATATGTCAGTTGCCGCCAGGTCTAGAATAGTGGGTAGTTTGTTGTGACCTCAGAACAGGGACTTTCTGGTCCTGCTGCTCTGAAGAGACCACTTAGCAACATTTGGATAACTGGTTTCCCTTGAGCCTTGAGATGACACCACCAAGAAACACCAAGCATAGCTCAGAGAAGAGAGAAAAACACCCAGAAGCAATTTTAGTGTATGCTCCAATTGGTGGTGAGAGATGTCGGGGTGACATTCTAGCTGCTGAGTAGAGTTGGGGTACTCTTAGCTCTGCTGGGTATGTTGGGAGGAAGTGATAACAGGTATCAGACAATAGACATAAGGGGGTGGGGCAGGGAGGTTCCATGGCTCCGGCAGCTGGTGGCAGCATCACCTTGAAGGTCTGGGTGAGAGCCTCCTCTCCTGTCCCCACCTTCTCTGCAGTCACTGAGTCAGGTCTCCCGTGGTAGCACTGGAGCAAGGCACAACCTCTTTGGATGATGACAAAGAACAGCTCTGTGACCGTGCTGTGTGCTCAGGGAGGTGGGAAGTACTACACAGTAGGAGCGTGCTGAGGGCTAGATTATAGGCCTGAAGCTGATGTAGTTGGTGCTCTGGCTTGACAGCTGAGATGCAGGGAGTGGGAACAACAGTGCTGTCAAGGCAAGCAGCTCAGCAGGTCCTCTGTTGCCAGGGCAGCTCGAAGATCCCCAGGGAAGAGTCCTTCTTTCACAGCTTCGGGGGAGGAGGAGGAGGGGCCCAGGAAGGCACCAGGGGCATCCGGAGACCTCAGAGGGTACCCAAGGATGATAGACACTTTGTTTGGGGAGGCTCTTCAGGAAAGGTGGATCCTGAGGTTATGCAGGGAGGAGACGTGGACAGGATGGGGGTGGCAGCTACCTTGAGGGTAAAATAATTTACGTATTGTGTCACGCTGTGTATGGCATTCGGAGGGGATACACAGCGCTTTTGTTACAAGCAGAGAAATCAGGCTTCTATCCCTAGAATCCTGTGTTAAGAACAATAACCAAACTGGTGTGGTTGTAAACCCAGGCTGTGGAAGCAGAGACAGGTGGATTCCTTAGGGCTCTTTGGGGCTCACCAGTCAGCCAGCCATACAGCCAGACAGCCAGACCTACTCTGAAAGCTATAAGCTAGTAAGAGATCCTGTCTCAAACAACAATAAAATAAAGATGGATAGTGTCTGAGGAATGACACTCAAGGTTTTCCCCTGGCTACCATACATAGGTATCCACATGCACCCACATCCTGGTGACCCCCTCCAAACATAGACATCTTATACTCCCTGAGGCAGATGTCAACTGCTGCAGGGGGATATAGGTATGTCTTTGTTCAGTGAAATAACCCTGATAACCGTGCTAACCTGCTTGTCTGGGATGGGAGTGCCCCACTTGGATGCCTGGATACAACCTCCAGCAAGCCTTGGTTACCTCCTACTTCACCCTGTGATGCAGAAGCCTGGAAGCCCAGGGCTCTGCATATCTGCTCAGGGGATAGTCCAAAGCCAAGTCCAGTATGCGCCGCTGAAGCTATCGCACTTGGGAGTCTTTCTCGTGTGAGATCCAAATCTTATCTCTGGAGTTAGCTTGCTCAGCTGGACGGAGAGGATGCCAATGTTCTCACAGAGAGCTGTAGAAAAATATTATATAAATCTCTAAGAACTCAGCGTTTCTGGGCAACACAGTATGCTTGAAGTTGGTTAGAGCGGAGGGTAAGCCGGTCAGGGAGGAGGCAGCTTTGGGTTCATTTTCTGATCATAAACATATACACAAGACAATGATACAACGTCGGCTGGAAAGACAGCTCAGTGGGTGAGCACTTGCTGCTTTTGCAAAAAGTTTGGTTCCCAGCCTCCATGGAGAACATTCACCTGTAAAACTCTAGCTCCAGGAAATCTAACGTCTATTTTAGTCTCTGCAGGCACTACATGCGTGTGGTGGATATATATATATACATGCAGGAAAAACATGCATCTGCATAAAGTAAAATCTCAAAAACAAAACAAACAAAAACCCCAAATTGCTAACAGCAATAAAAAAAAAACAGGCTAGAATTGGGGTCTCAGCCTATCAAAATGGGTTATGGAATAGAGACCTAACTACCGGCTGGGCTTGCTGAAGGAGAGGGTTCCTTTCTCCTTGTCCATTCATTCCATTTGAGTTGAGACTAGAACTGTGGGCCCCAGGACAGCCATGCTATGGTCTCTCCTGAGCTCTGGGCTGCCCTCTCTTCCGGTTCTAAAAGCCAGGAGAAGTCTCTCCTTTATTGATGACCCTTTAGCTACAGTCCCCTCCAGCGCATTCCCTCCTGCCCAGACAGTGTGTCTGAGGACAGGTTCCCACGGGGGCAGTCAGCTCAGAGATCACTCAGAATCTCTCTCAATGGGAGCAAGCCGCTTTCACATTTAATTTGCACCTTTATGCCCGGTTCTGCTGTTCATGATCCAATAGGGATGATGCTCTAAGCGATTTGCAGCTCGATGGATCCTACTGCCATGTGCTGCACACAGGGATTTTCCAGGCTGGAGGCTTCTAGTGTCCCTACTGCCCCCACCCCTATCCCCAGAATGCTGCTGACTGCCCAAACACGGAAGCAATACTCTAGATGTACATCTCCTGAGAAGAATAAATGAGCCTCTTTCATTTCTGTAATATGTTCGTGTGCCAACATCCTAAGTGTATCTTCCTTCCTGGGACATAAGATGCTGTTACATAAGCCTGGAACTAACCTGTTCCTGCAGCACTGTGGTCCCGACAGGACAAAGACAGTGCTAGACCAACACTTGGAATGGGAAGAGAGGCTGGAGACGCATCCTCTCTGTTTCTTTGTAGTGGTCACCATTACTGAACTGGGGCGAGAAGCTCAGCAAGCTTTACCCTCTGTTCTCTGGCCACGGAAGCTTCTGCAGGACAGATCTACTTGTTAGTGCTTGGCTCAGAGAGCAGACAAGGCCAAGGCTGCTCACCTGTTTCTCTCACAGAGCTCATTAGTGAGCTGAGGCCCAAGGTCTACTGAGACGCAAAGGAAGCAGGCCTTAAGTTGAGTTTTGTCAGCTTCTAGGTTCGATGCAAGTCGAGAGCTCTCTAGAGCCGTGGTTCTCAACCTTCCTAATGCTGTGGCCCTGTGATACAGTTTCTCGTGTTGTTATTTTTGTTGCTACTTTGTAACTGTAATTTTGCTACTGTTATGAATCGTAATGTAAATATCTGTGTTTTCCAATGGTCTTAGCTGACCCCTGTGAAAGAGACGTTTGAATCCCCGCCCCCAAAGGGTTCTTGACCCACAGGTTGAGAAACACTTCCCAAGAACAACGCCAAGCAACCCTCCACTGGTTGGTTCTTTGTGGTTGTTGTTGTTGTTTTGTTTTGTTTTGAAGACAGGGTTTCTCTGTATAGTACTGACTGTCCTGGAACTTACTCTGTAGACCAGACTGGCCTCAAACCCTGCCTCTGCCTCCCACGTGCTGGGATTAAAGGCATGTGCCACCACTGCCCCGCATTTCTGGTTGGTTCTACTGTCTTGGTCTTTAGGAGGCCTATTTGGCTCTCTTGAGTCTGCACTGATTGGCAGACCTAACCTGAAGTAGTTTCCTGACTCTTTTTAGGACCTTCTATCCTTTAGGAGGGCTTGCTCCGTTTAACAGCTGTCAGCTGCCTGCCTTCCCAGTGGTCGGCTTCTAAGGGCACTGGTCTTGATCCATTTCTGGGTACCTCTGGCAGGTTCATCTAGGAACTGGGTTTCCTTTTAGGGGGAACTGTGTCTCTGGGCAGCACTTCCCACCTGGCTAGTTAATGTGTGAATAGAGGGACACTTCTCCCTTCAAGGGTAGAATAGGACACGGCCTGTGACTGCAGTGTGTGTGTGTGTGTGTGTGTGTGTACACACATGCAGTATGTCATGTGTCATGAGGTCAACCCAGGTGTTGTCCACTTAGTTTTAGGAGACAGGGTCTCTTACTGAAATCCAAGACTGACTTTGGATGAAGTGAGGTAGGCTGCCTGGCCAGTGAACTCCATACAGGGATATACCAATATTCTCTGCCTCAACACTGGGATTACAAGATAGCACCACTGTTTGGGGCTTTTTATTGTAGGTTCTCGGGCACCAACCTCAGAAAACATGTTAAGGACCTAACCTCTGTACTTTGGAAGGCCCAGAATTAGTTAGAAATGTATCTCGCTGGGAGCTACACACAGGAACCCTTGGTCTACAGGAAGCTGAGAAACCTTTAGCAAAGTCAACGTACCACAGGAGCATTCACCATAGATCACAAAGCTAAGAGCCCAGCATCTCTAGTGTCAACACTGGTAGCCCCAGAGCCTGAGGTGCAGGAGACTCTGGGGACCTGGAGGGGCATGTTGGATCATTAGGTGGCTGAAAGGAAGGAAAGGGCTCCTTTTGCTGGTAACCGCCTCTTTTCTCAAGAGATCAGGCTTGGGTAGTTAAGACCCCTGGGTCAGGACCTCGGGGCCTGGGGTGGGGCAGGGTGAGGAGTGGAAGGAAGAGAGAGAGAGAGAGAGAGAGAAGGAGGAGGTAGATGGGGAAGGGAGGGAGGGAGGGAACAAGAGGGGGGCAGGAGAAAAAGACTGAGGTAGGTGAAGACAGGGGCGGGGCGCGGGAGGGCAAGGAAGAAGGGAGAGAGGTTGGGGGTGAGAGGAGGGAGGAGGAGGAAGGGGGAGGGGCGAAGGGAGGGAAGAGACGGGAGGGGGAGGGGAGGAGGCGGGAAGGGAGGGAGAGGGGGTGGGGCCTGCGCGCTCGCCCCGCGCCCTCCTTCCCCACGCCGGCCTCCGCGCCCTCTCGCGCCGCAGCATCTCCGCGTCTCCCGGCCTCCCAGGCTCAAGCTCCTGGCGCCGTCCGCCTCTGTCGTCGCTGCCACCAACGCCGCCGCCATTCTTGGCGCGGAGCGGGCCTGGCCGGCCCCCGCCGAGAGCCGCCGCGGGTCGGACGCGCGCTCCAGGTAAGCGACTGGGCCGGCGCGGGAGGAGCGCGCGCGGGGCCGGGCAGGTGCGCGGAGCGCGGCGAGCCCCCGCGGTAAACCTAGCGACCCTGTTGGAGCGTCTCCTGCGACCCCCTCGGGGCTCCCAGGATCCCTCTCCGAGCTTCCTCCCCTGATCCTCCCACACCGCTAGGACCCGGTCTGCATTTCCACCTGGATGCCCCCGGACTCCCTCTGCGTTCGCACCGGGATCCTTCGGGTCCCCTCTGAGTCCCATCCGGATCCCTCAGCTCCCCTCTACATTTCCACCGCGTTTCCCGGACCCTCTCTGCAGTTCCACCCCAGCCCGGATCCCTCCCCGGCCTCCCTTCCCTAGCTCCCGCCGGGCCCTGGCAGGCAGGTGGCTGGAGCAGGGACGCGCCGGACGCGCAGCCGATGCGACTTGCCCAGCCAGGCCCTTCGCGCTGGGACCCCCCGGGTGCTGGCTCCTTGGGCCGCGCCTCCCAGGTCAGGCCCGGTGCCCCTAGCCGGGCTCCCAGCCCCGGCCTAACCGGCTTCTATTTCGGTCTCCCAGGCCTTGGCTCGGGTGCACCGGATGTGGCGCGGTGCACTCAGACAGGTGCGGCTCGAGGGGCGACCGCGGTAAGGACGCCACCGACGGGCAGTGGGCACTGCAAGGCGGTGGCTTCCTGGAAGATTCGGGCTGCGTTATTCTAGAACCGCCCGGAACCACAAGCTTTAGCTCGAGCTGCACCTGTTGCTGGCGCCCGAGGATTTGCAGGGGGCTGGTTCTGTTGGGGCTCAGCCAGTTATGGCTTTGGGGGGCGGGGGGAGCGGAGGGAGGGGACCAAAAAACAAAACAGAGCTGAGCACGTAGCTGTCCTCTTTATGTATTCGGTTTAGTCTCTCTGAGGGTGAATGTGGAGTCTTGCTTCAAATGAAACATGTGGTGAAGGCCTGCCCCAACATTCTGGGGCATTTGTCACATGAACTTGCCCTGCTTTTGTTTTGAAAACCCTCTCTGTGTTGAGCACAGCCCAGGTCCGTGGGTGGCCGACCTCTCACTGGACTCAGGGCCTGTAGCCAGCCATCTGACCCTGCTGTAGGTCTACCAGGCGCTACCAAACGGAAGTTTCCTTCCCAGGAGGGTGAAGTGACACCGGCGGCCTGTCACTTCATATGTACCTCTGGTGTCCGACTTGTCTCTTGGCTGCCCAGGCAGGGTTATTTGGGAATGTTTACAGTGTCCCAGAAGCAGGCAGCCTTGGGCAGTGGTGGGGGGGTAGATGCCGGTAGCGACTATAATGGCCTGATTGTCATTTTGACCGTTGCTGTCTGTGTGCATCACATCAGAGCGATCATCTGTTGAGAAGCAGAATAGAATGGTGAGCCGGGATGTTGGTATCGGCAGGGCTTGTCTGTCCTGACCTTAAGACTCAGGTGTCTGACAGCTCCACACAGCAAGTAAACCGAAGAAATAAAAACACGTTGTCTGTACCAGTTGTGGCTCTGCTGTTCTTGCATGCTGTGGGACCTGGAGCCAGGGCAAGAGTCCGAGGCTGCCTTCCTGTGATGGGCTTGCAAGTCTGTCTGTCCTCTGAAATGGAGCCGCGAAGTCCCTCTGTCTCCAGACTCCAATGACTTCCGGCTGTCGCATAGTCTGCCTTACAGAGACTCCTCTCCAGTGGCTGGAGTTTTGTCAGGTGGTTGCCTACCCTGGACTGAGGGTTGAGGTGCATGCTACCTCGGGAATCCAGTGGGTCTGGGGCCAGGGCAGTGTGTCTGGTGACATCATCCACTTGTAGACCGTTGCTCCTCTAGGTTGTCCTTTATGGATAGTGTCCAAGGAGGCCTTCTCCACCCCAGGCATGGTGTGTGGTGGGTCAGGGCTATGGGAATGTGTGCTAATGGACAGCACAATCAATAATGCATCTCAAAGATCAATGGTTTTCTTTGGCTGTTTGAGGTGCTTCTGGAGGGAGCCTGCCCTGGGAGGGCTAGGGAGGCTGAGGAGGGGGACAGTTTCCTTTAACTTGATTCCATTATGTTTAGAGATCCTGGGTTTGAACCCCACAGGGCATCATTACCTGGGTTAACTACAGTACCCTAGAAGAGGATTTGGAATTAACTCATTGTTGTTGTTTAAAGCAAACTGTTCCCTCATGTTTAGAACTTGCTGGGTTCAGAGGACTTGGGAAAGGTCCCCCTCTGATTCCCTCAGGCTCTCTGTTCCCTAGGCACCCAGCCGGTGGTCATGCCAAGGTGGTCTTGGGAATAAAAGCAGCTACTAGAAGTTGCCAGCAGGGGGCAGATTCCCCTCCCTTGCTTCCTTCCCTTCTACCTCCCTCCCTACTTCGGATGGGGTCCAGGTTGCTCTCTGACCTCCTATACCAGGCTCCTGAATGCTGGGATTACAGGTGTGAGCTAGCATACCTAGTTTACTTCTCTCCGATGGTGACGATCCCAGAAGGACCACTAGATGGTGAGAGGTACTGGCTAGAGGTACCCATGAGACTTGCCCAGGCTGGGGGGGTGGGGGGGCGGGGGGAGGGTCCTTTGTGCTCTCTTGGCTAGGAGCCATCCCAAGCTTGGCAGCTGCAGTATGAGCAGCCCATCTCTGCAATCTCAGCTGAAGACGTGGCTGTCCCTGGGTGACTCAGGGTGTGGCCCAGAGCTAGACTGGTCAGGCAAGGTCTTATGCACGTGGCGGGAGAGGTTTGCTGGACCTCAGTGCAATTCTCTTGTCTGGAGGACATACAAGAAGTAGCAATCTCGTAGGAGGTACGGGTTAACCTAGTCTTGTCAAGGGGTGACCGGAGGAAACGTAGAAAGAAGTGCCAATTTGTTAGGAGATATGAGTTAACCTTGTCTGTCGAGGGGTGAGATGCTGGGCCTCCCCCAGAACACATACCAAGGAAGGGGATTTAGAAGAAGAGCTAGGTGTGGCTGTTTTGCTCTTGGGTACTTGCTTTCCAGCTGCGCTCCTCCCTGAGTCCCTTTTGTGCTTGCGTGGAATGTCACACCGTGGCACATCTGTCGCTGACCCTGGCCTGGACAGCAGCCTCACTTTACTTCTTGTGAGGAGCTTGTAATTTGGTCTAAACTCTCACATACTGCCCGTGAGAACCTGGGTTGTATATTTTCTCTGAATGGCTTCTAGGAGACACTTGAAGATTGCAGGCATCCCGAAGCCTCTACCAGGCTGTGAGACAGATATTCGCTACCTGAACAGTGGTATGAGGGCCTTCTTTACGACCACTGTGTGGATTTTGTTACCATGGGCGCACAGGATACCAAAGGGTGCTTGGGGATCTGCGTCGGGTCAGGGAAGGGTCTGGATGAGCGTCCCTGAGCTCATTACTCCTTTCTGGCTTCTGTTGTGTACCATTGAAAGTACTCCATAATTAAAAGTTAATAGTTGAGGGCCGCGTCGATTGCTTACACGAAGCAGCTGCGTAAGGGTTTACTTGAAACTTCAGCCTTCGTTCTGTTCAGCGCATTGACTCATCCTGTTTACACAAGTGAGCACTTGTGCATGATGGAAGTGGTCTCCTATGTGTGTACAGACTGCACAGTTGTGTCTTCGAGGATGCACCCCCCCCCCCAGTATGCTGAATAGATGATGATGGGTAGGGGATATCTCATGGACCAGGACCAGGGCCAGGCACTTCCCTCAATTAGGGACACAGCCCTAAGAAGTTAGTGGGACTGTGGGCATGGGGCCTGACTGCATGTATGTACCAATGTGTGTGAGTAAATAACGGAGTCAGTGTGGAAGTCTATGATAGTTGGGTGAGGATATCAGATGATGGACAGGGTAGAAGTGGAAGTCTGTGAATGGTTGTGTGTGTGTGTGTGTGTGTGTGTGTGTGTGTTAGTGGAAGTGTGAGCATATGTGCAAACTTGTAGTGCAACGTGTGGTGTGGAAGCATCTCCCATGTTTTCTTTGACTCCTTTGCATTGCCATCATCATGACTGTGGTGGCTGGGGCCATTTTTAACTCAAGGAAGGAGGGAATTGAACAGTCCTGTGGTGTGGAGTCGATGTGGTAACTGATGACTGTTAGTAACCAGCAGGTGAGTGGGACACACTGTGTGGATGGATACTCTGGAGAAAAGGAAGGCAGACAGCGCTGGTGGGGTGGAATGGTGTGTAATTCAAACCTTATGAATTATTTATTTCTGGAATTTTTCTATTCAGTATTTTTGGACTGTAATTGACTGGAAACCGAACCTTCAGAAAGCAAAAGATGCAAGACGTGCTGCTCTGTTGATCTTGTGTGTCTCTGCTTTCTCCGTTGGGGCTCTGGGGCTTATGTGATTCTTGGGTGTCAATGCATGGAGATCTCTAATGCTGAAGGGTGCTTTATGGGCTGGCTGTACTGTGGTTGGTTTGCTCATCTCTTGGTAGGATGTTTGGATTGTTTCCTGTTAAAGGGTTAGGGGCTAAAACTTGACAACCGAAGGGTAGATAACCTGCAAAGAGAAGCACATGGACAGACAGCGGGTGTCATTAGTCACTGGAAGATACAAGCCAAGACCACCGTGGGACCCACTGCACTAGAATGACTTTGATAAAAAGGGGTTTGGGAGATAGCACCTGTTGGTAAGGACTTGGAGAAAGTGGAACCCTGGGACACGGTTGGGGGTGGAGAAGATGGTGTTTGGGGAAATAGAATGGAGGTTTCTTGGAAAGTTAAACACAGATCCAAATTCCTTCAGATCCAGCAATTCCACTTTTATGCCCGTACCTGAAAGGATAGGAAGTAGGAACTAAACAAAGGCTTCCCACAGTTTATAGCGCCATTCACAAGACAGCAGATGTGGAAACAGCCCAGCTGTCCATCAGTGGATGACGTGGGTAAGCCAGATGTGCTAAGTGCAGGCATGGGAATATTACCCAGCCATAGAAAGGACTAGAACACTGATACATGTTACAATACAGAGGAACCTCGAAACACTGGGCTAAGTAAAAGTAGCCATGGCTAAGACAGTGTGACTCAAGATTCTTGTTTATAAAAATGTCAGCACAGGCCCAGCTGTAGGGCCAGACAAATCATCAGTCACCTGGGGTCCGGAGAGGGATGGGACGTGGCTGCTTGATTTTACAGGGCTTCTAGTTTTCTTTTGTTTTTTAGTGCTGTGGATTGAGACCCTCCCCCACCTCCATACCCATCCCTGTTTTGTATGCTAGGTGATAAAACATAATAGCTGATGATGGTTGTGTAATATTGTGAATGCATCACAAGATGCTTTTAAAGGATAACCTGTGTGTGTGTGTGTGTGTGTGTGTGTGTGTGTTGGGGTGGGGGAGTGGGGTGCATGCTGCATGGCCTCTCTGCATGCTTCTGTGGAAGCCAGGACAGGATGTTTTCATCTGTCTCTCTTTGCATTCTTGTCTTGAGACGGTGTCTGTCACTAAACCAGCAGCCCACCATTTTGGTTAGCTGGCTGGCCAGCAAGTTCTCAGGATTCCCCTGTCTACAACTCCCAAACCAGGGTTACAGTGACCTACAGCAGTGCCCAGCCTTTCCCATTTCAAAGTCCGGTCTTCGGATTTGCAGAACAAGCGCTGACCCGTTAAGCCACCTCTCCAGCATTTGGTCACAGTAAATAATATATAAAAGTACCCTGTGCATTCTTAGACAAATCCTACTGGGGTTGTGTATTTTCTCCTATAGTCTGGTAGGGGAGGAATCTCAGGGATTTTTTTGGTGTGAGTCTGTGTGTGCATGTGTATGGCAGTTTGAAGAACCCGGTAACATTTATAATGTCAGTTGTGTGGTTTTTATTCCCCCCCCCCCTCCATGCAGGAGATGCAACAATTCCTATGTGCTCACTTGGCTTATTGACACTGTTGTCAGTCTAACTATAAGTTATTCTAGTGGGATATTGCAGTGAGGGATGGGGGGAGATTCTAGTTCTGAGTCTCCCCTTAATACCCGTGTTTCCTTCCTTTGAAGAGTGTCTGCTTAGGTTCACTGTTGATTTTGTTAGTTAGTTAGTTAGTTAGTTTGTTTGTTTGTTTGTTTTTTGAGGCCCGCTTTCTCTGTGTAGCCCTGGCTGTCCTGGAATTCACTCTGTAGACCAGGCAGGCCTCGAGCACACAGAGATTTGAGTACTGGGATTAGAGGCCTGTGCTACTGCCTGGCTTTGTCGTTCACGTTTAAGCCGGATCACTTGTCTCATTTGGGTGGTAAGAGTTCTAGTTCCAAATTAGAATCTTTCAGATATTTGTAAATATTTTTCCATCTTTGCGTGTTTATTTTATTAGTGATATCGTTCAAAGGGCAGATTTTTTTTTTTTACTTTTACTTTTAAGTCCAACTCACTAATTTTTTATTTCTTTTTATGGAAGGCTCTCATGAAGCCCAAGCTGGCTTTGAACTCACCTTGTAGCTGAGGATGGCTGTGGGCTTCTGATCCCGCTGTCTCCACCTCCTGAATGCCAGGGTCATACGTGCACACCTCTATGCCTGGCTTTGATGTATTGTTTTTAGAAGTGATGCTAATGTGCTTTTCTTTTGCTGAGTCCCTCAGAGGCCGAAGGAGCACATTGGAATTCCTAGAACAGGAGTTACAGTACTCTTGAGCTTCCTGGGAATTCAGGTCCTCTGCAAGAGCGGCAAGTGTCCTTGACTACTGGCCATTTCCCCCGCACTGCCCCTTGTACCTTTTATGTTGCTATCTGGAACCTTCTGAGAAGGCTCAGGTGGACGTTTAATGTGTTGTGAAATACGGTGTTTGTGGAATATTTTGGGCTGAGCTGTTAGAGTTGTGTTGGTGTCACATGACCGACAGCCTCCTTGGGGAGGGGAGGGCTTATTTGGCTTCTGCTTCCAGGTTACAGTTTTTTGGAGGAAAGGTTGGCAGGAACTGAAGCAGGAGCTAACGCATGCTGGTATGCTCAGCCAGTTTTCTTATATGGCTCAGGACCACCTACGCAGGAAATGGTGCTGTCCTCTCACATCAATTAGCAGTCAAGACAAATCCTTACAGATGTGCCCATGGGCCAATCTGCCCTGCGTTTGAATCTAGGACCTTCTACCTGCCTGACAGGCACTGTGACATCATGCTAATGTCTGGTCTTCTTTCTAGTCGTTTGTTAGGAGACAAGGTCTTCTTAAGTGGTCTTGAACCTTTGATCCTCCTGAGAAGCTGGAGTTACAAGCCTGGTATTTGTATTACCTACTCTCTCTCTCTCTCTCTCTCTCTCTCTCTCTCTCTCTCTTTTAGCTATTGTAGTATCTCTTATATGTGATGAGTGAATTTTAGGATTCCATGAGTGTCAGGAATTACTATGGTACATATCTGTAAGTCTACTTTTATATACATACCTATGAAGAAGTTTTTCTACATTAGACACAGTTAGAGATTAACAAAATTAATAATGAAATCTACCCAATTTCAGCACCGCACTGTATTGGCAGTTATGAGAATGTGGCCCTTGTCTTTCTCAAGATGGCTTATTGTACTTTCATGTAGAAGGAACACACTCAGCTGGATGTTGACCACAGCTGTAACTGCAGCTTCCAAGAAACTGAGGCAGGGAGATGACTGAGTTTTGGCGCATCAGTGCTGGTGAGGACCATTCCTGAGGCACAGGGCAGCTGTAGTGGTTAGTCGATAGCTGAAGCAACTGCAAAGTGGCTGACACGAGGGTGCTGTATACAGTGTGGATACACTGCACAAAGGAATGCAGTCCCTGCTCTAAGAGCGGCCTACGGTATAATGTTGATGAGCTATTTATTCTGGAATTTTCCATGTCATATTTCTAGGCTCACGGAAACTGTGGGGACCAGAACCACAGTTAAGAGACAGCTCTGTGTTGCTGGGTTTAAGATTTGTAGCACTCTTCATGGGACAGATGTTCTTGTGGGCTCAATATCATTTTTTTTCTCATTTTCAAAGTATGGATGTATTAGTGAAGCCACCAGAGTCTGAGGTTTTCTTCTTGGTGAAGCTTTTAATAATGAAATTGATTTCTTGCTCTTAAGACGGTCTGTTTCTGCTAGGTTGGGTTTTGGTAATTTAGATGATTTATTGTGGTAAAACGTGAGGACAGTACCTTCTACCTTGTGAAAGTTCCATTCTGGGAGTTTCAGTCAATGCCTGTCAGCATGGAGTCAGCATCACCCGATTCCCAGAATTCCATGCTTTCTTGGGCATGTTTGAAGTCAGATCCTACCCTAACGCTGGTAGCCAGGGCTGGTTTTCTATTCTTACAGAGGTTTTCAGGGTGTCAGGTGAACACAGCTGACAGTTGGTGGCACAGAGTCTGGCGCCTGCCACTCCTCCACTTACAGTGACTGAGGTGATCGGGTCATGTGTAAAAAGGGCTAGTGGGATAGCTCAGTGGTAAAAGCCCTTGCCATGCAGGGCATGATGACCGGAGTTCCATCCCTGGAACCCAAGGTGGATAGAGAATTGACTCTTGACATCCCTTGACCTCCACATGGTCATCATGGAGTACAACATGTGTGCTGATGCATGTGCTTGCATGTGAGTGTGTGCGCTCGCACCGCACCCCTAAACCTGGCCCAGCTCTTCCCCACCTTTACAGGTGAAGACCTTGACAACAGAGGACAGGGTAGGAAAGGTATTCTTGGGGTACCGGCTGAGGAGCCAGGAACTAGAGAGACTGAGGTTTTCCCTAGGATGCTGAGTCCCTGTGTAGAGAAGCATGCCATCCACGAGTGGTGTCATTCCTCATATGCCAAACCCCTTGGTTTTTTTTTTGTTTTTTTGTTTTTTTGAGACGGGGTCTCTCACTGGCCAGGGTTCTTGCTAGATTAGACCAGATTGATTGGCCAGCAAGCCAGAGGGATCCATCTGGGTCCCCTCCCCACCCAAATCTAGGTTTACAAGCACATGCCACCATGCTCAGCTTTTTGTGACATGGGTTCTGGCACTTAAGTCCTTGTGTTTACAAAGCAAAGAACTTTCCCAACAGTCTCCACAGGCCCCTCCTTCGCATTTTACTTAAAAAACAAAGACAAAAACAAAAACAAAAAACAAGTTTTCCTCCTGTGTTGAAAAACACCGCCTCAGTGAGGTGTGTGGACAGGTTCTGCATAGAGTTAGCATGTATTCTCTGGGTTCGAGTCTCTGATTTCTGTGGAAACTCACTATGATCAAGGTCCTTCACCTGGTTTACTCCACATCTGGCTTATTCTTAGGCCCTCAGGTGCCTCAGACCCCGAGAGCCTCCAGCAGAATCCGAGCTATTGCAGACTTGTGCTTGGATCACTCTCCAGAAAGTGGGTCACGGCAGAGCTCTGAGCAGGCGGAATTGGATCTCTGCTTGTGTTTGAAGGCAGAGGGCGGCCAGCGGCTTGGGTTTCAAGTGTGGAATCTGGAGAAGTCGCCAGCTCCCTCCTCCCGCTTCTGTGAGCCCCTAGCTTTGTCTATCATGTCTGGCAAGGAAAAGATCAACCCATCCCCAGGGCGCTGGCAGGCTGGCTTGCTTCCCCCGCCCCCTCCCGCAGCTGGCCCCGACCAGGGAGGTGGTCAGAGCCAATCTTTAAAGTAGATACCCATCTCGGAAGAGCCTGTGGGGAGTCACAGATTCCCATTTATATACCAAGTAACATCTCGGGACTCCGTGAGCCCGAGGACATGGATTTTATTTCAGCAGGAAAAAACAGTTGTGTGAAATGAGCAGAGTCATTTCTGTTTCTGCGGAGCTTGGAAGGCACAGCCCAGGCGTCTCACTATGGAAATGGTGGGGGACTCAGGCTGCGGAGGGGCTCCGTGTGAGCTGGAAGACTTGAGTTTGATCCCTAGAACCTACATATAAAGATCCCCTGGAGGAGCTGTGGATGCAGGTGGCCCTGGGGCTCACTGGCCAGCCTAACCTCGCCTAGTCCCAGGGTCCCAGTGAGATACTTTGTCTCAAAACACAGTCTTGAACGATCTGGGTATTATGATGGCTTAGCCGGTAAAGGTACTTACTACCAGGTCCAGTGACCTGAGTTCCATCTCTAGGACCCACATGGTGGAAGGAGAGAACTGACTTCTAAACCATCTCTTCTGACGTCTACACACTTCCTGGGTTCTATAAGAAAGCAAGTTGAACAAGCCAGGGGAAGCAAGCCAGTAAGCAGCATCCCTCCATGGCCTCTGCATCAGCTCCTGCCTCCAGGTTCCTGCCCTGTGTGAGTTCCTGTCCTGACTTCCTTTGGTGATGAACAGCAATGTGGAAGTGTAAACTGAAAAAACCCTTTCCTCCCCAACTTGCTTCTTGGCCTTGATGTTTTATGCAGGAATAGAAACCCTGACTAAGACAACACCCAAGTTGACCTTTAAAACCTCTCTCATTCATACCCACACGCACACACATACACACATGAAATGGGAGAAATGGTGCACAGAGGGCTTGGATGTGCGCTCTTCTCTATTTCAGGGGAGACCCTATCTCCAGAGTAAATGCTAGCATTTAGTATCACTGGGATGTTTCTGCCTCGGTCGTTTGAGCCTGGACTATTCTGAAGCATTTTCTCACGCTTACGTTAATAGCTGCTAAAGATGGAAAACACACTTTCCATTCACCAGCCTGGGCGCTGTGCTCACTGGTGTCATCCTTCCCTAGTCAATGGGCTGAGGACCACTTTGTTGCTTCAGGACATAGAGCATGACTCTGTGCCACACAAGGCGTGTGTAGTGGCCTCTCCCCTGGGTACTAAGTGGAAGGGGTACATCCTCACAGAGGTGAGCTGCGATGTTGGGGGTCATGTCTTCCAGGTACAGTGGGGGTTCCAGGCATTTGCTACTCCATCTTGTCTTTCACATGGGTGCTGGGGCACCTGGACTAGACCTTCCTGCTCGAGCTTCAAGCAGTTTACCAACCGAGCCGTCTCTCTGACCCTCTGATTGTTCAGAGCTGACACGAAGGGCAGATTTCGTGGTCAAGACCTTGTCTTTATAGTTGTCCTCTACCTGAAGAGTGACTGAGGGTGGCTGGTTCTCAGCCTCTCTGTATACCTGTCCCAGGGAAACGGGAAGTACCAGGTAGACACATGTGGCTTGCAAACAGCAGTACTTGCTTGTCACTGACTGTCGTAAGCTCATGGGAGACAGGGTCTCCAACCTGGAAGGGGCGTGTTGTTCTTACTGCCTCTTCAAGCAGAATGAAGCTGCCGTTCAACCCATAGGCTCTCATGGCTTTATGGTGAGTGCCCTGGCCCTTCATCAAAGTCCCTGGACCCTTCATCAAAATGCTGCCTGTCCAGTATTGGAATCCAGGGATAGCTCAGCAAGAAAGAACACTTGCTACTCTTGCCAAGGACCAGAGTTCTGTTTCTTACACCCCACATTGGGTGGCTCACAATCACCCCTGTGATGGTTTATATATGCTTGGCCCAGGGAGTGGCACTGTTAGGAGGTGTGGCTTTGTTGGAGTAGGTGTGTCACTGTGGGTGTGGGCTTAAGACCTCATCCTAGCTGTCTGGAAGTCCGTCTTCCACTAGTAGCCTTCAGATGAAGATGTAGAACTCTCAGCTCTGCCTGCACCATGCCTGCCTGGATGCAAATCCTGTGGCACACCCCTAATGTGTCTACAGGGCATCTGTCAGCCTGTGACACTTTGCTGAGCACACGAAGAGAGCTTTCGCTCACCTTGCTCTCTCTTACAAGTTGGGGGTCTCTAACTGAAATCTCCGAAGTACCCCGGCTTCTGAAAGTTAGGAGTGTCTTCATGACAGCACAAACAACCCACAGCAGAGACCCCAAATGTGTATTTAAAGTGTGTTTTATGTTCAGATGTGATAATCTTACTAAGGTTATGTTGTGGTCCACAGTAGAAAGACTATCTGAAATTTGAAGCAAGCCCCCAAGCATGTGTGCGAGTGTACACATGCATGTGTGTGAGTGTGAAAACAGGAGTCAGCCTCAGTTTCCATTCCTCGGGTGCCATCCACCTTGAGTTGTGAGCTTCTTGAGTCTTCTCAGCCTCCCCAGGGAGAGGCTGTTTCAGTTAGGTGAGGATAACTACCCAGCACAGCTATAGCCACTTTCTTCCATCTCTCCTAGCCTTGCTTGGGGTCTTAGTTTCTCTTCCTGTTGTGTTCAGATACTCCAACAAAAGCAACTCGAGGGAGCTGGAGAGATGGCCCGGCAGATGAGAGCTCTGTCTGCTCTTCCAGAGGTCCTGAGTTCAATTCCCAGCAACCACATGGTGGCTCCCAACCATCTGTAATGGGATCTGATGCCCTCTTCTGGTGTGTCTGAAGACAGCGACAGTGTACTCATATGCATAAAATCAATCTTTTTTTTTTTTTAAAGCAATGTGAATGGGTTTATTTTAGCTTACCTTTCAAGGTATAGTTCATTATGGTGACAGATTTGGGGCATGGCCACATCATAGCCACAATCGGAACAGAGAATGATGGAGGCTTGTTAGTGCTCAGCTCAGGGAATGCACCCCTCCTCCCAATTAAGATGGTCATGCCAATTCAATTAATGTATTCAAGATACTCCCCCACAGTCGCGCGCAGAGGTCTCTCACCTCTGTTTGGTCAAGTGGACCACGCTGACCATTTCACCTGGGGGCTCTTGGGTTCTGAAGCAGAAATGAGATGTTTGTGCTCTCAGCACAGTATGTTGACTGTGGTGACATGAGATGTTCCTTGCCCAGCCTTCATGACTGAGACCAGAGTAGAGGCAGCAGATCTTTATAGAGAGGGAAGTTCTTTAGTGAGAGGGAGGTGCTGTGCACAGATGCTGGGCAGGGGAGGTGTGGGGCGTGAGCACACAGACGACCCACACACACACACACACACACACACACACAGGCAGCAGGGAGGGTGGCTAGTTTTGCATCATATTGCATGTGGACCCTGACCTCAAAGGCAGTGGCCCCTTTTCTTTAAGAGTCTCCCGTAGCTAGCCAGGCAGTGGTAGCACTTGGGAGGCAGAGGCAGAGGCAGGTGGATTTCTGAGTTCGAGACTAGCCTGGTCTACAGAGTAAGTTCCAGGACAGCCAGGGCTACACAGAGAAACCCTGCCTGGAAAAAAAAAAAAAGAGTCGTGACCACTGTAACAGAACACTCAAATAAGGGTCAGATGATCGGTCATTGCTGTTGTAGTTGTGCAGGCAAGGGTGAGGTGTGAGCAGGGCAGTGAACTGTCCTGTCTGCCTTGCCACCTGGCCTCAGGTATCCCTGGCTGACTAAATCACTGCCGTTTCTGCCTTGACACATGGCCACCTCATGTGTCTCTTTTGTATATAATAAGGATACTTGTCTGGCCTTAAGACCCACCCAGATGCCCCACTTTGAAATCTTTCACTGAGACCCTTTGGTAAGGTCACACTCACTCGTGATTGTGGGCCTTTCTGGGCTGGACTTCAGGTGGGTGGCCTGGGAAGTGGGACTAGGGCCTAGCACAGGCCATGGTCAGCAGTCACCCACCCTGGGATTCTTTCCAGTGGAGTTTTATCTGCAGGAAAAGGGAAACCGCAGCTCCTCTTGCTGGAGTGGGAAGCTGTGGAAACAAGATTTAAAAAAAAATAATAATAAAATAAAGGAGTAAAAATCAAGGTCAGCTTTTCTCTCCGTTGATGGGGTCTCTGCAAAGTCCTCGTGGAATCCAGTGTGAACAGGAAGCAAGAGGCATTGAGTCACTTCTCCTTTATTTTTATGGTGTTTTTATTGTTTTAGAAAAGGGAGAAAGAAAGCAAAGAGCTTCCTCCCTGATCTGGGTCCTTGCCATTAACAGCTTGCCTTTCTGACATTCCCCCCCCCCCCCCCCGTTTGCTACCATTTTCAGACGTGCGTCTGCTCCTGATTGATGCACACGATGCACGCGTGCACACACGTCCCCAGATTCCTGCTCACCATGTAGTGGTTTCTGCAGCTTGTTCTCTTTGCTCACTGCTCTGCTGTAGATGGGTAGGTTCTGTGTCACGCTGGGCGGCAGCGCCCAGCCTTCAGAGGGCGTGCTGCACGCCCCCCACATCTGTTGGCTCTTGGTGGGTGTCTCTCCAATCTGCTGCTTCCCTGACTGTTTTTCTTGGTGCATTTTGCTCTTTGGGCATTGCTGATCAAGGTTGGCTTTCTCCATGATATGGGGTAGCTTCTGGGGGTGGTAGAGCCTCCTGAAGTGGCTTCTGTGGTCAGGTGGGTATTCCTGTGCCTGCGTGTTTGTGAGTATGCATGCTTGTGAACCAGTCGGTGTGTACACACGTGTGCATGTTTGTGGACCATGTACATACAAATGTACATGCCTCTGGGTACTTATTTGCACATGTGTACACATGTATGTATATGCATGCACGTGTTCAGAAAGCTGAAGTTTGCACTCTGGACTCTTCCCTACATTTAGCAGACTCTGTTCATTAGGAAGCTCACTAAACTCATTTTCTAGAAGTCTGTTCTTATCCCAGAGCTAAACATCCACCCTTGCTGTTCTCTGGTACCACTAGCCTATCTGGAGAGGATACAGGGGCATTCAGCATGATGCCACAGATTGTGTCTGTGTTTCTCCAGGAGTCAGCTGTTCAGCTGTCTTGTCCCTGGTCACACTGACTGTCCCAGCCAGATGCTGTGGCTGTTCCCAGATAATTTCCAGCCATTTCCTCTCCTGGGGGAACTGTCCTCTCTGCTCATGGCGACTTCCCTACATAGTCAGGTTCTGCTCCAAAGGGATCCAGAGTCTCAGTGGTCTGGGCAGGCTTGAGGGTACAGGTAGATGCCCTGCCTAGGTCCTGTAGGGAGTTTGAGCAAAGAGGACAAGAACAGGGAGTTGGTCTGCTCGGGAAACCTGTCCCAGCAGCAGGCAGAGCTCCACATTTATACCCATAAGTCACCAGGCCAGCAAGGCATGGATAAAGGTTGCTGGCTGGCTGCTTGGTGGGGTCGCCCACTGGGGCTCCTGTAGGCTGAGCCTCACACTTTGCCTGACCGTTCACTTCACTGGATAGTGCTTTGTGCCTGTCTCGAAGCTAGTGTTACGTTCAGGGGCCAGTAACTGCCTCCGGCAATGAGCAACTCCTTCCCTGCCGCTTCAAGTGAATCCTTTTGTCCTTCTCCAGACACTGCTTCGTGTTCCTGACCAGCCAGGGCTACAAACACCAGGGGCATTGGGCGGAGAGCCACTCACTGAGCTTGGCTATTCTGTTTCCTTTTTCTGGGGGAGAATGTTTATGTAAGTTGCCATCTTTCCTCCTGTTGTGAACTGCTGAAGTTATCCTCTTGCTCCCTGGCCGGCTCTTATCTGACCTTTATACTGGATGGTTCATCCAACCATAAATAATCCCGTTGAAACAGCCTGGTGTGCTGGCATCTGCAGAGGCTCAGAGAGGAGCTGCCAGGAGACCAGAGGGCTGGGTGCAGGGAGGGTGCCAGGGCTGATGGAGGTGGGGCTTCTTCTGCCTCTTTTCCCATTGGGCCTGATTTGGGGGAAGAGTAATTAGAAGATAATGAGCAAGCCAGTGAGTGGGAGGAGCTGGTCTTGGGGACTGGCGGGGAGGACTCAGTGTTATCAGAGTGGAGAGGGGAGGGTTGGGCCTCTGTGCCAGGGCTGTGAACAGGTGGCTGTTAACATCAGGCTTTGCTCGTAGACTAGAGTCAGTCAGTGTCCTGCGTCCTTCCCGAGTCAGGCTCACAGACAATGACACAGAACTTGGACTTGAGCTTGAGGGATGGCTCAGCGGTTAAGGACACTGACTGCTCCTCCGAAGGTCCTGAGTTCAAATCCCAGCAACCACATGGTGACTCACGACCATCCGTAATGGGATCTGACGCCCTCTCCTGGTGTGTCTGAGGACAGCTACGTAATAATAAATCTTTGGGCCGGAGCGAGCAGAGGTCCTCAATTCAATTCCCAGCACACGATGGCTCACAACCATCTGTACAGCTACAGTGTACTCATATACATAAAATAAATAAATAAATCTTTGAAAAAAAAAAAAGAACTTTGGGGTCTAGAAGGCCTGTCCTAACCCACAGGCGTCGTAGGGTGCAAGCCTCAGGGTTCCGTTTCCTGGCCTCTGGGGCTTCCTGCCAAGCCTTAACTTAGCTGTTTCTCAGGAATCCATGTCGTTCTGAGTAGCCTGGGGTTCGCTGAGGTTTGTGGCCGGCCCATCTTCTGCCTGATGGTTCTGAGAAGCTGGCGGGTCCACCAGGGATCTTGAGAGTGACAGTGGTGTGTGAGCGTGACAGAACCATTTACTGCCCATAGTATCCCACCCTCAGGCCCTAAGGCAAGAGCCGCTGTTCTTGGAATCACCAGCTGGTCCTTTCAAAGGCGGGATACCACCTCTGACTTGAAAACAGAGTCGCCAGCTTGGACCCTGGCTCCGCTTCTCACCGAAGGAAGATTTACCCACAAGTCTGTGGCAGTTAGGGGACAAGCCCATCTCACCATTTCCTGTTCTTCGAGGGTCAGAAGAGGCCTGTGGGCCATGGCTTGATCATACACAGGCCTGAACCTTTGCCCTGAGCTAGGCGGCTCTGGGAAATGTCCAGTTTTGAAGGTACAGAAGTGTAGCCATTTTAAGAAAGGCCACAAATGGCTCCCGAGGCCCCTTGGTTTCTAGGGACAGCTTCAGTGTGTCTGATCTTGAAAAAAGAACAGCAACTTGAAACGGGGCTCCTAGAGTTCATTTACCAGACTCTTGCATTACTGTATACAGAGAAAGATGGCTGGGGACCAGGAGTGGGGAGTGGGGAGGAGCAGATCTGTTTATGTTTACGTGTCCCGTGTAATCTTGCAGATGCTCTTATTTGGATTAAAAGGCAAGTGATTTCTTAACCCAGCCTCAGACACGCAGGAGAAGCGAAGGCTCCTTAGGGCTGACGTGCCTGAGCTCTGATGCTTCCGGCTGAGCTTATCCCCAGGGCTTATTGACACCAGGTGTCTAGAAGCTGGGGTTCCATCTGGACATCACTGGAGCGAGGTTTCTTGGAAACCAGCGTGGCACAGTGTGGCAGGGAGGAGGGGACACTTGTGTACAGAGCCTGGTCCCCACGTGACGCCAGTGTGGCTGGAGCCAATGGGACAGAGGCTGTTTTCTTAGCCCCGTGGAGCCCTAAGTCATTCTGTGGATGTGAGTATGAAGCCCCATCTTATTTATGTTTGTTTGTTTTGCCTCTTTTCTGGGTGGTACCCAGGAAGGACCTGAGTAAGAGGATCTGGCTCGTGTGTGTGTGTGTGTGTGTGTGTGTGTGTGCGCGTGTGTGTGTGTTGTATGTGCATATGCATGTGTATATTGTATTCATGTATGTGTATGTATGTGTTATGTGTGGATGTAGAAGCCTGAGGTTGCTTCAAGAATCATTCTAGAATTCTCTTCCACCTTCCTTATTGAGGCAGGGTGTCTCAGGCAAACTCAGAGTGTCTGGGGATCTCACCTGTGCCTTCTGAAGCTACAAGAAGAATTACAAGTGGGCTGCAAAGTGCCCACCCAGCATTTGCATGAACCCTGGGGATCCGATCTCCAGACCTCATGCATTCGTGACAAACAGTAAGCCCCCTCGTTGGCCCTTAGCTCTGTCGTTTGTAACGGAAAGATGGGCCTGTAGACTCTGCATTCATTTCTTTTTATGGTTATGGTCAGCAGCAGCTCAAGATACAGTGCCACTATCTTCACTTACAGCAGCAACTATGGCTGAAGATTCACTGATGTACTGAGCTGTGTATGTACCTACAACAGACTTTAAGGTGAACCAGGCACAGTAAGAGTTTAACAGCAAGCTGCACACCCACAATACCAATGACTAGGGAGTGTGAGATGGAAGGATGAGATGGGAGGATGGATGGGAGGATGAGATGGGAGGATGGATGGGAGGATGAGATGGGAGGATGGATGGGAGGATTAGATGAGAGGATGGATGGGAGGATGGATGGGAGGATAGATGAGAGGATAGACATGGGAGGATGAGATGGGAGGATGGATGGGAGGATGGATGGGAGGATGAGATGGGAAGATGGATGGGAGGATAGATGAGATGATAGACATGGGAGGATGAGATAGGAGGATGGATGGGAGGATGAGATGAGAGGGTGGATGGGAGGATGAGGTGGGAGAATGAGATTGGAGGATGGATGGGAGGATGAGATAGGAGGATGGACGGGAGGATAGACATGGGAGGATGAGATAGGAGGATGGATGGGAGGATGAGGTGGGAGAATGAGATAGGAGGATGGATGGGAGGATGAGGTGGGAGAATGAGATAGGATGGATGGGAGGATGGATGGGAGGACTGCAATTTCAGGGTCTGCCTAGGCTACATAGGATGACTCTCTCATTGAAGGTGTTCTAATACATGTGCATGAGTGTTAGCACTTGCTCTCAATCTCTCTCTCTCTCTCTCTCTCTCTCTCTCTCTCATTAGAATAGGGGTTACTGGAACTCAGGCCCTGTGACGCTCAGGCAGTCAGGCTGATAACTGAGACAGTATTGAGTGGATAACATATACATGGTGGGTACAGTGGGCAAGAGAATGATGGAGTAAGGCGATGAAGGTGTGTGTGCGCGTGAGTGTGTGTGTGTGTGTGTGTGTGTGTGCGCGCGTGCACGCGTGCGTGTGCATGTGTGTGTGTTCAACAAAGAACGTCGAGCAGTTACAAACTTAGAACAAACCCTGTGGATATTTTTGGACTGTGATTGATGGTAGGTAAGTGAAACTCTAAGACTAAGTGTCGGGTGACAGGGCTATTGGTGTGACCAAGAATGTGAGCTGCACACCCAGCACCCAGGATGTGTTGTGTTACACTCCGGTTGCCTTTCTCTCTGGGAGGTGAAAGGCGTGATTCCTTGAAATTCCAAAGGAATAGATGGTTTGTCCTGAGGGCTCTATTTTCCCAGCAATTACAGGATTCAGGCTTTGCTTTGCCTTTGGACCTCAATCATATATGGAGCAAACATCGACCCTGAAGGCTGTGTAAACACCCTGGTGTGCAGCACGTGAGATCTGCGGAGGGTCGTCAGGAACCATTTCAAAATTTTTGACTTTTTGAACTCTTTACTGCTGCTTCTTTATTATTACTTGACAGTTTCATATTTATCTATGAAACTTTTTAGTTGTTTTTACACTTTATTTTTTAATCTATGTGCAATTTTGTAATTTTTTTCTTTTGGTATAGCACGCTTGTGTATATATATATGTGTGTGTGTATGTATGCTCATATATGTGCAGACTTGTGTGTGTGTGTGTGTGTGTGTGTGTGAATGCAGTCACTCGCTGAGCCTAGAGCTTGCCGTTTTGGCTGCATACGCATGTGTCCCTGAGTTTGAATCCTCGATACCCAAGAGCCAGGTGTGACAGCATGCACTCAAGATCCTAGCTCTGGTTGTGGAGATGGGAATATTTGAGGGGTGCCTCACTGGCTAATTTGTCCAGCCAGTTGGTGAGAGACCCCCGTCTGAAAACAGACAGCAACAAAACAAAAATAAACGGGTAGATGCCCGCCAGCTAGTTGGTTTGGTGGGTAAAAGCATGGGCCGTGCAAGTCTGATGGGCTGAGTTCCGTTCTGAGAACTCACACATCTGTGATCCCAGCACTTCTATGGCAAGTGGACAGTGGTGATTGGCTGCTTGGAGTACATAGTAGGAGAGAAACAACCAGAGAGGCTCCACTCTAAAAGGTAAAGGGAGAGACCTCCATCCACATGGGAGCCATGGTAGATGTGTGTCCCGCCCCCCATAATAATATTGTATAGAGCCATTGAGGGAGACGCCTGATGCTGACCTATGTTCTCACACATGTACAAGTGCATATACCACACACACATACACACGCACGTGTTTTAATTATAAAAGCTCCATTTGCAATATAAGATCTCATCACAGTTTATTTCCAAGGGTACCAAAGTGTTTTGTTCAGGTGACATTCACAGCCCCCCAAAATAAAATTTTAAGATATATCGGTCAAATAGGTGGAATCATTTTTTTTTCCCTTTTTCATTGTCTTCCTTTGTTTCTGAGATTAATACACTTGAAATGATTGTTTTTCTGTCCAGGTAACATCAGCCTCATCATTTCCCCACTCCCATTGTTGAGAACAGACTATATACAGTTGTTATTAGTCCTTTCTTATTGTATGGGATAGGCTTTTCCAATCAAATTGTCGGAGACCTTTCTGATGTCTTTTTCTGGGGGGTTTTCATTATGTCTTCAATTTCCTTAGTGTTTACAATATTGGCGAGGCTGTCTGTCATCTTGGGTGAATTGGGTTGTTTTCAGTTACTAAAGAATTGGGTCTTTGCTTCCAAACCAGGCATTTCATGTTTATGGCTGTTTATAGGCTTTTTCTATTAGTGTCTGTGGGGTCTGTGGTGGTGACTCCTCTCTTTTTGCAGATGGCGGGAGTTGGACATTTGTTCATGTATTGTGGATTGTAGGCCTAGTGTAGTTATCCCTTTGCCTCATGCCCAGGGGACTGTCTCTCAAGGGAATAGCCAATGGGGTGTGTCAGGGTGAACATCAAGGCTCTGCAGCCCAGGTGGCGGGTGGTGCCAGGACTAGCCAATTAACACACAAGCACCCCAGTGACCTGCGCATCTGCAGTGTCTCCAGAAGGGCCAGCTTGCTACCTGGGAGCAGTCCCAGAGGATAACCTGGTTGGCTTCATTCCACAGGGAGAGGAAGCTTGTAGGCCAGAGTGGACGAGCTCGTCCCTCTTCTCTGAGGGCTCTCCGGGTGACTGTTCCAAGGAACAGATTCATTGCTGTTCCATAAAAGCTGCTTGTTGGCCTGCTTGAAAAGCTCAGACAAGCCTGCCAAATGGAGTGAGGAGGAGAGGAAGAAGGAAAATCATAGGGCTGTGGAAGGAAGGCTTATTCTCTCGAATCTGGCTGGGAGTTAGAAGCTGGATCAAGACTGAAAAAAAAAAGTTGCCTCCAGAAATAGTGCTTGTCTTTTTAATGACATCCCAAACAAAGATGTTAAAAACAGCTAGCCAAGAGGGCTGAGAGGGAGGCTCAGGAGGTCGAGCGCTTGCCTAACAGGCACAAGGCGCTGGGTTTAGTCCCCCAGTGCTGTGTGAAACGGGTGTGGTGGCTCACACCTGTAATGCCAGCACCCTGGAGGGGAAGATGTGAGGACCAGGGGGTTCATGATCACCTTCAACCGTAGAGCGAGTGTGAGCACAGTCTGTCTTAGAAAACAAGCTTACACAGGCCGGAAAGCGTGCGCTTACCCACGACAGCACGCCTCTGCCGTCCCTGCACATGAGTAGTGTACCTCACAGTTCCATTCACAAAAGAAAATCCTTAACGTTTTTTTTTTTAAATAAACCAGCTCATATAATTTAAAACACTTCGCTTAGGAGCTGGAGAGGTGGCTCAGCAGTTACGAGTACTGTGGCTGTTCTTTCAGAGGACCCAGATTCTATTCCCACTCACTACCCACCTGGTGGCTCGGAACCCTCTAATTCCAGTTCCAGGGCATCCAGGGCCCTCGTCTGGCCTCCTTAGGTACCAGGCATGCACATGGTACACAGACACACCCACTGGCGGAATACCCACATACATAAAATAATAAAATAATTTTTAAAAACTTAAGCTTTAAGTCTTGGTGTAAATTAGATTCTTAGCCACAAAATTTGTACATATATATTTCCATATACCATATGTAAATATAAATTGTGTGTGTGTGTGTGTGTGTGTGTGTGTAACTATTGCAGAGATACCTGAGTATGGCTTTCTAAGCAGCAGCCATAAATGTACCATGCCTCATCTCTGGTTAATAAAGGTGACTTTGACATTGTTAAAACCCATGACTCACCCTGAAATTCTCTTCCTGCAGTGTTTGTCCAGGAGGTCCTGGGGCTGAGACTCCTTAGGCTGCTCTTGGCAGCTCAGCTCTGGCCCTGCCTCCACAACATCCCTGTCCTTCGCTTTTGCCAAGTGGGACTGAAGACGATTGACTGTGTCCTTCTGTAGGGCACATTGTCATTGTCCCCGTTTGCCCTGCTTGGATGATGGAAGATGTAGATCTTGGTTCCTGCCCTGAAACATTGAAGCATCTTAGGTGAGGGCAAAGCACCCCCCCCTTTCTTTTTAGTAATTCCTCAGGCAAGTAATTTTGCTTCATTTGATTAAAAAAAAAATCTGTGTCATGCTGGGCTTTCAAACAGAATGACTTTTAAGGAATAGAAAGAAGGTTGGGTCTGGAGAGATGGCTCCGTGATTATGCACACTGACTGGAGTTCGGTTCCCAACACCCAAATGACAGCCTGTGACTCTGGTTCCAGTGGCACTGATGCTTCTTCTAACCTCTGTGGGTTCTTGCACATACATGGCGTACATACATACGTACGTACGTACATACATACATCATACATACATACATACATACAAAGTATCTTTGAAAGAGCGGGGAAGTTTTTGAAAATGCAGAGGATTTGGAAAGTCCCATCACAGAGGGGAGCAGGGGCTATGGGGACCCCAGGCTAAGGTGGAGCACCAACTTGAAGTAACGATGAGTTGTGGAACAAGCAGGCAGAACACAGTGACTGTCCTGGCCTGTGTTATCCCCAAAATGTGCCTGCTGTCCCTTGCTGTGGAGCCTTGGACTGCCTTCAGCCTTCTGCAGCTGTCTGCTGCCACTTTGTATCTGTGTGGCTGTGCTGGTGTGTGACATGGTATCAGCAGTCTGCTTAGGCGAGGGCATGGCTGAGGATGTGAGCTACAGCTCTGTCCCAGGTGCCTGACAGCTCATGGTAGGTAGAAGGCAATGCTCATTGCCTAACCTCCACTGTGGTCCTCTGCAGACAAGGGTTTCTAAGAACCGTGTCTTCCCTCCTCTCATAAGGTAATTCATTGTTTTGTTTGTGTAGACAGAGTCTCAATCATTCAGACTGGCCTCAGGATATAGTTAGGTATAGTGTGTCCAGACATTTTGTGTTCAATCACAGTGACTGAAAGGCTGAAGATGTAACTGAGTTGGTGGCTGAAGTTCTTGCTGTGCAAGTGTGGGGGTCTGGGTTTGGGACCCCAGGGTGTGAATTCCCAATGGGATGGTGACTTGCCTGTAGTTCCACTCATGGATGGGGGACACGTGGGATCTCTAAATGGGAGCTGGTTGGGGCGAGTCCTGCATTGATTCGTTCTTGAGAGACCCTGATTGGTTGAGAGACCTTGCCTCAGTGAGAGTGATTGGGGATGATTCTCAACATTAACTTGGGCTTCCACATGAACAAACATTCATTTGCATACTGTATGTGTGTGTGTGCGCGCGCGTGTGCGCGCGCAATTGCGTGCATGCGTGCACACACACACGTTTGTACATGCCTGAAACAGAAACTGAAGGGGTGAAAAAGGACATAAAAATCAACTCCTCGGTCAGGTGACTCACTCGGGTGTATGCCATTGTCCATCTGTGTCTAAGGGGATAGGATGGGTTCTAGAACCTTCTGCAGATGCCAGGATTCATAGATGCAAGGGGTTTCTCCATAAGGGTGTGGTGCTTGTATGCAGAGGTGGGCATCCCTGGGTACATCAGCCACCTCTAGGTGCCTCACAGTTCCAAGATGATATATATGTGCCATGTCAGTGCACGTAAGGAATAGGGACAATGACATTTTCTGAGTGTATGTGGAACCCATGTGTTCAGAGGTCCACATGAGTCTGAATTGTGGGCACGGAGGGACCCAGGATGTTGAGCTCCAAGGATGCTGAGTCATCTAGTAGCTACTGGATACTGTGTTTTATCTTTCTGGACTCTGGGGTTTCTCCGAATCATCTTGGTTCTGCTGTGTTGGGCAGTTAGAGCAGGGTGGTACTGGGGGCATGTGCTCAGTTCCACACTTGGTACCAGGCAGAGGCAGAGATGATGCTGTTCCAGAAGATTGCTGCCTGGGCGTGGGGGTGGGGATTCTGCTTATGGAAACCCCAGCCCCAGCAACCAGGAGAACCCCAGGTAAACTTCATGTGGAGGCTAAAGAGATGGGAAGTTAATTCAGTTTCCCTCCAGGGGGCTGGTGACATTTTAGCTTCTGCTCTCGTGGCTTGTGAAAGAGTAACAAAAGCCCTTCTAGGGTCTGTCCCCTGGAGCTTTGGACTTAAAAGCCTCTGGTTATATAGTAACAGGAGTGGATGGAAGGGAGTAGCGTCCTCCAAGAAGGTTCTGTAACTGTGTCTGCTTTACATTTGGGCTCGGACTGCACAGGTGGATGTTCATTCATTTACAGGCATTGCATGTTGGGTACTGACTGCAGAGGAGGGCAGTGGGAAAGGGCTTGAGGAGGTGCATACTGACAAGACATGCTCTCGAGCAGGGCAGTGCTACCAGGTTGATTAACACCTTACTACCATACAACACGTGCTCTAAGTAGTGGTGCCCCTCGCTGAGGTACTGAGTGGGCTCCTGGGTACTGGGCATCTGTGAGGGCAACTATGCTCATGTGATCTTTGAGTATTGGCGTGCCTGAATATGTGCACACATCTAGCAGATGCTGTAGATGTCGGAGGTGTAATGCCAGGTCAACATACTGGATCTTCCTGCTGCTTTGTGGTAGCTCGGGGAAAGGAAGGCCCTGGGTCCAGCCCATGTCCCTGCCCCAGGCTTTTGGAAGTATTTTGTCAACCCTGAAGAGAATCCAGATCGACAGAAATGAAAATGAACACACATCGCAGTGAGGTGAACTCAGTTGATTTTCCTAGTTATTTTTGTTTGTTTGAAGTAGAATGTGTGTGTGTGTGTGTGTGTGTGTGTGTTTTCATGTGCATGTTTGTGTGCAGGCACAAGTGGGTGCATTTGCATACACGGAGGCCGCATCATAGCCTTGACTTATTCTTCAGATGCCTCCTAGTTTATTTTTGTAAAGATCTCTCACTGGCCCAGAACTTGCTGATTCATCAGTGAGCCCCCCAGGACTCTCCTAACTCTCCAGTCCCAGGATTAGCAGTACACATCACATTTCCAGCTTTTTACATGGGTTCCGGGGGGCTTAGGCTCAGGTCCTCAGGCTTGCAAGGCAAGTGCCTTATCAAGTAAGCCATCTCCTCAGCCCCTGAGTCAGGAAATGGTTTTGAACTTCCTGATCTTTTTAGATGTCTGGCCCATTGGTGCGTGCCCCTGACACTGACACGGCCTGGTGAACCCCACAGCCATATGTTGCACTCTTAAAAAAGTCAAGCTCAGACTGAGAGAGAGCCTTGACTCTGCTGAGAGTCTCGGGTCTTGGGTTCTTGCTGTCATGGGCCTGGTTAGCGCCTCACTCTTCTTTCTCCTGCCCCACCCCTACCCCAGAAATGCAGGGCTACTCTCGACTCTCCTTCCATTCATGGCTTTACCCCCCAACTCATCCCCTATGCCTTAACCTCAGTATTGTGTCCCTTCCTTTCTTCTAGTCTCAGACTTTGGAATAAGTAACCTTTAAGTTGGTGTGTGATCGACAGGCTCCTGACTGTGTGCTAATCCGTAAGTCACACACCACTGACATCAACACTGACTGTCCTCTGTGGACGTACAAATGGTTCCAGGGCAGTGGAAAGGTAGCTGGTGCCCTCCCATGGGAAGAGCCAACCTGTGTCCACTGGAAATCCATCCCAATGCCCCTTGACTTCCTATAGTTTTTTTTTGTTTCTGAGAAGAAATTCATGTAACATAATGGGATGATGTGCAGGGACATTCTGGCATGGTGTTCTGCAGCTTGGGAATTATTGAAGCTGCCCCCCCCACCTCGCCGCCCCCCAGAACTTCCCTTCTTCACCAAATCAGTTTAATGAGTTGCTAGGAGCAGTTACTATACACAACCTTCTGGAGTTTGTCCAGTTATTAGGTTGTCATTCAGAAAATCCTTTGGCTGCAGGACCCTAGTATCTCGTGATACTTATGATGTGTAGGCCAATGTGGTGTTCCTCCAAGGGTGGTGGATTAAGCCTATTAGAGACTTATTCTTGACAGTCTGCTATGGTGATGTGATATATATATATATATCATTCTTGCTTCTGCTTAGTTGTAAGATCATGTCGCTATAAAATGCCTTTTGGGGCTCTCATTGTACAAGTTCAAGTAAAAAGCAAGGCTCTGAGTATTCAGCTTGCTTGGTGGCAGAGGACTTGCTTAGCGTGCTCAAGAGGCTGGATGTCGGGCTGGAGAGATGGCTCAGTGGTTTAGAGCGCTGATTGCTCTTCCAGAGGTCCTGAGTTCAAATCCCAGAAACCACACAGTGGCTCACAACCATCTGTAATGAGATCTGACTCCCTCTTCTGGAGTGTCTGAAGACAGCTACAGTATACTTACATATAATAAATAAATCTTTAAAAAAAAAAGGAGGCTGGATATCATGTCCACCAACAAAAATAATAATAATAATGATGATGATGATATAATAGTAATAATAATAATAATAATAATAATGATAAACAACCAAATGGGGGCTTTTTTTTTTTTTTGATTTTTCTGAGACAGGGTTTCTCTGCATAGTCTTGGCTGTCCTGGAACTCGCTCTGTAGACCAGGCTGGCCTTGAACTCAGAAATCCGCCTGCCTCTGCCTCCCAAGTGCTAGGATTAAAGGCGTGCACCACCACCGCCAGGCTCAAATGGGGGCTTAATAAGATTTTGGTCAGGGGATGTAAAGGCTGGGTCCACCCTTTGGCCATGAGGACCCAGTATCCCCAGGGTTACACCAGTGGGAGAGTGGGAGTCCTGAAGAGTGTAGATTGCAGGGAAGGGCTAGGTGTGGTATAGGGGTGAACGTGTACCAGGACTGTAGGAACCATGTGATCTAAGAATGGAGGGAAGCCTAGGGTTTGATCCCCAGGATCTGTTTGAGTAACAGCTTACCTGGGGATACCAAGCCAGGCCTGGAAGTCTCTGTGCTTGGCTTTGTCTGGGTAGATTGGCATCATGAATCCTGGTGTCGGGAAAGGGTTTCTTTGCAGTGGCTTTTCTGGAACCCAACATGGCTTCTCCAGGAGCTCAGGGCTTATGTGAAGCCAGTGTGGTCACCATTGTCACCTGCAGTCCTTCAGAGTGGGGGTACGGTGTTGAAGGCTTGCTGGCCTGGACTGTCCATTCACCCAGATGGGCCTGACACACTTTGCCAGGCCTTCCCACTGGGGGACTCCATCCCTGTTCTAGTTGTGCCGTCTGAGCTGGCTAGTAACCAAGAGAATCCTGCCAGAGAGAGTACTTCAAGCCACAGGAGGCTTGAGATAGAGCACCCATGGGTACCAGGGCCTCTTGGGTTGTTAGTAACAGGACTCTTCCATTGATGTTCTTGAGTTTCCTCCTGGAATTACCTTCTTTTGTAAGAAACACAAAGTGCTTTTCAGTTGAATCATTGAACTGGTTGCTTCTCTCTGGAAGAACAGCTCCTCAGGAATGACCCCAGAGACCCATGCATCATAGACCTGGAATCCATTAGGAATGTACTTTCTGGGCTCCCCTCAGCTCTGTAGGACCAGGGTTCCCATGGGGCCCAAGGATCTGGTTTTCATTCACCCGTGGCAGTTTCTCTCTGGGAAAACCACTGACTGAGGCTCTGCAGATCTCCAGGAAGTAGCAGTAGCTAAGAGTGCATATCTCTGAGATAGTGTCTGAATGGGTAGGACTTCTGGGAGAAGGGCCTCTTATAATGTCTCTGGGTATTTGCATTTGGGGCATATGTATCTATATCTAGGCCTGTGTGCATGTGTGCATATATATGGATGCATGTGTGCAGGTTGATTGCTCACTTTTAGAGGACTGTGGCATATGTCTGCTGGAGTATGCAAGGTGAAAGTATCACTAGCAGAGAGGTGACTAAGTTGTCTCCTGACTCCCAGACCCGAGGTGTGAGAGGAGCCTGTGGCTGCTTACCTGTCTCTTGACACACATTCACACACTCCAGTCAGGCCTTCCTGAAGCTGGAACCAAAGTCCCAGTCTGGCCATCAATGTCCAGCCCTGTTCTGTCTTGGGCCACTTTACCTCCATACAGGGTGACTGCCTTCTTCCTTACAGCTGCCTAGGACACAGACATTTGGATAAACTGTCACTCACTCTGGTCACCCGCCGATGGTCCCCGAGGCTGTTTCCATGGCTTTGGTGCGATGCAGAGAATGTCTTTTGGCTCATCTTTGTGTCTGAATGGGAAGCGGTCTCTGTCCTTTTTCTGTTGCGTTAACTGGGTAATTTATGAAGAACGGGGCTTTATCCGGCTTACAGTTTGAAGCTAGGATGTCCAGGGGCTGTGTACTAGCATCCGTCGGGCATCTTTTGATGTTTGGGTATCATGGCAAGGACATCACACGGTGGGACAGACCGAGCATGTGGAGCACGGGTCTCTCTTCCTCTTCTTTAAAGCTACTAATGTCATCATGGAGGCCAAATCCTCATGACTTCATCTAATTACCTTGCAAACGCCCCACCTCTAATACCAGCCACACAGGATTGAGTGTCACCCTCTTAATACTGGACCAATGGGGCTGCCAAATTTCAACACATGGATCTGGGAGGTACTCTTCCAACAGTAGCTGGATATAAGCAGGAACTTCCCAGTGCCGGGCCAGTCTGTGTTGGGAGTTCCCTGGGCCATCTCCATCCCTGGCCCTGGTGATGGGTCACTTCAGATCCCTGTCCACCCAGAAGAGGCAAAGACACCTTGTTTATTCTTAATGTAGTTAGTGACACGGAACCCTCACCATGTCTGATTTGCCCTCTACAGTTTTATGCTCTGGTTAGGGGTTCTGGGGGCTTCCAGGAGACTTTAGGAAAGGCGGCTCTGGCATTTTCTGCCTACTGTTTCTATGCCCCTTTCTGTGTGGAAAACCTTTTCCACTTTGATTTTTTTTTTTCAAACCCACAAGTTCAAGTACTCTTGGTTTCCTCCTTCCCTATCTTCCGCTTAAAATGGTCGACTGTGTGCTGACACCGGCATTTCTCAGCGTGTGGTTCTAGTTCAGGGGCTGCATTGGAGGTGTTGTGCTAGAATGTGATTCTTCTTAAAAGCTTTTTAAATGTTTGCTTGTGTAAGTGTGCACCATGCCACTCGTGGGAAGTCAGAGGACAGCTTGTGAGAGTGAGTTTCCTCTTCCCGTTTGTGGGTCCCAGGAACCAAACTCAAGAATGTCATGTCTGTGGGCCGGAGCAAGCCGAGGTCCTGAGTTCCATTCCCAGCAACCACATGATGGCTCACAACCATCTGTACAGCTACAGTGTACTCATATACATAAAATAAATAAATAAATCTTTTTAAAAAGGGGGGGGAAGAATGTCATGGGGTCAAGCACCCTTACTCACCAAGTCATCTCCTTGGCCCTGAAATGCCACTTTGTATTTATCTATTTATTTACTTATTAACTTAATGTATATGAATACCCTGTCACTGTCTTCAGACACACCAGAAGAGGGCATCGGATCCCATTCCAGATGGTTGTGAGCCACCATGTGGTTGCTGGGAGTTGAACTCAGGACTTCTGGAAGAGCAGTCAATGCTCTTAACCGCTGAGCCATCTCTCCAGCCTCAAAATGCCATTTTTTTTTAAAATGATGACTGGATTATCTTTGACAGCCTATGATCTCCTGTCCCTCTCCACACATCCTGATTCTCTTAGTTTGTGCGGGGGTGGGGAGGACGCTCTGCTGCTCTGAATCTGACTAGCAGAGAAAATTAAGTCAGGGTGGGGCGGACACTGCCACCACTGTTCCTGTTCCTGGCGGGGGGTGGGGGGGGTTGTCCTGCGTGGTTCACCTGGCGGATGTGCTGATGAGCCCCACGCACGTTATGACAGACTGCTCTCTTGGGCAGTACTCTTCTGGGGTCTCGGGTGCATATGTTAGTGTGTGCGTGTCTAGCTCAGTTTGGTTCCGCTCATTCCCCCTTTCCAACTCTTATTTCAGAGCCTGGTGATACCTCGGAAACACAGCCAAGTTCTGAATACCGACATGTCTGACAATACTGATTCCTAGGTGAGTAACCAAATCCTTGGCCGAGGAAGATTCCCTTGGGAGGTGGCGCCATGAGTCAGCAGTCTGTTCTGTTCTATACCTGGCCTTTGTGGTGTGATTAGAGAACCAAGAAAAGGCTGTCCGGGCAAACCTAGGCATTCCAGTCAGAGCTCTGTGGGGCGAGGGATGGGGCATTGAAGGTTCCCTGTGGATGGAGGGAGAATGGCTGCCAGCGAGGGTCTTCTGGGTAAAGCACATCGAGATGGTGAATTCCTCGCTTTTCTGTTGTGAGGTAATTCCCGACAACAGCCACTTAAGAAAGGAGGGAAGGGTTCTTTTTGGCTCCGTTTAAGGACAAAGCCTGTCATGGATGGTGGGCAGCGGGAGCTTGTGGCAGCCCAGATCTAGTCACATCTGCAGTTGGGAAGCCGAGGGAAACAATGTTGCTCTTTAGTTCGCCTTCTCTTTATTCAGCCTGGAACCACACCCCATGGGATAGAACAACCTTATCCAGGGCTGGTCTTCCAGCCTCAGTTGAACCTCTCTGGAAACACCCTCATGGACACACCCACCAGTGCATGCTTCCGTATGACTCTAAATCCTGTTCACTGACAATGAAGATTTACCATCAAAACACCTGAGTCAGCACCAACTTCCTACTTCCGGGCCAGACAGGAGGGAGCTGGGGTTGAGTCCTGGCATGAGTTCCCCTTACTGCTCCTCCTAAAAAAAAATCCCCTGGGGGTTCTGTGTTCAGGAGCGTGCACTGGGTCTTTGAAGGTAGCCTGTCTCCCTCCCTAGAAAGCTTCCTGGCTTCTCTCCTGTGCTCCCAGCTACTTCCTAACCCGGAGCAGGGAAGTCTGTGGAGGTGGCAGCACAGGTGTGGGCCGGAAGGGTGACATGCCAGTCCTTCATGGTCACTACACTAGTGTGTTCAGGCTGGTGAACAGCAGAGGCCCACTGGGTTTGTCTAGGCCTCAGGGGGGCTGTTGTACATGGGCCCTGTTGCAAGTGCAGTGGCTATGCCACCCCGTCTCAGTAGCTCCAGGAGGAGGATGTTGGTGCTCTTTTTGTCACGGGTGAGGAGAAAGCACCATACACAGTGAAGGCGTCATAACCCAGCCGTTTTCTCAGAGGCGCCTCCAGCTTTGTGACCTCTTCCCAACCACTGAGACATCCGTCTCCTGTCACTGCTTGTCCTTATCAGGTCCCCAAGTGCCTGCCACTTCCTGACCAAGTCATAGACAGAGCAGTCAGCCAAACGCCACACCTTCCACAGCAGTGGGGGGCGGGGGGAGGCAGTTCAGCGACTCTGACTGAAGGTTTATAGGAACACACCTGCATTCAGTGGGCTTTCTCATTTCAGTGGCTTTTGTCTCCATACCAGGCATAACTTAAGTGTCCGAGCCTTGTCTAGAAGCCCCTTTGGCCTGCTGTTAGCACAGCACTCTAGCTGGTGGCTCTGAGGTTACCCGAGCCTCAGCTTTCACATCTCGGATACAGTCGCATCCTTTTCTGCTGTCTGACTGTGTGCGTGTTTGTTCCCTGAAATCAACAAGGAGAAAGAACACAACACAGTGAAGTGTTTGAGAGCAGGAAGAGAGAGGGCTCACTCCAGCCCAGCTCTCTGCCATTCGCACCTATCGCTAAGCATCCTTGCCATCTCAGCGCCTCTAATTTTTAGAAAGGAACTCTGCCCCAGGTTTCTGTGTGCTTGAAAAAAGCATCGAGCACCCTCCACGCACGCTGTCTGTCACCCCACAGAGGTCTTGAAGGGCAGCCCCGGAGGATAAGGGGGACTGCCGCAGTTTGCATATAAAAGGCTGCCTAGAAAGGAAATACTTATGAATATTAAGCTGTGTTTTGTAGGGTTTGCATCGAGGTGGAAACTAAAATAAATTTTCGGGATCTTTCCCAGCGTGAAGTGGCCCATGCGAGCAGCTTTGCCTTTAGTGGGTCCTCAGAGTGGGGACAAAGCAGGCATTGTCCTTACTGCTGCCCCTGGGGGCCCGTCTCTATGACGCCATGGTGGAAATCTAGCCAAGAATCCAAGAGTGGCCTCTGGGAGAAGCTGGTGTGTCCAGGCAGGGAAGGCAGCAGCCAGAAGGTTCTGGGAGGCCTGGCTAACGAATGTAGTTTGTGGGGGTGCTTGGGTCCCTCAGGATCCCTCAGTATTCTGTCGGGAAAACTGAGTATATGACAGGGCAGATGTCGGGGATTAGGGACAGGCCTTGCTTGGTGGCAACTTATAAAGCTATACCTCACCTTCATTTCTGTTCTTAGAACCATGCTCTTGCCTGTGTTCATAGTAAGGGGGCACACAGAGCATGGGCAGTAAAGAGGTTTGCATCTTATTGCACTTTTGAAGCCAAGCAAGCCTTTAACGTTGTCTTTTCTGTTTTCCAGCGGTTCCCCCACAGTTCTATAGCTTTCTTCTGTTTTGTTTGTTTCATTTTGTTTTTAAGACAGGGTCCTACTATGTAGCCCTGGCTGTCTTGAAACTCACTATGTAGACCAGGCTGGCCTTGAACTCACAGATCTGCCTGCCTCTGCCTCTCAAGTGCTGGGCTTAAAGATGTGTGTGTCACTGTGCTTGGCTTCATCTTTTTCTATGTTTATTTATTATGTGTGTCTGGGTTTTGTGTGTGTGTATGCTACATGTGTGCAGGTGTCCAAGGAGGTCAGAAGAGGGTATTGTAGCCCCGGGACCTGGATTTACAGGTCGCTGTGGAGAGCCTGCTGTGGGTGCTGGGAACTGGAGTCCAGTTCTCTGCAAGAGCAAGAAGTATTCCTAAGCTCTGAGCCAGCTCGCTATAATCTCAGCCCCAGGCATGAGGCCTTGCCAAGCCCATTGTGTGTATGCTGCAACAATGCCAAAGTATGACCAGCCCTGGAGTAGGCTTAGCTGAGTGTACCTGTCCCCCTAAGTGTGCCCACCCCTGAGTGTGTTCCTGGTAGTCAAGTGTGCTACCCTCAAGTGTGTTCAGCTGCCTTGGGACTGACAGCTTTTATATAGGAGGGGCGCCTTATTTGTATTGTCTAAAATATAAGCTTTGAGCAGGGCCACTGTAGATTTAATTAAATGACAGTAAAATAGGAGTTAAGTACTTCCGTGTTTTTCATGAGAGGGTCTCTCTGGTCCTGCCGGCGTAGTCCTAAGAGGCAGTGACCTGGAATAATGCCCAGGCTCTAACCCCCTTGGGCATCCACTTGGGCATCCAGGGTCTAGTAGGTACAGAGCCAAAAGGTCTGAGATCCGTTACTTTATAGAACTCTCACCTCTGTAGCATCAGCCAGATACTAGGACCGCAGCGTAGATCACCAGCAGGCGTTGTAGGAGAAATGTCCAAGATGGTGGGTCCTCCAGTGTCTCTGAAGTGACAGGAGATATGCACCTTAGCACTGTCTAGCCACTTCAAGCACAGAGGGGCCAGCCCTGACCTGGGACTTGGCATTGCCCGCAGCGAGGTATCCATTTATAGTGACCAGAAGCATTCACACCTCAGCATACTTGGAGCCAAATATTGATATTAACAGCTCCATATGGGACATATTGCTCTCCTGTGCTTAGTACCCATACCACCCAGTTCCACAAACGAGTACTGTGCCTGGCCCAGGTACCGGAGTGTGGCTGTTCAAAGCCAAAGCCTGCTTTGAAGATGCAGCACCCAGAAGGCTTTGCGAAATGCCCCTTTACGAAGTGTGTTAAGTACATGTTAGAAGGGTGGGTGTATTGTGCATATTTGTGTATTGGATTAAATGAGATAGATCATGAGATGTATGTACTCTGCTGCCCCGGCCAGCCATGCAGTCAGTGGTGTATGTCGTCCGCTGTATGTGTCGAGCATCGTGGATTGGGAGTATTATGGCTGCCTTGGGTTTGAGTTGGCTCTCATCCTGCTGGAGTTGGGCAAGTAGATAAGTACTATCATCCCTGGGTTTCTAAGGACAGCTCCTGGGCAGGCGTCTGTGGAGTGCTCTAGACGATTGCCACGGAGACCATTTTTCTCTCAAGGCACCAGACTTGCCTTGCCTGTGGTGAGACCTCACGCTGAAGGCCCAGCATTGTGCAGGCTTACTTTGTCTTTGTCTCCTGTTGGGGTAAAGATATAGTGTACTTAGGCTGGAGAGATGGCTCAGTGGTTAAGAACACTGACTGCTCTTCCAGAGGTCCTGGGTTCAATTCCCAGCCACTGCCTGGTGGCTCACAGCCTTCTGTAATGGGATCTGATGCCCTCTCTGGCATGTAGGTGGCATGCAGGTGGCATGTAGGTGGCATGTAGGCATACATACAGATAGAGCACTCCTACATTAATAAAATATACAGAACACTTGTTTGAGGCTAATCTCCCATATCATGGGTGTGTCCTGTATGCAGTGTTGACTTCCTTCCTCAGCCTTCATGTCGTGTTTGTGTGAGTCCATGCCTTTATGGAGAGAGGCACTTCATAAATACCTGTCCCCCACCCCGATACCACGTGACTTGCTTTGAGTGGCCTGAGTGGAGGGGCCGATGCCTGTGCAGCTGTGGGAACCCAGCACAGCTCTAGGAAAAGACCTCAGGCACTCCCACATCTGGCCAGGCTATTAATATCCCACAAAGGGCTGCTTTCTCCCTGCGGACAGCCTGCGCGTGGTGATGTTGTCATGCCCATGAGCAGAGCCCATGGAGCCTTGCGGTGAGCGGGAACACCATCGAGTTCCCAGCTACAAGCCTGGGCCTCACAGATTTCTGCCTGGCATCCTGCAGCATGTGGGGCTGGTTCCCAGAGGGCAGGCGGGACTGCGGGCCCCCAGGGGGTCAGCTGCAGAGGAGCTGGCCCTTCTCAGCTGTCTCAACTGTCGGAGAGTTCTCTGTAGCAAGAGGGCCTAAGTAAATATTAACCTGCTGGGGAAGACAGACCCCAGGTGGGATCGCTAAGGTCAAGTGGGAGAAGAGATGGTATATGGGTATGTGTGGAGAAATCTGACATCACATTTAAAAGGGCAGGCCATTAGGACATAGGCTATGTGTCTCATCTCTTGTGGTCTTCATATGAAGAGCTGGTCCCACAGGGATCCCCCTCTAGCTGAGCCCTTCCGAGTGTCCTCTGAGCTGGACATATATGGGTAGGGTCTTGGATGAGGAGCCCACCCCAGATAACCTGTATCTGCTGTCATCCTCCTCCTCCTCCCGATGTTGTCTCATGTTTAGAAGTCAGTCATCATGATCCTGGATGGTGCGTGTTTGACTGAACCAGGGGGACTGCGCATTCGTGCAGATAACGCAGACCCCTGAGAACGCTGTAGACTGATATCTTCTCTTCCCCTGAGAACCTGGGAGGCCTGAGTGTGTTAATCATGCAAGTGGGGTGATGCAGGCAATGGTACAAATGGCACACCTGACTCTGAGACCCACACTCAGCCGTTGCGTGGTTCTTTGCTCTTAGGGCTTTCTGCAGATTGTATAACTCCCCCAGGGATGTCAGGTGATGACCCTAGTAGCACCTTGATAATGCGATCTTATGTGAATAGCCCCTGTGAGTGTGAGCAGATTAGAGGTCTTTTAATGGAGAGCTCATTTGGGCTTATCTGGGAGTATCCAAATGCAGCAACAGACACCCTCTTAGGAGAGGGAGAGAGACAGAGATAGAGGCCGGGGGCAGACAGACAGAGGAGCCAAGACTGAGAAGGGAAGGCTCTGTGGCACGAGCTGGACTCTGGAGCAGCAGGCTGCCAGAATGGGTTTTATCCCAACCTGCCTGGGCCCTCTGGTGCCTAATGTTCCATCAGGCATTGCTCTGAATGTCTGGAAGGTATTCTGTCTTTTTCCCCCTTAATGTGTGTGTGTGTGTGTGTGTGTGTTGCACGCGCCAGGACATAGTTGTGCCATATGTTCTTGTGGAGTTCTGAGGACTCAGAGTGGGTCAGAGTCTTTGCCTTCCACCTTAGTTAAACAGGGTCTCATTTACCTGTTTGTTTCCTTTGTGTGTGCCAGACTCATTGGTCTATGATCTTCAGGGGCTTCTCCTGTATCCACCTCCCATCTCCAATTAGGGTTACAGATAGATGCTACTGTATTTGGCTTTATTTGGGTTCTGGGGACTCAAACCCAGGTCCTCATGCTGGCACAGCGAGCACTTTACCCACTGAGCCATCTCCCCAGACCGCGACGGGGCTCTGGTGAGATCTAAGGGCTATCTTAGTAGGAAGAAATGCCTTCAGGTTAGCCGGGATGGATCTAAGAGGTCTCCAGTTGCAGATTATAGATCGAAGGCTTCGTAGTCTCAGGGACCAGGTCAGTTCTGCTCTTGAAAGAACCTGGGGTACTAAGAGCTCCCCAAGGTAGGACCTTTTGTAGCCACCGCACCCAGGGAGAGCCTGGATATAATTCTTGGGGGCCTGTGGAGGCAGTGGGGTGTAACCGTGCCCTTGACTTTGGCCCAGTGACATTGACAGAAGACTTCTATCCTCTAGGGATATGGAGAGTCGGGTCCTGTTGTTTTAAGCCTCTGGGCTTCAGTAATTGGTGAGAGCAGCCACCGGGAAACAGGAAGTCCGGATAAACAGCACTTCCACTGATACCCTCAACTGTCATTCAGAGGCCTTGACCTCAGGGTGGGGCACTGCTGGGTCACAGGGTGTGTGGCTCTTGGCTTTGGTAGAACTTGCTGGCCTAGTTTTGGAAAGGATCTTGGTAGTGGATCCCGTTCCAAGTTCCCTCCTTCCACAGTGGCAAGTGTCTGCTGGAGGTCGATGCTGTGGTCACACTGCCCGTCCCTGAGCCCTGGTGAGTCGTTCCAGCCTCGAGTCCTGTGACTCTTCCGCTGTACTCTTTGCTACCATTTCTGTTGGGTTGTCTGCTCTTCGCTTTGCCTGTCAGCAGGGGCCAAGTGTTCCAGATCTTTCTGCTTTAAAACACCCCATTCTTAGTTTTTTTTTTTCCATTTATTTATTCTGTGTGTGGAGGTGGGGTGCGGGGATACACACCCCAAGGCACATTTGTGGAATCAGAGGACAGCTTGAGAGAGTCTGCTCTCTCCTACCTGTAGTCTCATTCTGGAGGTGGACCTCGTTCTGACGCCTTGCCTGGCTAAGCCTCTAGCTGCTTCCCAACTATGTCTTTTGCTGGCTGCTTTAAATAGAGTCTCATTTGTCAGCCAGATGAAACCTGTACGTACGTGCTCAGGTCTTCTTCTTTGCTCTTAAGGTTTGCGGTGTCCTTGTTAAGATACAGTGACTGTGCTGTAGTTTTATTTTGTGGGTTTGAATTGCCTTGCATGGATTAAGGGAAGGCTTCGGGAGTGAGTCAGAGCACATGTGTGGGGGTGGGGATACAACCAAAGCTTTTTCTTTTTTATATTTAGTGTGCGTGTGCGTGTGTGCGCGCGTGTGTGTGCTCACATGTGTACTGTGGCTCTAATGGCAGTCCGAGAACAGCTTGCTGGGCTCAGTTCTCTGCTTCTACCATGTGGGATTGAACTCAGGTTGTCAGGCTTGGTGGTAAACATCTTTACCCACAAAACCATCTCTGGCCCTAAAAGGTGTTTTAGGAGGAGGATGGGGTCCATTCTTGGGTCCTTGCAGTGTGTTGGCACTGGGCGACAACCATTCATGTTTGGTTTTGGTCCACGGCTTGAACGTCAGCTCAGTGGTCTCATCTGTTTCCTAAGAGGACATACCACTGCTCCCTAGTGGCCTGTTGGCCTCTTCCCATTTGGAGTCACTTTGGACCGTTCTATGGAGTATGCTGACAGCAGTGAAGGAGTCCCTGCTCTGTGCCCTCTGACATGCTGTCTTAGCACTGCGATGAGAGGAGATCCCTCTAATAATGTGTGTGGCATCCACGCGCTCCCTCTGTAGAGGATACACAGCTGCTGTGCTGAAGGGGCTCTGCAAGGAGCACCAGGGAGAAAGAGAAAGCACCCGAGTTTACTCTCTATGTGACCAGTGGACTCTAGAAGCCTGTAAACTAGAACTAAACGAGGATTTAGCTCAGTTAGAGGAATGCTTACCTAGCATGTGGGAAGAAGCCTTGGGCTTGATCTCCAGTACATCAAGGAACTAGGCACGATGGGACACACCTGTAACCTCAGGAGGCTCGGGAGTTCAGAGTCAGTTTTGGCTACACGTTGGTTTGAGGCCTGGCAGGGCTCAGTGAGATGCTGTTTCAAAAAACAAACAGGAACAGCAGAAACCCAGCTATGAAATTAGTGAAATCAGAGTGTAAGGCAACGGGCACCAACTTGGAAACAGCCTGCGGTGGGCGTGGCCGTAGAAGACAGCAGCTTCCGGGGACTTGCCATCCTCCTGGGTTTCTTTTAGGCGTCGGTGGTCTGGAGGCACCTAACAGTGGTTCTGTGTCCATATCTGTGTGTTAGGATATGTACCTGACCTTGAACTTCTGGGCCTGGGTCTTTCTGAGTATTGTCCCTAGACACTGCCTCCTACCACTCCGGTGGCTGTCCCCATGGCTTCTGAAAACTCTCTGTGTTGCTGAGCTTGCCAGGCCCCACCCCTGCTGGGAGCAGGATGAGGTCAGGCCTGCATTTCCCTGTCTGCCACCCGACCGACCGCACCCGAGCTGTGGGTGGAGGTATGGAGTGTTGCAGGTGTCTGACCCCACATAGGACTTAACATCCTGCCCCCCCCCCCCCCCACACACACCTCCAAGGTAGATGTGGGATGAGGTTGGCCACCGTGCCACTGAGCCGGGTCTGTCTAACCATTTGCTGGCCCAGGACAGGTGGGTCCTTCTCAGTCAGCAGCTGCTGGCCTGGCTGCTTCGCGGTGGCAGTGATGTTGCTGGACCCTGGCTTGGCTATGCAGGGTTGAACACCATTGTCCCGACACCCAACATTCTGCAGGAACAGCAGCTGTGGCGTTGCTTAATGGTCAGTGAGAAAGGTGGATGATCAGGTAGACAGAGGGTCAGGGCTTAGGGGCAGATGGATGAAGGAATGGGCCTTTAGGGGAGCAGACGGCCAGGGTGTCTGGATGTGCCAGCAAGACTATGGGTCCATTGAGTGTCCGGGCATCTCTAGTCACACGTTTCTTTCAGCTCCTCCACAGCCTAGAACACAGACTCTAGTCTCTTTCCAGGGCTTCTCATTTTATGGGCCTTGCCCTGGGGCAGGAGTGGGGTCACGTTCCAGCTGTTACCTGGTAAGTCTCACCAGGAAGTGGTGGTGAGTTTCCTAGGGGGCCCAGAGGGCTGCAGGTGGCCCTTCTAGGCTGTGAATCTTGGTCTGGGGAGAAGCAGCTTCCTGGGGGTGGAGGAAGTGTCGGGGCAGGTGGCGTGTAGGCCTGCTCTTCTGACTCTGTGTCTTGGGTTTTTGTGGGGTTAGGCCTTTTCCTGGTTGGTGGGATCTATCGAAAGGCAGTCTTTTCGAGCTTCCCCTGAGCAGCAGGTGGGGGAAGTTGGCCTCAACTATACTCTTTATTATTAATTACATTATTTCTTAATGACTTTCTGATCCCCTCCTGCTGAGTATCTCAGCTCTGTGCTACTTTGCTGGCTCTTGGTTTCCTCATTCCTTTTGGGCTCTTGTGACATAGGGACCAGTTCTACCCTCGCAGAGGTGCTTGAATTGAGTCAGGCAGGAAAGCCATCGAGGCCGGGCTAAGGCGCTGCAGCACCTCCCTTGCTAGGCCTTCGTGGTTATCCAAGCCCCTCCTATCGCTCTGCCCGCTGGCCTTCACACAGGCAGTTGAACAGCAAAGTTTCTAGGTCCGAGAGTGTGGCCTGACCCCTGGAAAGAGAGGACACTGGTTGAGAGGGACACACTTACAGCCTCCCTCACAGACTTGCTGGGGGTTGACCCACACACCATGCTGTGTGGGATGCTGATGTGGTCAATACATAATGGCACCTGGAGAAACCTTTAGGGGTGGCTAGGGGCGGGGCTGAGAGGGGCTATCAGTTCTGTCCTAGGCATCGCTGTGGCTCTGCCGTGACCGGTCTCGTGGTTACTGTAGAGAAGAAGAGACACACGGCCCTTCCTCCAGTCACCTGCCTGTCACCCACAGCGACTGTTCCCTCTCCTCTCCATCTGAGGCTGACATTTAATAGATCAGAAGCAAAGCAATTGAGCTTCTGTTGGGAGAAGGAATGAGAGACCAGTAGCTGAGCAGTCAGGCACCAGGCAGCCTCAATCCTAAAAGAAGCCAGTGTTGTCCAGTGCTCTGCTGGGGCCTTCACTGCTGGGGAGTTGGGGATTGGAGCCCTGAGGAGGAGCTGTCAGGCAGGGGGATGGTCCTCTGCCCTCTCTTTCCTGTTCTTGAGAACATCCTGACATGTCACTTGGATATGACTTGCCATGCACCTCAGCCTAGGCCTGGCCTTTTACAGTCAGTCATCCGTCATGCCTAGAGGCCAGGCCCTACAGAGCTCTCACTAGTGTTGTCTGCTGTGCGGCGTTGCAGCTTGCCCACTGACACTCCCTCCTGAGTCCTGCATGTGTGGAAGGAGAGGGGCCTGTCCACTGCTAGGTGCGGAGGAAGCAGTTTGCCACGGGAGGTGGCGGTTGTTCTTAGAAGGCTGTCCTGTTCATTGCGAGTGGCCAAGAAAGCAGGTTGCTGATCGGGCGAGACGACTTTTGGGAGCTTGCACACAGCAAGCAAATCTCCACACTTCTTTGTCACTGGGGGAAACGGTACTAGAATAGAGAACTCCCTGAGTAACTGTGGGCTGGCTGACCCCTGCTGGTTCAGGCCTCAACTCTGGGATCAACTCTAGGCCTCTGCCCAAGCCAGCTCACCTCCTGCATCCAAGTAGGACTGACTACCTCCTGTCACACCCAGGCACATACGTTACATACACCCCAAGACGTGCTTCCATGTCTTACCCTCTGCTTGATTCCACATGGGTAGCTCTGGTCCCCTGCTGGTGTTTGGCATACTGCCCAACCACAGCAGGTACCAGGCTGTATGTGCGGGTGGCTGTGAGCCCGTTCTGCCCGTGATACTGAGGAGTTGGCTGGAAGACTCCTTTTTATTTCAGATCATTTTTTCTGGACGGCCCGGTGACTTTATAAGCAGAAGGTCAGACTGAGAGAGTAGTGGTGGAGTGAAACAAACAGGTGTGTGTATTCATGCATACAAGTGGATGTGCGTGCATGCCATGTCATGTATGTAGAGACCGGAGTACAGCCTTGTGTCGGGTCTCAGCTTTGACCTTGTCTGAGACCGGGTCTCTGTTGTTTACTTCTGCATACTAGCGGCGAGCTGGTCAGTGACTTCTAGGAATTAACCTATCTCTGCCTCCATCTCACTGTAGGGGTTCTGGGATCACAGGCACACATGGCTGAGCCAGGTTGTGTGTGAGTTCTGAGGGTATGAATGCAAGCCCTCGTGTTTTGCACACTGAGCCATCTCCCAGCCCCTTCGGCCACCATCTTAGTGCTATGGCTACCGCCCATAGCCGTTGTTACTCCATTGTCTCCTCTCGGTGCTCCCAGCTCAGCCTCCACCGCCTATGATGAGAATCTGAAGTAGACCAAGACCACCCGAGGGAGGCTCTCATTGGGGCTAAAGTTACCACACCAGGGGACGGCACAGCACAGGAAGGGATGTCCTGACTAACTTGAGGAGTGAGCCCAGTCAGCCTGGTTACATGGTTAGAAGGTGTGTGTGGCGAAGGTGTTTGTGCCAATTTTGACACAACCCCTCATACAAATGAAAGATTGTATTTGCTCCGGCAATAGGCCTTCTGGGCAGGTGTGCCCTCTCCGGTCCAAGTGAAGCTGGGCATTGCTCAGACTTGTGATGCTTTGGAGTGCTGCATTTCCAAGGCCAGTGCAGACTCTATCTGCAGTGGCTATGCCTAAAACACGCTATGTTGTCAGCCGCAGTTACAGTGGTCCTCAGCAGCTGCTAGAGTGTCTGCAGGGTGACTCAGAAGTGTCCGGAGTAGCCTGGCTGTGGTGAGGTCAACTTAGCTGTCTCTTGGGTCTGTGGTTCCCTTGTTCAACGCCTGTCAAATGCAGACTCCTGGCAATTTTAATCAACTCCAGCCTTCGTCGGAAGGATGTTTACAATGAAGACTGGGGGAGAGCCCCACACAGATCTCGCAATCCTAGTAGCACTTAACGGTACTTAACAGTGTACCCGATTATGCAGAATGGTGTCTAACCCTTCTTCTCCAGTTCATTGGCGAGAGATGGGTCCTCTGACCTGGGATGAGAAACCAACATAACCATAGGCTTGTCCTTGGTGGTTGTGAATAGAGGTGCCACGACCTGACAGCTCCCAGGGCACGGTGGGGTCTGAGGGAGGGAGGATGCTGATCGGCTTGTTAGTTATGTGTGGCCCATTCTGCCTGAGCCACAAATCAGCCCAGCCTCAAGTGTCCAGGCCTACCAGCTAGCTAGTGGTAACATCTGCCTCTCTGATGAGGGTGACCTAAGGAGCCACACTCCGATGTAAGATGTATTATGTGGCACGCTTTTGGACTAAACAGGACGAGTTAATGCTTGTGAGTGGCGCCGAGATGCGGTGAGCTTGGTCTCGGGCCAGCCGGGTTTTCATTTGGCTGCAGCTCCAACAGTAAATTCCTCGCTAGCCTTTTTTCTTTTCTTTTCTTTCTTTCTTTCTTTCTTTTTTTTTTTTTTTAGGTTTTTGTTTTGTTCTAAGAAAAACACACATCATTTTGAAAATAGACACTCGCTCTTGCTTTTTTACGGTAAACAGATGGCTGCATGGTATTGTGGGATCTGGATTGACTGCCCAGCTCTCTGCTGTTTGCTGAACTGGCACCTTGGAGACGGTCTGAGTTCTGCATATTCAGGGATTTGGGTGATCTGTAGAGGTGTTGGGAAACGTGGGCCTCTGTGTTAGCAAGGAAAAGTCTTCAAGGTTTTTATTTTTTGGGTTTTTTTGTTTGTTTATTTGTTTGTTTTATGTTAAATCACTAATCTCAGAAGAAATGTTTTGCTCTGTAGATGAACATTATTGCTAAGGTCTGGCCCAGGGTCTTATAGGGCCATGTAAAGAAAACATGTCTGTTTCCCTGGAGTGTTTCCTCAGCCCCACTAGGGGCTGGCTAGGGGTCAGGAAAGCTTTGAGGCTTCAGGTGATTGATAAAACTGTGTCCCCCGGGTCAAGAAGGTGGCCCTTGGCTGTGCCTGGTGGGCAGTGGCCTGCATAGCATGGGTACTGGGCAGGGTGGTCTCCTCTCCTCAGGTCTAACCCCCAGCCTCTAAGGCAGCCTTTCTCCTTGCTTAGCTTGCCCCATGTCCCTGAATCAGCCCATATAGGAAAACAATCAGGCCCACATTGTAGAACAGCCCTGCTATTTACAGGGCATTGAATGGGGACAGGCTTGTCCCACGACCTGCAGAGAAGGCTCACCACAGAGCCTTGTCTCCCTGTTGAAGGGTGCCTTGTTGTAGCAAGAGTGGACCCAGCCCCCCTGTAGCACATCCCCCCTCACCCCATCTCAGACTGTACCCCCAACTCATGACAGAGACCCTTATGGTCAAGACAGACGTCTCAGCCGAGCAGAGGCCCCACTTGAAGGTAGAGTGGCTGGATCAGAAAAGTCCTGAGGGCCCGAGCTGCAAGCAAGCAACCAGGAACACAGCAGCCAGAGCAGGGCTGGGAGCCCAGCTGCAGAAAGGTATGCAGGGCTAGTGATGGGGCCAGGTGTTCTCTCTTGCCTTTGCAGATGGCTCAGGGCTAACTGGGATGTTCTGAAAGTGCGTCTTCCAGGAGTGCAGATGACTGGATCCCAGGAATGGAGGAAAAGGTACTTAGGTAGAGGGGGGAGGGTTGGTCTGAGCATGTGGCTGTCCTCTGCCTCGAAAGCAGCGGGCATGGCCCAGCTACAGAGCCTTACTTGCCTGTTGGTCCGTGCTACCTGGCCTGGGGTCAACCCTGGGTCCTTCTTATGGGTGTCTGGTTGGCATCCACACACTGATGCTGGCATGGGTCACACACTCCTTTGTTGTTTGAACTCATTTATCTCAGGTTTCTGTCTCACAGACACTATGGGGAGGGAGTGGTGGCCTAGAGCGGCTGGCTTGCTGCCTGTGGGTGTGGCCCTGGCAGGGACTGGCCTAGCCCCACAACCCTGGGAAGGAAGGCCCTAGTTTTTGATTCAGCAGAGCCACAGAGATGGCTGTCGTGTCGGATAGCACAGCTGGGGTGACCTCATGTCACTGGGGTCTAATCAGAGGGCTTTGATGGCCCATGTGTGTGTGGAAGCCAGAGGCCTGGGGAGGATGCTGTCCTAGGATGGGGACAGAGAGAGGCCTTAAATTACAAGCCAGGACCAAATTGGCCGTGTCTGCCCTGGAGCTCCCAGAGCAGGAACCCCAGAACCAGAGCCCAGAGACTTCCTAAGAATGGGGGTTTCTGGGGCGTAGTGACACTCCCAAAAGTCAGAGACTTTTGGTTCAACTGTGTTTTCCTGTGACTTCTCATGTTCTCCAGGGTTCTTACTCAGCCCACAGTTGCTCACGCTCCTACACCTGCCCTTTCTCTCTACTTGACTCTAGTGGGTTTCCTGCCTCCCACTTGGTATGGCAGGTTTGCTGGGAGGTGTCCTCCAGCCACCCTGTTGAAGGCAGCCGGCCCAAGCACCTGACTCAGGCAGGGGGTAGCATGGACTTCCCCTTATTAAAATACCAACCCATGGCTTCCCAGCAGGAACGGGCTTCACCTGAAACAGCCTCAAACACGTTGTACCCGGCATGTGTATCTTCCCCAAGGCTGGCAACTGCCCTCGAAACAGGACCTCAGGCCTACCTAACTGCCCCTGTCCTTCTATTCTCCCACACTGGGCCACAGGGATGGATGGATGGATGGACATTGGGAGCCGCAATCCATAGCCCCGTTAACCTTGAATTCCAAAAGAAATCAGAAGACAGACATTGGCATAGGAAAAAGGATTGATATACAGTTTAGCCTAATTGGAGAGAGAAAGAAGCTACAGCCCGCTTATAATGTCTAGAAACCAGGAGATGAAACCCAAGAGATCTGCAGACTGAACCGTAAGAGAGCTTACGGGGTTTTCCTACAGTGGGGTCGGGCAGCTCACATGGCTGTCCCACCGAGCAAACCACTGCCTCTGTCTCAGCCGGTGGGGCTGATCACAAGTTAGGCTGTTAACAGACACCTTTATTTACTTATTTGTCTTTTTAATGAGTTTATAAAGTAACACATTTCCCTTGTGGCATTGTATCCTTAGTTTTGGTTGATTCTCTGCATACTTTATTCTCTCTGCCTCCTGATCCCCCCCCCCCAATATTCCCCCTTCTGCTTCCAGATCACATGTGGTCTGTTCCCCTCCCCTCCCTTCCCTTGAAGTTTCCCATCATGGGTCCTCCTCTTCTTCTTGGTCTCTCCCCATCCTCAATCCCATTTAAATATTTGCATTTAACAATTACACACTAGGCTCTGCATGTGCGAGAAATACAGAGAGGATTTTTTTTTTAAAGTTTGGCAGAGGGATATGGGGTTGGCATTCTGTCTCAATGATTCCTATTTATAAAAGAAAAGAGTCTCCCTAAGTTTCATGGGGTGGCAAGTGGAAAATTCCTACCTGTTCTGGACCCCGCAGAGTTCCTTCCTGGGTCCATTCCTTTGATGGATGTCAGATGCAGGTTTTTCAGCTTCAAGCTGGCTCCTGGAGGACTGGCAAACATACTGATTTTGCAAATGAGGAAAAAGGTGGCGGGGGGGGGGGGGGAGGATAAGCGTCTCCTCTGTTACTGGTACTCCAGCCCCTTCTCTCAGTTTTGGATTTTAGTGACAGATGTGCTATTCTAGGGATCTGAAGGGGACTGAATAAATGTCCCTTCAAGACATCCATATCAGAGCCTGTGACTGTTAGGTGACGTGGTGAGGGGCCTAGCAGAAGCTATCATGATCTGGTGTCCCTGATAATTCAGGTGACCCAGAATATAATCATCAGGGTAATGCAGGGGAGGGGGGTATGGGAGAGCCCTCCACTTTCCAGGCCCTGTTCCTGGGGCCTGTGAACTAAACTGATAAGAGAGATCAAGAGGAGATAAGCTGGCTGACTCTAATAAGTTTGTGAGTATTTGGCACCCAACCGAAGTCAGACCGGGAAGAAGCAGACACAGGCTTCAGATCCATTTAAATAAGTGGTGATAAATCACTGAGAAGAGACGAGACAAAAGAGGGCGGGGGTGGGGAGTGTGACTTGTGTAACAGTGACCTAGAAATGTGGCAAGGAGGGTTAGTTCCTAGCAGCCTCATCTCCTGATCTTCCTGGTGTGGGATAGACAGTATCTGGACAAAGGAAAATTGATGTCAGAACCTGGAGGCCCTGTAGCCCCAACAAACCGGACACAACCTCCTGTCCTCTGTAAACCAGTTAAAAAGTAAGTAATGGTGAAAAGCAGAAAAGGGGGATTTATTCAATGGGATCACCCTGGGAAGAACAACAAAAGGAACCGTGAGTCACGACCACCCATACACACCAGGGCCATACACACTAGGGTCATACACCTCAGGACCATACTCCAGGGCCATACATACCAGGGCCATACACACCAGGGCCATACGCATCAGGACCATACACACCAGGGCCATACACACCAGGGCCATATACACCAGGGTCATCTTTAGGGCCCCAAGAGTCCACATACTAAGCAGTCCAGGTCACATGTGGTCCCAGCCATTGATGGCCAGGCAGTACTTCAACTGTTTTCTTCAGCAAGGTCTTCTGACAAGTTACGGAACTGTATGAGAGCTCTTCCTGGGAGAGAATTTCTCTGGCCACTGTAGACTGTAGCTTGTCTTCCTCTCAGCATGAGATGCCTGGGGAGGTTCCAATTTCCTGGGGTCCGCTATTTCAATAGCCTGATAGCCAAAGACACGGGGTGTCTTTACAATATCTTCATTTCTGTCAGGACTAGGCACAGTCTGCCCCTGCCATTGCATCTCAGCGGTCTTGGGTGACAGAGCCCTGCTTGGCCTGGGATACTGGGATCCCACTTGCTGGCTGTGGCAGTGGAGGAAGCTCCGTGGGAAGGGAAACCTTCAGAGCTGGGAGAAGCCCAGTGGTCCATCCAGGAGCCTGGATCGGCAGCCATGAGCTTTCAGTCAGCCCTCTGCGGCTGTTCTGTAATGAATGTATCGGTGTTGTTTCAAACCTGTGGGTTTGGAGTCTGTTTCAGCAGTGTCCCAGGGAGACATCAGCCTCCCTAAGTTGATGCAGTCCTCAGGGGTAGGGGGTGGGGAGCACCTGTGCCATTGAGCCATCTGTGAGGTCTGTGATGACCTTGTTGGGCAGGGATGCAGGAACTCTGTCCCTGCCAGTGTTGGTGAAGGAACAGTAAGATAAGGGAGTTGGTGGGCATTACCAGGCCTTGGCATTCCCAAAGGAAAGTTCCTGTGAGGGATGGGCACAAACAGATGTGGCTAGACTGGAAGGTGTATCAGAATCTCAGCTGCTCAAGGAGCTAAGGCAGGAGAATCATTTGAGCCCCGTAGTTTAGGGCTGCCTTGGGCAAAAGAACAAGACTTTCTCCTCCCCCACCCCCCCCACCCGTCCCCATCCCCATCCCCCACCCCATCTCAAACAAGACTAGACAAAACGAACCAAAAAGATAGGCCATACTGGTCAGCCACAAATTAGGCTTGTCTTTGTTCAACACTACCTCTGCCCCAGGGACCTGTCTAGGGGGGTGGGGTGTGCTCTTTGTGTGAGTCTACTATGAGTTTAGAAGTAGGCAAGCAGTCACAGGCTCTGGGCCCGCAGAACAGAGAGGTCAGAGTGAACAGAGCTTAAAACTAAACATTTCCCTGATGCTTCTGCTGGGCGTGTCCGGGAAGTGGAACCAGCCAGTAAGGAGAGGTTATGTAAAGCTTACTGGCCTGGCTGCCCGGCTGTGTACTCTGGGTGGTAGCAGTTTCAGGTACAGGATGCTTAGGGTGCCATGGACGCAGGGGACCGGCAGGAATGTGATTCCCTTGTCCTCTTCTCAAGGGTGTCCTTGCGGCACTCGCTCACTGGTCTGGCAAGCATAGATTCTATAACTAGTCTCAAACCCAGCGATACCATTACTGACCACTCTTCACCCAGGCCTGTCCCTCTGTGGCCTCTTGGCCTCTCTTGGCCACCTCTGTGTCAGTTCTCTGCCCTCCCGCTGACTCTGGAAACCTCTCTCTAGTGCTTGAAGAAGGCTTCTGTCCTAGTTACTGTTCCGCGGCTGTGAAGAGGGGGTTAGAGCCCGTGATTTGTTATGCTGGGGAACACAGCAGCAGCAGGCAACATTAACTGACAGTTTGCATCTCATCCAAAAGATGGAGTCAGAGAGAGCACGACTGGGCCTGGACCTGGTTTTTAAAACCTCAAAGCCCGCCCTAGTGGCACACCCCCCTTCAACAAGGCCATACTTCATAATGGTTCCCAAAGCAGTTTTACCAGCTAGAGGCCAGACCAAGCATTCAAATATACGAGCCTGTGGGAGCCATTCTCATTGAAACCACCACACCTGGGCTACCCCTTCTTGGAGCATGATTTCGCCCTAAATGTTTGTAGGAGTTTGAGCATCGTGGCCCCTGTGATAGGTGAGGTTTCAGGTCTACTGTGTTCTGGTGTCCCGGCCAGTGAATCCTTTCCTTTGTGGGTGGTCTTAGGTAGTGTGTAATTTCTCTCTTTTTTTTTTTTCTTTTTGTGAGGCAGGGACTCCTTGAAGCCTAGGCTGCTCCTAACTCTTGCACCTCCTGTCTCCACTAAGATTCCAGGTGAACGGCACCGTGCCTGGTGTATGCAGTGCCGGCTGGGGTTGAATTCAGGACTTCATGCACACTAAGCTAACAGAGGGTCTCTAAGACCCTTTTTTTTTCTTTTGGTTGAGATAGGGTCTTGCTGTGTTGCCTAGACTGGCCCTAGAACTCACGGGCTCAAATGGTCCTTCTGCCTCAGACCCTGAACAGGCAGGACTGAAAGTCATCCATGCTGAATGGAGATCCATTGACTTGAACATCTCTGTAAGTGAGAGACTGTACTGGCTGATTTAGTGTGTCAACTTGACACAAGCTGGAGTTATCTCAGAGAAAGGAGCCTCCCTTGAGAAAATGCCTCCAGCTGTAATCTCAGTTTATTGATTTAAGGGTAGGAGGGCCGATTGTGGGTGATGCCATCCCTGGGCTGGTAGTCTTGGGTTCTATAAGAAAGCAAGCTGAGCAAGCCAGGGGAAGCAAGCCAGTAAGCAGCACCCTCCATAGCCTTTGCATCAGCTCCTGCCTCCAGGTTCCTGCCCTGTGTGAGTTCCTGTGCTGACTTCCTTTGGTGATGAACAGCAATGTGTAAGTGTAAGCTGAATAAATCCTTTCCTCCCCAACTTGCTTCTTGGTCATGATGTTTGTGCAGGAATAGAAACCCTGACTAAGACAGAGACTGACTTAAGTCAGAGCACTGGTGGTCACAGGTGAAGGCAGGTGACCAGGCAGGAGGTCGGCAGTGGCTGTCAGTGCTGGAGGGATGCTCGTGGGCTTCAGTTCTTGCCACCTTGAGAGGTCACTCCCTGAGGCTGGGGTGCAGATCTCCTGGGCCTCCGTGTCAGCACACGAGGTCAGCTCTGCTCCCCAGGTGCACATGGGTAGCACTGAGCCACTCGGCCTGGCTCTAGCTGCTACAGCCTGGCTCTGACCTCCTCTCTGTTCGTCTTCCATTTTTCCTTTCTAGCGATAGATTTCTGAGTAAGCAGATGCTGCTGGGAGATGTAATTCCCTCGAGCCTGGATTCCCTTGAGCCCCAAAGACAACCTCTTCCTGTCTTAAATTGGTTCAGGGTGGGGGTGGGGGTTTGTCTCCAGGACAAAACAAAATGTCCTCCTAAGAATTGACCTTTTGTTTTTTGAAGACTTCTCTCTCTCTCTCTCTCTCTCTCTCTCTCTGTGTGTGTGTGTACATGTGTGTGCATGTGTGTATTTGTTGTAAGATCCGCGGGCACTTTTAGCCACCGAACCCTCTTTTCTAGTTGGAGGGTTGGTTTTTAAGTTGCTTCCCCTTCAAACACGTCTAGACTTTTGACATCTTACACAATGTTGTCATATATAGAACTTGCACCCAAGAACCACAGGGCCTAGTCAACGAAGTAAAATCTCAAGTTCTAAGTGAGCTTATAGGTTTTTTGTTTGTTTTGAAACAGGGTCTCACCGTGGAGCCTTAGCTGGTCTAGAACTCACTTTGTAGACCAGGGAGGCCTCAAACGCAGAGATTTGCCTGTCTCTGCCTCCCAAGTGCTAGGGAACTTAGGAATTTTTATTGGGCCACATATTGCTATCCTGGGACCCATGTGAATCAGCGAGTGGATCAAGCCAGCAGCAGTCGTCCGTTTCAGTAACTTTACTGCAACCCAGTGGCAGCCAGCACTACCAGGTAATGGAAGCTAAGCCAGGCCCAGGTTGCCGCTGCTACACTTGGTCTAACTGTGACTCTGGGTGTGGAAGGAGATAATGAACTGTGGGAGCACGGGCGTGAGGATGACGTAGGCACAGGTCGCAGCTGTGAAGAGAACAGGCAGGGGCCTAAGGTGCTGAGTGCCTGCGAGGTGAATCTCCACAGGTGTCAGGAATGCCTTATGGGGATACTGAGGCAAGACACATCAAAGAGAAGGTGCCAAGGTGGGGAGCAGCTGTGGCTGGGAACAGCGCTCTTGGTACTAAGGTCAGTATTGACAGGAGACCCCAGCCACATGTGTAAAAGACCCAGAAGAGTCTTACAGTACCTTTAAGCCCCACCTTCCAGAGCTGAACGCAGGTCATTCCGCTCAAGAGTGCAAGTAGCCACACCCAGATCAGCCTAGGGGGCTACCTGTGTGTGAGACCCGCATGCACCTCGAAAGCAGGAGCTGCCCCCTTACCCCTCCAGGTGTGGGTCTGTGTGGAACTGCCTGGCCCAGCGGCCAGGCTTCACCCTGGGGACTGTGATCAGGGCAGAGTAGCCCTGCATTTAAGCGCACTCCTATTGGTTTGCGTTTCATGCTGTATTGCGTTTGTCTGTACTTGCTGAGAGCTGCTGGCTTACTGCCGCTGGCCTTGCACGCCCACCCGACTGACGTTATTTGCTTAACCCTTCCTGATGGGTGAGCGTGTGCTAGAAGGTCATTTTTGCTTTGAAGCCACCTTAGAGATAAATATCTCCAAGCTGGCATCTCCTTGAACTTGAGGCATTGCAAGGCCTAACAACTCTCAAGCCCCAGATCTCTGCTCTCCTCTGGAGAACTGTGTCCAGAGGGTACACGGGCTCCTTTGCTTGTTGGTGGAGGTAAGATGAGGCTGGGTAGGCTAATGGATGGGCTGGGCAGGGCTGGGCAGGGCTTGCTGGTTGGGGCAATGTTGCTACAAAACTTCCTCTCCTTACGAAATTTTGTGATGCACTCCCTCCCTGTGCTGAAATCCCCTTCCCCATGACTGAACTCTTCCGTGAACCTGTGTCACTGAGTTTCCCCTGTGTCTTATCACTCCCCGGCCCCTCCCCGAAGGCTGTCCGGCTTGTGGCTTTCGTGGCTTTCACACCTTTTATTTGTGGAGATCAGTTCTAGTTGGCTTTGAGACAGGGACGCCCACCATGACGGGGAAGCTGCTTCCGGAGAATTCAGCATCTGTGTGGAACCTGCCCCCCCACCCCCACCCCCTTGGGTTGCTAGTGTGAATGCAGCGTACACCGGGCCAGTAGTGGAAGGCATAAGGACAAGTGTGTGTACGTTCAGCCCAGACCCAGCGGTTTTCTTGGTGGTGTCTTTGTGTGAGTTCATGTTCACACGCGTGTGGGCACACTTGAGTGTACAAGTATGATGGAAGCCCGAGAGGCCTCTGCGAGGGTCTACTGTTGCGCCACTGCATGTAGGCTTTCACGAGGGCTCTGGTTTGGACATAAGTCCTCAGGTTTAGGGCAGGAACATAACCTGCTGAGCTACCTCCCCAAGCCCTGACTTTCTGTGCCTTTAAACACACGGATGCCTAGCAGTCCTGACACTATGGGAACTCTGCGGTTCCAAGAATGGAGCCCCCTCCTCTTGCACAGCGGACTCTGGTCTATATTATTTGGGGCCTTAAGTCTGTTACTTGCATCCTCTGCCTGTGGACATGGAGAGAAGATGGAATGGATATGGCGGATACACGTGAGGTGTCTTCTTTCACTAGGAGACTCCATCACAATCATCAGCGTGGAGTGTCCCAGGCCTCCAGAGTGGGCACTGAGCTCACTTGAGGTCAAATCGTTGTCTTGAGGCAGGGACCAGACTGCAGGACCACCCGTCCATTTGTACTTGCAGCCTGAATCATCTTAGTGACGGAATGTTCTAGAATCTTGGCTTCTCCAGGTGATGCTGATTCCTGGGAATCCTAAGGTTTGATGCTCCAGGCTTGGCGTGAGGTAGTTCTGAATGTCCACCCAGCTTTCCTTCCCTGTACTTAGGAATGAGTCCATCTCCTTCCTGTGGCCCCAAGAGATGCAGCAGCGGCCATATTCCTCTGCAGGTTCATTACTGTCTGGTGACAGTGACTCACCAGCTCTTGAGTGTCTGACCATGCTTCACAATCTGACTCATCTAGGAGTTGACACAGAACAGGACAGGAGACCTCTCACCCACTCTGGCATGGCTGGCTGCTGGCAGGACAGCCCTGTTGTAAGGCTCACCAGAGAGGTACTCGGGGCCAGGGTCTTTAAGTCAACCCGGAGCTGTAGGACCTGGGTTTCCCTGTCCATGGAGATCTAGGCTGCCAGGAGCAGGAGTGACTCTCGTTAGCTGGTCAGCGAGGCTCCAGTGGCTCCTTCCTGCTTGGAGTGTACAGAACAGTCTGATTTCTGGGATTCCCTTGCTCCTACTGGAAGATCAGTTCTTGGGTCCTGCCCGCTTACTGCCTCAGGGACCCAGTGAATGCAGTTCTGATGGCAGCCATCTTTATGGATCATTTCCTGCCTCGACGGATTTCAGGTGTGTGTAACAGATGCAAGGACCACTCCAGCTCCTGGACGCATTCAAAGCTGTTTCCACCTGTGTCACACCAGTGGGTCTCGACCCCTTTGTGGGCCAGATACATTGTATCTCAGATAGTTACAGTTACGAAGTAGCAGCGGAAATAATCTTATGGCGGGGGTCACTGCAACATGAGGAACTGTATTAAAGGGTCACAGCATTAGACAGACCCACAGCCCTAGAGGAAGTCAAGAAGGAATAGCTCCTGCGAGTGACTTGAGAGGCTGGGTAAAGTGAGCTTGGGGATAGTTTCTAATTTACGGATTACAGCACACCAGCCTCTACTGTTCTTCTGTGTGTATGTACTACTGTGCGCATGCGTGTACAAGCCTATGTGCCACAACACTCTAGTCAGAGGACTTGACAAAGGCACCCATACTTGATGAGTCATCTCGATAGCCTGTTACATCTTGCCCAGGGGCCCATTTTGGCATCTGGAGACTTGAAGTTCATAGAGATTCTGGCTGTGGGGAAAAAAAACAAAAAACCGTGGCAACAGTTGCACCATAACTGTCTTTGGGGCAAAGGAAATCCCAGCACCCTCAGCCAGGTGTGAGGTAGCCGTTCTGTCCCATGGCTCGCCCTTTGGTGTTCAGTCCACCCGTCCACAGTGACTACAAGCTGAGTGTCAATTAAAAACATTGGGAGGTCCTGGAAAGACTGGATGTAGGGAAATGCCAGGACAGAGAAGCGAGAGGGGGTTGAATGGGGAAAAGAGGGAGGGAAGGGGGCTTATGGAACTTTCTGGGAGGGAGGAAACGGGAAAGGGGAAATGATTTTGAATGTAAATAAAAAAAAAAACTTAGAAAATAAAATTAAAAAAAAAAAGCAGTCCAAAAAAAAAAAAAAAAAAAAAAAGAAAAACATTGGGAGGCAGAGGCAGGCTGATTTCTGAGTTTGAGGCCAGCCTGGTCTTCAGAGTGAGTTCCAGGACAGTCAGGGCTACACAGAGAAACCCTGTCTCAACCCCCGCCCCCCCCCCCCAAAAAAAAACCCATTGGCTGCTTCAGGTCCACTGTGGTTAAGAAGCAGAGACACTGAGCTGGGCATTGGTGGCACAGGCCTTTAATCCAGCAGTCAGGACGCAGAGGCAAGTGGATCTCTGGAGTTCAAGGTCAGCCTGGTCTATATAGAGAGTGAGTTCTAGGCCAGCCAGGGCTCCACAGAGAAGCCCTGTCTTGAAAAACAAAAACAAAACAAAACAACAAATTTAAAACAGAGCAAAAGAAGCAGAGATATGCTTTATCCTGAGACTGAGGCAGGGATAGTGTATGTTTAGGAGTTAGAGGCTAGGCCTGATGACACAGTATAACCTAGCTTGGAGGGAGGGAAGGAGGGAGGGAGGAAAAAGAAAAGAGTTAATGGAACCTTAATTAAGATGCAGTGAAGTTGCTGAGGTATGGTTTGGGGATTTCTGGAGGAAGGCAGGGGTCTGTTAATAGTCAGGGTGACCCACACAATGTGACAACTGACAGTTGACAATTGGCAGTAGACTGGAAACCCTGATGAGGCAAACTAGGGAAGCTTGGACTTGCTGGGCCGTATGGAGAGCAGGCAGCCCCTCCGGAGAGTGTACCACATCCTCAGAAAGGAGTGAGGAGATAACCTCCCACTGATCCGGGCCCTGTCTGGCGAATCTTGATTATGACCCTTGTCGAGCTGGCCCAGCCTTGTAATTTTGCTGTGTGTTTCTGAGGAATTGCTAAAGATGAAAGGAATCTGCTAGGGTAGCATTTTGTGGTCTGGGGACTTAGAAAACAAATCCCGGTTGGCCGTGGCCCTGCCCTCTCTGGCTGTGTGCATTCATCCATCACCTCTGCATGAACTGGGTTTGAGAG